>CM077520.1:24536049-25282767 GCA_039654895.1 Mongoloraphidia duomilia | reverse complement strand
ATATACAATTAGAGTTGTATGAGGATAGTATAACCGTACGTTTTACAATTTTTTACATTTTTGAACGCATGCTTAAAGTGACCAAATCCTGAATATCAAAAAGCGGGACAAGGTCTATAAAAACCTGGCGCAGGCAACCGTTGGGTTCCACGCCCAAAAAAGCCTTAAACGCGCTAGAAACCCCCAAAAACTCGCTAGAAACCTCCAAAAACTCGCTAGAAACCTACAAAAACACGCTAGAAACCCCCAAAAACTCGCTATAAACCCCCAAAAACTCGCTATAAACCCCCAAAAACTCGCTAGAAATCCTCAAAAACTTGCTAGAAACCCCCAAAAATTTGCTAAAAACCCCCAAAAACTCGCTAGAAACCCCCAAAAACCTGCTAGAAACACCTGAAAATTTGCTAGAAACCCCCAAAAACTTGCTAGAAACCCCCAAAAACTCGTTAAAACCCCTCAAAAACTCGCTAGAAACCTCCAAAAACTCGCTAGGAACCTCCAAAAACACGCTATAAACCCCCAAAAACTCGCTATAAATCCCCAAAAACTCGCTATAAACCCCCAAAAACTCGCTAGAAATCCTCAAAAACTTGCTAGAAACCCCCAAAAATTTGCTAAAAACCCCCAAAAACTCGCTAGAAACCCCCAAAAACTTGCTAGAAACACCTAAAAATTTGCTAGAAATCCCCAAAAACTTGCTAGAAACCCCCAAAAACTCGTTAAAACCCCTCAAAAACTCGCTAAAACCCCCCAAAACCTCGCTAGAAACCCCCAAAAACTTGCTAGAAACCCCCAAAAACTCGCTAAAAACACCAAAAATTTGCTAGAAACCCCCAAAAACTCGCTAGAAATCCCCAAAAACTCGCTAGAAACCCCCAAAAAATCGCTAATATTTTTATTTTAAATATTATTTATTTTTTAAGGTAGGTATCAATTATTATATAATTATTGATAAATAAAATACTTTGAGTGGGTAAAAATATCTAAAGACAAAAAATAAACATTCTTAATGCACGTGATTTAATGAAAACGAGACAAAAGCGGGACGCTTGTTGAATCGGGACTCGTGGCTCAAAATCGAGACTGTCCCGCCTAAATCGGGACGGATGGTCACTTTACATAGTCACATGGTTATATATCGTAGATACTATTGATTATATTTCAGTCATTATATGGATATAGATTCTAGTAAGTCGCAATATTTGATACCTTTTTGATTTTTGAAATATGATATGCTAATAAATTTATGAAAACATGTTTCTACATTTATTTAATAGACATTAGTAAAGTAGTTGCAGGCAGTCCTGCAGCTTGTCGTTCGTTATAAATATTATAAGGAAAATTTTCATGCAAGAATATCGCATCAATGAATCTTATAATTTCTTTCGAAGCTGGGAAAAAATAATCACGATGTACTTTTTTCATACAATGTGTTCAGGAATGCTTGACGTTATATATCTAATGAATAAAATAATATGAACGTAGGACGTTAATTCTATTGAAAACTTCGTTTATTTTAGCGTAAAGTTTGATTTTTCCTGACCTATATTATATACCTATATTTATTTTTTGGTCTTCATTATAAGGAACGCGTTTCTACAATAAAATTTGTATCTATAAAGTCTACTGCTTGCACCGGCATCATTCGAAAACGATTAAACCGATTTTAATTAAACTTTGTACTCCAGCTATCATTAATTGATACCTACCCAAACTGGTTAATATTGTAGGATACTTTATACCCGGTTACAAATTTTTGCCCGAGCTAATTTGTGGACAAAATCGACGCTTAAGGAACAGTGGCGGCGCTAGAATTTTTTGTTAGGGTGGGCTAGACTTAGACATGGTGTTCTGAAGGTGGGACAATAACATTTGTTCCCGAAATTTCAGTGCTCATCAAAACTTTAATCCAGATTACTTGCTATAGAATTTACAAGAAAAATTGTTGAAATTTCGAGGGTTAAAAACGTAATAAACTAGAGATTGGGGATTATTCCAGGGTGGGCCATGGCTCACCCTCTAACGCCGCCACTGTTAAGGAAGCGAATCTGCGACCAAAAAGTTGACTTTATGATCAAATTATTAACGTGACAGCACTCGTACAGCAACAACTCAGCAAAATTCTGTAAAATGTGTTGAATCATTTTAGATTCAATGTCAAACAAACTCGATAAATTCAAATGATTATATTCTAAAAATAAGATTAATTTATTTAGTGATGAATAACATTTTTTATTGGAAAAAAAATTTTACTACCATTAAGAGCTAGGGATATTTAGGCCTAATTAGTACCAATTCGTATATTTTCAATTTTTTTTAAATGATTATAGGTAGATTGAAAATCCAATTGATGAGGATTAGAACCTAGGAACTAGGTGCTTGTAATAGAGAAGCCATGGAAACGCCATATTAGCAATGGCATTGTTGCATACTCGGCTATTCTCAAACACAAAAAAGGTTTTAAACACACCGTCCTGCTGTCGAGTCTCCTCATCGTGATGAGAACGAGAAATTTGTGGTCTCGTGTGACGTCCTATATAGTGATAATTGACATAAGTAAAAAAAATTATATTATTTGTATAGTAGACCGGAGTGCGCAGATACGTAGGCCGGATATGTGATGACCCGTGGTACATAGACGTGTGTACTTGAGATTGACAAATACGTATATCAGCTCACATCATAATAATAATTATCAAGGCTGTGCTACAGTTCTGTATTGTTTAATTACGAGTTGTAACTGCAGTTGAACATGATTGTCGGTATATGAGACATTCACATGTTTAAATCTTGTCACATTAGAAAAAAAACTTGAGTGAATAGAATTTTTGACCAAAATTGACTTTTTTTCTAAATGTGCATGACTTAAAAAAATCAATTCTATTCACACGGATTTTTTTCAGATTAATCATGTTTACCGATTCTAATGACCAATGGGCACATGCGCACTTTTGTACCTCTTTTGGTTAAGAAGTTATGGGCGCTTGTATTATTTAATACGTTAAAAGGTCATTTCATTAAAGGTTTTTTTTTTGTAAAAAGAAGAATACCTACCTAAAATTATATTAAAAATTACGTAGATATTAGATTATACTCGGATTATACGGAGCGGCTTGATAATCTATGAGTCAGGTTGAAGGTCACTGCTTGAAGAATATCAAACCATAATTGATATTGTTACGAATCACCCTGTATATAAACGGCAGGCGAGAGTTCCGAGAAACGGGATCTGCTTACTGTAACAACGAGTACCTACACAAAAGTTCTAGAGAACGCGAGAACGTACTGGGCTTAAGCCGCGCAGCATATATAAACAGCCGATGCGAGGGAGTGAATCAATCAGTCATCGGTGAGTCACGCAATCAGTCAATGGAAAATACTGAGCGACAAATAGTGCGTCTGATATAAATACAGTGAATATAATTATTTGAAACATAAATAACTAGAAATAAATAGTCCTGGTATATAGTTAATTGTATACAGGGTGTCCAAGACTTGCGTTGTCGGCCGATATATTCATTTTGGGTGAAGATAGAAAAGAAGTTTAAATACAAAAGTTGTATAAATTGTAATGGTGTATAATCTAAAAATATTTTCAATTATACAGCCTGTCCCATTTAAGCGTGGCAGATCAAAGTTATGTTTTTTTTAACCTAGCACCCTGTTTTTATTTGTTTTTTCAATTCTGCACCTTAATGTGAATAGAAATTGTAAGGAAAGCTATGCTCGAAAATTCAGTAATTTTTGAGTTATTCAAGTTTTTTAGAAATTTTTGACACGTGCAGACCTTTACCTAAAATTCGACATAGCCAAAATAGAAATATTTATCAAACTGAAATTTTGAGGATCACTAGATAATGGACAGATATATCAATGTCTGTCCTAAAAAAATGAATTTATTATACAGGGTGTTCAAAATAATGTAATTCTTTTACCTAACTTCAATTACGTGTAACTTTTGATTCTTAAATACAACGAGGTTATTTTTTGCTGGAATTGTATTCTTTAGGATATTTACTAACACTTTTATTAAGGATTGTCCAAACCTAAACCTAATATTTTCGTATTAAAATATTAGGTTTAGGTTTGGACGATGGAATTGTTCAACCGGGAACTGTAGCCCGGCTCTACTTGACCGAGACTTTGCCTTTCCCTTCACTTTGCCACTATGCTTATTTAGGTCTACTACTAATTCATATTTTCAATTTATTATTTTAACATTGGAAATGTTTATGTTCGTATATGGGGGCAGAGTTACGAGTTTTCGTTCAAGGCCAAAAGACAACGGTGTCGCGATCGAGTGAGGAGCAATCATGCAAAATTGAACAAGTGCAATTTTTTCGAAATGTGTTTTATATCATGTCTAGTTAATTGAGAGGTATTTGCGACGATCTGCGGTGTTATTTTTGAGCAAATGTTAATAAATATAATAATCCATTTAAAAGTTAAGTAATCAAGCAAAAGTGAACGCGTATATAACAGAAGAATAATAGGGTTATTCCTGACAAAACTAAACAGTGCATTGATATTAAATATTGTGTGTATAATAAACAGTTAATTATGTTTCATATATGCTGTTATCATTTCCAATGTCCTCGATGGTTGCAAGGATTGCGAAATCTGTGAATTTTTTAATAATAAATTGAAAATCCAAATGATACTCTAACCAGTTCTTGGATTAGAACCTGAGAATTGGGGGCATGTAATAAAGAAACCATATAGAAACTCCATATAAAAACGGCATCGCTATACGCTCGGCTATTCTCATGCCCCTACTCTGTTTCGTGGGCAAGACTAATTACTATATAAAAACAGCTGACTTATGCTGCCCTATAGGGACATTAAGATAAAATGAAGCTTGCACATATGGTGTGTGGTGAACGCGGATACCTGTCACTCATGCTTGTGCAATCATCGTAATTGTCAAGTATGCTTGATTGTGTATGGGCCGCTTAATGTTTTATCAATCATCGGCAAGTAAGTTTTTTATTGTAATAATAATAAATGTATCAGTTACAAGTACACAATTAACTCATATTCAAACATTACTGATTTTATCGACAGAACACTTGAATACAAAATAATAATATAATATTACTAACCATGTTTACAAAAAGTACGCGAAAATGAATGCAATAATAAATGCTTAGTCAATCATTTATTAATATATTTATACCTATGCTTCTGTTTTCATTTATTAATTAATAATTATAATAGCGTCATTATTGTCAACAATATGCCATTCACTTACAATTAAATATTAATATACTGTACAATCTAAGTTATTCTAAGTGAAATTGCTGAGCGTCTATAAATTATTATTTATCTATCTATTCATTCAATAGAAAAATCCAAAATAATTTTTTTCTGTCTTATATTTCGGTACAATTAGATTAGATAATTTTGGGGGCAGGAAAAATTCTTTCCCACTGCACTTTGGTTTACAAGAGCCTATTGTGCTTCTCCCAGAACTAACTAGGTTGCACATTTCTTAAGTCATAGGCGCACGACCAATTCAAAATGTTAATTTCGATTGTAAGCTATGAAAGTTTAGTCTCGTTGACGCGCGGAGCTACCGCGTGTAGGTGGGCGGGCTGGCGGCGGCAACACACGACGGTTATTTTTCCTTTTAAAATTAGATGTGGTCAACAAAATGAAAAATATTCGATATTTGTTTAATTAATTTACTAAGACAGAAAGTAATATAACTATATGAGGTAAATTATTTAAGTCTTCTACAATTTGATATGTAGTCAAAACTGGCGCCGTATAGGCAACGTCTTACTCGGCTTATTGATAACTCCGGCGCTGGTCCTGGGCCCTCCTGAAAAGGCACTTAGTCCATTCATAATGGACCTGATGAATGTCTTGGTTCCCAAGGGTTCGCTATGAGTAATAGTATTTTCGGATCTTCTCAAATAACGCTTACTTGACGGTTATATTTTAATGAATTACTGATTCGTTCACTTTTCCATCGCGATAGACACTCATTGTTGCTGAATGCGCGATTTTGAATGACATATTATCGCTAATGACCTCAGTTGTCGAGCGCCTATAATATTATACACCTCCCTTCTCTCTATCTCTCTCTCTTGAATGACATACTTTTCTCAAGACATGCACCTAACGTGCGTCTGCGGTGGGTCTTACACGATGTGTGAATAGTTTGTGATACAAGAGGAAATCCTGAGTCAGTCAATGACGTGATTAATTCATAAGACATATAAACACAGAAACGAGAAAACCTTCGGCACATTTTTTTCTATTGTAAAATGAAGTCACGTGAATCAAGGCCCATGTGTATAAATGTAATGGTATTAATACATACATTAATTTGCAACGTACAAGTGAGCATTCACAATAGATTATTGCGAATTAAAAGTAAATATTTTTGTAGACGGCCTTGAAATAAACCTTGTACAGATGATTTGGATATTATTGCATAGGATATTTACATTATAGAATACTTTTGATATAACTGTAAATAATGACGACTTGATTTTTTACAAGACGTTCACAGAATGGCATACGCTAGAGTGAGCAGTGTTTCCCAATGCGGGCGATACCGTCCCCTGGATGGCGCTGAAATGATTCAGGGGGCGGTAGTATCTTCAGAAATAAAAGCCACAATCTAAGGTGACAGCATAAAAAATCGTAAGTATTACTTAATAAATATGTAGTACGAGAAAGCCGTTTGACCTAAAATGCTTGAAAAACTCCGAATTTTTTGTTCGTTATATACCTTATTACTCTAATATAAATGAAGTGTTATGGGTTTTCCTCGTTAAAAAAAATTTCCAGACGAAATATGAAAAATTGTCATTTTTCGGTGATTTTCGAACATTTTAGGTCAAACTTTAATTCACCAGATCTCTGAAACAAATTGGTGTAGCGAATTCATTTTTTTTCCATTGTAATATTTTATAGAGAACAAAAAAGTATCCTCTTATAGTTTGGTTGGATTTTGCGATAGGATCGGAGATAGAAATGTGAAAAACCGCACCTATATTAGTGCCTTTCCCAATGCCAATTCCGCTCAGAATCTAAGATAACAAAATTGAATACTTCAAGTTCAAGCCGCAACGAGTCCATTTAATAATTTAAGGGTAGTAAAAATTAACGCATTTTTAAGTCGATTCTATTATATTATGGATCTGTGCAGGACGGAACTATTATTAGGTAACGGATACCTACTTAAAATATTGGAAACATTACAATCCAGTATTGTTCAAAAAACGATTGATAAATATACCTACATCGGACAAAATCGATGTTGTAAAAAATATAGAAACAAAAAAGTCGATATTTTCCAATAACGGGTAGAAAATTATTGTTTTTAATATGTAGGTATCTACCTATATAATTATTTAATAATTTTAATTTAAGCAAATCATAATTTTAGGAAAATCTCTGATCGGAAAGAGTTATAGTACCGAATTGAGATTTTTTATTTACCAAATAGTTAAATACAAAAATAATACCAACTGTCGGCCATTTTTAACTTCCCAGTACATTGGGAAGTTATTGTAATGGGTCCGAAAATCGAAATCAAGATGTATAACAAATTTTTATGTTTCAAGGTCACTAAACTATTTTTTCACTATTTTTGAAAATATGTCTGTGTGTGTGTGCGTGTGTGTGTACGTACGTATGGGGTCATTTCTAAGACGAAATCTCGAGAATGAAAAATGATATTGACTACGTTAGGGTGCCAATCGACGCGTATTAATGTAAATATGATCTGAAAGAAATGTTTTCAAAATCGGTCCAGCCGTTCTTTTTTCTTAACCTGCAAATAGACTCCAAAAAAGTAGATTTTACACAATATCTCGCGAATAAAAAATTATACCGACTTCGTAAGGGTATCAATCGAGGCGTGTTAATGTCATTTTGATTCGAAAGAAATTTTATCAAAATCGGCCTAACCGTTTTTTTGATTAAAGAAAAAGACTGCCAAAAGTGGATTTCACACGAAATCTCGCGAATAAAAAATGATATCGACTTTGTTAGGGTGCAAATAGAAGCATATTAACATCAACAAAACCCGAAAGAAATTTTATCAAAATCGATCGAGCCGTTTTTTTTTTGTTTAAATAAATCGACTTCAAAAAAAGTAGATTTTATACGAAATCTCGCCCAAAAAAATGTTATCAACTTTGTTAAGGTGTCTATCAAAGCATGTTAACGTCACTATGATCCGACATAAATTTTATAAAAATCGGTCCAGCCGTTTTTTTAATTTATTGTTAAAAATAAATAATAATTATGTTCAATGATTGAAATGATTACTTTTCTATGTAATTTCTAAATTAATTATTAATCTTCAATACTTATTCATCAAACTGGGAAGTTCGTCGTGTGGACCTCAAGGGTCGCACTTGTGAGTTCCAATTAAAAGTAACTTTAGTCCTAATAAACGACCCGCCTCACGGCTTGTTAAACTTAAGTTTGTTATTGAAAAGAATAGAAAACATCGAAGAAAACAACGCAAAAAAACATCGATGTATCATGCGCACCCTATACAATCCAGTAATTATTGATCACTTTGTATATTGTTGAAGAGTTCAAGTGAATAACAGATCTGTTATGCTAAGACATAACACACAAGACGTTTAAAAATAAAACCGAACACGATTCGTAAACCAATTATAAATATTATAGCTTCCGTGAGAGATATCGCAGTTACACATAATATTATAACAGAATATGCCTATACTTAGAACACTTAGGTACCTGTGGTGCATATTTCACAGTACCTTACAGGTGTACCCAGGTTATAATATTACAATGTTTGTAGTAGTGTATGTATGCCTCAAGTACCGTATTATTCGCATTCTAGCTTGTATTCATATTACAAACATATTATATTTATAGCGGTTGTTCTAAAAATGTTTAGGGCATACAATTTTATTACAATTATTAGTAGAAGAAATTCTTCGCGGCATATAGGATCAAAATAAAGCAACAAGCTGATTGTTGAGAAATTAGCTGAGATTTAATTATCTATTTTTTATAAACTTTTCTGTATTTAATTTCAGAATTAAATAGTCGCTATTGGGTTCCATTAGATGGAGCTTAAAAAACATGGCGGAGATCGGGGAAAATTTCATATACGGGGTATACTTTTGCGTGTAATTTTGTGATTTTCAAAGTGATAAGAAATGATAAATATAAGTGATATAAGTGATTGGGCCGGTACAAATACTAAACAAAGGAATTTCGTTGAAGGAGAACGGATTCTCAAAGCCGGACATATTATCAAATGTCAGAAATATAACGAGAAAAATATAAGAAAAACGAGCTGTCAAAAGTAGTAATCTTTATACGTCATATTGCTTAAAAACATCAAAATTAAAAGAAAATCCCCACGAAATTAATCAATGCTTCTTTAAAGCTGGGTTAGGTGGACATTATAAACATAATTATTGCTGCAACATTTTTATATTATAATAAGTAAGTTACTAACCTCAATACATTTGCATACCTACTTATATTGATATTAGTGCTAAATTTGTCAACCATCAGTGATTTAACTATCGTGGTACAGTATGATAATGAGTACATCTTATTACTAATATAAATAAAATATTTTTTAATTCATAAACACAGGTTTTCCACATTTCATTTGAAAATAATTCAATAACAATATATGATTTTGGTAATTGTGGACAACAATATAATAATTATTAAGAAATTCAACAATGAATTTTTTTATCCACAAGGCATCCATTAGGTAGTGAATAGTATTTCTTAACATATCAGTCAGCATTTTATGCCATCATGATTGTTGAACGTCAAACGATTGTTATAAGATATATAAGGAAAAAATCAGAAGCCTGCACTGTCGGGACTCCGAAATTCCCAGTTTCCGGCTGGTTGAGTTGCCACTTACTCGCACAGTGCCCGAAAGTGAAATCTGTTCCTTCCCCATATATACCTATTTCAACTAAATCACATCTCATGCGAGAGCCGATTTATTTTTAAGTTACAATCGAAACTTAAATATTAATAACTCAAATGCGAGAACAAGCCGTTTTAAATAAATAACAATATATGAGTTAGGTAATTGTGGACAACAATATAATAATATAATGCAATTTCATAGATCTATTCAGTATTCACAAACATGTCACACCGTGTCACACAAACTGGAATCCATTTTGGTCATATTAATGCTCGATTTCCTCCATTTCTGGTACGAATGTAAAAGTAGATTTAAGATTAAAGTAGAAATTGGCCCACGCATTTGACCGTAATTGCAGAACAGACAGATAGAGAGACAAATCGAATGAAATTTCAAATGATAGTGTGTTAAAATAGGAACTCCTCGCTTATAAAAGCTTAAAATGTTTATTGATATAAAGTTGAGTTTTTTCTGTGACACCTTGTATATACAATGTATATGAGATTAACTTACTATAGCACAAAACTTGCAAATTCAGTGAAATGTCATTGTACTGAACACCATTTAGCTCTAGATCTAGGGCTGAGTGATATTGAAAACCAGAAGTAATTTTCTCTTTAATACTTAGAGGGCGATCATCTAACCCCTTCCTCCTTTCTGCCTAAAACTTTATTATACACTTTCGATCATATTCACTGCGTTGCTGTTTTAGGTTTATAAAAAAAAATAGGTTTTAGCGATACAGTAGATTCCTTGCCATTGGGCACTCTTGTAAACTTAAAACATTTTAACCAATTTCATGGAGTCAGCATGACAATGTTATCACATAACGTGCCTCTTCAATGATCACCATCTTTCAGAATCGAAAATTGAGACAGAATTTACTGTATTAGAATGTGTAACAATTACACAAAAAAGAGAATATGCTTAAAACCACACGGTAGAAGACTTCTTGACTACTTTATCTACCCAACCATATAGATGGCAGTGCCAATCAAACGCATTGTGTAGTTCATAAATAGTGCGTCAGTTAATTGTGCTCTATCTCTTTCTTTCTCAATCTTTCTATCTCTATCATGGCGCTTTTTACTTCCCACCTCTACTATGGTAGGGAAGTATTGGATTCAATCCGAATTTTTCTTTCCGTTTTGACACCCTAGGATCATTGAGACCATTTTCCGACTGACGTCTCTCCCCTCTCTCTCTCGAATTTTTCGTTTAAGTGCCTCACGAACTTAAAAAAATCTGGAAAACGGTTGATCTGTGGATCAACCCTAAAACTTCCCGCAATAAAAAATGACACCCCTTTATACACCCCTTAAAATAATATTTTTTTTCTTTCTGTATTATTATCATCCAACATCTGCACCAAATTAAATACACCCTTCAGTAAGTAAATCATTATCCGCAAACTAGTCAAAAAAGTAAGTTCGGTCCTGTCGGGACGATTTTTTTGAATTTTAACAGCACATTTTTATCGTTACTAAAGGATTACATTTCAATTTTGAAATGATTCTGGAATTTTTTTCGGTATTTTTGGGCCCAAAACATATTTCAACTCCTAAAAACCACCCTTAATATGGTCCAATTGACTCGAAAATGTAATCAGATCTAAGTCTCAACAAACCCTTTCGAATGCCGCAAACCCGATCTCAATCGGTTGATTCGTTCTAAAGATACCGTACGAAAAACATTTGGTTACGCACATATACAGTATATGCACACGCACCCCCAGTCACGCACACACACGCTCACATACATACACGGACGTCCATCCAAAAATAGTCAGAATAGCTTCCTAGGAGTTCAAAACGTCGAGATCTAGTGAAAACTCGATTTCCGAAAATCGAACCGAAACCAATACCTAACTTCCCATTTTTTGAAAATTTTTAATAGCGGGAAATTAAAAATATAAATGATGCTAGAATAGTTCTGTTTATCGAAATTGAGCAGAATAGGTAAAACGCTAGAACACTCATCCGTGCATACTTACAGCTAATCTGTATGGTTACAATAAAGGTTGCGTTTTATTTATGCATTCAAACGTACCTACCTATACCTACATAATATAATAATACTATATAATGTTCATTTATATCCCGTAATGTTTACTGTAACAGGAGCACCAACAAATTTTTAACACGAGTATTCATCTATGCGGCAGTCTTTAATTAATTTTAGTCTATTTTTAGTATGACCGACATGAATGCAAGCTAAAGCGCGGGTAAAGGCTAGTACTGTACATGCCCGCCGCTAGCCGTCTATGCACCACCGTGCAATATTAAATTTGCCCCCCCCCATGTATCTATGTCTCCCATTCCATTTCTTTCTAGACATAATATTACATATTTGCATTGGATATACAGACTTGACTTGCACGAAAGACTTTTTGAATTTTATTTATTGTAGATTATAGACGCTAGACAACTAAGGTCATTAGCGTCTTAAAATCATTACAAAACATCCGCATGAGCGGAGGTGGTATTCGAACCCACGATAGTTAGATTCAAAGGCCAGCACGCTAAACGAAGAACGTTTGGTGTTTACGCCAATTAGGAAGTTTCCATTGGATGAAAATACGAATTATGATACTGTCACATCATTGCAATGAAGATAACTTTAAAAATTCTGAAAGAATTATTTTGATATCTTTAATTTCAACGGAGATATTCAATTTCTTGTACGTGGAGTCGCAAACGAAACTGATTTATGAATATGACGTCACGCGGTACAGGTTTGCTGTTTTTTAACTTTGAGAGTAATTAGAACCTAAGTTACTAGTAACTATTTTGTTGTAATACAAACTTTTCTATTTATATTAAATTAAAATTAACTATCGAAAATTTAGATAGGTATGTCAATATTTTCCGTCATCAACTGGTTTGTTTTTAGTGTTTCCATAACAATTTACGAGTTTAAAGAAAGAGATTTATCGGAAGTTACCATGTTAAATTACCACACATACAAACTGAAAATAACTTTTAAAAATATCGTACCGCGTGACGTCACCCGGACTGAAAACTGAATTTCTTAGAGAATTGTCAAATTCAAATTTTGAAGTAGCATAACTTTTTTGTTTTTAAAGATCTTTCAAAAATTCTTCCCTCATTAATTTTGTAATTTTTAGAACTATGATTTAGACTAAAAAAATAAAAAAGGGAAACTTCCTTTAAAATGTTATTTGTCAGGAAATTATTACGTAAGCTTTAATAAATTGAGATTAAGTAAAATTTATCATTAATAAAGGGTCGATCTTGATGTGATTTGCTGTCTCCCTGACTGTGCCGCCCGCGTGCTGTGTATTCCTTGCGACTTGCTTACTATATTGAATGTGTAAGGAAAAAGGAGCGGAAAGTTTATATAAATCTCAGATTTGTGGAACGTCCGGTAGATTTAGTATGTCAACAAAATTATTTATTCAAATATGAAAAATATAGACGTATTTTAAATCTTATCATTTTCTTTTTTGTGCACTTTTTTCTAGTTATGATATCATCGTGTTTTAAATAATATTATTAATTTGATGGTGGTGTCATTACTCAATTATATCGACCTACAAGATAGAACTTGTGTTAGAATTTATCTTTAGTTTGAAGCAGGGCCGTAACTAGAACCAAATTTTAAGCAGGTTGTAAAATTTAAAAATTACAAAACGCGGGATATTACCACAGTACCCATACGGTGAGACAGTAAATTCAGATACTGACGACATCTTTGATCTTGATGTCCGCAAGTTTTTTTTTGTCAGACGAGTGCGTATTCAATCTCGCGCATTATAGAGTTCGCGCTAAGCCAATGATATGCGAGTGCTCAGGCGCTGATCATCGTACGAACAGGGTTTGATTCAGCATATTTTTCGAAGCACTACTACACATTCAGATTATATAGACAGCCAGTGTGCTGGACCCATCCATACCTATATAATAAGTCGGTCCCTCGTTCAGCCACGAGGTGACTTGCGCACTGTATTTCTTATATTATGATAAGAATATGTTGTAAACAAACTCCTTGCTTTGCCTTTCAATAGGGTCATCCTACGTTATAAAATTTGATAATTTTGAACAGTGTGTGTTATTCCTCATTATACATCAACAAATAATGTAAACCAACTTTTTCGTTCTTATATCCTTCCTCTTAATATAAGAATTAAAAAATGTGTTCATTTTAAACGGCTGAGCTTAGCCGCCATGTGATGACGTAGAATCCAGACCAATGAGCTAAACACACTTCATATCATAGATAAAGAGAGGTATATCTTTAGAAGGAGAGGTAGGTATATACCTACAATTATATATCTTCCTCGTCACTTGTGATGAACTAGCCTAACTGCCTGCCTGTCAACTGTATAATATGATAGATCAGTGTACTATCTCTCTTTAGCTATATGGATCAGTGAGCGGAATAGTACATTCAACTGCTGTCAGCCAATCAGAGAAGGCTGGCTGTGTGCGTGACGTATTTCCGTAGTGGTATAATTCTATGTTTAAAATACTCTCCAAGAAGTATAAAATTTTCAGCCAAGTTCAAAAATGTAGTTCGTCGAAAAATAAATAGGTAGGTACCTAAGTTGATAGTTGTTTAATATTATTTTGATTATTATTTTCATATCTATATTATTTCTTTATAGATTACTGTAAATGAAAATTTTGAAATATTTAATTCTTTTTTCTAATTTATCCAACTTTTTGCGCCTACATTTTAATTCACATGCTAAAATTTCGATTTGGTAAAATAATATTCTGGAACTGAAGTCTGGATATATAATATATTATGAATAACACAGACCTTTAATGAAGTTTCGGAATATTTTTCCATCATCTGCAGGATTCAGGAGCATAAACTTGATACTTTTCCAACTCTCTGTATTATTCATATATCATTTAGTCACGGTGCGGTGCATCAACCGCAGTTCATAAAATTATATAAAATTGCTTGAAAATTAAACGAAAAATAATTGAACACACGGTATTTAGTATCTTGTAATCAAATATGAAAAGCAATACGGGATAATTAATTTGAGAAATTCAACATAAAAAATTCCTACGCACTATTTGGCTTTTCGTTTGAACTGATTTTCCCACGCACCGTGTCGAGTGCTAACATTATCGTTCTTATTATTATTATAGTGCCAAAGCTAGACAGAGATATTATAGGTATAAAATAAAAAGAGAAAGGAGGAACGAACAGTATTCCCTTACTGCCAAGTTTAGAATCGTCGTTCATTGCCACCCACTCATTATTTCGCATTTCCTTTCGTGCTCGGTACAATAATGGCAAAGTTCAACAACAGAAACAAAGTAAGTAAGGTGGTATTTGACGTCGTCGATACCCCCATACCACTGCGCCACTTACTTATGACATACTGTACCTACGCGTTAGGGATGCGAAATTCATGATCCTGAAGAGGTTGGCTCCTGCTAGTTCCAACCTATTCAGGATCAACTGTAAGAATAGATGCTCAAGAAAAATAGTAAAGGAATGGGAAAATGAGTGGACGCAGGCAGAACAAATTAAAAACAATTAAAAACGACGCATATAAATGGAAATTTTAACAAAAATAGGAAATACAGAAAGAGAAAAGCTTGATGTAACGATTACTGTACTGGCCTTTGGAGCAAATTATCGCGGGTTCGAATCCCACCTCCGCTTATGGATGTTTTGTAATGTTTAATTTAATTTGATGCAATTAGACGCTAATAACCTTAGTTGTCGAGCGTCAATAATCTACAATAAATAAATAAATAAAAGAAGAAATCTTGATGCATTTTTCACATATTATTTTAGGTTTTTGATATGATTTAAAATTACACATTTCGGAACTATTTCATTAAAAATACAGTTTCTGTTTTCTTATTTGTATGTAAGACACAATATTCTATTTGGTTTGCGTTAATTTTAATGTCATAAACGTCATAGTATAAACATGAAACATTGGCATTTGATGCATAAATGAGTAGATTTGATTGCCAGAAGGAGATAAATTTACATGTTTTTTATCCCTAGATTCTGGTAGGCAGTAGTTTATCCATACCATGTATTTATAACACAATACCTGTTGTGGATTATGCCTACTTATGTATGTACTTATTACGTTATTATAATTTTAATCTGACTACAGAGTTATTTTTACATAATTACAACACATCATCGACGCGGGTGGCGTGGCATAGTTACTACGGCGCTATCAAAGCCGCCCCCAACTCGTCGTATGCCAACTGGAAATCGGTTTTACCTTTATTAGTTAATCACGCAACTTCCGTGTTTTAAAATAAATCACATTACATACGTTATAATGCATTCATTTATTATTTTTGTCTTCATTAAAAACATGCTTTATATTGTCGACAAACTAAAAAAATTACTATCGATTTATGCTATGTGTCTAAAACTTCTTTACGCACGGTAGAGTAAATTGGATTCATCTGACGAAAAGCTGAAACGATGCAGCCATGGCAAAAAAAACAAATCGTAATATCATAATATGTTTGGTATGGTTTCTTCTTTTTAAAGATTTCTATTAAAATGATGGGAAGTGCATGAGCAGAGTCACACGCACAATCTATAAAATATAACAGTCGCACGCGCAGTTTAAAAAATTTTGCGTAAGTTTCACTTCTGTAGTGTGCAGTGTAAACTACACGGTTCATTTTTTTGTTTATCTTTTTTCTAGAATTTGGTAGAAAACAGAATTCTTATAGTGAGACGCGCCTCCGTTCGTCTATCACAACTCACAGGCCTCTTATTCTTATGCAGCTCTGCTTCACTGCTGACTTAGAAACTTGAAATTTGCTATATAGTTAGAGTATTGCGGTCCGCAGATATTGCAGGCGTTGTTTGACCAAAAAAATTTTTGCGTCCACTGTGGCCAATAAAATGAAAAGTAAAAAAAATGTTTTTATTTAACACGTGGCAAATTGTTAAAAAGTGCCGTCCACTTTGAAGATATTAACATTTATTTTTATTTTTTTGATGACATACTAGGTCATGATTTCTGGCATTTATTGACACCTCAAATCACAGTTTGACACAAAATAATGCCCCTATCACCCCCAAAGTTATATAACGAAAACCTGATCTGCGGATAGAAAATTTTCTTTTAAGGTTTTTCCAATGTGAGTTTCACTTTATTCGAGGAATAAATAACACTTGAAAAGGTGAAAATTGAGTTTTATATTGAGATACTAAGTACTTACATGAAACAAAATGAAAATCTCTTTCAGTCAAAATATGTAGTACTCAACTAGGCTTTTAAGAACGAGAACATGATAATTGGATCTATCTTCCTGGAATTCCGATATTATATGAAAAATAATCTCTACGCGCGCCGATTTTTTTAAGTTTGTAATTATTGTGATTAAATTATATACGATTACAAACTTAAAAAGAAAACGAATTTTGCGCGCGTGGCTGTTTCGTTAGATTTGTTGTTAGATATTATATGTTTCATGTACTTATAAATTATTATTCTGAATTAAATAAAAATTAAATAATAAAGTCACATCAGCAAGCTTCCCCCTGACCTTATGCGATACTTTGCATTATTTACATTTTTGCAACCTTTCTCACCCCCTTTACACGTTACGCGTTATGTGAATGGCCCAAAACTGGTATACCTAAACTTATCAAAGTGTAGGGTACTTTTTAGTCAGCAAGGTTGCCGCGAAAATTGACACCAACGTTAGCGAAATCGCAGACATACGCTATAGTAATGAATATTCTGACGTGGCGATAATGAAGAAAGTGCCACCTTGACTTTAGAAGGCTATATATAGAGATGATTCGATTATTGTAGTTATTATACTCTGGAAAGTCGACGAGAGAGGATCTGCAAACAGTGATAAATAAATACCAGTGGTATATACATAGTGGACATAAGGATTGTACTTCAGACCGTTGGAGAGGTTGATTCAACGAACAGTGATAAATAAATACAGTGATAAATGAATAAGTTGTCTTTGGAACGTATACAGAAGTGGTTCGAACAAATAGTGGACATAGTGAACATAGTGGACAAAAGTGGCAGATAAATAAGTGACAGATAAACAACCGTGATAAAAGTGACAATAACTGAATATAAATGAACAAACTGATGAACGATAATTGTTAAGAGTTGTGTTGGTTCGTTAATGTACCGTTGTCCTGCATTGAAAATAAAGAACAGATTTTTTTACTGAACTTACCTTTGTTACAATATTATAATTAATTGCATCAGAGAAAAATGAGGTAAGATTTTCCTAATTTCCAATAATTCAAATCCCACTCCGCTCATGGATGTCTTGTTATGTCGAGTGTCGTTTAATTTAATTTGATGTAATTATTAAACGCTAATGACCTTAGTTGTCGAGCGTCAATAATCTACAATAAATAAAATAATTAATAGATATCTACTTATAATTAACTACACCGTTTAAGAAATATTATTTTGCAAGAGATACAGAGTGGAAAATCTTGTTGTGTTACTTCCTATCAGTTTTCTCGTTTCAAACATTTCACAGAAAAGTGCGGAAAAAGGAGAAAGAAAAAAGCTTGAATTGAGAAAAAACTCGTAAACAGTAATAATGTATTCGACGAGTGTTGCGCAAGTAGATGAGAAACAGAAAAGGATGAAAACATAGTGAATTATAATGGAAGATAGAGAGAGAAAGAGAGAAAGTATAGATATAACAAAGATGAGTGAGTGAAGTGAAGGCGTAGCACCAGGTGGCGCCAGGACGCGAAGCGACACGACGACGTTTGTATTCAACAAAAAGACGGCGGTCGGTCGGTGCAATGCAGTGATACCAACCGTACCGCACTGTTTGTCTTAACAGGACTCAATGTTACTGTTTAACCTTTACCATGCGAAATAGGTGCTATAACAGCGGTTCTAAAAATTTTTTAACACGCTTTTATTAGCTTCACTTGTAAGCTGTATGAATGTAAAAAAATCTTGCAACTCGGTTCTCACTTCTTCCAAATGTCCAATTGCAGACGTGAAACTTTCCAACCGTGTGTAGTTTTGATGACAATATAATATTCTGATATTTTAGCTATAATATGTATTTATATGACAAGTTAAAAAATAGAAATAAAAAAGATGTGGCGGAAGTAACGATGTTGATGGTGGGAAAACGTGTCGTTACTAAATAGACTTCAAATCGAGAAGCTGAACTGCTCAAAGCTAACGGGCAACACATCTTGTAATAGTGAGAGAATACGAGCACAGATAATGAAAGAGCTACTTCCTCCATATCTAAGCCTAAAAAGTTAAAAAATAAAATTTATAGTTTCAAAAAAAATTAAAAATCTAACGCTTATAATATTATCAACGCATATAAAAGTAGAAAATAAATTTATTTCTCTTCTATAAGGTTTAAAAGCGTGAGACACTCCATGAATTAAAAGAAAAATATAGGTACGGTGAGTGTCCCACGCTTTTAAACGTTATAGAAGAGAAAGAAATGTTCTACTTATTGGTGTGTGTTTTTAGATTTTTTTGAAACTATAAATTTTTAATGCAACCGCGCTTTCCCAGCCATGTGACCATGTCAGAGTTTTATTGCGTTTAGGTACCCATGAGAAGAACTTTAGTGTTCCGTCAAATAGAAATTTGTCACGAAAATTTGTAGTTGATGCTAATGACCACAGTTGTCGAGCGTTTATATTCTGCAATTAATATAAAATTCGTAATAAATAAAAACGAACCATGTATTTTATACTGCACATTGCAGAGGAGTGGTGATGCAGCATTTCGTAACGTAATTTCGTCATACACGTTCAGTCACTGAATTTAGTTCACTCTACCGTGCGTTAATAAGTTTCACTTCAGTAAATAAACTTATTTTTGAGTGTGTCACCGGCCGACTGCATAACATTATTGACTAGTAGGCGTTTCAGATGCACCATTATGTATCATTGACTAGAATCTTACTATGCTGGACGGCAACAGTTCGTCCGTCGTCGGTCAAAATGTACGACTTTACCAACTTTCAAACTTGCGTTCCAGATTCAAAATGATGTGACTAGAATCTCAGTTTTGCAGGACGGCGTTCATACAGTTTGGCGTCGCCGGCCGAATTTTTGCCCACTCACAAATTTACTTTTATCGCACATAGGGAATGCTATCTCGATCTCGCGAGATCTCGAGCCATTTTTCGAGATTTAATCTCGTGGGCAGGCAATCTCGTTTTTGAAATCTCGTTCGAGATCTCGACCATGTCGGGTCGAGATCTCGAACGAGATTTCAAGAACGAACGCGCTTGAAAAAAAACTTATACGTAATAGTTTTTGACAGTCGCGCTAATTGGTTCTGTTTGTTTCTCTGCATATATTGTTTTAATTATTGTTTTCTTGAGTAAAATGGACAGTTATTTAACTTATAACAAGCATTAGATGGCTAAGAAATTTCAAAGTTAAGTGAATACTGAATATGTCTAAGAACAATTCAAACCAAATGTTCGTGAACGTTACTAATAGTAACTTACCATGCTTCATAACTCCTAAGAAGTAATTTCCAAAATAATTAATTGACATATAGTATGCTGTGTGAGTTGGGGTATTGCTGTTATATTTTGAAAATAAAACAAAACTTTAATTGAATCTTGGAACAAAAAAATCAACGTTTATTTAAGGAAAGTAATGAATAATAATCATCTGCACAGTGCACTACGCAATAAATCACACACGTACACAGTGGTCACACTGTCCCAAGTAAGCAGTTTTCATTAAGTTTAAGTATTTTAGATACAAAATAATACGTTCTTTTTAAAAGTAGGCGAAATCTCGATATTGTCGAGATTTATCGAGATCTCGCGAGATCTCGAATTGCCAATCTCGAACCCAGACTGATCTCGCGAGATCTCGAATTGCCAATCTCGGCTCGAGATTGCATTCCCTAACCGCACAGCCTATAGGATCATTATTTACCAAATGGCTTCGTGAGATAAATGGGCTTGCAGCGAATTTAATTTTGATTTAATTTGCTCGCTCGCGACATAATTTCGCGATGTCCCAGGGCATCGCAACGTACAGTTTGAAAATCCCTGCGCTATAATAAATGTAAATGTATATAATTGGATTGTTTAAGGTATAATATCGCAATGTTTAGGTGGCACATGACACGACAGTGTTATAGATCAGGGCGAGATCAGGGTTGAATTCTTTAGGTTAAATGTTCTTTCAAAACTGTCTAGTCCAGAGACTGCTAAATAAATCGTAAAATTTAATGATTGAATTTTCTATCTACATTGCACAATGCACATACATATTATACAGTTTTTCACTTTTTATGTAAACATTTAAACGAAAAATAGTAGATTGCATGTCTAGATACGTAATAAGGCATATTACGGCGAGTTTTTACAGTCACACGAGCCGTAATACCATTACGTTTACGAAACATAATATACGGTATTTTTGCCATACCCACTACAAAATACCTACTTTTAATGTCATTTTCAAAAAATTCTGACAGTTAATTTGCGTCGCACCTTTCCTTCCACAGTATGCCACGAAGTTCGTGCAAGTAAGTAATGACAGGCGCACGCAAGCTTACGCAGGCGTAGAGCGAATAAACAGAAGTTGCTATGGCAACCGTTATTTTCTGTGCTAGTGCGGAATTTTCCGCACACCTGCCTGTTAAATGACTGATTAAAGGCCGCTATACATACATTGAAAGTAGTTATTTTGTAGTGGCTATGGCAAAAAAGATGTTCCCGTATGACGTGAGGCATTTATTATTGTCTTCTATCAATGACAATAGTATTTGTCAAATTTGGGCTGATGAAAGCCGTGCTTGAATTTTGCCGCCCCTACAATTTTGCCGCCGTGGGATATAGTCCAGTCGGTCCATAAGTAATTAATATACTTACGTCAGACGTCTGCTTTATTCTGTTGTGAAATTTAAACATTCATAATTTTTCCTCTCACACTTAGATTTTATGGACATAATAACAGTTATGACCGCTATTTATTTCGTAGTATAATAATACGCCATATAAACATTTGTGTAAATAATATCTGTACAAAATATATACACGTGCACTTGTCATCAACAAATTACAACAACAATTAACACCTATGATGTAATCCGTTTCTTGATCTGTAACGAATTTTTTTAACCTTTTGTGAATGTCTTCACATGATGCGTTTACAATCCGATTATACTTATAAATATCACACACTTTTTTGCTCTCTAAATCATACACAAGGTTTGTCAGATCCTGTTTTATCTTTTCGCTAGTTTGTTTTCCAATTTTTACTTCCCACCTCTACTATGGTAGGGAAGTAATGGATTCAGTCCGAAAACAATATTTCGAGATTTTAACAGATTTTCACGTTTTGAGACCCTAGCAATCGTTTAAGATCATTTTCTGACTGATGTCTGTATGTGTGTGTGTATGTGTGTATGTGTGTATGTGTGTATGTGTGTATGTGTGTGTGTGTGTATGTGGTCAATTTTTCGCCTTCGATATCTTAAGAACGGAACAACATACGGGCATGCCGATTGTTCTATTGTGTTTATCAGCCTTTAACTTAGATCTGATTAGATTTTGAGTCAAATCGGTTCAGTGGATCCTGAGATATTCAAAAAAACGTCCTCAATGTCACGTATTAACATAGGTAAAAAAAAATATAAATGAATTCTAGATGTTATAATATGAAAAAAATGTAAATATTTTTTTTCTCTAAAATGTATAGTTTTCGAGAAAAAAAATATTTTACTAAAAAAAATAAAAACTGTACGTAAATCAAGGTAACCATGATTTTTGCTATATTAAGTTAAGATCACCAAACAAAAAAGAGGGCCATGCTTTTTTCAAAGAATAAAAATTAAATTGTGTTTTAAAGACCACCAACAGCTAAGGTTATTTGGGCCTAGTCAAAGAATAAAAAAAAAAAAGAGTGTTTATTTTTTGCAAATATTTACTAGGTGGGAAGTATAGGACTGGTCATCAGTCGAATTTTTTTTTTTTTGCTTCTTCATGAATTATTATCACACAACCAGCCGGAAACTGGGAATTTCGGGTTCAAGTCCTGACAGTGGTCTTTGATTTTTTCCTTGTATATCTTAATTGTTTGACGTTTAACATCACGATGTGTTCGCCGACTGATTACGTTAAGAAAAGTATTTGTTTGTGGAATGGCTACTGTCTATTTAATAATTATTATATTATAACCACAAAAAACTCAACTCTCATTGTTGTATTTATAAAACGGTCGTGTTTCGACTTATGAGTTATTAGTTATATTTATAACTTAAAATTAAATCCGCTCTCGCATGAAGTGTGATTTAGTGTTGAAATAGGTATATATAGGAAAAGAACAGATCCCACTCTCGGGGCATTGTGTGAGTAAGAGGTAACTCAACCAGCCGGAAACTGGGAATTTCGGGTTCAAGTCTTGACAGTGGTCTTTGATTTTTTCCTTGTATATCTAAATTGTTTGACGTTTAACATCACGATGGCATGTTCGCCGACTGATTACGTTAAGAAAAGTATTTGTTTGTGGAATGGCTACTGTCTATTTAATAATTATTATATTATCACACACATGATTTGCCAGACCTTATATTGTGATCTTTTTGCCATCATTTATTCTAACGTGTTCCGTTTTTCAACCTCAATTGTTTTATCACCGAATATACCAGATCCTATGTAATATTTTTGCTATAATTTGCTATAGATCATGGTTTGTTTTTAAATCTTTTTTTTTTTGCAATTCCATATTATACACAGGATCTGTAATGTAAAATTTTGGACGTATTGACCTAGAAATTTGACGTTTGATTTTCATCTTTATTGTGATGCAGTGTTACAATATTTGAGACCTAATATAACAATAAACTTTCAATTTCTTTTCGATGTCAACGAACTATCGCGTTACGTTACAGTGTAGGAAAGTATATTAGCAAGAGATAGTAAATATATAATAATACATATCTATGGCCAAAAAGCATAGCCGTTTATGCCGAATTGTTCTTAATTTTTTTCTGTATAATCTTCAAAATAGTTTCAACTAATTTACATAATATATAAAATTCTTACTACTACTATAGACCGATTTGAAAATTTTTTTCAGTGTTTAAAAGTCTACTTTTTCCCCGGTAACATAAATTATATTATTACGCTACGACAAAAAGGGGGGCAATGGGCAGTGAGTAAAAATGTAAAGCAAGTCGGGGATTCCGCACGCGATTCTTCGGCTAAATTAGTGGTGCACGTTGGCTAAACTGAGAGACAGTGATATATGAGAAATTCATTTCTCCTGATTATTTCGTTGCTAGGCCGGACAGTTAGGGTGCATTCCACTTGGCGACCATTTCGCCCACTACGCTCGCGCCTTATGGCCGCGTTCATTACGTTTGGTCGTTGTAAGCGTTGCGATCGCCAAGTGGAATGCACCCTTAGTCTCTATATAAATTTCATATCAAAACATGCTTCAGAATCAATAGATTTTTACCACATGCGAGTATTAATTCAATATAGCTATGTTGTAGAAGTGAACATAGCTATATTGAATTAATACTCGCATGTGGTGAAAATCTATTGATTCCGAAGCATATAAGGAGAATGTTAGATTAGTAATCATATCATGGTTGAGTAAATATAATCTCATTCCGCCGCAAAAGTGGAAAGGTTCAGGTTAGAATTCTGACTGTGACTATGGTTGGTAAAATGATTTTTTTCGATATGTTTGGAATCAATTATATAAATGGCTGCTTTCCAACAAAATTTTCAATTGCAATTCAGCCGTATAAAAAATCTATTAATTTATAAAAATACTATATACAGTCGGCGAGTCAGCGGTCGGTACACCTGGCGTTAGGGCGCTTTAAAAGATGTAAAAAAACAGTAATTTCTAAAAGCTGAAATTTGATACAGGGTTAATTTCGTGAGTATAATTTATGAAAAAAAAAGTCAGAACTCATTTTGGCAGAACGGACATAGTAAGCGTTCGGTAGCAGTTTTCAAACTTAAGTATCGATTGCTGGTCGGTTTTATAAAATTCTTGCAATTTTTGACATCGAGCTCGCGGACAGTTAGATTTGAAGTATGTACCTACATTGACGAATTTCATTCGAACCATCGCCGTTCGCCATGTTTGTGTACCATATCTCGTTGCATGTTATATCGGCAATGTTGCATTTTTTCATTGCAGAAAAAAATGGAGAAGTGCAATGAATTGAATCATTAAAACGTCAATAATAAAATTTAAGATAAATAATAGTTTTATACGGCTGAAATGCAATTAAAAATTTTTTTTTCGTTGGAGAGCAGCCAATTATATAATTGTTTTGAAACATATTGGAAAAAATCATTTTACCAACTGCAGTGGTCACAGTCAGGATTCTAACCTGAACCTTTCCACTTTCGCGGCGGAATGAGCTTACAGTACTCAACCGTGACATGATTGCTAAATTAATATTCTCCTTAATTGCTTCAGAATCAATAGATTTTCACTACATGCGAGTGTCGAAATAATTTTCACTTTCATGTTGAGCTCTCGCTGGTACGAGGATTCGCTTCATACCATAGCTATTGAATTAGCATATATGAATTGACACTCGCATGTAGTGAAAATCTATTGATTCTGAAGCATATAAGGAGAATATTAATTTAGCAATCATGTCATGGTTGAGTATTGTAAGCACATTCCGCCGCGAAAGTGGAAAGGTTTAGGTTAGAATCCTGACTGTGACCACTGGTTGGTAAAATGATTTTTTTCAATATGTTTCGAAACAATTATATAATTGGCTGCTCTCCAACGAAAAAAAAATGTTTTATAAAATTTAAGCATAAATCGAACATAAGCAGTTTTACCTTATGTCCACAGATATTAAATGTATAGGAAATGGATCGTTCTACCATGTGAAAGGTTTACTTATAGACTCTGTACTTTGTGCAAGGTATACATACAATAGATACGTTATAGGCAGAAGACGCGCGCGGGTACCGCCTGGAACCAGAACCTTTGCGTTCTCAATCAGGAGAGCTCTCTACCTGTAACAACTAATAATAAACTAAAATGTACTGACTTTGAACTAACTTAAGCTCAAATTTACGAAGGCATAAGCAAACCAACTAGGCTTGAGCCAAACGGTTCCAAAGACGATCATGCGGAACGTTTCCTTTGTTGAGCGGACTTAGTAAGCGCGGAAACATGCCCGTGAAACCGCTTCTAGTAGACTAGGCACTTAAGATTTTTACCTTAAAAATTTATGTAAAGCTGAGTTTTTGTTCAGTGACCCTATACTAACCACAGGGAATAACATATTAAAGTTTTAGGATATTCTCATGTCGGCGTCCTCGATTTCCAGGCCTCAACTTTGGATTTTTTGACGTTTTACCAAAACCCAGAAATTAATAATTTATCTCTATAAGGCCCGTATTCACCAAACACTGTTAAAGATAGAAGTTACTAACCTTAGAATAAATTTATTCTTTGGAATAAAATAAACTTTCTATTCACCAAGCAATTTATTCGATAGAATAGTCACCTCAGGTAAAAATTTACTATATACCATACGCCTTGGAGATTTTGTCAAATATTTTGATTCTAAAGCACGTTTACCAAAGATCCGACCGATGGCGCATCGATCGAAAATGTAAAATGGTGAATATTGACATATTTTACTGACAAAAGCCTTTACCTGAAAGATATAAAATTAATATTTACCTGAAAAGGTCGCCAGGCCATAAAGTAATTTATGCATTTCGTGCACACCCTATTTAACTAGGCGAATAAATATTTATACCCTTGAAATTGGACAGAATAACTATTCTTACGATTTATACCTGCAGTAAACTTAACTATGTTTGGTGATTTGAGTTATCACTATTTATTCCGAGTGATAGTTACCAGGGGAATAAATCAACGGAATAAATAACTAACTAGGCTCGGTGAATACGGGCCTAAATCAGTGCCAATGTTGTGTACAGTATAGGAAGAAACATATTAAAATTCTAAGGGTCTCCTTTAGAACGGTTAATCAGACATAAAAGTGAACATACTTACAAGTAAAAATATTTTCCAAAAATTAAAGATAAAAAATGTCCCATTCATGATTCAGCTTATCCTTAATTTATTTATTTATTTATTGTAGATTATAGACGCGTCGACATCTCAGGTCATTAGCGTCTTTCAACTACACTAAATAACAACTATCTTAAAACTAAATAACATCACAGAACATCCATGAGCGCAGGTGGGATTCGAACCCACGGCAGTCCAGTCCAGAGGTTGCGGCACTAAGGCTTAGCTTATCCTTAAGGTGGACCTACAATGGAGGCTCAAAGTCAAGGATAGTTTTTAAAGCACTGCAAAAATGCGTGTTTCGCGCTCTACCGTTGCAAACATTTAATAAACGGCTGGTTTGTCGAAAAAACTTTCAGGAAGGAAATTGTATAGTATAGATTTTGCTTTACGCGATACATTTATTTTTTTTAAAGCTTTTTAGGATATTTTATCATTTTTTTCGCAATTACAAGAAAAAAACAAAAAAATGTTTCCTTAAAAAACGATTACGATAGTTAAAGATCTCGTGATGAAATCGGAACTATATTGACATGTTTTAAGGGTGCGTTCTAGGGAAAGATAGGAAACGTCTCCGACAGAGAACATAGTTTTGAAACCATCGGATACGCTGACGACATCGTCATTATAGTTAGGGGTAAGCATGACGGGACGATTTACGAACGAATGCAAGATGCCCTAAAGATCGCCAATACTTGGTGCCTTGGTGAAGGGCTCAACATTAACCCACACAAGACTACAATTGTTCCTTTTACCAGAAGAAGGAAGCTTACAATCAAAGCACCCAGTCTGGGAGGGATACAAATCGACTTTTCCAACAGCGTCAAGTTTCTGGGGGTTACACTGGATCAAAAACTCACATGGAACTTACACCTCGAGCAAGTTAATAACAAAGCTAGAGGAGCTTTATTTACCTGCAGTAAAATGGTAGGTAAGAAATGGGGACTAAAGCCTAAAATGACCGACTGGGTCTATAAGGCTATAGTGAGACCCATGGTCAGTTATGCCGCTATGGTATGGTGGCCAAAACTGGAAAGTAAAGGAACACAAGTCCAACTTACCAAACTACAGAGACTAGCATGTCTCATGATTACTGGTACTTCCAGCACATGTCCTACTGCTGCTTTGGAGGTGATACTTGATCTGCCGCCCCTCCCGCTCTATTTGGAAAAAGAAGCAGCAGTTTTTGCAACTCAATTGCAACGGACAAAAAATTTTAAGTCTGGAGACTTAACAGGCCACCTAAGTATTCTTAGAAATCTTAATCTAATGACCTGTACAGTAGTGGATCTGATGGATGTCAGATTCAAATTTGACAGAAGGTTCAATGCTACTATAGAAAGTCGCAAATTCTGGAAAGAAGGTGAAATAAAATTCCCCAGAGGATCACTGATATATTATACAGACGGATCCAAGATGGACAATAGAGTAGGAGCAGGTGTTTTTGGTCCTAAAACAAGGATATCAGCTCCCATGGGCTCCAAAGCCACTGTATTCCAGGCAGAAATATATGCCATACAACTTTGCGCTCTGAATTGTCTGGATAAAGGCTACAGAAACGCAAAAATATTTATCCTATCGGATAGCAGAGCAGCTATTATGGCTCTATGTTCACACAAAATTGAGTCAAGACTGGTCTGGGAATGCCTAGATACTGTTGATAAACTGGGTGTATACAACAGAGTAACCCTAATGTGGGTTCCATCGAAGGCAATGAAATAGCAGACTCCCTCGCTAAAGAAGGAGGAACTAAAACCTTTATAGGCCCAGAACCTTTCTGTGGCTATTCTAAAAGCCACATCAAATTAGAGGTTCGCAAATGGGAGGAAGAAAAGAAAATCTCTCGTTGGAAGTCCACTCCAGGACTGAAACAATCAAAGAGATTTATATCGCATAGCACCACAAGGACCAAAGAACTCCTAATTCTCAGCAAAGCAGAACTGAGAATAATGACAGGACTCCTCACAGGCCATTGCCCTTTGAGATACCATCTCTCAAAAATGGGTAAAGTCCAGGATGACAACTGTCGCTTCTGTAAAGAAGCTAAAGAAACTGCCGAACACATTCTATGTGAATGTGAAGCAGTGTTCTCCAAAAGGCTGCAACATCTTAACAGGCCTTTTCTAAAGCCTGAAGACATATGGAGAGAAGCCCCCAGAAAGGTTATAAGGTTCATAAAAAGCATTTTACCCGACTGGGAATAAACTATTAGGGGACTCACAAAAGATCTTATAGGTCGCAGTGATTGTGAGATATATAGTGTCTTATCACCCCGAGTAAATCTAATCTAATCTAAGGGTGCGTTCTAGGGAAAGATAGGAAACGTCTCCGACAGAGAACATAGTTCCTGGAACTATACAAATCTAGAACTACCCAAGTCTACATTCTGGTATTCCCATTAAGTTTGTCACATACGTGGAAATGTTCAAATGTGTCGCGCCAAAAAAAAAAAGAATATGAGAAGTGCTGACTTATAGAACCGGTTCAGTTTTTCAATATACCTAAACATAAAGCATTCTTTTGAAATCAGAATTTTTCTTTTTCTGTTATTTTGAGTTGAATGTAAAAAATGATCCAGTTAAGTTGAGAATAGTTCTGAGGCCCACTTTGAATATGTAGCACAACGTCCCCGTGTCACGGTGTCACTGCTTCTATCGGAGGCGCTTTTCAATTAAGTGTGTGTTGTTATGACGGGTACCTATTGTACTTAATATACTCACCTCAAATACAATTACTGTTCATATACATTCAATATAATATTATTTAGTATTGAAGGCGAGATTTATAACAGGTTAATGGTATCAATCAATAAACTGAAATTTTTGAAAGTTAGGAAAATTTTGACAGGAAAATATTTCTATAGGTGTGATGTACGAACCTACTTTGACTATGTCACTATGTCGCAATTACGAATGACAATAAACTTATTAAGTCACACTTTTTAGCCTCGTTTTTTCCGTTCGGTTACGCATGCCGAAGTCACGTCACGTCCAATCAAAGAATCGCATAGGTATATAATATATCCCAACACTAAATTGCAGAACACTGCGTCATCTCAAATAGACCACTTGGTATATATCATAAATATAACAGCATGAACACAACGGGATCGTGGCGTAGGGGTATCGCAGCTACTTTATACGCAGTAGATCGCTGGTACAAATCCGGGTGGCACCATTAATTTTAGTCCTTTTTTTAACTATTCCATTTTCCACTTGATATTTGTTTTTATATTTTTTTTTCATACTTTCTCTACTTATTTTCTATTATAATTAGATAATACAATTTATTTTAATGAATTTAGCGGGGTGTGCACTTTTAGATTTACAGAACTTAAATCACGCACCTAAATAAAATTATATATCGTAATGGTTAAGATCCTTCAAAGTGAAAAGTGAAAAATTATTTTAGGAGGTTTTAGGATCCGTAAATGAAAAGTGACACGTCGCGATCAATAATAACGTGTCACTTTTCATTAACGGATCCTAAAACCCCCTAAAATAATTTTTCATTCATAAAATTATATATTTTCGGCGATCTGGGGTTAAAAGCGCGCGTTTAGGGTTATGGCAAAAAGTTTCATTTGCACCGTGGTTTCATTAAACCGCCTACTAATTTTTATTAATTAATCCGCTCAAAAACTATCAATTATAATGTTATTAGAGGCGGAATCTGATACCCTGAGTTGTACTAGTTCCATTAAAAAAATATATTGACCAACGTGCGCGAACCGAGTGATGTCCCCTTTTAACTTGACCGTTTGGTCTTTCGTTCTGCTAATTCTGTGGAGACGTTAAAGTGCGTGGACCAGTTTTTAAAGAAAATTAGCAAAGTGCAATTTTTAATTTTTTTACGTGTCTCGGCCGGTCCATCGACCATACTCGTCGCTATGAAACGCGTTGTATGATACCTGTACAAAATAAGCTGGTCTTGTATGGCGACACGCGTATCTGTGAAATACCTTTAAAGCTTCTGTTTGCAACATCCAAAATTAAATGGTAGCTGAAACCTTGCTAAGTTCCGGGTAGCCTGTATACAGATGTGAAATCAACTACAAGATGTGTAAATAATCAATGCAGCAGGATTCGCGCTGACAGGAGTTAAGCTTTACTGCTTTATCTGTGCCAAAAAGGCAAAATCGCTTATGCCGTATGTTCATACCTTTAGTATTTTTAACAATTTCCATTGGAAGTTGTAATAATGGGTCCGATTTTACGAATGAAAAATTTGGATATATCTACACGTTTTAAGGTCCTATATACTGATTTTAAAGAGATTACTGTGTGTATACGTACGTAAGTTCGTTCGTTCGTATATATTGGTGAACTTTTTTCGGTTCGCATCTCTCAAGAACAAGTAATGACATCGATTCCGAACCATTTTCATACGACGCATAATTATACATATAGGTATGAACACCTGATAAAGTTTGCAAAAAAATTGAATTAGCGGTTAATTGTTTTTTATAAGAAAAAAACTACTGTAAAATTGTTGTAAAATGTTTCTCGTCTCGCATATTATCTCAAGAACAAAGAATGATATCGACTCCGGACCAATTTCGTTCGACGCATAATATTGCATAAAGAACACTTGAAAAGGTTTGCTAAATATTTGAACTGGCGGTTTTTTTATAACAAAATGGTAAAATGCTTGTAAAATGTTAACCTGTTTTGCAAATAGTTTCTCTACGGTAGACTGCAGTTTCTAATCTCTAAGGGCACCCAATGGGAAAGTTATAGCAGTGTGGTTTTACCCACACGCTAAGCTTCTTTTTTCTGTCTTTATATTGATTTTACTAATTTAGGTTAAAATTCATTTTTCACCAAAAATTTTCATTTTGAGGTCCCCAAATTCCAAAAACATGTTTTTAGAAAAAGTCTGTACCTAATTCGTCTGTGAGCACGAGACAGGTCAAACGGCTGAGCAGATCGAAATCTTTTAGTAGGATGTTTGACATGTAAATAAGAAATGCCTTATAGTTTTTGAGGAAAATTGGCGCATGCGCAGATTGAATATGTGCTATAGCATTGTTTTTTCTATTACAACGGTATACTTTTTATAACGGTTTATTATTCTATTCATTTTTTCAAGGAAGTTTTGTAACAAAGTTCTTTTTCTAAATCTTATAGTTTCGTAAATATTTTGAAATTAAAAAAATCAGCTTTTCTTTTGTTCTTATTCAAAAAGAAATGAGTTAACTGAAAGCTTAGTTAATTCTTACATATAAAATCATAAGAATAACCATGAAAACTAAAAGAAAATGTCATAATATGATAAATATCTAAGTACTTATTACTAGTCGTTACTCGCGACGTTGCATACGCTTAAAATATCCTAACTTACTAATATTATAAATGCGAAAGTGACTTTGTTTGTGTGTTTGTTCCGCTTTCACGCCTCTACTACTCAACCAATTTCTGTAAAATTTTGCACACGGGTAGCTTCCGAAATGGAGATAAACATAGGCTATAATAACTGGCCGACACGGCTTCGCCCGGCTAAGAATCGGGGGTAATCTCAGAACCCCGATTTCTCCGTAACTTAGGTATATTTAACGGATTTTGTTCCGGTTTTCACGATCTGATAGGTTAATTCACGAGGAAGGTTTAGATGTGTATAAATGAAACTGGCAAGACCGGCTTCGCCCGGCTAAGAATCGGGGGTAACCTCAGAAGTCAGAACCCCGATTTCTTCGGAACTTATATTGAACGGATTTTGTTCCGGTTTTCACGATCTGATAGGTTGATTCACGAGGAAAGTTTAGATGTGTAATTGAAACTGGCCGAACCGGCTTTGCCCGGGTGAAAATTGGGGGTAATCTCAGAAGACCGATTAAAAAAATTTCACAGTTCGATAGATGATACTTTGCCTTAGAACATAGGCTATAATAACTGGCCGGCCCGGCTTCGCCCGGGTGAAAATCAGGAATAATCTCAAACATTTCTGAAACGGTTTTAATTTTTTTCACTGTTCGATAGGTGATACTTTGCTTTAAGACGTAGGCTATAATAACTGGAGCGAACGAGCGAAGTGAGTGAGTAAAGTATAAATAAATCATAAATTCATAGCACCCGGACGTATAGTCAGTATTTTAGGAGTTGGAATGGTCCCGTCGTCAATTGGCTGAAATTTTTTGTAATATTTTAAGGAATTTTTCTCTATAGGCATGTGATCGACATGGAGAAAAATTGAATTGAATTGAAAAAATTCGACGTATTTAAGCAGTTTTGCTTCGTGGTCATAGATATACAGCATCAAACGGTAAATTGTGAGAGTGTATGTATGTGTTCCGGTGAGTTTCCCGCACAATGTCGACTTAGTTTTAGCCTATCACGTAAGTTATCGATCAATCCAAGACGGCTGTGACATCGTCTAATTATCTTACACGGCTCCTGTTAACAACATTCACTAATTAACAATAAATGAACTACCTTTTAAGCCTTCTATTTCTGTATACATTAATTGATAGGCATATTTAATTAAAATAATAAAAATTATATTTCTATGTCAATACCAAGAAGACTAGAGATAAGGAGACCGAACATGAGTGGTAGAGGGGTGGGACGATATACATCGCACATCATGGCGTCGATTCTTGGATGCGCTATGCGATACTGCGCATGAATTTGTCGTTCTTGTCTCTAATCTCCAGTCCTCTTGCTCGCTCACATTAAACTTCATTGTTCTTGTTGCCAACAAAATTTGTTGGCAACAAGAACATGAAGTTTAGTGGTTGGAAATATTTATTGGTCGTTACTACGGAAACACTCGAAGCTATCCAAGCAAGAAGACGTTGCGTGTGATGTATACCTAAAGTGACCATCCGTCCCGATTTAGGCGGGACAGTCCCGATTTTGAGCCACGAGTCCCGATTCAACAAGCGTCCTGCTTTTGTCCCGTTTTCATTAAATCACGTGCATTAAGAATGTTTATTTTTTGTCATTAGATATTTTTACCCACTCAAAGTATTTTATTTATCAATAATAATTATATAATTGATACCTACCTTAAAAAAAAATAATATCTAAAATAAAAACTCCCAAAAACTCGCTAAACCCCCTTAAAAACTCGCTAGAATCCCCCAAAAACCCGCTAAAAACCCCTAAAAATTCGCTAGAAACCCCCAAAAACTCGCTAGAAATCCCCAAAAAACGCTAGAAACCCCCAAAAACTCGATAAAAAACCCCCAAAAACTCGCTAAAAACAACCAAAAACTCGATAGAAACCCCCAAAAATTCGCTAAAAACACCCAAAAACTCGCTAGTTTTTGGGGGTTTCTAGAGTTTTTGGGGTTTTTTAGCTAGTTTTTGGGGGTTTCTAGCGAGTTTTTGGGGGTTTCTAGCGAGTTTTTGGGGATTTCTAGCAAGTTTTTGGGAGTTTTTAGCGAATTTTTGGGGTTATCTAGCGAGTTTTTAAGGGTTTTTAGCGAGTTTATGGGGGTTTCTAGCGTTTTTTTGGAGGTTTCTAGCGAGTTTTTGGGGTTTTTAGCGAGTTTTTGGGGGTTTCTAGCGAGTTTTTGGGGGATTCTAGCGAGTTTGTGGGGATTTCTAGCAAGTTTTTGGGGGTTTTTAGCGAGTTTTTGGGGATTTCTAGCGAGTTTTTGGGGGTTTTTAGCGAGTTTTTGGGGGTTAATAGCGTGTTTAAGGCTTTTTTGGGCGTGGAACCCAACGGTTGCCTGCGCTGGGTTTTTATAGACCTTGTCCCGCTTTTTGATATTCAGGATATGGTCACTTTATGTATACCACGTCCCACTTCCACCTCTAAAGTTCGATCTCCTTCTCTCTAATCTTCTTGGTTAATACATTACAGTAAATTGCGCAAATTCGACAAAATTTATTATCTGGTATTTTGTTAAAATTCTTAAAAATACTTAGAAATAATGCTAGAAAATTAAATGATAGTAGGATACGTAGTTTTAGTATTAGCCCTTTACTACGAAAAGCTTATATTTTTTAATACATATTTAGTAAACCTAAGAGGGGAGAATTGATCGATCACGGTGCCGTAGTTAGGGCTTGGTAAACCGCATGACAATCGGTTCAGCGGTTATCGAGTTATAAACTCACAAACAGACAGACAAACAGACATTTTATGAGGGTATAGAAACGAGAATGGCATTAAAGAGTTAAGCTCGGAGTTAAGGTACCTACCTACTTTTAATAAAATGATAGGTCATATAGTTTTTGAAAACAAATATTTTGTGATTTTATTTTGAGAGTGGTTTTTCATGTTTCTCAAAGTTCAGTAAATTTTAATTTTAACCTTTTTTCAGATTAGGTACGTATGGTTAGTTGTCGCTGGTAAGTGGTAATCGTCCAGTCACAGTCAATGTGTGGCGGAAACAGTTAAAAGGATGTGAATATTGGGTCGGATATAACGTAGCAATAAAACAGTGCACTTTCAACAAAAGACTAAAATGTAACCGATCAATTTTCTTACTACGATAAAACAAAAAATTCAAACCCAATTCTAGATGAGCTTGAGATAGTTACTTCAGTATCGTCAACACTAAAAGTTTTGATTCGATTACAATGTTAGAAGGTTCGATAAACTAACGTGAGAGATCTAAAACTTTAGAATACTGTAGAGTGCCCGCGGTGAGAGATGAAGACAGGCACGTCATCAATAATATGCTAATGAACGCCTGCTTGCCCGCAGACAGTGCCGTGTATACAAAACTGCACATTGGGTTTTATGACGTTAGGTACAATTTTGGCAAACTGCTATTCATGACAATAAATATGCCAATAGCAAGCTAGAAGGCGGGCGCAATGCGTTCACGTTACTATGGCGCGGTGGCTTCATCTTTCGCCGCGCGAGGTCTACCACACACACGCCGTACACGCAACGAATAGTATGTATTCGGTCACATGTACAATGTTACACGTCGAGTAATAGTAATTGGCACTATAGTGCTCTAGTATAGTGCAAATTCAGTTCTTTTTTTGTCATTTTTGTTATTGCGTTTTTAAACTACCTTGTCAATAATTTTCGTTCTTTTTTAACATTCTCCTCGCATATTCTAGCCATGTGGAATCTCGCATTTGGGAAAGTCAATCATTTTCTAATTGAACTAACATCATAAGACACCTTGATAAATCTATATTAAAAAAATCCGTCTAGGAATCCATAGGAATGCTCTAAAGTCTAAACGATGCTTTTTGCCCTATCTTGACAACTTAAAAAATATAAGCACTTAAGTCCTTTTAAAAATCAGTTGTTTTTCTTCTATTTGGCAATTTTTCATTCAATGCATTTGAACTTAAATGCTTATAACTTGAACATTTTTTAAGTTATCGAGATAGGGTTAAAAGCATCGTTTAGGGCATTAAAATATTTCCTATGGATTCCTAGACGGATTTTTTTTATTCAGTATGGAAGGTACTCGTAACGCGTGTTGAAAAAACACGTTAAACTCTGTGATGATTTTAACTTTGACTGCCTATAACTTCTCAATTTTTAAAGATATCGATATGGGACAAAAAGCACGATTTGGGGCATTCCTTGCTTTATGAACATAATATGTATTTTCAACTGAAATTTCGACAAAGAACACAATAAATAAAACTCGGGTCGCAGTGCCAAAACCCTGCCGACAATATAGTGTATTTGCTAATACAGGCATTGTGCTGTTATTATGTGAACATAAGTTTGTTTTTGGACAAAATAAAAAATTTAACCCCTTAATACATCCCTTAAAATTAAATTTTTTTTCTTAATTTCAATATTATTATCAATGCAACCTCTTTACCAAATTAAATACACTCTTTAGTAAGTAAATCACTATCCGCAAACTAGTGTTTTCATAAAATTTGTAAGTCCGGTTCTATCGGGCCGATTTTATTTAAATTTTAGCACCACATTTTAATCTTTACTAAAGGGTTAAATTTCAATTTTGAAAGGATTCGGACAATTTTTTTGGTATTTTTGGGCCCAAAAAATTTTTCAACCTCTAAAAACTACCCTTAAAATTGTCCGATGGGGTCCATTTTAAATAGGCTTCGTGCGGTGATGGATTCCAACGTGCCTACCAAATTTCGTCAAAATCAATTAACTCTTTCGAAAGTTATAGCCCGCACACACACACACACACATATATATATATATGTAATTATATAAATATATACATATATAAATAGACATTTCCAAAAATGGTGCCAAATTGATCAGGAGGGTATGAAACGTCGAGAAATTTTGGTCCGACACCTAGGTCCCGCCATCCGACCGACGCCAATAGTGTATGTGCCATATGGCAAATACGTTCTAATAAAGCTATTGAACAGGACATTACTTTATAACCATTGGTTACCAAAGTTACAAAAAGCGCGTGATTTTCAAAAAGCTGTAGCGCGCTTACTGTTAGTACCACAGAAAAGTTGTGAAATGAAAATTGTAAGAAATGTAATCCTCTTTAAAACATTACATAGTGAAAGAATCGTTTAAGTCGACCGTTTCTGAGATATTTCGAAAAAAACAAAAAAAAAGTAAGATTTCGTGGTTTTTCGGCCGCCAAAAGTTGTTTTTTAGAAATTCCAGAGAGCTCTTAGGCTAACATTTATTGGTATAAAGATTTTTTCGTTGGAGAGCAGCCAATTATATAATTGTTTCGAAACATATAGGAAAAAATCATTTTACAACCAGTGGTCACAGTCAGGATTCTAACCTGAACATTTCCAATTTCGCGTCGGAATGAGCTTACATACTCAACTGTGACATGATTGCTAAATTAATATTCTCCTTATATGCTTTATTCGTATACCCTAAGGTACCTTCATACCAAATTTGGTTCTTTTATCCGCCATGTAACGGTAATCTTGAAATTCTGCTTTAAGTCACCTCACTATAAAAAGTGTGGGTGTGCGTGTACTCGAAAATTCGAGTACAGTTCGAGTAGTAAAGTTATATTTATAATTTGACTATCATAATATATTAAATATAAATACCAACACTTGAAAGTGTTAGTGTATCCTATTTATAATGAATGAATTGTAAATTATATCCTATTTATATTTATTATTCAATTGAAGACGTGGGTGTAAGAACCAGACAGCTCCAGCTTTCTAAATTTTTCACGATGGACAAAAACACTTTAAAAGTCTTGGAGCTGTCTGGTTTTCCACTAAATGGTGAAGTAATGCGCTTTAAAAACAAGACCATGCAGTTCCTGCGGAGTTGTACCTACGTTTCTTAAACCGTGTGAGACATCAGTACAGCTCTTTTTCCTTTATATATCTCTCTAGCCATTGCTTTGAGCTGTATGGTTCTTGCACCAATCGATAGAGGATTTTTATTTCTTTGTAGGAATACTTACGTGAAAAAGTGAAAATTAAAAAAAAGTGGAGCTGTCTGGTCCTTGCACTCACGTCTTCAATTATGTTCTACTAAGTGACTATAGCGAAGAATATGTTCATGTGAAATTTGATTATCGTGCAATGTTGCAGCCATTTCGTAATGCACATATTGTCTATAGTTACACCAAATGGTCTTTTCATGAAAAGTCTAAAACATTTCATGAACATTCAGTTACATCCGATGGTTATTATGACTATAAATTAAAAATAATTTTATTTGCATATCAAAAATACTGACAATCGCTGGTTTAGTATATGGAAGTACGGTAGTTAGTAGGCAACTATGTCGACGTCACAAAAGGACGGTCAGCTTACAGAACAGAATATTATCCAAGTAAATGGATTCCAGGAGAAGCATATATAAAGACATTGTGGACAGGGATAGGGAAGCTGTGCCGCCATATAATCCGAAGTCCCTTTTCCACGTACATATACGTATACTGTGTGACACATTTACAGTACTGGCCAAAAATACCGAAAATGGATGTATAAAAAATAATAAATCTGTTGAATCGGATATTTATTATTATTAAAGACGTGTCACTGTAGAGTAAATGTTAACTCAGCCACCGCGACAGTGGAAGAATCGGGTTAGAGTCCCGACGGTGACATAGGTTTGAAAACGAATTTTTTCAGTGCTGCATTGTAAAGTTACGTCATTTCGATGGGTGTTTCTAAACACCAATGTTAACTTAAGCATTTGAATTTGAATTTATTATTTTTTTTCGGATAGGTACAAATGTAGAATCCCGATCGATAACTTGGAAGTTGATTGACATTTTGTAAAGAAATAAATGATTCTGGGTTTTTAGAACATTAAAAAGAAAAATAATAGGGTCTTTTCAAATTTCACATAATCAAAACACTCTGAAGTAGCTAGGTTTGCTTATACTTAATGACTTTTTGGTTTTGAAGTCGATTTTTTGAAATTTGAAGTTTTTAAACTCAGTCGTAGAATTAAACTTCATTAGAAACGCTTCTATAGCACAATATTATAAATAATCTGAAAATTTTTAAAAATGGATTATACATGAGATCTCATAACCAGAGCCAAAGAAATAAGATGCTATTTTTACCCGACTGCGCCAGAAGGAGGGTTTGTTTTTCGAGTGTATGTATGTATGTATGTATATTTCTTTATCACGCTCTGTAGCCTAAACGGCTTGACGGATTTTGAAAAATGAGGTGTCATTAGATTCCTCTGAATCCCCAAAGTGACATAGGGTATATGACATCACGGAAAATTCAATATGGCGGACGCTAGACGCCATTTTGTTAGAATGCAAAAGTAATTTTCCTTCTAAATACATTGATATAGATACCAAAATCAAAATAAAAGAAAGGTTTCGTTGACATTTCAAATAGGGTACATGACGTCACAGAAAATTCAATATGGCAGGCGCTAGATGCAATTTTGTCAGTACGCAAAAAATCGGTAAAACCTTGTGTGTGGGGTTTCAAATGAACTGGCTTGATGAGTAGATTCAACTAAAAGGAAGGAAATAAAAAATGTATTAAAAAAACAAAAAGCCCGATTGCGTAAAAATCGAACATAAAATATGGAAACAAGATCAAATGATAACATGCAGTTGGAGATATTTCTGTTCAATTTGTTACTACTATGCCTCCGACTGCATGTTATCATTTGATCTTGTTTCCATCTTTTATGTTCAATTTTTACGCAGTCGGGTTTTTTGTTTTTTTAATAAATTTTTTATTTATTTTCATTATTTATAATTATTTATAATTATAATATTGTGAGTTTCTTAGTTTTACAGAGGTTGATTATTTGACCACTCTGTATAATCCAATACTTAGCTGTTTTACTACCTCTTCTATACCCTCGGCAGTGGGAACTTCTAGCACCCAACGTGACATAATAATGTGGTGGAACATTAAATCCGTAAACTAAAACAGATGATTTTAGTTTCGAGTGAAATAAAAAATGTGAATTAAAAATACATCCAAAATACAGTAAAGTCTTTCTAAATTTATCATTTTCGGTTCCAAAGGATTATGATGAATGAAGACAGATGGTCAATGTTTTGTGACAATTCCGTCGGTTTCATAAAACTTTGATAGTCAAACCTGACTATAAAAATCACGCCGAAAGTTTTGCCGAAATCGAACGTTGAATTTACTGAAAAATCGGATGATCAAAACATTGGTATAGCAGATCCGGATCTGCTATAACTAATGTTTGATCATCCGATTTTTTAGTAAATTCAACGCTTGGCTTCGGCAAAACCGTGACTTTGAGCAAAAAATTAATTTTTTACCAAAAGTGGCTGAAGTCGAAGTTTCGGTCGGACTCTACTTATTAGTAATATTTTGTTCAATATCTATTTAGAAATCAGACGACCATTTTTGATTTTATAATAACGAATCGACATCTAACACTATAACAAGTCTGTTATTATAATATGTATTATGTAGACATAAAATAGATTTATTTGCAGGACAGCGGTCCAGTTCTGTACAAGCGTACAAAGGCACGCACTTCCACGCAAGAAATAGATGACCATTGCTCTGAGGGTAGCGAATGAGAGCACTATATTTATATGTTAGTTTCTACATGTTCATAATACACCACCGTGTCAAAAACGTGTCTAACATACTGGGTTGCAGAAAACTTTGTCAGAAAATTTGATTTGACAATGTTCTTATAGGTTGTGATTACATCATAACAGCGGGAATCTTTTCCTGCTCTCAATTTATCTATTTATCTATCATGTCAAAACTGCGGTTTGTATTTCCGATTTTTACCTGATTTTTAACTCTAATGATAATCTTAAAAAGTAACGTTTTTTGACGCATCGTTTACCAAGATTAATTAAGTAATTATGCAACCTTTTAAATTTTTAATATGCGAGCTGATGATACCTACAAAAATTCAAAATCACCTATTATCACATATTTCGATCATTCAGAAGAAACCGATAATCAGAATTTTCTGGTTGTAGTCAAAAGTCATATAATATCAAAGCGATGAACGATGTTTCTGTTTTTTGTCCAGAGAGTATTCCCGTTTCTATATACGTAGTCAGTCAGAATGGATGGATAGCCGTAGCCATGAGGGATTACATCACTACACTGTGTGTGCGATCAAAGACCTGAGCGAGTGGAATGGGTCGTCTATGATTGAAAGAAACAAGGAAAGAAATTCCATGAACCTGGCAACTTTCAATCGAGGCGAGGAGGGTTTGATACGATACGATACGTTGCGTTGTGTTGAGTCGCGCTGGTCGAGAGAACTTCTCGCTCTCCGAGAACTGCGAGGAGATGAGAATGGATGGACAAAGAGGAGATGTATAACCGGTAGCTGAGGGTGAGGTGGAAGAAACAGAAGGAGACAGAGGAAGAAGACACACGTAAGGAAGAAGATAATGATGTCGGTTGTTGAAAAGATATAGTATAAATAGGGATGGGAAAGTATTTTAAGGGGCTGTTCAACAACACCAACTGGGACTGGACAGACACAGTTTTAAAATAGCATATTTGGCGAAAAGAGATAGTGTGTGTGCGAGGAAAATAGTGCTGCAAAAAAAGAAATTTATAATGATGTAAATTGTTGAATTGATAGGTAGGTATAGTAGTATAGGCAGGGATGAGAAGTATAACACAGGGCTGTTCAACAACAGTAATTGAAAACCGCGAGAAAGGATATAGACACTAATTGCCAAACCGTCAAAACGAAATAATGTGGGAGGACAATACCGACACAGAAAAAGAGACGTGTAAGGAGGCAGAATAATGATGTTGGTTGAGCAAAAGATATAGTAGAAAACAGAAATAGGGATGGAAAAATTTTAACAGAAGTAATTTGGAAACGAGATTGAGTGAATTAAAATGAAAAATAAAACATGAAAACATGATGTTATTATATGATCGCTGAAAGCCATGCCTCGGAAGTAGAAAGGGTACCTATTTAAAATTCAAAAAAGAATACTTACTAAGAATGATTTTTAACCGCGGTATTTAGAATTCTCTAGAAGTTTGTTCAAGAACAATACTTAATATTTTATTGGAACCTCTGTCGGTAATTTTACTTTCTTGTGCGTATAATTTGGGTATTACGGCTATTTTGTATGATATTTAGACGGAGACTTGCGTTCCTAGAATTTATGTCAGTTGATGGTTGGTTTGGACCAAGTTTGATGAAACTTGGTACACTCTCAATACCTAGTAATACTCCAACTTAAAATATATTGCTTTTTATTCGGCTACACTCGGATTAAGTAAAGTTTCTTGTGAAAACCATTATTTAGGGGAACGAAGCCGCAGGCAAAAGCAATATTGATATAATTATTAATTATTCTTGTGCAAAATTATCACGAACGAAAACTCTCTTTTAAAATAAGTTTTTTTTGGAGTGCTCTGTATATATATTTTTTTAATTTGCATATTAATCATTAAAGTTTTCTTAATTAAAAAATACTGTTCGGTAATTTGACTGTGGAATTTGTTGCTTTTTATTATAATTTGGTATTAGTGAAATAAATGTCATGTTTTTGTTAAAATAAATTCATTTGATAAAATATATTATGATATGTGCCACAAAATATTGGCTGTATAAACATAACGACGAAAAGCGAGTATATTCAGACAATAGGTTTGTGCGTACATTACATTCTGTTATTGTGTACGTGATAAGTGATACAGGATGTTTTACAAAATGTGGTGATAAAAAAATTCCATAAACTGTATCTAAAAATAGAAGGGTCGCTTAAAAACCAGCTTCACATACATTTTTTTGAGGTAAAAACTAGGAATCTTAAATGCCTGTACCTCAGATGATAGGTATGAGAAATTAGGTATTTAAATAAAAAAATTTTTTTAATATAGGTACCACATTTTTAAAACGGACTAAAAAGTATAAAATAATTTCTTTTAGCCTAAAACGAAATTATAAGCATTTAAGTTCAAGCGAATTGAATGAAAAATTGCCAAATAGAAGGAAAAAACTGATTTTGAAGTAAACTTAAATGCTTATAACTTGAACATTTTTTAAGTTATCGAGATAGGACAAAAAACATCGTTATAGGGTATTAAATTTTATATGGATTTCAGAATGGATTTTTTTTATTCGGTATGGAAGGTACTCGAAACGCGTGTTAAAAAACACGTAAAACTCTATGATGGTTTCAACTTTGACTGCCTTTAACTTCTCAATTTTAAAAGATATCTATATGGGACAAAAAGGACAGTTTAGGGCGTTCCTTGCTTTATGAACATGTGTATTTTCAATTTAAAGTTCAATGAAGAACTGTAATAAAGCTGTTGAAAAGGACATTACATTTTAACCATTGGTTACAAAGGTTACAAAAAATACGTGATTTTCAAGAAGCTGTAATTCGCTTACCATTAGTACCACAGAAAAGTTATGGGAGTGAAAATTGTAGGAAATGTAATCCTCTTTAAAACATTGCATAGTGCAAGAAATGCTTAAGTCAACGGTTTCTGAGATATTTTGAAAAAAGCAAAAAAGGTGGTAAAATTTCGTGGTTTTTCCGGGCGCCAAAAGTTGTTTTTCAGAAATCACAGAGGGTTCCTAGGCTAACATTTATTAGTATACCCTAAGGTACCATCATACCAAATTTGGTGCTTTTATCCGCCAGGTATCCGTAATTTCACTAAGCCACCTCACTATATAAGACGCGGCTCTCTCACTGATTGCCTTTCGGTTAAAACTACGCACAAAACATCGATTATGAATAAAATATACTTTATGGAGTTTAAATAACAAAAAATTATACTGTTCGTCGCTTATGCAACGCAAAAAAGAGAAAAACATACGTTGACTATTTACACTTTCCTAACCTTATTTTCGAATTTAGAGGGTCCGTTTTGATCTTAAATAATGTAGATAAAAGATTCGTCTAGGCGGGTAACCGAGCACTTTTTAAAAATATTGAAAAGCTTTTTCAGCAGAGCTGATAAACCATCTAATATTCAGAATGGTGTGTGACCAGAACAAAAAAATTAAAATTTGGCCTGTAGCGCCCCAAGGGGGGATAATTAGTTTCAATGTGACGCAAAAAAGTCTATCCTTGGATCATAAATATGATCGGAAGCGTGTAATAAAGTTTTAGGTTTAGAATAAATACGGAATTTTTTTAATCTAATCAAAATATTATATCATACTACTTAAAGTAATGTAACCGCTCGTAGAGACTCGTAAAAAAGATGCACTGTATAGTTAACAGTGTACGTGTATCGGAGTTATGTAATGTGTATATATGTATGCTATTAGGTCGGGTGAGCGAACAGAGCGACGCTCTAGAGGCGACGACGGTGGCGGCGGAATAAGCAACAGTCTCCAATCACTTTGTGTACGCTGTATATACCGTGCGAGTTTTTTCAAAACGTACATAGGCTGTTTCCCAATTTGAAATCGTGGTATAGATATTGTTAGAAACTATGGAAACGAATGTTTTTATTTACAATTTATTATTATTGAGTTGTGATAATAAATTTTATAAGTTCAGAGATTTATTTAATATTTTTTCTATAAAAAATGTACACTGTGGAAGAAAAGGTTCCTATGTACAATAATTTGTATTCTGGAGGAAATAGTTGTCGGCAAGTCTCTGCGTTATTTAGTGTGCAGTTTCCAGGCAGACCAGATAGATACCAACAATGTCTATACCATGATTTTAAATTGTGAAACAGTCTATGTACGCTTTGAAAAAACTCGCACGGTATACACGTTGATACATAAAAACAAAAGATATGCTAGTGTTTGTGTTTTAAATCAAAATGTTGAACATTGACGTCATGAAATATTCCAACACAAAATCAAAACTCTGATGGAACGTTGAATTTTTATTAATATTTTTATACAGAACACTTTTGGTGACCTTGCTGCAAGTAGGTAAAACTGTTTGTAAAATTTACTTATTCATGAAGTTTTTCCGTTCATCAGAAAGCGAAAAATTAACCAAAGAAGAATATTCAGTAAGTGTCCTCGTCTACACGATATTCTTTTCGATCATGTAAAGAGAAAAAATGAAGCAGGGTCATTTTCTTTCTTACAGTTCAACCTAAATGCGGACTCTATACATAACTATGTTGTTTTAACCCTTAGTACGAGAGATCGGTCTATGGGACCTTTAGTGATGCACTTCCACTGTTCAAAATATGCCTAATTACCCCTCCATAGTACATTCCTATTTACTAATATACACACCGCATGTGTGACTGTTATCAGTTATGTAGTATAATATTATATCGAATTTTGAAAACGTGCCGGTCTCACGAACCGGTGTTTCGTATTACGTATTGAATGCCTATAGATTCAAGACGTAACGTACAATAGAAGGTCTGTAAGACCAGATCTTTTGTATTGTGTACGATTCAGAGTTATCACGGTTAGCTTGTTATTTATTTTAGGATGCTTCATCATTTATTAGCCAAAAAAAAATAAAATTAAAAAAAATTCTTGTAGTAACAAATTCGATATACCAAGTCGAATAAAGCCGCGAAAAAATGCGATGAAAAATACATACCAGATGTTTCTAAGTATGACGTAGTACAAGTGAAGTCTGTTTGCTTGGTTGTACGAATATTACTCGAGATAGCTGGAGCGATTTTGATGAAATTTAGTACACTATATCAATACCTAATGTGTGAGATACTTTTTATCTGCTACGTTCGGGCTAAGATAAGGTTCCCGTCATTTACGAGCCGGCGCACAAAGAAAAGCTAAGTAGTGTCGATCATCGATGCAGACTTTTATTCATTTAACGTTAATATTTAAAACCAAACCATTTAATCGTTATCAAGAAATAAAATGAAAAGTTATTTTTATTTCCTTGTTCCGTAAGAAAAATAATGAGTATGAAGATTGGAGATAGTTTGACTCTGATTGTGCTATCTTCAAAACATAAAGAAAAATGGTTTTCTGCATGGTGGCTATGCGTCACATGGACGCATAGTCGTCATGCGGAAAATCACTTTTCTTTACGTTTCCACTGTCTGTTGAATTTTCTTTCGTTCACAATATCTTTTGCAAATGTTGTGCATTTTTTAACCGACTTCAAAAATAGGAGGAAGGTTCTCAAGTCGACGCGTAAGTATACCTATATTTTTTTTATGCATGACCACGCATAACTTTTTTCAGAGCAGTCCAATTTTGATGATTCTTGCTTTATTGGGTAGGGCATACATCGAAGTTGGTCCCATATAAATTTTACTTAAATCGGCTCAATAGTTCGACTGATTTTAATAAAAGTGAGTAACGGCGTGTTGATTAATTTAAGGCAAATGTCATTTTTTGACACATCACACAGCGTAAGAAAGTCGGTTTATAATTTAAGAAAACTAAAAAACACGCTTTAATGAACTAAAAAGTAAAAAATAATTAATTTTATTGTAAAAAAGCGTGGGGTAGTATGAAAATATGATACAAAGCACCCCATGCTTTTTTACAATAAAATTAATTATTTTTTACTTTTTAGTTCATTAAAGCGTGTTTTTTAGTTTTTTTAAATTATAATTTATTTTTGCTTTTTAGTCCTGGAGATCCTGGTCAGAATAATGGGACAAACTAATGGAATTATTGTATTGTAATCGGTCTTTGATAAGTGTGCAAAGTTTCAGTTCAATCTGAAGTTTTTTGCTTTTTTTAGTCCTGGAGATCCTGGTCAGGATAATGGGACAAACTTATGGAATTATTGTATTGTCATCGGTCCTTGATAAGTGTGCAAAGTTTCAGTTCAATCTGAAGTTTTTTGCTTTTTTTTTAGTCCTGGAGATCCTGGTCAGGATAATGGGACAAACTTATTGAATTATTGTATTGTCATCGGTCCTTGATAAGTGTGCAAAGTTTCAGTTCAATCTGAAGTTTTTTGCTTTTTTTTTTTTAGTCCTGGAGATCCTGGTCAGGATAATGGGACAAACTTATTGAATTATTGTATTGTCGTCGGTCCTTGATAAGTCGACAACGTTTAAACTAAATCTGACCGTTCAAAGTTGGTCAAAATCAAGTTCAAAGAAGTCGGTTATAAACTGACAAACAAGCAAGCAAGCAAGCAAACATACAGGTGAAGCTAATAAAAGCGTGTTAAAAAGTGAGTAACGGCGTGTGATTCCTTTAAGGTAAATGTCACTTTTTAACACATCACACAACGTAAGAAGTCAGTTAAGTTTGCTGAAGTGAATCTATTGGCAAGCGACTAAATTACGTATTGTAAAGCTACTAAAAGTAAAATATAAAAAACTTTTCAACGAAAAAAACCTTCAAAAAGCCACTAAAAAGAGGAAAAAAATTAAACTTTAAGTTCTGCGCCAATTTAATTAATTAAATATGAAGTCGTCTGAAAAGTGCCAATTAAATTAATATCTTCTTTTTAATCATCACCTGTCTAGGGACCCGATCGCGGGGCCCAAAATGGCTCCACATATTTTCAAGGTGGCGGCCAAATGAGGTGCCTGCCGACCCTGAAAACTCATTTTTAAACTTACACCCCCCCCCCCATGCAACGAAAAAAAACCTTGTCTTACCCAAAATGCAAACGTAACCTAAAAAATTTAACATTTTAATGGACTATTTGTATTTCACCCCTATACGCGGGCTGGTGGAGGTTTCGGAGTTAGTCTGAGGGCCGTCTCGTATGAAATTGAGTGCGCTGAATCCAATGAGACTATACCCCCAGGGCTGTGCGAGGAACGGTTGCTGAGTTACAGGCGTTTTGCCCCTGAAAGTTACGCAACCACCCTGTCTAGGAGCCTGGTCGCGGGGCCCAAAATGCTTTCACATCTTAAAGTGAAGATATGGGTCCGATCAACATTCGTACCGAGTGGCATCTCTCTATCACAAAGTGCAAGGTTGAAGTTGGATTCGTCGCAATTGGCGGCCTCACTATTAATGGTTTTGGTAACAGACGGATCAGTGGTTTTGGAAACATACGTATTTTTACTTCCCACCTCTACTATGGTAGGGAAGTAATGGATTCAGTCCGAAAACAATATTTCGAGATTTTAACAGATTTTCACGTTTTGAGACCCTAGTAATCGTTTAAGATCATTTTCTGACTGATGTCTGTATGTGTGTGTGTGTGTATGTGGTCAATTTTTCGCCTTCGATATCTTAAGAACGGAACAACATACGGGCATGCCGATTGTTCTATTGTGTTTATCAGCCTTTAACTTAGATCTGATTAGATTTTGAGTCAAATCGGTTCAGTGGATCCTGAGATATTCAAAAAAACGTCCTCAATGTCACGTATTAACATAGGTAAAAAAAAATATAAATGAATTCTAGATGTTATAATATGAAAAAAATGTAAATATTTTTTTTCTCTAAAATGTATAGTTTTCGAGAAAAAAAATATTTTACTAAAAAAAATAAAAACTGTACGTAAATCAAGGTAACCATGATTTTTGCTATATTAAGTTAAGATCACCAAACAAAAAAGAGGGCCATGCTTTTTTCAAAGAATAAAAATTAAATTGTGTTTTAAAGACCACCAACAGCTAAGGTTATTTGGGCCTAGTCAAAGAATAAAAAAAAAAAAGAGTGTTTATTTTTTGCAAATATTTACTAGGTGGGAAGTATAGGACTGGTCATCAGTCGAATTTTTTTACATATATTTTGTACCTATAACAATATCGTCGAAGTATCGTATTCGTACGAGGGTTTTCTGGCAAATTCCACTGGTATTTTTCATATTAAAAATTATTTAGAAACAGAAGTCGTGCATTGTTCTCAATATCGATTTGAAAACTTCACTCGAATCCCGCAAACTGAGAAATCTGTTAATACTGCCAGGATAATCGAGGACTCACTGTACTTGTAAGATCCGTTGACCGGTATGTATATGGAGCAACAGCACGGTCGGGTTTAATACAGTCAAGCAGGCAACCGTCGTACCTCGGGGGAGTCCCGAGCGTAGCGGATTTGCGTGACCCACAATATCGGCCATACCTTATGGCGTATACAGTAAGTAAGGTATATGCATGGTGCTGCCGCCAGTGAGTAGATAGAGAGGCACGCCTACACCGCGCGTTCCTGCAACTTCACGTAGCTACTACCAACGCGTTACTTACAACCAACCACATCACTGTCCTATATAACGCAATCTTACATTTTAGTTGAGAGACGGACTGGTCATTTTTGGTTTCCGTTATGATGTTGGTGCCTGATCTGCAAGCCAAATACCGAAAGAAATAATGTTGACAAGAGACAACAATACAGCTGTTAAAATAGGTATAAACGTACATAAGTTTTTACAAGCTTTTATTTAACTTGCAATGTATGTTAGTTAGTTAGTTAGTTAGTTTGTGTGTTTGTTTAGGTCAAAACTTGCAAGTCAATTTTGAACGACTTCCACGTATCCGATCGATTTGAAATTATGTACACATATGTATTCCTGATGACAATACATGAATAAATCGTTTTTAGAAATAAATTCAACCCCTAAGGGGTTCAAACGGGGATGTAGGTTTTTTTTTGACTAATCAACGCCCAGGCCAAATCGCTGACGCTAGAAACATGAAATTTGGACAGTTGGTTCCTTTTCTGACGTAAGCATCCACTAAGAAAGGATTTCTCGAAATTCAACCCCTGCGGGTGTCAAAGGGGGGTAAATTTTGAAAGACTAAAACGAACAAAATAAAAATTAGTAAAAAAACTTTTTAGAGACAAGCTTTTATTTACATGCACTAAAAAGGAAAAAATAATTTTAAATAATTTAGGTTCATAATTATAAAAGCGCGGGTCGTGACAAATAAACTATCATAGAGTTCACGACCCACGCTTTTATAATTATGAACCTAAATTATTAAAAATTATTTTTTCCTTTTTAGTGCATTTAAATAAAAGCTTGTCTCTAAAAAGTTTTTTTACTAATATTTATGTAGTATGTCTATGATGATGTAGCCGTAGTGGAAGCAGAGTCGGTTTATCCATTAGGCGCAATAGACAGTGGCTGCGGCAGCCGGGCTGGCAAGGTTCACAACTTTTTTATGATATAAACATAAAAGCGATAAATGGAATTGGACAAAAAGGAGGAGAAAATTAAATCCAAAACAAGAACTGGTGTGTGGCATTTTTATCACAGACATATTATAGTGCAATAAACTATAAAGAAATTTAAATGTTCCGAAATTATTTGGTTTCATTTCAAAAATATTAACATTAATTAATTTAGTATAACATTGATACGCAGCGTGTGAAAAACTAAATGAAAGGCGTCTGATTAGACAGCCCACGGAGATGCTAAAATAATCCTGAATGGTAACACGTCCAGTCACCAGTGAATTAAGAATAATCGTATTAAAATGTCATGGTGAAATGGTATTCATTGAGGAAAGTTTTCTGTTATACTTATTTGTTATCAAAACTAGACATCAGCTGTTGATAATATTTTTATTTTATTTAGACAGCTATCCGTGTGCGATAATAAAAAAATGCTATGAATTTTTAGCAATATTACTTCCATATTTTATCTGGCGTCTTATCATTTATCAGTTTTATTAGTTTAATTTTAGAAAAAAGTTTTTGACCTTGGTAATTTTCCTTACATTTAAACATAATGTAATTTAATACAAACGAGCTAAGTTGAATTCATGATTGAGAATTATTCAAGTAGCTAAATTATTAAATTTCAATATAATACATTTCGAAATCCGTACCTCAAAAGGCAAAATACGGAACCATTATGATATCATTCATTTCTCCGTCTGTCCACATGTCCGTCACAGTCGAATGTATCTGGACTAAATAAAGGTATCAAGCTGAAATTTGACACAGTTTGAAAACTTACTTATAAGTGGCACTATTTATAATATTGAAGATTTCTTGTAACTTTTTTGTATTGACAATAATTTTTATGTGCCTACACTTACTGGTACAAAACAGAAAAATAAATATTCTATTCGATTATTCTATAATATTCCAATAGTCAGAACCTAAAAAAAATATTTTGTCGTAAATTTGGGGGGTTAAGTTTGACCACTCAAAAAATATTTGTTGACAAATACTTAAACGTGAAATAACAATTTTCGCAATTTTTAATACCGATTTAGGGTCAGCTGACTGGAATTTCGAAAAAGCGGCCAAGTGCGTGTCGGACCAGTGCAGGGTTCCGTAGTCGACCGAAAATATCCCATATCTCTAAAAGTAGGTATATAACATATCTTATTCAAACTAATTTTCGTTGAAAGTATTTTATAAGTTCTACTTCCTTAAATTTTTTCAGAATTTTCCACCCCATAGTTAAAAAGTTAGAGGGGGGGGGGAACTTTTTACGACTTTAGAAGCGCATATCTCACCAACTATTAAGACTTACTTAAATAAAAAAGTCATTTTGAAACTACTTCATCATTTTTGAAGACCTATCTAACGATCATACCCCACACGCTTATGTGCACTGGAAATTTTTTTTTAAACCTGATTTATATGTATGGAGTGCCACCCCTAATTTTTTTTTTCGTAATTTCACTTCACCATTGTATAGCGGTTCATCTAAGTATATAGTGCCAATAAATAGTCTCCGAGTAAAATTGCTGTGACATACGGACGGACAGGACGAAATTATAAGGGTTCCGTTTTTGCCATTTGGCTACGGAACCTTTAAAATTACAACAGGGTTTAGCAGTGTTAGAAACCCTCGAAGATTAAATTTCAGTGCGATCGAACCCATTAGGTAAGCATGAGAAATGTTTAGGCCCCTTTTTGAATTTTTTAGGTTTAGGATTTTTCACATCATTTTCGGGTTCCCAGGAAACTCCATGTCGAAGTTCAACCTTCTAGTTCACCGGGAAATAACAGCTACAGACAGCATGAATTTGATATTATAGATATACTAGCGGCCCCGTCCGGCTTCGCCCCTTCGCCCGGGTGCTAAGAAAGCCCGGGTGCAATACACTACTCACTCGCTTTGCTCGTTCGCTTAAATATTATAATTACATTACTCACTCGCTTCGCTCGTTCGCTATATACATATATAAACCTTCCGTGAAAAATTATCTTAACTGATGGTGAAAACCGCATCAAAATCCGTTGCGTGGTTTAGGAACAATTCCGTCATACATGATTTTTGCGTAACTTTAACCGTTTACGCAGCGGAAGCTCTCAAAAGGAATAATTTTTCCCGTTTTTGCAACATTTTTCATTGATGCTCCGCTCCTATTGATGCTCCGCTCCGTGATATTATATAGCCTACAGCCTTCCTCGATAAATGGTCTATCCAACACAAAAATAATTTTTCAATTCGAACCAGCGCGTTCAACCAATTAACAAACTAACAAACTCTTCAGCTTTATAATATTAGTATAAATTGTGTTGTGTAATGTTTAAAAAATGATATTCTGCATAGATCATAATGAAATTATTGACTTTAACGAAAAACTGTTCAACTTACAACTATTCAATTCAATTTAATTTATTCCTTGATAACAAAAAAATACATAGTTTTACAATCAAATGGATAAGGATTTCCTGCCCAACTTGGAATAAATACCAGTGCTAGGGCAGGAATCAAAATATTTTGTTCGGACGTTTTTAACAATAAAAAATGGTGGAACCTTTGGTGTAAAGATACGAAATGTTACAATTACCACAAAACACCAAACCATAACAAACACTCTCGACGTACGTTTCGCCAACCAAGTTGGCATCATCAGGAGATGATTAAAATCATCTCCTGATGATGCCAACTTGGTTGGCGAAACGTACGTCGAGAGTGTTTGTTATGGTTTGGTGTTTTGTGGTAATTGTAACATTTCGGACGTTTTTGTTTGTTATTTTTTTTTGTTTTATGGTGAGTGTTTATAGTGTGTGTATGTGTGTATTTGAGCGTGTATGATAAGATTATTTATTTATAACGAACTAATTTTCGGGTGCGAAAACTAGTTTGCCAAATGTAAATGCAAAATCACACTGTAAATAAATAAATAAATGAATAATTTTGCAATATTATTTGAAGTAGGTACTCTTTCTTTAATTTCAATTTAAAATTCATCGTGTTCTGTGTTCACCCCTATATTTCGTTAGTTAGTATAAGATTAGGTATATATTTATAAACTTACAAGATTCTCACTTAGTTTTTATGCTTCTCTCATCCAATGTCAAGCATTCAAATTTTATGATTTTTTTTAAAAAAGGTGCGTTTATTCCAGTTTTACCTTATTTTCGAACGCTATTGTTATATGCGTGAATATCGATAATAAGTCTTCTGGTTTGAGTAGCGTGTTTAGTATAAGAAATTGTCAACGTTCCAGTCCTGCTTTCATACACTTTAACCGGCACAATCTCCTGGGACAAGAGAAAGAAGTCACGCGTGTCCCACATGCAGCCAACGCATATATATCCAGGCGCACGCTAGGGCGCCAAGCCAAGTTCTAGCAGCAACGCTAGCGCACGTCGTGTGTCTATTTATAACTTAAGGCTATTATTACTACCCCTATATCTTCATATTTTTGCGTCCCATTAAGCTAGTAACATGAAAATTGCCGTAAAAATTTCGAGATTTAATCTAAAAGCGTTTAGACTCATCAAATACTCATCGAAACCAATAGGGTGTGAAACTTGAAATTTGGCACTAGTATAGATCTTAGCTAATAAAAGTAAAGAAAAAAAAAGTGAGCCGTCGCGGGACGCCTGGCAGATGTGAAACATCTTTATAGCTTGAATCTTTTATTTATTGAAGTTGACAAATTTATCAAAATAAAATCTAGCCTATATCACTAAGGGATAGTGTAGCTTTCTATTAGTAAAAGAATTTTTTAAATCGGTTCAGTAGTTCCAGATATAATAATTTATGATTTATTACAACGCCGCGAGACATTCTCCCCCTGCGAAGATAATAAGTAAAAGAATTTTAAGAATCGGTTCAGTAGTTCGAGAGATAAGAATTTACAATTTAACACAATTTACCCTAATTTTCCCTCGTTTACCCAAATTTACCCTAGTATACCCTAATTTCTTGAATTTATCCTAGTTTTCCCTATAACTACCCTAATTTACTCTTATTTAGCCCCCTTTGCCTTAAGTTACCCCAATTTACCCTAATTTACTCTAATTTGCCCTAATTTACTCTAATTTACCCTAAATACTCTAATTTACCCAAATTTTCATTTTTTTAAAAAAAACAAAAAAATTAATTTTTGGTGTCATGAAATTTCAAAAAATTATAATTATTGTCAAGGAAAGAATATAACAAAAATAAAAAATTTTATAAATAAATATCATGTAGAATTTAGAAAAAAAAACGTCAAAAATTGTACGATGCCATGAGTTTCCGAACCCAAGTCCCCATGCATAGAAGGCTAAAGTCGTACCACTACTCTACGGATGAACTTGTCTAGACAGCCGTTGTTACTGATATATGTATATACCTGGACAATTAATTTATATATTATTTATTATTATTATTATTATTTATCCAGTGCAATATAAGTGCCCCAGTGGTGGGGAGAACAGCAGCGAAGGAGAACATTTCGTTGCATTATTTCGTTGTATTATTTCGTTGCATATTTCCCCTCACGCGGCTGTTCACAGCCCGATATAAGATGTTTCACATCAAAAATTTGAAAATGTCACTTTTCCCTATTCATAGGTAAAATTTAGAGGTCCCAAAGTACCATGCTACATAGAGTTAATTAATAATTGTGAAAAAATGATCCAAGTTCTCTTGTACCGATTTGTTGGATCACCAAACAAATAGAAATCTAAAACGGTTCCATTTCAAATCCAAACTCAAAAAATGAGATTTGAAACAAAGTTCTGAAATAAATTGTCACTTCTTACTTGGTAAGTTTTAATATCTAGCTAAAAAAATATAAAACTGAACATTTGCCAAGTAAAATTCTGAGGAGGTGACACTTTCAGAACTTATGTTCCAAATATAATTTTTCGAATTTGGGATTGGAATGGAACTTGGCACGTTTTAGATTTGTATTCCTTTGATGGCCGAACAAACCGGTAGTAGAGAACTTGGCTCGTTTTGCACATTTATGTTTTCGGTTGGATATGTACACATACACACACAAATACATGTTGCCATCATGCGATGTTACAGGCTAACAAGAGAATACGTATATATAACGTGCATGCGGTATACAGTGTTTCAGGAGATATATATGCCAGGTTACTGCTCGAAGTTCAATGTTAATTTTAAGAACGGAATTAACAATATTGGTAAATGCAAATGCGCAATGATAAAATAATTCATAACACAAAATTCAAAATACTATACTGTCGGGAAAATCGTTTAATGACTTATTTTTAAGAAACAAAATTTCTTCTTCGTGCTGCCGGAAATGTCAGCTGTGTTGGCAAACGTAAGATTGCTTAGGGCTAAAACAATAATCTGGCGAATTAAATTCCTCACACCTGCGCGAATCTACAAGAATTGTGCATACTTTCTGGGTATATGAATCGTATTCCGAAGATAAAGAATATAGGTATGATGTTCATGTCCAATATTTTTTTAACTATGAAATTATTTCATGGGGATTTTTGAAAAATTGTCGAATAAAAGAATTAAAAAAAAATCTTTCACAATTTTTACAATCTTAATGAATTTATATTGGTCCATTGATTAATATTTTGATTGTAGACATTTTTTTTCACTGCACTAAGGTTCACAAGAGCCTATATTGTGCCTCCCCGAGATCTAACTAGGTCCCGAACAGTTCTGGGCCCTCGTGAGAAGACTTTCGATCCATTCATATTATGATGATCTCTTGTTGGGATAAGTATGTCTCTAAAGTTTAGAGAATGTTTAGAGTCTAAGGCCTTGTCCAGATGAGACGTTTTGAATCGCGCGATTGTGAGATACTAGAGGTTCGTACATTCCGTCCACATGCAAACACGCGTTTTGCTGCTCGCGCGTAAATCGCGTGTCGGTCACCAAACTCTCGACTCACGCGCTCGTCGGGTATTCAACGCGCGAGTCGAGATCCTAGGGACGCCATTGTTCCGTCCAGTACACGCGTGATATTCACGGCAGGCGGACGTATCTAGGAACGCCACCACGAGACACGACGGAGAAAATGGAGCTTGTTAACTTCGATACCGAACTCTTTATCGACGAAGTTGAAAAGAAGGTGGCGATATGGGACATGGAATCTCCAGATGCCTGAATGCTACACAATTAACTCGCGCGACAAACGTGCCATATGGGCGCAACAAAAACAACGCGCTATTCGAAACGCGCAACTCGACTCGCGCGTAAAACACCTCTTCTGAACAAGGCCTAAACAGTTCTGAGCTCCCAGATCATTTTTTCCCAGACTATTGCAAAGACAAGTTGGTTTGTGTTTTTGGATGTGCTCAGATAGTGAGCTAGTCTGATTCAATTACTCCTTTTGGATTTTGGTGAAAGAGAGCTCAATGAATAATTAAACATCATTAATTAATTAAAACGTGGCGAGAGACGGCTGTTTTTGCTTTGATCACATAAATTACAGTTCGGATCACTTTTCTCTGTTAGTTTTTTGGCAAGGCATTAATTAATTTTTTGGAAAGCGTTAAACGATTCCATAAAATATTACCAATTCATATTTTCAAATTAATTTTTTTTAATATTGAAAATTCAACTAATACTTTCATCAGTTCTCGAATTAGAAGCTCGGAACTGTGGGAATCTAATAGGAGTCTTGGAAATAACAATTAAACTATGGCATCGCTAGATGCTCGGCTATTCTCGAGCTCGAAACAAGTGAAATGAACAGCCTGTATGGTAATGTAATGTATATACATTAAACATAGAACATACTGTCTACTCTACTTTAGTTACAAATTAAAAGGTCATGGTTTACTCATATTATTATTATTATGTCCCATCTCCCCTACAAGATAAGATTAGATATTTGCTATTAACTAACCCATAAAGTAGTAAAATATTATAACCTGCTCGTTTAGTAGTTAAGAGAAAGGGGCGTAATTATCCGTTTATTAAAATGCGTTACCTAAAAAAATATTAATATCCGAATTGAAGTTTATATTTCTGTTTTGACGTGAAAACGTCTATATGTTCGGTTTGGTAGCCAGGTCAAAAATTATGATGCAACGAAATTGCAACAGATTTCATAACGTAATAACTCCGTGAATAATGAACCGACAGCAAGTAACCGGCTAACTACGGAATACAGCTAGCTCATACATGTAAGATTTTACCTATAGCTAGGCCTTTTCGGCAACTGACGCAATTTCTGGGCATGGTGAGCGCGTGCGCAAGAGGCGGAAATATAGGGGTACGCACACTTTGCAGACCACATAACTCGCGAACACGTAAAGCTAGGGCGCCAATCAAGATGTCATTAGAAAGCCTTTGAAAGTCTCTACTTGGACCTCAAGCGATAATTGCTTCAACAATAATTATATTATTAACATTTTATAAACTTGCAAAGTTGAAAAATAAAAATTTTTCAAGAATGTCGGCATATGGCAAGAAAATATAACTGGAGTCGAAAGAAACGACAATCAGAAGAAAAAGCGGATCAAGAAGATTAATGGCAAAGGCAAATTCAACAGCCAGCGTACACAGCGGGCCCGTATCCTCTACCAGCGGGGCAACTTTGATTTTTGCGAGTGTGAAAATGACCAACAAAGACGATGGACCAGTGCATCCAGAGAAGGGTCTCAGCACCGTGGAGGAACCAGAGCCCGAGAGACCACCGTAACGATATTTTTTAAAATAAAAAACCATAAAATATGGTACAATAAGATTACCTTGCGGATATCAATATATCAACAATGCTAAGTTCACTCAATAAAATAAATTGTAAATAATAATATTTGTAAGCATTTTTATTGTTAACTTCCCAGTGTAGGAAGTTATTATACAATAATAATAAATATAATATGTATAATTGTTTAAAATGGTTAAAGTTCAGTTGCTACGGTAATGAACGAAAAATAATAATGTCAATATTATTGTAAAATGTGTGTACTTAAAAATTACATTAAAATAAAAATTCAGAATCTAAAGTCATTTTGAACATGGTCCATTCGAGCCGGATATAACGGTTTTATAGTTTACTGTGTTGCTAAAGTCAAACAGTGAAAAATTCACTAAACGTGAACAAAACTGTATTTATAGCTCGACGTTGCTGATATCGCGAGACAGAGTGTAAATACAAACGATAGAACGAGAAAAATTACGTGCCTATCTTGACAAGTAAAATACACTTGTCATCAACTAGTGAATGGTATTTCACTGGTTTCATAGTAATTAGTGTTTAAATAAAACTGTGAATGAAATCAACACTTTGTGAATTTAATAGTGACATTAAAATTAATCATATCATAAACTCAAATTTGACATTAAACAGTGAGTGAAAGTGGTCGTGTCTGCTATAAACAAAATGGCCACTGAAAATCTATCGGGTAAGGTCGAAACGTCACTCATCAACGCCGATGATAAATTCGACGAAACTTTACAAACTTTACAAAGAAAAATAAAGCTTGCTGATGGGTTATACGACTCGTTCGTTAAACGATCATCAGAAGAAAGAACGTTGCATAGAACTAAGGCTCTCTTGCAGCAATTAGACATTATCGCGCATGAACAAAAAGTTTTGGATCGACGAATATATCAACTCGCGAGTGAAGAAGACCTAAAGCATCGATTCATTACTGGAGGTTCTTACTTTGCAGCATACAATCGCTACATTGATATGCGCGGCAATTTAACTGAATTGATAGATATGTTAACTCCGGAAATCAATATACAGAATGCAATAACCACTTCGTCAAACAATTCGTGGTTTAAACTTGAAAAGCTCAAACCACCAAAATTTGATGGTGACTTCACCAAATGGAATAATTTTAAAGAGCTGTATGTATCTCTCATACACAATGAACGAATGCCAACTGTTCAGAAATTTCATTTCTTGCGTTCAAGTTTAGAAGGAGAAGCATTCGAGTTAATTGAAAACTTTCAAATTACCGAGACGAATTACAACACCGCCTGGCAGATGCTGCAGGATCGATACGAGGACGAATGTGGACTCGTATGGGCTCATCTGAAGACACTCTTTAGTGTTAAGCGAATGAAAAACGAATCTCATGAAGAGATTCGAAGATTATTCGACCAAACTACGCGAGTCTGCGAAGCTTTGAAAAATTTAGGAAGACAAGTTTCGCACTGGAGTGATTTGCTAGTTTATCTAACAGTCAACAAGATGGACGTCGAAACGAGAAAACATTTTGAACTTCACGCCAGTACTATCACTACATTCCCAGCGTTTGACCAAATAAAGAATTTCTTGGAAGAGCGAGCCAAACGGATGTCGCGTATGCCAATTAGCGCGACAAATTCAAGGTCACCAGGCAAATTGCCGGCCAAAGCTCACCATGTCATACAGGATATTAAGGTCGTATGTCCTCTTTGCACGTCAAATCATTTGTTGATGTCATGTCCATCATTTAAAACATTGACTATCAAAGATAGACGTGAGTATGTCAAAACAAAAAAATTATGTTATAATTGTTTTCGAGGCAGTCATGGAGTCAAAGATTGTGAGACCAAGGGGCGTTGCCGAACTTGTAAAAAGAAGCACCACACCATGGTTTGTGCGTTCATCGCTAAATCAACACCAAGGAAGTCAGAAGATAACGTCGCTCACATCGCAGTCAATCCAAGTGACAACGAGTCGACTGAAGAAGAAATATCTGGCGACGAATCTTCAAGCGAGGAAAATTCGGCTGAAGACGAAGCAACTGCATGTCAAGCCAACCAACTCACCAGCAAAGAGTCATCCGTATTGTTAGCAACTGCTCTCGTTCGTTTACGCACTGTTGATGGCAGATATGCGATTGTGAGAGCTCTAATCGATCCAGGCTCGGAGTTATCATTTGTTAGTGACTCCATAGCACGAGCATTGCGAGCGCCTAAGGTCAAGGTCAATTTGTCTATTACTGGGGTTGGTGGCGAACGAACCGCGTGCTGCAAGTCCGCGATCTCATGTGCTATTGAGCCATGTGAAAAAGACGAACCTTCATTACCAATTATTGCACACATATTGCCAAAACTAACATCATACACTCGACAGGCACAAACCACAGCAACAAATTGGGAACACTTGAAAGGACTTAAATTTGCTGATGCAGCGGTTGATGACAAACGAAAAATCGACTTAATCATCGGTGCTGATCTTTATTCAGCCATAATTCTTGAAGGTGTCCGAAAAGGTTCGATCAACACACCCATGGCGCAAGAAACGATATTTGGATGGGTTGTTTCTGGACCTCAGAACTCAACATCAACAAATGACGGAAGAACAAAAACATCAGTTCATCACTGTGTCACTCGCGAACGAATCGACACCCTATTACAACGGTTTTGGGAACTTGAGGACATCACACCGTGTATCAGGTCAACTCCTCAGGATGAAATTTGTGAGAGACTATTTCGCGAGACTCACAACCGCCAAGAAGATGGTAGATATGTTGTACATCTTCCATTGAAAAATCCACTGCCATTGGACATTGGAAATTCATACTCAATCGCAAAAAAATGTCTTGAACGACAAGTAAATCGATTTAAATCTAATTCGTCGTATCAACAAGGGTATGATGAGTTTCTTCAAGAATATATAGATCTGGGACACATGACATTATCTTCAAGAATTGAAGAAGGGAATCAAAAACCTATTTATCTACCACACCACGCTGTGCTTCGTGAAGACAGTACCACTTCACCGCTGCGAGTGGTATTCAACGCGTCAAGTCGTACCACGAATGGCACAACCTTGAATGACCACCTTTATGTCGGTCCACAATTACTGCCTGACCTACTCGATGTCATGTTGAGATGGAGAAAGCATAAGGTCGCACTGCGCGCAGATATTGAAAAAATGTTTCGACAAATTCTCGTGTCACCAGAGGAACGACATCTTCAACGTATTCTGTGGTCGAATCCTGGATCAGGACAGGTGAATTCATACGACTTGAACACTGTCACTTACGGCACTGCTCCAGCTCCGTTCTTAGCCAATCGTGTTTTGAAACAGTTATCAGAAGACGAAATGAAGAATTTTCCTAACGCAGCTCTGGTCTTAAATCGCGACTTCTATGTGGATGATTTATTAACTGGCGCACCGACCGTTGAAGCTGCTCGCGAACTGCAAGGAGAACTTCAGAAACTATTATCGGCTGGTCAATTCAACCTCAGAAAGTGGTCCTCCAGTCACTCCGAAGTACTTAAAAATGTACCGAAGAAACTACTCGCTAGTAGATCACCCTCCCCTATCAACCACGACGAATCAGTAAAGGTGCTTGGTGTGAGGTGGGATATGAAATGTGACGCATTTAAATTCTCAGTCTCACTACAAAACGCAAAAGGATTTACAAAACGCGAAATTCTATCAACCATCGCGAGAATTTTCGATCCAGTTGGCTGGCTGTCACCTGTGACAATTGTAGCTAAAATTCTTATACAAGAACTATGGTTGTTACATATGGATTGGGATGACGAAGCCCCCGACGAAATACAGGATCGCTGGAAAAAGTTCCATAGTCAGCTGATTGATCTTCGTCAAATCAATGTACCAAGATACATCAATTGGAAACCGGACTGTACAAAACTGGAAATACATGGATTCTGCGATGCGTCAAAACAGGCTTACGCAGCTGCTGTTTATTTACGAGTCGAAGAACCTAATAAACAGGTAAAGATCAGTCTCATCGTGGGTAAATCCAAAGTTGCTCCAGTTAAACATCAAACTATCGCGAAACTGGAGTTGTGTGCAGCTCATCTATTGGCTCGAGTCATCGAACGAGTCCTAAAGGTCTTAGAGCCGACTTCTGTACCAGTTCATACCTGGACGGACTCGGAGATTGTATTGGCATGGTTAAAAAAACATGCTTCACAGTGGCCAACTTTCATAGCCAATCGTGTATCTGACATCCAAACACGCATTCCAACCGCTACATGGCATCACGTACCTACTACATCAAACCCGGCAGACTGTGCATCAAGAGGTGTTTTTCCGGGAGATCTCAGTGGTCACACTCTTTGGTGGACGGGTCCTGAGTGGCTCAAGGACAACCCAAATGAGTGGCCTTTACCGGTCAAGCGCAAAAATACGGAGATGTTACAAGAAACCAAGGATGAAAACCAGGAGGTTATTGGATGTTTGGCTTCTGATCAACGAGACCAGGTAGATGTCATCCCACATGAAATTTTAAATTTACATCGTTTGAATTCTTCGTGGCAAAAAATCTTGCGAATAACCGCCTATTGTTTGAAATGGTTAAATTCGCGAAAACAACATGATAACCGATTGTTCAGTGAACTCATCGCGATTGCGAAGAAATTCTGGATCAAACAAGCCCAAACAGAAGCTTTTGATCAGCAATTAAAGATTTTGCAACGCAATCAGGAACTATTGCGTCAGGACAAACTAGCCAAACTACACCCACATGTAGACGAATATGGAGTTTTACGTGTTGGCGGACGGCTTGATAAAGCAACCATGCCCTATGACGAAAAACATCCAATAATACTTCCAACGGGAAGAATAGCAGAACTAATCATCGCTGACGTACATCAACGAACTGATCATGGTGGAATGCGGTTAGTCATGAGTACTCTTCTGCAAAATTATTGGATACTGAACGCAAGACGGTTGGTGAAAAATCACATCCACAAGTGTGTGAAATGTATTAGATACGATGGAAAACCAATGACTCAAATTATGTCTAACCTCCCTTCACCTCGCGTCACGCAATCACCGACATTTTCGCACACCGGAATAGACTATGCAGGTCCAGTCAATGTTCGAACTGCCCCTGGAAGAGGACATAAGTCCCATAAAGGTTACATCGCGCTCTTCGTCTGCCTGGCGACCCGTGCAATTCATCTTGAGCTTGTGTCGGACTATTCTTCGCAGGCCTTTTTAGCGGCATTTGACCGTTTTGTATCACGAAGAGGCCGACCGTCTGACATGTACAGTGATAATGGTACTACGTTTCAGGGAGCTGAAAGGGAATTGCGTGAGAGCATCTGCAGACAACAGCAAGATGATAATTTACAGGCTGCTATCGCTACTGATGGCATCCACTGGCACTTTATACCACCTCATGCACCACACTTCGGAGGACTGTGGGAAGCTGGAGTGAAATCAGTAAAAAATCATTTGAAAAGTATTTTGAATGACACTACTCCAACATTCGAAGAGTGGACTACATTGCTCTGTAAAATTGAGTGTAATCTCAACTCGCGACCTATTGGAGTTTTGCCTGATGAACCTGGTGAACTTTGCGTTTTGACTCCGGGTCACTTCTTGATAGGAAGACCTTCTAATGCAGTACCAACAAGATCAGTTTTGGAAGTTAATCCGGCGCGATTGTCGCGTTGGCAGTTTGTCCAACAACTAAATGAAACCTTTTGGTCCCGATGGAGAAACGAGTATTTGCACACTCTTCAGCAACGAACTAAATGGTCCACTACCCGGGAAAATCTTCGCGTCAATGAAATTGTCTTAACCACGGACTTGCTTACCGCGCCAAGTAAATGGCCTCTGGCCCGGATTTCAGATATCCATTACAGTGATGATGGTAACGTACGAGCTGTCACAGTAAAAACAGCAACATCGTCATACTTGAGACCAATTGTTAAAATTATTCGCCTCGGACTACCAGACGCCATGGCGGGCGGCCATTAGTGACTCTTACACTTGTATCGTTCTAACTATAATAAAGAACGAGACGGGCGGTATGTTTAAAATGGTTAAAGTTCAGTTGCTACGGTAATGAACGAAAAATAATAATGTCAATATTATTGTAAAATGTGTGTACTTAAAAATTACATTAAAATAAAAATTCAGAATCTAAAGTCATTTTGAACAATAATCATTAAGTAAGTGTAAAAATGGAATCAAGCTGATGGAAGAGATCCGCAATATCTTTAAAATTTGACTTCAAAAGGTAAAAGTAAAAACTTCTTTAATAACATGGATAATGGATATACCTAATTCAAATTTAACTGCCAGCGGAGATCGTCACGTTTTCACGCACACCCCTACGGCTCGGACACGACTGAGCCTGTCCATTTTTTTGGGGTACCGTTCCAAAATGGTAAAAAACGTACCCTTATGATGAGATTTCGTTGTGATTGTTTGTAAGTCTGAATGTCACAGTCGATTTTCTCAGGAACTTGTTTGCATATAGTTACAAAGTTTGTGTTAGTGCTCAAGAATCAGAATCACAAAATATTTTTTGTCTATTTTTGGTTTTAAAACGCGAGTTAAACCTGACGTAATCTAACCAAACAAGGCAAACAAATGAACGGGTTCACGTTTTACTGTGATGACGTCATAATACCGCTATTGGCTGACTGTTCGAAGCAGATTACGTCACGAGTCACGACAGATACCAAAAGCTACCGTTTGAAATAAACATGTTAGGTTAATCGCACATAAAATTGTGATTTTCTTCTGCCTAATCCTTATTATGTACCATAATATGTTTTTTACATAAAAAAATTCAAACGGCCGCGTTTGAGTTTAACAGTCACATGAGTCAAAATACACTTACGTGCATAGAAATCGGCCCACTGTTAACTTTTGACTTTAACTATATTTTTTTAAGGAACTATTCATCAGATCAAAAAAGACTATATGCTGTTTGAAAGACAATTTAATATGCTTCGATATTACTCTAAGTTTATTAAATTTATTTCGGCTTGTTAGGCTTAAAATTGTGAAATTAATGCATGAAACAAATTAACTTTTTTATTACTAAAAGAAGTATGGTTTATTAACAAAGATCTAAATTAACTCTTGATTTTTAATAATTAGGATGACTCCCTCTTGCCCTAATAACATCTCTCATACGATTAAGCATAGATCTAATCAAGTTCAATATTGTTTCTTGTGGGATGTTAAGCCTATCTTCTTTTACTGCAACAATAAGCTCTGAGATCGAGGTTGGGGCACGAATTTTTCGTTTCAGCTCATCCCATAAATGTTCAATTGGGTTTAGGTCGGGATTGCATGCTGGCCACTCCATAACCCGAAAACCGACTTCTGTAAAGTAATCTTGCACGAATCTTGCGTTGTGCGGCCTTACATTATCAGTCATAAAATTAAATTCGTCTCCAATGTAGTCGACGAGGGGTGGATATTAGACAGTGGACAGTCAGACGAAGATTGTAGGAAAGTAACCTGACCTCTAAAACACCTGCGATTTGTCCGAAAATTACCCCAGCTTATCGTCAAGCACGCCTACGTTTTGCACAAAATCATCTGAATTGGACATTGGAACAGTGGGAGTCTGTTCTGTTCTCGATGAGACCAGGATATGCCTCTATGGTAGCGGCCGAAGAAGAGAAGTGTACCAGAACCCAAGAGAGCAAATTGCCGAATGCTGCATTGAAGAGCGGATAACTTGTGGAAATGTTTCCTGCATGATCTGGGGTGCAATTTCTATGGGATCACGAACCGACTCTACTTTCATCCGTTGGGACAACCGTGGTCACGGGAAAAGAGGTTTAACGGGTGCTAGGTACATCGAGGAGATTTTAGCAGTTAATGTGGTACCTTACGTCGACTACATCGAAGTAAATTTAATTTGATGCATCACAATACGAGGCCGCACACCGCAAGATTCGTGCAAGATTACATTACCTAGAAGTCGGTTTTCGGATTATGGAGTGGCCAGAATGCAGTCCCGACCAACCCAATCGAACATTTATGGGATGAGCTGAAACGAAAAATTCGTGTTCCAATCTCGATCCCACAGCTTATTGTTGAAGAAAAAGAAGATAGGCTTAACATCCCACAACAATCAGTATTGAACTTGATTAGATCTATGCCTAATCGTATGAGAGATGTTATTAGGGCAAGAGGGAGTCATCCTAATTATTAAAAATCAAGAGTTAATTTAGATAATTGTCAATAAACCATAGTTCTTTTAGTAATAAGAAAAAGTTAATTTGTTTCATGCATTAATTTTACAATTTTAAGCCTAAGAAGCCGAAATAAATTTAATAAACTTAGACTAATATCGAAGCATTTTAAATTGTCTTTTAAACAGCATATAGTCTTTTTTGATCTGATGAATAGTTCCTTAAAAAAACATAGTTAAAGTCAAAAGTTAACAGTGGGCCGATTTCTATGCACGTAAGTGTATTATTACGCCCTAAATATACACTATTTTTTGTCCCACACACCGTAAAATAGCGGTTCTTGTCTTTATTTCCAGTATTTTCAACATTTTGACATTTCACTTGTGTAGCAAAATTAACTTCTATTAACTTATAGTTAGTAGCTAGTACTGACGTACTGTGCAGTGTACACTTTATGTATAAGTAGCGTTTTAAGCTGTAATACGTACCTACAGTCGTCCGCTGGCCGTGCTATTATAAATGTATTGTGTACCGTTCATAAGATCCCAGGTTCACGTCCAGCTTGCGGAAATATGAAATATAAAAATTATTAAATTTTTTTTTACTTATTATTAAGTAAAAATAATAAATTGGAAAACATGAATGTTACTTTACCGCCCGATCCTCGTCACCGGCCTGTAATGGGTCATTTTACGACCGGTATACGTCATATAGATGAAAAGCAGTTATTAAAGTATCGCAATTATTAATATATACCTACAATTAATGAATGCAAACTTTGCATTCATTTGTATATATTATATGTTATTCTTTTACACAAGGGTGAAATATTTTGAATTTAACAGTTAAGAGTAATAATGGATTTTTTGTCTTATTTATATTATAAAAAGTTTTGTTATCATATTAATTATCAATAATTTATTGATAGATATGATGACAAAACTTTTTCCTTCTAATAAATCAAAGTGAAGATTTATAATGAAGTTATTAAAAAATGATTGTTTCCTATTAGAAATCATTGCCACAAACATAATGGCCTCTATTTTATTTCAATTTACATTGTCGTTAAGTATTTGCGGAGATATCTGCTTGTCACCAGCCCCGTCGCGTTGACTTTATAACCTTTATAACCAGGGTGCCTATCTTCCCTGTACAGTTGATTCATAGTGACAGTGCGATGTCACTATGAATCAACTGTCAGTACTATGCCTTGATATTCAGGGCTGGTAACGTCTGCCCCTTGAACTTCAAAAATGTATTGTGAAGCCGTTTTAAGTGCTAGAAAAAAATTCAACGACATTTTCTAAGTTTAACGGAATCATTCCAATGCTTAAAAAAGGCGTTTATATAGACTCATGGAAAATAGAATTTCGATTCAAATGAAAAATAAATCTATTTTCTAATTAAATTATTGATATGTTACAATCATGTAGACAGGATGTTTGACAACACGCTAGGTATATACGGTGACAGTAGGATATAGTGAACAAAGGCATTGTATATACGTAATACATATTAGATCATCACGGTAAGGGCGTCGCGATGCTATGCGTCACTTGGACGTCTCGACGAAACAGCTGGAAGCTGGCGACGATCGGTCAACTACATACCATCGATATGTTGACTGTAATACAGATTGGCACGATTGAACTGCAATACGCCAGGATCTTTAATCAGTGATCATCATCAATACTAATAGACCGAGAGCTAGTGACAATTTTTTGGTGTTATTTATTCAAGGCCTTATTTTTGTGAAGATGTTGAGGGAGACATATTAAAGTGCCCTTAGTAAGGGATTTTGCTAGATAGCGGTATGGGAGGGATGCAGACCGCCCTTAACATGTAACAAAAAAAATGGTCACAATTATTATTGATTCAAGGCTGAAATTGTTTGTATAGCTTGTCAGTGGACCCAATAATGCCATTATAATATTTGCAGATCGATTGGTTAGTATTAAAGTGGTGGCAGATCACCCTAAACGTGTCATGTACCCGACGAAATTTATATTATTAATTCAAGGTTCAAATTTTAATATGTTGTTACGGCGACTGTTTTAGGCATATATTTCAATTTGCAGAACAAAATGTTGGTATTAACCCCCTTGCAGACCGATATAAACACCTAGGCGAGCAAGTTTTCCTCTAAGAGAGGGGATTAATACCGACATTTTGTACCGCTATCTAGCAAAATCCCTTACTCAGGGCACTTTAATATGCCTCCCTCAACATCTTCACAAAAATAAGGCCTTGAATAAATAACACCAAAAAATTGTCATTAGCTCTCGGTCTATAATAATACCTAAGTATTTAAAATAGTAACGGGACCTCTGCCTGTAATTTATTTTTTATGGGTTTTTTGGTCTTTCCAGAAGTCTTGTTTGTCTGTCTGTTGGTTGAAACTTTGTTACAATTTCCAATTCGAAATTTTGAGTATATTTTTGAAGCTAACTTTGACTTAAAAATATTGCAAAGGCAAATTATCATTATAGATAATGTAAATATACATAGTGAAAATGTAACAAGATTTTTCTGAACATATATTTTTTTTCTTGAAAAATATTAATCTGAAAGTACTTATCTACCTACTTATTTTCTTTTCATTAAAATTTGTCTTAGATCAAAACATATAACAATTTAGTAAGAATTATCCAACATCATGCTTTTAAGTTTAACAACAAATTTTACAATCAAAATAATTTTTAAATATTTGTTTAAGCAAAAAAAAAAAATATTTCACAAAACACAGAACTAAGAACTTACATAAAAATTACCTACCACTTTTAATATATTAAGTACAACCATTACTACTAACAAGCTTTTTCACTACCAAAAATATTTTTAAATACATCCAGCAAAAAAAAGAACACTTATAGGCTTGTATTCCGTTTAAATTTAAACCAAGATTAATGTGTCTATCTGTTTCAAAAGAAAATAGATGGAATGAATATACTTAAACTAAATAATATTACCTAATGCATTTTTTCATCCTATTTAATAAATTTTAAGTTACACCTACATTTTGTATTAACCGTATCCAAACTTGAGGTAGAAATTAAAGTTCTACCAAAAATATAAAAAAATGTTAAAAAATGAGCCAAGTTCTCTTCTAGCAGCTTTTCTTGCCACCAAAAGAATAGAAATCTAAAACGGTGCCAAGTTCCTTTCCAATCCCAAACTCAAAAGAATAAGATTTGGAACATTAGTTCTGCAAAAAATTTAGATAGATAGATTGCAGATTATAGACGCTCGACAGGTGAGGTAATCAGCTTCGAAGCAAATTTAGTAGTGTCACCTCTCCAGGCTTTTAGTAAGCAAGTTTCCAGTTTATTAAGATTTTTAGCTAGATATTAAAACTTTCCAAATAAAAGTCTGAAGAGATACTGTTCTAAACTTATTTTAGAACTTATGTAATTCCGAATATCATATTTCGAGTTTGAAATTGGAATAGAACTTGGCACAGTTTTAGATTTCTGAATTATTTTAGTGGCCAAACAAACTAATAGAAGAAAACTTGGCTTACTTTTTCACGTTTATGTTTTAAGTAGAATATCAATACTTTTTCCCATCAAAACTATTCACAGACATTTCTTAGTTTGGGGGTTTGAGGTGGTAAAGTTGAGGTCTTTTTGATTTTTTATTTGTACTCGAAGCTTCACCAATGTGACAAACTTGAAGTTTCTGTACTTCTGGCGGTTGAATAAACAGCTAGATTATTATAATATTACTTATATTGTAAGTGCTAATTACTTTTAGTTGATTTAGTTAATTTGTCTTTATGTTTTTTTTTGTTTCTAAATAAAACAAATTGGTAGCAGAGAAGCTGCTTGAAATAATTTCTATTTTTAACTTCTCACTGGAAGTTGTAATGGGTTCGATTTTGCGAATGAAAAATTTGGACATATCTGCACGTTTTGAGGTCCCCAGAGTCCGAATCTACTGTTTTTAAGAGAGATATCTGTACGTATGTGTGTGTACGTTCGCTCGTTCGTTCGTTCGTACGTTAGTGAACTTTTTTCGATTCGCATATCTCAAGAACAAATAATGATATCGACTCCGAACCAATTTCATTCGACACATAATTATATAATGAACACCTGATTAAGTTTGCGGGAAATTTCGATTAGCAGTTTTTTGTTTATAACAAAAGAACTACTATAAAATTGTTGTAAAATGTTTCTCGTCTCGCATATATCTCGAGAACAATGAATAATATCGACTTCGGACCAATTTCATAATAATTGCATAATAAACACCTGATAAGGTTTGTAAAAAAATTGAATTGGCGGTTTTTTTTTTTATAACAAAAAAAAAACAACATATTAACCTGTATTGCAAATATAGTTTCTCTACAGCCAATGGTGGTAGCAGTGTGGTTTTAACCACTCACCAAGCCTATTTTCCACATTTGTTTTTGACAGGATTTCAGTTATCTGTATCAGGTCAAAGTCGTAATCAAAATGAACTGATGTTTGGTTTTTTATAGGCTAGCTAGTAGGTATATTATGTTTGTCCACTTCTGTAATAAATCGTATAAATCATACAGATCAATTCAATGTATTGACGCGCGGGGGTTGAACATTGTCCCTCGTATATGCGCAGTATTCCTATCCACTGTACGACATGTGGTGAAGTGTAGAGGGTGGACGGCGTGGCAGGGAATCGGACGAAGGGGTGCGAACGACGCGCTACATGCTATATTTGATCTAGAAATGACGCTACCGGTTTATACTGCTACCCGAGTACCCGTCGATACTATCCAGAGAAAAATATTCCCCCGATGATTAAAGAAATATATTATTGATAAAAAATTATTTGAGAAGAAAATTTCATTTTAATAAAACTAATTTCGTAGTGAGTATAAAACAGTTACTGGCTGAGACAGTATGAGCATTTTAATCCATGATTTTAATGTTTGTCCGTCTGTTTGTATACCAGTGTCACTCAGGACAGCTGGACCGATTTCGATGAAACTTGGTAGGTATATTGTCTACTGGTACCCAAACTTAAATTATTTAGATAAAACTCTTGACAAAGCCAACATTAACTTGATCGGAACCGCGTCTGCTGATTATTGATATCATCGCTGCGATCAGGTAAGAAAAGATTTCTGTTAAAATCAACATTATTAACAAGAGTGAAGCTAAATAAAATAGGTTTTATTTTATTCTCATTGTCGCTAATTGCTAACGAGCGTCAATAATCTAGAATATCTAGTATCTACATAATATCTATCTTTTATTCTTGGTATAGTTACTAGTTGACCTTAAAACATTCACACAAATAAGTACGTATCTTTTATAGACAGTATCGATGTTGTAGACTCCCCTATGTTAGTTTCTCAATGGTTCTAAGATCAACTCCCTCATCGATGGCTTGCTGTTGTGCTCTAACAAGTCACCCCCTATTACTTTCAAACACACAAGTTATTATCACGGTAAATGTATGATACTGTGTCACACAAGCGGACACTTATTTAGGATAATTATAGAGAAAAATATACTCAAACTTTACTTCTGTCAAATAGTATTTACTAATCGAAAGTTTACCATTTATTTTGAAATGATTGATGGATTAGTAAAATGCGACGTCCGACGAGTGGAAGTAAATAATGTAAAATTTATATTTCATCGTCTCACCTTTTCCTAGAAATTACATCTGGTTAAGGCTATCGGCTGCCAAAGATATGAAGATAACTTTGGCAGTCGATAGCCTAAAATAAATAATATGAATTTGTATTAAACGACGGTTTGCTACAAATTCATATTTTTAATTCCTTATTAGGTATTTAAAATAATAAATTGAAAATTCAAATAATATTTGCTCACTGTAGTCCAGCAGTCAGGTACTTTTTACCTGGAAAGTATTCCGAAGTTAATGATATTTTGGTATGTTGTTTGTGGGTATTCTGTGGAGTAGTTTTCGACCTCGAGGACCCTGTGCGAAAAAACACGAAATTTTTTTGCTTTTTTCGAAATGTCTCAGAAACGGTAGACAGTAGATGTAGGTTTTTGGGGATTGAATTTTTTATTTCGTTGTTGTTATCTTTTTGATCTTACTAAAAGACAAGAAAAATTTAAGTGTGCAAAATGCGTTTTTTGACCGCCATCTTGAAAAAACAAAAAATTTAAAAAGATCATAAAAAAATCATGTGTGGTATCAAAAAATTTTTCAAACAAAAAATTTTTGCCGTAAAATTGTCCACATTTTTTGTCCCAAATATTTTTTGAAGCCAGAAATTAAATTTCTTATTGTTGAAAATGCCATACCCAAATCCCGCCACTGCACTGATACTGTTTATGTAAATTGTGGAATATACTTTTTGTAGCATATCAATAATCAATTACCTACCAGGATTTTTACTCTTTTCCTTCGTTTGTTCATAAAAATATGGATTCTCGCATATTAAATTGATTTTTAAATCTATATATACAGGGTGAGTTCGATCACCCGTATCAGTCATTTTTTTCGAAAACGGTTAGTCGTAGAGAGTTGTGTCAAAAATTTGTATTATAAAAGCCCTAATAAAGAATTGAATGGTGATAATTTTTTTTCCCGGGAAGGTCGACTTCCCTATTAGTTTGCTCCAGAATGTCCATAACTCCGGAATTATAAATGTAACGATAGGTCGAAAGTGGTATTGTTGAAAAGATCTTCAAAAAATAAGCAAGTTTTGTAGGAAAATTTTTTTTATTACTGCCACCCCTGTAAATTTCTATAAGTATAAATATAAATTATTATATGTTCAAAACTCCGGAATTTTAGAAAGCACTATAGGTTGAAAGTGGTGCTGTTGAAAAGCTCTTTAAAAAATGGGCAAGTTTTGTAGGAAAAATTATTTAAATACTGCCATCCCTGTTAAGTAACAATCGTTTGAAATTATTAAATCAAAATTTCATAATAGCGATCGAAGTCGGCATTAAAAATCTAGCAACCTTAGACATTGTCACAAGTGTTCAAACTGTCTTCCATTTACTCTTTAATACATACTACTGAGCTCTTCTGGTTATACTGTGAGTGTACTTCTTCAGTGTTTAATGATCGATAGATAGGTAACTAGATTTTAAATGCGGACTTTTAAAAAGTTCGTTATTATGACATTTTAATTTAGTAATTTCAAACAAATATTACTTAACAGGGGTGGCAGTAATAAAAAAAAATCCGTACAAAACTTGCTAATTTTTTAAAGATCATTTCAACAATACCACTTTCGACTTATCATTACATTTATAATTCCGGAGTTCTGGACATTCTGGAGCAAACTAATAGGGAAACCGACCTTCCCGGAAAAAAAAATTATCACCATTCGATTCTTTATTAGGGCTTTTATAATACAAATTTTTGACACAACTCTCTACGACTAACCGTTTTAGAAAAAAACGACTGATACGGGTGGTCAAACTCACCCTGTATATAAAACAGTTCCGTTACCTACTGACTGACTGACTGATTGACTGACAGACAACGCCCAGGTCAAACCGCTAAAGATATAAACTTGAAATTTGGACAGTAAGTTCCTTTTGTGACGTAGGCACCCACTAAGAAAGGATTTTTCGAAATTCAACCCCTAAAGGGGTTAAATAGGAGATGAAAGTTTGTATGGAAATTCGTCATTTTTGAAGTTAGAAGCATGACATTTTGCGCAAGAGTTTCTTATATAACGTAGGTGAGCTCTAAGCAATTTTTTTTTTAAATTCATCCCCTAAGGTGGCTAAAAAGTGGATGAAAGTTTGTACGGAAGTTCGTCATTTTTGAAGTTAGAAGCATGACATTTTCCACAGGAGTTCCTTATATTACGTAAGTGAGCAATAAGAAAGGATTTTTGAAAATGCATCCCTTAAAGGGGTTAAATAGGGGATGAAATTTTGTATGGAAGTTCATCATTTTTGAAGTTAGAAGCATGAAATTTTGCACATGAATTTCTTATAATATAACGTAGGTGAGCAATAATGTATTAATAAAATTCGATCGAACGAGCCAAACGAGTGAGAAATGTATTATTAATATTCGAGCAAACGAGCGAAGCGAGTGAGTAATGTATTAATAAAGTTCAAGCGAACGAGCGAAGCGAGTGAGTATTGTGTTTTCAATATTTTCAAACGAACGAGCGAAGCGAATGAGTAATGTATAATTAATATTCAAACGAACGAGCGAATCGAGTGTGTAATGTATTGTAAGAACAATTATATGTTGCGTGTTCATATCAGTATTATTAAAATTCGAGCGAACGAGCGAAGCCAGTGAGTAATGTATTAATAATATTCAAGCGAACAAGCGAAGAAGGTATTAATAATATTAAAACGAACGAACGAAGCGAGTGAGTAAAGTATTAATAATATTCAAGCGAACGAGCGAAGCGAGTGGGTAATGTATTAAAAAAATTCGAGCGAACGAGCGGAGCGAGTGAGTAATATATTTATACTATTCAAGCAAACGAGCGAAGCGAGTGAGTAGTGTATTAATAAAATACGAGCGAAGCGAGTGAGTTATGTATTATAAAATTCGACCGCATAAACACCACCAGCCCGGCTTCGCTTCGCAGGAGGAGAATTTCTCGCGGGGGGGGATAATAAATCATAAATCGAAAAATACGTGGGCGAAGCCACGAGTAACGGCTAGTTTTCATATAAAATAGGTAGATACATACCTATAACCAATTCATATATATATAGCGTGATCTAATTAAAATTTATAAAAAAAATCGTTTAAGTGTGAGTAAATTCGTGTCCTGAGGGATCCATACTGTTATAACAATTTCATAAAAATTAAGTTTGTCACGTAATAATTCCCAGATATAATTACAACCATCACTTAGAATGGCGCCACTTTCGCTTACTTGTAGCGCATATCTAGCGTTTCGTTCGATCGCAAAACTGGTTTGCGTCCATAGCTATATGCTTTTAACTTGTACTCTAGAATCTAGATGGTTTGTTTCTACATAAATTATTGTGAGTCATCAATATACGTGATTTTTGAAAGGCCGTATCTTTTTATTGCATTGAGCTAGAAGCTTGAATTTTTTACAGGATTATGAGGTTGTAGACATTAGTATTAAATAATAAAGTCTACAACCTATCAAATTTTGTTATTAATTGCACCTTGATACATTTAGCCGTCCTGAGAACAAGGGTCTTGATGGAACCCTAAAAATTGAAGTTTGTCACGTGATAATTCTACATAGAATTAGAAACTTACGATTTTCGGATTTTTTCTCTTATTTGTGCTATGAGCTACCTTCCTTCGTGTCAAATGGCAATATTTTAGGTCAACGGGAAGTATAGTACTCAAAAACAATAACGTAATTTTTTTATCTTTTTCTTGCATTGACCTTAAATGTTTTTTTGGACTATGGGGTCGTAGACCTTAATATATTTTGATATTAATATCAACAATAGACGAACGACGAGGTGATCCATAAGGGTTCCGTTTTTTCATTCTTAGGTACAGAACCCTAAAGAGACAAAACATCTGATTACTGATACCTATCACAAAAGTACTAAAGAGCTTCCAAAAGTAGTCGGTTAAAACATGTTTAGTGTCAACTCATTAGTACTAGTGCCCACACTAAAATTTCAATATTTTTTACCCGACAATTTTTCATATTGGAACCCTCATTTTGTAGTTTTGTGTTAGCAGTAGTTGTGTTTTTTTGTTTTTGTTTTTAACTTCCCATTGGAAGTTATTGTAATGGGTCCGAAAATCGAAATCAAAATTTTCAACAAATTTTTATGTTTCAAGGTCACTACACTATTTTTGAAAAGATGTCTCTGTGTGTGTGTGTACGTACATACGTATGTGTCAATTTCTTTCTAAGACGAAATCTCGAGAATGAAAAATGATATCGATACGTTAGGGTGCCAATCGACGCGTATTAACGTAAATATGATCTGAAAGGAATTTTTTCAAAATCGGTTCAGCCGTTCTTTTTTCTTAACCAAATAGACTCCAAAAAAGTAGATTTTACACAATATCTCGCGAATAAAAAATTATATCGACTTTGTAAGGGTGTCAATCGAGGCGTGTTAACGTCATTTTGATCCGCATAAATTTTATAAAAATCGGTTCAGCCGTTTTTTTTTTTTAATTATTGTTAAAAATAAATGATAATTATGTTTTAATGATTAAAATGATTACTTTTCTGTGTAATATCTAATTTAATTATTATTATTAAATATTTATCAAACTGGGAAGTTCGTCGTGTGGACCTCAAGGGTCGCACTTTAGTCCTAATAAACGACCCACCTCATGGCTTGTTTTAATATGTATTTGTTTTTATTTTCAGATTTGAATGCATTTATATGAAGTAAATAGAGTATACAATTCTGTATAGATGAAGCTATTTAACATAATTCCCGTGAGAAAAATGTCCTATAAATTACATTAAACAATGTAAATAGACTATCAATTCGATTGCTTTTTATAAACGGCTATAGCACAATTAAATAGCGATTGAATATAAATTACCTGATGATATTCTATAGGTATTGTATGAATTCAACGCTTAATTTCTTTAATACCTGTATATTTTAATCACAAGCCGTTTTCTCCGACAGTCCGCCAGCGGTCTCTACTCAACCGATTTACATATAATATTTAAATAATAATTGAAGATTTTTGTACACAGATGTGTCATCATTATTTTTCTTTTTATTATTATTGTTAATATTATAAAGAAAAAATTCTGCACGCTCCTTTTGAACATGCTTGTCTATGAATAAAATTTCATCGAAACTTCTGGGCATTGTTCTAAGACGTTCGAAACGAGCAACCGAACATACATGTATGCATCGAGTTTCATTAAACGCTTCGGAGAAGCCGAAAGCAAGTCATCAAATATACCGTGCGAGTTTTTTCAAAACGTACATAGGCTGTTTCACAATTTGAAATCGTGGTATAGATATTGTTAGAAACTATGGAAACGAATGTTTTTATTTACAATTTATTATTATTGAGTTGCGATAATAAATTTTATAAGTTCAGAGATTAATTTAATATTTTTCTATAAAAAATGTACACCGTGGAAGAAAAGGTTCTTATGTACAATTTGTATTCTGGTAGAAATAGTTGTCGGCAAGTCTCTGCGTTATTTAGTGTACAGTTTCCAGACAGACCAGATAGATACCAAAAATGTCTATACCACGATTTTAAATTGTGAAACAGTCTATGTACGCTTTGAAAAAACTCGCACGGTATAAATAAAACAGAAATAAATTGAAATTCAAAACTAATACCGAATTATTAAATTTTAAAAATTATTCGGTTTTCCTTAAAATCAGGTTGTAAATTCGTTATTTAAGTATTCAAGAATACATATTATTGTGTTTCACTCAGTGGCGTAACCAGAAGCGGGAATTATGTCCGCGAGAAAATTATGTTCCTTATAGGATCACTCACGTGTGCGTCTGTACATCTCACGCGTCTGAAGTGAAACTTTATTGGTAAACATTTGTATTATGTGTAAACACCAATTTTTTAAACTTTAAACAGCTTTACCTAATGTATGTTGGTTCTGATTTTAGGTAATTTATATAGTTGATTTCCTAATTATCACAGATGGCTATACTATACTTTTTGAGTCTCGCTATACTCCAGGTGCACTGATCTTAGGTAGTTTATTTATACCGTGTGCTGATTTGCTTTGCGGGTAATAGGGATTTAACCCGTAAAATCAAACTTTCGCGATTTACTGCTTCCCTAATTATTTTAAGAAAAATATCTTCAAATAAAAGTTTTAGAACATAAAATTCTGCATCTAAATCATTAAACAAAATTAATTTTGCATGCTTTGTAACGACAGAAATTTGATATGAAAATGTCAAAATTACCTCAAAAACAGATAGCGATAGTCATGAAATTTGAATAAAATGATTAAAAATTATTCTGACAGCTAAACGTCATAATTTTGTTCAAGTTCCATGGTTATCGCTATCTGTTTTTGAGGTAATTTTGACATTTTCATATCAAATTTCTGCCGTTACAAAGCATGCAAAATTAATTTTGTTTAATGATTTAGATGCAGAATTTTATGTTCTAAAACTTTTATTTGAAGATATTTTTCCTGAAATAATTAGTGAAGCATGAAATCGCAAAAGTTTGATTTTACGGGTTAAATCCCTATTACCCGCAAAGCAAATCAGCACCCTGTATGGTTAATTTCATACAAATTATCACAGAATTTAATATATGGCTATACTATACTGTTTACATATCAAAATTATAATTTAGCTGTTTAAAATATTTAATTTTTATAACCCGTCAATTTGTAATTTATTTGAAAGAGACAGAGTTCGAGTACATTGAGTCCGACAAGGACGAATGACGATTTTTTGTTTTGAAGTTTTCAGCTCTGAGCATTATTTCTACGAACAGAAAAGGGCGTGTCGATCGAGTTGCCTACACTACCCGCCAGCAAATTGAAGTACAGTTCATTTCCCAGTTTCCACACTCCTAACGGTTTCGCTTTTTCGTTATGCTGTTAAAAAAATACTCTCATCGTGGCTAACGAAATTTCACTTAAAAAAAACAGTAAATTAAATACCTAGCTCACATTTATTGGCTACACCATAGGCATGATTGTCAAAATATTTTTCTAACGAAGAGTTCTCAGCGCCTATGTCACTTAATTAATACTAGTGTACCCGTGCAAAACTTTTTTGCGACGACTTAACACTGTCTTCAAAGAACAATGGTTTAGTAAAGGCTATCGCCAAAAAAAATGTTTGCCAACACAAACCTTTTTTATATGTAATATGAATCACTTTATTAAGAAAACAATAAGAAATATATATTTCAAGCTTTCTCAATATCATTGTGTATACGAACGCGTGAGTAAAACACATAACCTAGCTTTTAACGATATGTTTTTAATATAATTTTTGATAAATATTTTTGATTCAAACATAACTTTAAAGTGTACGTAAAATAGTAGTTTTTTAGAAGCTATAGAACGTATCTATCAGTGTAATACTTACGTACGAATGATCTTCAGAAAAAAATCGATGAGTTTGTCGGTATTTGAGAAACTAAGTACTATATTTAAAAGAGAAAAAAAATTTGCACGTACATATACATCAAATATCAATTTTCAAAAGGATCGGATAGTTTTTACAAAAGAGTCCATATGGCCGCCATTTTGAAAAATCTGACGTCATTTTATTTTTTTGTGTCCTATGAAACTCTCAAATATCAATTTTCAAAAGGATCGGATAATTTTTACAAAAAATTACATATGTCCGCCATTTTGAAAAAATCTGACATCATTTTATTTTTTTGTGTCCTATGAAACTCTCAAATATCAATTTTCAAAAGGATCGGGTAATTTTTACAAAAAAGTACATGTGGCCGCCATTTTGAAAAATCTGACGTCATTTTATTTTTTTGTGTCCTATGAAACTCAAATACCAATTTTCAAAAGGATCGGGTAATTTTTACAGAAGAGTCCATATGGCCGCCATTTTGAAAAATATGACGTCATTTTATTTTTTTGTGTCCTATGAAACCCTCAAATATTAATTTTCAAAAGGATCGGATGATTTTTACAACAGAGTACATATGGCGGCCATTTTGAAAAATCTGACGTCATTTTATTTTTTTGTGTCCTATGAAATTGTCAAATATCAATTTTCAAAGGGATCGGATAATTTTTACAAAAAAAAATTCAAATGGCCGCCATTTTGAAATCTGACGTCATTTTATTTTTTTGTGTCCTATAAAACTCTCAAATATCAATTTTCAAAAGAATCGGTTAATTTTAACAAACATACCTAGTTAAGAGTCGGCCAATCCATATTCCTTCAGTACGGGGCTCTGCCCCCTACACATGCTAATTTCTTGACATGATTAGTACTTTTATTTTTCTTATAACCGATCTCTATGATTATACTATCGGAAAAGAATATGTAATCTGTCAAAAATAATGTAGCTTTAATATTGAAAAAACTGGGCAGTGCCGTCTCTAAACTTTTCGCAGACCCCCAATTAAACGCCTATTTAACTAAAAACATGTAAAAAATATATTTTTGTCTGTATATGTTAGGTTAGAATCTGAAATGTCAAATTGGAATTCTCGACTGTACTCCTTATCTATTAACGTCAGATTGAACTGTAAATTTTTTCGTGATCTCTGACCAAATTTTAGACAAAAAACAGTTTTCATAAAATATGAAAATGCTATTTTCGCTTTAAATGAACGTAAATTTACACTTTTGTTAATTATTTTTTATATAAAATAAGATTTTTATACCTAACGATTATTTTGAATTTTAGCGCTAATTAAACTAATAATTATCATTTGTTTCCAACTGACAGTTAGAGAGCCGGATATATCTATGGACATCCCGTATATTTGCATCTTCGTCTTACTCATTGAGACATATCTGTGCTCTTGGCCGTTTTTAAAATCAAATATCCAAGCAAATATCGCAGGCTCCGTCTCATACATAGGTTCTAATAGAATCTAATATTAACATTTTACATAAATTTGACAAAAAGTACCGGTCCTAAACCCAAACTGAAGCTAATTTGTCATTTGCAGTAACAAAGTGACAGCTATTAAATGTTTAACATTTTGAACATCTTTTGTTTTATAATTTTAGAAATGACAATATCGAGATGTCAAATATGCAACATGACTTTTATATGCATCTCTGTCTTTTCTCTGTCGCACTCATTAAGCAAACGGCGGCTCTTGGCGAAATTGAAAATTGGATTTTATAATCTTAAATTATGGCTATCGGTTCGACCGTTCGAGGGTACATTTAAAAAGAATCTATAATTCACAATTTATCTAATATTGACAAAAAGTACCCGCCCTAAATCCGTTTTTATGTCCGATTTTCATCTTTAGTTTTAAAGTGACAGCCGATATTGAGTGATATATTCGCGGTGCATTTGTCTTGGATTTTAAACAGTTGACTTAAAGAATGACATACGTCGTTCAGACACACTATTTACTTGCGTCTCAGACACACCGATATTTTCACCACATTTGCACATTTGCATTTCTCTCACACTCATGTATCGTGAACGCCGATGGATTTTCTCTGTTTACGTTTCTCTTCACCCCACTGCCCCCCTCGTCATTTTTACTATTATCGCTTGAAATCACCCCTTTTAAAGAAATTTCACCAAAAAAAAAATAGCGATAACATATCTGTGGACTAAAGGCCTCATTTTAAAAAAAAAATTATGTCAATCGGTTGAGCAGGGGTTGCTGGCGGATTGTCTAGAGAAATAGGGCTTGTGTTTTAAATATATAGATTATAGATCTTTTCCATCAATAAAACAATAGGGGGAGGCAAGTATATACCTCCCTGCCTACGCCAATGGTTTGACTAGTTATTAAACTAGTATTTATATAACACAGAATTTGAGCGGGCCGATTGTACGACTGATAGCGGGATGCGTTGGGTAGTTCGTAAACAGTAAGCTGCGTTAACCAACAGGATTATTAACATCAAGGGAATTACATATACGTTCCCAGGTCAAATAACATTATAAAAAATTGAACAGCCACATCCTTCATTACACATGCTCACTGCAAATTGCTTTTAGAAAGTGGAATAAACTATGCTCTTTTTGTTTGTAACTAGTTTTTTTCTCTGTTGGTTGGCTTAAAATATTATAATAAAAATATCTTTTTTTATTTTTAAATATACCTATAATACGAGGATTCAGTCGTTACTTGATGTAAATTATTGATACATAGCACACACTTTAAATTAAAGTGCTGTTTTTTATTTAATGTAAAATGTATTTTTCGCTTAACCAACTTTCAGGGGATTCTATAGGCTAGGTACAATTAACTATATTGGAAATTAAATTTATAGGTACTTCCACCAACACTCTTTTAAAACCACCAACAGTCAGTGTTATTTGGGTCTAACACCAATCCATATTTTCAATTTATTATTTTTTATTATAAAAATTGATCCATTTCTTGGATTAGAACCTGCCGGGCACTGGAGGTTTGTAATAGAGGAGCCATATAGGTACTGTGATATACACAACGACTGCTACACGTTGGGCTATTTATCAAGCCCCCATCAACACTGATTAAAACTGGGAATTGAGGGTTTGTATAACATGCGAAATCATCGTAGCTACATTCTTACGAGCTCGGTTAAATTGTCACGTCCTAATTAAAATATCGAATATTTTCCAGGTTGAAAGGCGTTCTTGCTGTGATATTTTAAAAATATCTAAGATTTTATGCACATTATAGCTTACCTATATAGTTTTGACGATTTTTATAATTATCTTAATCAAGTTTTATTTACTTTAGGGAACGGGTTACTTACTTACTTATTTATTAATTGTGATTATAGACACTCGACAACTAAGGTCATTAGCATCTAATTATCTAACAAATTACATCAAATTAAAATGACATCACAAAACATCCATGAGCGGAGGAGGGATTCGATTCCACGACAGTCTGATCAAAGGTGTGCAAGCTTTCACGGCCGGCATTGTTCCAAGTCTTCATGGTTTCCGGGCTTGTAGGCCGTGGTCCGGTGGTATTTCTACCTGACTTTTCGCCTACAACTGCGGTAGACATTCTCAAAGTCGAACACACTTTGACTCTGGACAATCATAAGATCCTCTTCGAAGAAACCCAAGCCATAGACAGAACGTTGAGTTATTACCCACGAATGTACAGAGAGGCCATAGAAATACAAAAACACACACAGAATTTCAACCGAAAAGATGAAGGCCTCAATCTCAGTAAAACCTGGACACCAGCACTCCGACATACAAAACCAGTCGTACAAGAACGGAATACGACCGAGTAGAGACCTCACCCCCACCACTACACACTGCGCAGTTGACCAATAACAGAGAGACGGACTACGACCAAACAGAGAACACACTGGTACTAGGCATAAAAGAAGGGAGGACACCAGTTACTGACACACTGACCTGTGAGCCGCCAAGGAGGACACTTCGATCGCTGCCACATCGCCTTTGAGAATGTCTACCGCAGTTGTAGACGAAACGTCAGGTAGAAATACCACCGGATCACGGCCTACAAGCCCGGAAACCATGAAGACTTGGAGTCTGATCAAAGGTCAGCACGCTAACCAGTATAGCTGTCCCCAGGGAACGGGTTACAACTTAATACATGACAAAAGAATAACAATATTAATTATTTGCTAAATTCTTAAACGGCCAACGTTTCAACACTAATTTAACTGTCACTTTAATACAATATACTTTTCACAATAAACTTTGTGATCATTTCTATTTAAATTCAGTATATTATATCATACGAGTAACCCTACATCAGCTCGTTACACCCGTTGGAATATACACAGACAGACAGACAGACGAGGAGCTATAAACACGTATGGGTGGATAGATGGACAGGACACGTGCCCGTCATGACGTCATCGCTACACATGCACACTGCGGACACCCACATGCTGGGTAGCATCGTCCATCTGTTAACCCGCGCGCTTCCCATAGAGTCCCTATAGTTCACTGCTAGATATTGTGAAACCTATGCAACTATAATAGTATCTAATACCGGGTTTACATACTTGCCAAGCCTTGGCAAGCGTCCACAAGCACAAGCGTGTGAACGGGGGTGTTTGGCTTGGCTTGCTAACACTTGCTTCCGATCCGATCGAGTGTCGGTTTTTTGACACAAATCAAAGGAAGCTTGCAGTGGCACTGACGCACTCGCAAGCGTGTAAATGACTTCCAAATGCGAGCCTAGCGTTTGTAGAGACTTGGGGCTTGTGGACGCTTTCCAAGGCTTGGTAAACGTGTAAACCCGGCATAGCATATAGGTTCACTGCAGCTCTGCCCAAGTATATGACGTCGCAAGAATACAAATTAAAAATTACAATTTAAAAATTCATTTGTGTGTAGACACAAAGTTTAGTTAGTAGCGTGTTGACTAATTGTAACTCTTACTACTTGGACAGAGCTGCGAAAAAGTTTTCAGATACAAAATACTAAATAGCCATAGCCCCAAAAGATAAAATATGTACAAGATAATTTGTATGAAAGTATCTAAATAAGAGATTCTTTAGTATTTAAGATACTTTCTGCGGACTATCACTCGAAAATAGCTATAATTTTGTTTAAACTAGGTAGGTACACAAAACTTGATGTTGTAGAGTACTTTCTACCCGGCTACGGTTGGATTAAGATAGGGTTCTTCTCAAACTCAAAACTGACATTAGAGCAATTGAATCTGCGGACTTACGACGTAACAGGGTCAAGTCAATACTAATAATAATCAATACTAATAATAAAAGTGTAAAGGGAGGTTGTTCGTCTGCCTGTCTGTTCCCCCATAACTCTTAAGACCCTAATCTGATTTTAATGAAATTTGGTTCTCAACTTCAAGGATAGGATAGTAGGACACTTTACGTCCGGCATGGCAAGCGTTAAAGTAGGGCAACCATACAAATAATAGTATATTGTGCGACTAGCGGGAGAAAGAGGAGATTCCTCGAGTGTGGATTTTACCGCACTCGCTACGCTCGTGCGGCAAAATCCACACTCGAAGAATCTCCTCTTTCGACCAATAGTCGCACACAATATGAAATGTGTCATTTCGTGGCTCTGCTGAGCGTGGGCGAAATAATGGGTGACCTGATTGATTGACGAAACTATCAACACTTGCGTAAACGTTCCCCCTAATGAGCCTGGGCGAAATGCTATTTCGCCCACTCTCTACGTCTACAGTCAAAGAATTCATTATTTCGCCCACTCTCAGTAGAGCCACGAAATTACATATTTCTTGCGGGTGTTGAACAAAAGTATTTTTCATACAAAATCAACAAACAACTGAACAGATTTTCGGTAAAAATCCGTATAGGTACATGTTATAGGCCTTCCATTCTCAAACTTCAAAGAGTGGAACTTTATACACAATTTCATTTAATCCAGAAACATTCCCAGTGGATTTCGATGGAACATTGCAGTAAAATGTTATAGAAAGTAGTTTAATTATTAGCTGTTCAAGACCATATCATGGCTACCAACAAATACCCTCTGCACTTTTAATCTCAAATTCTTTCCCGTTGCCTATAAACGGTTATGGCTCTCCCGTCATTATTTTTAAAGCTGAAGGGTTCGGGTGAATACCAAATGAAGGACCAAGAATCACACTACAGATCCTTTTAGCGAAAAATTGAAAAAAAAGCATGGAAAAACTTAAAAAAACAATAAATTTTTCACTCATAGCCAAAACTTTTTTCAATTTTAGTGTGATTATTGGTCCTTAATTTGGCGCTTACCCGAATCCTTCAGTTTTAAAAATAGCATCGGGAGAGCCATAAGCGTTTTTAGGTACCTACAGTTTAAGCTAGACTTCCCAGTTCCCATCAAAATCAACATTTATGCGAGTGAATCTGCGGACAAAATTGGCGTTCACGGCAGCGAATCCGCGGGCAAAAGCTATAATATATGTAACGCAAGCGAAGCCGCGAGTTATGGCTAGTTAACAATAAAGGGACTGCAGTTATCTTCATATTGTGTTGAACCGGCAGTTTGAGGGGAAATTCAATAAGTGCAGGAGTCCTCAATACATATACTCAATTGTATTTGTTTTGGATAATGAAATTTGATATTGAATGCGTTGCTTTGACTGTTAGATTGACTTTAGTGAAGCAATACAAATTATATCATCAAATGGACGTTTCCTTCTCAATTATTATCTTGTTATCGATTGCAAAACACCGTTAAAATGTTATTGGGAAAAAATACTATTTCAAAAATAATTTCAAAAACAGGTATTATTTATAAAAGAGCAATATCAATTTTTTCTTACAAAGTGTTTTAGTTTTCTGTTGCAAATTTTGAAGTTGAAAATGAGATATGCAGAAGCTCAATTAGGGGCTTTTAAAAAAGTGTCACCTCTTTCTTCGATCCTATTATTGAATAAAGTTCAAACTTCAAATGCTGTTTAGATCATATTTTACAAAATTATGTTTCATTTGTAAAGTAATAAGAAACAATACTTTAAAAAATCGAGTTTTTAACCATATTTTTTTATGTAAGTATGTACACCGATTTCTCCTGCATTTGTGAACCCATTTTGATGATTATTGTTTTATTTAATAGGGCATATCTTCAGGGTGGTTCCACATAAATTTTACTAAAATCGGTTCAGTGATTTTCTTTTTTTAGTTTAGTAATCGAATATCAAAACAGAAGTCGGTTAATAACGTGCAAACTATGTATTGTAAAGCCACTAAAAAGTAAAAAATAACAACTTTTTACCAAAAAAAACCTCCTTCAAAAAATCTATGACTAAAAAAGAAGAAACTAATAAAACTTTGAGGTCGGCGCCAATTTAATAAAATAAAAGTAGATATATAAAAAGTTTTAGCAGGTAAATTGGCTCCGACCTTAAAATTTTATTATTTTCCTCTTTTTTAGTTATGGATTTTATGAAAGAGGTTTTTTCTGACTTCAAATAAAAATGTGAATGTAGAAAAAATCATTCATCGTGATTCCAGTCAGCGCTCACGCGCATCTATCTATCTCTTCTAGTATAGAAGATATAGATTTCAATTTTTGAAGTGAAAACTTCCTTAGGCGCGCTTTACCTGGGCTGTTAACAACAGTGATGTGAAACGCACCCGACAGTGACAATCGGGGTTATTCGGCTCAAACACGAACACGTATTTGCAATATTATGCTGGTATAATAGTGTGTAGTTCATAAGTGTGCTAATAGATGACACTAAAAACTTAGTACGAGTAAAAAGTCATTTGTAGTTCACAAGTGCGCTAACAGATGACACTAAAACATATATTTTGTAGTTCACAAGTGCGCTACCAGATGACACTAAAACTTAATATTATCGTTAAGACATTATATTCATTAAATTTAATTGTATAGGCCGATTTTAATATATTTATGATTAAACTCTGTGATTAAAAAATTATATATATATTTTAAAATTAGAAAATCTGAAGTTTTTACTTCTGTCGTGTGGTCACAAGCACACACCCATTTTTTTATGTTTTGAGAAACTACAAATACGGTATATCTATACCTTCTTTAAAAAAAAGAGATAGGTACAGAAATGGGTATGCGCCTTTGGAATCAGCGTAGCTATATAGCAAAGTAATAAGTATATAATTATAGTTAATTTTGAAAAGAAACTGAAAGATTACAAATACGACTGAGTGAAAAAAATCAAAGCTTTCAAAATTATTTAGCATAAGTAAAGAAGATAAAGAATATCTACCTACGTATTTTCTACAAAATTATCATTTAAAAATAACGGAAAAATATTATTCGTATTGAAAATAAAATCATCTGAGAATATTATGATTTATGGTTTTATTCCACTCGTTTGCGAATTACACACGAGTATTTCTTACACATTGCATATTGTACTGTTTTAATCTAAACATACATAGATATAAAATTAATACCCACACACAATACACAGCCATATTTATACAAATACAAGTAGTTCTACGAAAGTTTGTGCAGTTCTACTTGCATTTTTAAACGGATTTATTTAGTTTGACCCCATATATTTGTTTGTTTGTTATTATCCTTGTTTCAAATCTTGCGACAGCTTTTTCAACTACTTCTACTTAACCGATTCTTATGAAACTTTGCACACACATTGAGTTCCCGTCACAATACAATATTATGATAATTTCAACTTGGTAACGAGGATCTGATGATGGAATCAGGAGGTGGACAGTGGAACTTTTCAACCGTTACCAGAAATCAAACTAAAAACTAGAAAATAAAAATAGGTAAAAAAACATTTAAGTTAAACGATTTTATTTTAAATCATCAGCTGTACCAAAAACTAGAAAATAATTAGGACACAAACCAAGGGGCACTTTGTGTCGCTGTGTCAATGGAATAAGTATTAATCTGGGACTTTTAGCAGACGTGGGGCGCATAAAAATCTGTATAACGACTGTATAATTATTAAATAAGAACGTCCTGTCTAGAAAAATGTGTTTCCAAGCCCACCAACAGAAATATTTGAAACGCGCCCCACGTTATTATTTTACTCTGTTAAAAATCCCAGATTGTTACTTATTCCGCTGACGCAGCGACACAAAGTGCCCCTTGGTTTGTATCCTAATTATTTTCTAGTTTTTGGTACAGCTAATGATTTATTTATATTTATTTTAATATTTTTGTACCTATAGTTTCGACGGAGTGAGGATATTTGAAAAAGTATTTAAAAAATAATTGAGACTGTTTTTATTATTATATTTATAGAAACAATTCTAAACGTTCTTTTTTAACATGCTGGATTGCTTGCTTTCGGCATCTCCGAGTGGTGAGACTCCGAACAGTTCTGATGAACCAGATTCATACACAAACATGTTAAAAAGAGCGTTCAGAATTACGTTTCTTTATAATAATATAAATTATAAACAATTACAATTATGTCTTTTTAATAACGAATTGAAAATCCATTTGATATTTTCATTTGATATTTATTTGTTGGATTAGAACCTGGTAATACCCTGTTTACACTATGCTAGTTGACTAGCGCTAGTCGACTAGCATGTTACTAGTATAATGTAAACAGGTTACTAGCGCTAGTACCGTGCTAGTGCGACTAGTACCAGTAAAGTTAAAAGCATTTCTACTTTTGCTGCTAGTCGTGCGATTTCAAAATGGCGCCAACTAACAGATGGACTGAACGTGAGACCTTAAAATTTATAAGATTTTTTCGTTGGAGAGCAGCCAATTATATAATTGTTTCGAAACATATAGGAAAAAATCATTTTACCAACCAGTGGTCACAATCAGGATTCTAACCTGAACCTTTCTACTTTCGCGGCGGAATGAGCTTACAATACTCAATCGTGACAAGATTGCTAAACTAATATTCTCCTTATATATGCTTCAGAATCAATAGATTTTCACTACATGTATTGTAAGCTCATTCCGCCGCGAAAGTGGAAAGGTTCAGGTTAAAATCCTGATTGTGACCACTGGTTGGTAAAATGATTTTTTCCTATTTGTTTCGAAACAATTATATAATTGGCCGAGCTCTCCAACGAAAAAATCTTTCAATTGCATTTCAGCCGTATAAAAAAAACACTATTATTATCTTAAATAGTATAAAGAGTGCGAAATTTTGTGGAATGTTCGCGATGGAAATTACAAAAATCATGATAAGCGGAATAGTGCATTCGAATACATACAACGTGAAATGAAAATGAAAAATTTGACAGTAAATATGGTAAAGAAAAAAATTGAATCTAAAGAGACACATACAGTTTGGAGAAAACTAAAATTAAAAAAAATAACAAATCCGGTACATTACTTATTTTCACTAAACTTCCAAATCAACAGTAAAATGTATTAATTTGCTGGTAAAACAGCGCTAGTAGTGCTAGTCGACTAGCGCTAGTCAGCTGGTGCTAGTCAACTAGCATAGTGTCAACGGGCCTTAACTGGGGCTTTGTAATAAAACGTCATATCAACATCCTTACTGACTCGAAATTTCTCAATCGCGCGATCGTGTATTAAAAAACACGCTGTATGTTACATGCATGTAATTATAAACTCGATTGCACATTTGTCACCAAACGTATTTTATCAGTTATACAACACGTGTTGTGCGACTGATTTGTTGTGCAATTACCCTGTTGCAATTTTATTCAAACGTACAAAATACCAAACGATATAATGTACACAGGAATGGACTAAATTCATTAAGTGCACCGAGCTATCAGTGACAGTTCAACCGGTTGAGATGCCAGAAAAATGCATGTAGTTATATTATGTCGCGTGCCTCACCTGGCTTTCACTGCCATTGACACGCGAAACATATCTTGGCAGCCGTGTTGAGAGCCTGACAGCTCAACCAATTGAGCTTCCGTGGTAGCTCGGTGAGGTATATGGAGGACAGAGTGGTGTAACGGTTAGCGTAGCGGCCTTTAGATCACACTGTCGTGGGTTCGAATCCCGCCTCCGCTCATGGATGTTTTGTGATGTTATTTAGTTTTAAGTGAGTTGTTATTTGATGTAAACAAGACGCTAATGACCTAAGTTGTCGACGCGTCTATAATTTACAATAAAAATTAAATATATCGGTGAGGCATTGCGCTAAAGCCGAACACTACTCGCTGAAATACACAACTGATGTACTCGCAAACGCGCAATTGTCGAAAACACAATATTATATAATAGCACACTAAGTCGTAGTTTCACGCGACACATGCCATGGATTTCTATAAGATTGCACTCTCCGCGCGCAAGCGTGCGAATGCGAAATAAACGATCGCTATAGACAGTTATGCTAAATTGCGCGTTTTCCTCCTCCCCCCCTCTTGCGCCCACCCGAGGGTCAAGGACTTTTGATATGTTTTTTACTAGCCGGTCCAAACAAAGTCCCGAAGTCGGTTTTTGAGCTTTTTGACTTTCCGGCTGATTCCTCTTTAGAGCACTCATTGACTGAGTTAATAATATATTTAGAATTGAAAAATAAAATAGTATCCAGATTTTATAGATTTTTCATAAAAAAACCCGCATAATTTGAATTACGTTCCATGCAACCATGTAACAAAAAATGTTCACTTGCACATCTTTACACGAAAAAAGTTGTCTTGATTAGATGTTTTCCCATCCTTGGGAAATAGGTATTAATTACAGTTTAAAGCGGTGTTGCAACTTTTCCATTTCTATTGCACATTATTCTCTTCGCAACGTGTCAATACTGATATATCAACAACCATTATTATTCATTTTTTTTTTGCTACGTTCTATCAATGTATATCCTTATGAACAGTTTACATTGCTTTTGTGTTATAGGTATGCAGTCTCTATAATAATATGAAGTATGTAACTAGGTAATCTATATTCTATAATATAAGTGCATATTATACAACTTAAATTAGAATGTCTTCAAGACAGTTTTTCTGGAATCTGGGATAATGTTGAAGTACCATGATGAAACTCAGAATATTAATCATAATTTATTTTTTTTTAGTTATTTTATATTACCTACTTGTAAAACTTTAGGTAATTAATTTTAACAAAAATTTTAATAATTCTAATATTTGATTGTTTTATTTTTTACTATAAATTGATGCCAATGTTGGCAGTAATCAAGTTTTTGACTGGTGTGTTAATAATGACCTTAAATTAAATATTAGCAAGACAGCATCAATTTTATTTCATACAAGGCAGAATCAACTTAGTGTTTTACCTGCTATTGTTATCAATAACAGTTTGATTGAACAAGTTGATACTTTCAAATTTTTAGGTCTAATTGTAAACTCTGACTTAAACTGGTCTTTTCACATAGACGAATGCTGCACTAAAATATCCAGTGCTCTTTTTCCTTTAAGAAGATTATCATACCTTGTTGATGAGCATACACTTTTAACATATTATTTTGCATCAATTTATTCCTATATAAATTATGGAATTCTGTTGTGGGGCAAATCATCATATGTCAACCGTATATTTTTCTTACAAAAAAAAGCCTTAAGAATTATTTTTAAACTTAGGTATACGGATTCGTGTCGTCCAGTTTTTAATAAATATAAACTTTTAACCGTTCCAGCAGTGTATATATACAAAGCAGCTGTTTTTGTTTGGAACAATCCCGACATGTTTGTCTTAAATTCCCATGCTTACGGCACCAGGTGTAATCATTTATACAATAAAAAAGTGAAACTCAGTATTTACAAAAGTGGGCCGTTATATAACTGCATCAAAGTGTTTAACAACGTACCAGATGATATAAAAAATAGTGATAGTACGGCACTGTTTAAAAGTAGGCTTAGAGCTTTTTTAATTGCTAACTGTTTTTATTCTGTCAATGACTTTTATTTGTAATTTTTAATTGTATTCATCTTGTTATCCTCTATGTATTTGACATATCCTATACATTTATAATGTACAGACAGGATAATAAATATATTATTATTATTATTATTATTATTATTATTATTATTATTATTGTTATTATTATTATTATTATTATTATTATAACCTGAACCCGCAGCTTTTCTCGCGTTAAATATAGCTTTTGCCCGCGGTTTCGCTCCCGTGAAGATCAATTTTGCCCGCAGATTTAACCATTCGATAGCTTATTGCTTGAGGAAGGTAAATTAAGGTCTATGTTAACTGCTCCAGCCGGCTTCACGCGTGTGCAAATCGGAATGATTCCTAGTTGGATTAAAATCAAGTTTATAAGAAAAAATATAATAATATTATCATGATATTATCCCAATTATAATAAAAACAATTGAGTCGCGGTCAGTTAATTATAAATTTAGAATTCGAGCGAAAAAGTTGAGCGAACGAGTGCACCCGGATGAAGCCGGACGGGACATCTAGTTTATGATAATTCGACACAGACTACAGTACCATTAATTCTTAACGTTTAACTTGGGTGTTATTATCTACTTAAAACAGCGTTTGTAAGTTGAAAGTGAAACAGTGATGATATCTAAATAACAAACCGTTGCCCCAATACCTAACTCATTTATTGATTTATTGTGCTTACTGAATAACAGTCAGGGCTGGGATAATAATTGCTATAGTAGTCAAATGTAGGTGCTGTTTTTTGGAAGAAAACTTACATAATAATACTAAAACTGAACAAAAACAAAATAACTGGTAGACGTACACCCTATTTTTATTATTTTTTAATTTTTTAGGGTATTTAAAGCCACAAACAGCTCATATTTTTTTAATAATACACCACTGAAAATCCAACGTTGTGTGTGCTAGCGATAACTCTTGAAAAACAATTGATTTAAATGAAATGTGTTACATGTTGAATCACCGCACGAAGCCTATTTCGGGAACAACGTACTAAAAGTGATACATCCTATCCATGTCCGCTTTTTCTTTACGAACTATTAGTTGCCAGAAAATATGCCTTTCAAAGCCAACTTGGGAACTAAGTTTGTTCTTATGTTAAAATTTAGGTAATACGTATATCGTATGTATACCTCGCCGTAAGACTGTATATGATATGCAGACTACTGAAGCAAAAATTTGTTCACCCATAGTTTGAAGTGTGCTTAGTGCAGCTATACTATATGCAGCAATAATCGAATAAACTTAATAGTTTGAAATTACATACTTACGTAGAACCTGAACTGACCTATCATTACGTTATTTCACCTGTTTCACAGACATGTTGTTTCATTTTCATAAATATGGAGAGGCAGAGGCAGAGAGAGTTTATAAACATTTTATACAATACGTGCTCGGTGCAAGGGATGTAAATACATTTTAGATAATGAAATTTTGAGGTCTGCGCAAATAAAATATGAAGTCTGTTAAAAAGAAGATATTAATCACTATAGGTACTATACATTTTAACCAACTTCATATTTTATTAAATTGGCGCAGACCTCAAAATTTCATTATAATAATATTTTTTTAATAATAAAATGGTATAAGCGATTAAAGTTATAATGGATATAAAAATGATAAGATAAAAAAAAATAATACGAGTAGGTCACCGAAACCGCTGTATTTACTAAAAAATATTCTTATCATAGTATATACGTGTTATCAAATAAACCTAATTACAAGCAACTAACAGTAATATTTGATCAGTTTACCATTTCTGCAATTTTTATTATTGCACTAACTCATGCGCAAACCAAAATCCTGCGGTTCTTATACTAATTACATGGCCACTTTGGATTTGTATAACCTGAGTCTTTTTCCGTATTTTTACCCGACTACGAAAAAAAAAGAGGGTTATTATAATTTTAACACGTTAACTGCCCAAATAGTACCAAAAAAAAAGTCCCCGTGGGCCCAAATTTTTTTTGTCTTTTTTCAAAATACAGATGAGTAGTGTCATATACTTGAGTTTTAGTAACGTTTCGAACAAGAAAAAAATTTCAGTTTAATGTTTTTTAGTTTCATTTATTTATGCAAATATAAAGAAATCTTGTAGGCTCAAAATTTTTTTTGGACCTCCAGGTCCACCTTTCAGTGGCCCGTAAGTTATAGTGCAATAGGTGAACTGTACCACAGTACACAGATCCCGAAATGAATTCATGCATTGAGCAATGAGACCAATACGTTGGGTCTCAGAGCCTAATGTCATTTTTTCAGTGAGACTCATATGTGGGTTCTCATGGCGGTTAACGTGTTAACAGGCTATCTATGCATGTTAGTTTGTTACCTCGTAGGGCAAAATCTACTGGACCGATTTTCATAATCGAGGTGTCATTCGATTTGTCTTAATCTTAATTGTGTTATAGGCTATACAATATTTCTATGGATTCAAAATGGGCCGCCATTTTGAATCCACAGGTGTAAAAAATCTTGGTAAGAAAAATTTTTTCTGACCAAATCGATCGAGCAGGGCATCAAATGAAAAAGGATTTTGTGGCGAACTCGAACTGCGATAACTCGAATTCTTGATAACTCGAACAAAATTAGTTGGAAATAGCGCCAAGAGTGAAAATTAATATTATTTGATAAGTCGAATTCTTGATAACTTGAATTTTTGATAACGTAGCGTTTCCAGCAAGACAAACATTTTTACATGTATTTCAAATACGAACATTTATACTTAGTGGATCCCATCCGTTCAGACACGTATCAATAGATACTTGTATTTGAAGTGCATGTAAAAATGTTTGCCTTGTCGGAAACGCTACGTTCCCGCACCATGTCTGACCGGATAATATAAATTGAACTTTATGAGTTCTTTTTGCAAGTATTAACAAAATTGAAAATATGAGTGAATAATAATGCAGTAAATTATTAATTAACTCGTAAAGTTAGAAATTATCTATATAAATATTTTGTAACAACGAAAGATACCTTACTATATAATTTATTTAAATAAGTACTACAAATTGAAATCAACAATTCAATGAATATTATATTATGGAAAAATATTTCTGTGTATGAAGTTTTTGACAGTCAACTAAATGAATACCAATAAATGAACAAAAGTTAATTTAACTTTATATTTCGATGGTATAAATTGAATTAAACCGTTTGATTTAAGTAAATCGTTTTAATTTAAAATATATTTTGTTAAATTATAATTTCCTTACTTGTTCATTTCAATAGACATCGGATGTTGAAAAAAACGTGTTTTGCTTTTTTAAGATTTTACCACGTCTTTGCAATGATGTAACCAAGGAGTCCTGGAGGAACACTTGCCCCATCTGAATATATAGTTCTAGTACTAACATGGATTTTTTCAAGGCAATTTTATTATGCAGAATGAAAATATACAAACAAAACTCTAAAATCTGAGAAACATTGAACGATTCGTTGAAGCGCAATAATTTATTAAAGTTACTGTCCTATTTAAAGTAGATGTGACGTCCGCTGACGTAAAAAGTGCTTCATAAGTTCGTTAATAATAACTATACTTAGTTAATATTGATCGAAATCATCAAAGTACTTGTGACGCTAGCGGAGCTGAGTGACGTCACATTTCAGAGCACATGAACTTAATAAATTATGGCGCTTCAACGATTAAATCAGTGTTTCTCGGATTTTAGAGTTTTATTCAAATGCGCGTAATTTCGTTCAATATAATAAAAAAATTCCATGCAAGTACCCTATTACCCAACACTCTTCTGAATGCCTTCTTGAAATAATTCAAAGATATTACGTATTGCATTTGCAAGTGAAGTATGTCTCCTATAAACAGAGCCTGGAGACGGCATTGTATTTTTCCAAGAGGTTTCAGAGCAATTAAATATGAAACAAAGTCGAAACACCGTAAACAATTAATAAAAAAAAATGAAACTAAGGTATTTATTTTTTGAGTTATGATATCTAAAATAAATAACTTTATTTTATATTCATTCGATTAAATTGTAATAATTACAACCTATCACATATTTTGAAATAATACGCTAATATTAACGACGAATTTGTCTCATTTTATCGAGATAGGCAATTTAAATTGATGTGAACAAGTGAAACAACAAGTTCAAAATTTCGATAAAAACTTACATAAATGCGCAATAAAGTTACCATTTTTATTTGTAATGAATACGGTAATAATATTCTGTATATATTTCTCTTCATAATATATTAGAAAACTGACAGACGGAGGACAAATGTTTTTTATTAAGAATTAACTCATAAAAAAACTTTTTAACAAAAAAAAACCTCCTTCAAAAAGCCACTAAAAAGAGGAAAATAATAAAACTTTGAGGTCTGCGCCAATTTAATAAAATATGAAGTCGGTTAAAAAGTAATTTACATAATATCTTCTTTATAACCGACTTCATATTTTATTAAATTGGCGCAGACCTCAAAATTTTATTATTTTTCTCTTTTTAGTGGCTTTTTGAAGGTTTTATTTTTTGTTAAAAAGTTTTTTTTTATATTTTAACAGCCGCCATTTTTAAACAAAGTAGCGGATCAAGATCAGTCCTACTTAAAACACTGTTTGCGGATATTTGAAAATGCCACTAACACCCTGTATAATTAAATTTAAGTATCTGGAGGGTAGCACATGCTATGAACTACGCAAAAATTGACTCAACATGAAAAATGTGATTGGTGTGTACCTATTTTATGTAGGTTTTGTAAAATTATTAGGCACGGTACATTTGATTTATCAGCAGTAGAACTGCAATATTGATGTTGAAATAATATTGAAGTTGAAATAATAATCGAAGCTGAAATAAAAGTATGTAAAGTTCACTTCTTATGTTGTTTTATGCAACTTTAAAAAGTTTTAATAGAAATTTTCTTCAGTCTCGTATTGTTATAAAAACATTTTAGCCCGGTCATAAAGGTTTTATATCGCAAATAATTCCCATAGAGCTGGATTTTTCACAAATGGTAGAATACCTTTAGACATGTATTTTTACAAAAGTCCCCGGTTATCCCCCCTGTGTTTCCCTCGCCACCCCCTCTTGAATATATAATTTTGCAAGCCTTTCGGAAGCCTGTTTTAAATAGGATTACATTTCCTACAATTTTCATTGCCACAAATTTTCTGTTGTGCCAATAGTAAGCGCGCGCCAGCTTCTTGAAAATCACGCGCTTGTTATAGCCTTGGAAACCAATTGTTAAAACGTGTCCTTTTCAATAGCTTTATTTTGTGTGTTCTTCATCGAATCATAAATTGAAAATATACATGTTCAGAAAGCAAAGAATGCCCTAAATCGTGATTTTTGTCCCATATCGATATCTTTAAAAAATTAGAAGCCATAGCCAGTCAAAGTTGAAATCATCATAGAGGCTGACATTTTTTTTGACACTAACTTGAAAATTTTTCAAGTTATATTAATGTTCATGTTTCTACTTTTTGACATAAAATTGAAACACTTGACGCGAAGTGCTCTATAAGAAGAGTGTTCATGAGTTATTTAAGTGAGTAGAAAAAATAGAAAAATCTGAAAATGCGCCAAGTGTTTCAATTTTATGTCAAAAAGTAGAAACATGAACATAAATGCTTATAACATGAACATTTTTCAAGTTAGTGAGATTGGATATAAATAATTATTTATGTCATTAAATTTTCTATAAGGTCCTAGACGGACATTTTTTTTATTCGGTTTAGAAAATACTCGTAACGCGTGTCAAAAAAATGTAAGGCTCTATGATGATTTCAACTATAACTGGCTATAGCTTCTAAATTTTTAAAGATATCAATATGGGACAAAAATCACGATTCAGGGCATTCTTTGCTTTCTGAACATGTGTATTTTCAATTTAGAATTCGTTGAAGAACACAATAAATAAAGCTATTGAAAAGGACGTTTTAACAATTATTGGTTTCCGCAAGGCTATAAAAAGCGATGATTTTCAAGAAGCTGTAGCGAGCTTACTATTCGCACCACAGAAAATTTGTAGAAATGAAAATTGTAGGAAATTTAATCCTATTTAAAACATTACATAATGAAAAATTGCTTGAGTCGACCGTTTCTGAGATATTTCGAAACAGGCTTCCAAAATTATATTCAAGAGGGGGTGGCGGGGGAAGCACAAGGAGAATAACCGGGGACTTTAGTAAAAATACATGTCTAAAGGTGTTCTACTATCTGTGAAAAATCCAGCTCTATGGGAATTATTAATTGCGACATTGGGTGTTTTTTTCCTCTACTGAGCTATTTGTCTTAAAATGGCAAAATCATAAAACTGCGATAGATTTCAATTACACAGGATAAGATGGAAATGCAACAAAAGAAAAAAAAATGTTTGAATGCCGTTGACAATATCCAGTTTTTGCGTGTGTGTCGATTTTACCTGCTTGTTTGCGTATTGGTTTTATATTATTATTTTGCAGATTGAAGAGGAAAAACCTCGATGGCATAGGATCAATAAATTGCAATACTGTATTCAAGTTATTTGCATTTAATACACTAACGTTTCGGCACACTTTCTGCTATCTTCAGAGAGTAGTATCAATGCTGAAGATGGCACATAGTGTGTTGAAACGTTAGTGTATTAAATGCAAATAACTTGAATACAGTATTGCAATTTATTGATCCTATGCCATCGAGGTTTTCCTCTTCAATCTGCAAAATTTGATCTAAGGGTCGCCATCACTCTAAATTGTTAGAGTTATTTGTACTATATTATATTATCTTAACAATTTTGTCAGCGAATTGGAAAAAAAATTATTTCTATCACAACGACAAAAATTATTTTGTGACCAAAATATTGTAACGACCAAAATGTTTGTGTTACAACATTTTGGTTTGTGTTACAACATTTTGGATGAGAAGGAGGGTTTACGTTCTTCTCCGACTTCATGAATGAGTGAAAAAGATTCTGTAATTTTTTTGTGCTGATTTTAAGAGGTCAAGAAATTTCAACTTTAGAAATAAAACAAGCATTTTTACTTTTTAATATTTTTTTGAGAAAGTAAAAATGTTGTGCCTCTGAGAACTTTCACGGATCTTTTTTGTATTATTTTTGCCCAACGCTACTCTATTATGAATTATGATGTTATGTAATTTATATATGTAAGACAATCTATTGACATATTTTGCCAATTATTGATTTATGTCACAACTAACATGTCACTTTTATATTGACCCTATAAACGTGGCGTCCAGCTCTCATAAAACTTACCCTAAATACTGGTACATATATACTTATGTGGTGGATAGAGAGAAATAGAAAGAGAGAGGGAGATGGGCGATGCATGTGTGTGTGCGTTTATATAACTGTATTCAATGAGACACGTTTAACAATACCCGCCAATAAAAGTACTAGCTGATACCCGTTGATAAGCCAAAATTTTGACATCTCTATATTTATCATTTACATTGGAACCATCATTATTAATTGTTATTAATAATTATTCAGCATAGCATGTCGTTTTGTTAAGCATTCTGAATTTGAAAAAGATCTGAGATATATTTTCCCAAAAAAATGTCAAAAATACGCTTAATGACGCGCTACGACTAGTACAAAAATAATTTTTGAGTTTTGATCTGATTAAAAAAAACTGGTCAAAATCAGCAACCATCTTCCAAGATCCTCTCGTTAATTAGTGGGTATACTTCAAAAAAATTAAAGTACAATCCTGAATAAAAATAACTCTTTGCTCAGTAACTCAGTCCTATTTTTAGTTTTGAAGGAATTATTGAAATAGGTACGCTTTATTTTCTGATGAAACCAGAGTGAGCTTATCATCAGCTGATGGTCGTGAACGAGAGTGGCGAAGGCATGGAGAAAGATTTTCTGCCTGCAATATCTTTGTATTGAAACCATTTGGTTGTGGATCAAGAATGTTCTGGAAAGGGATTTGCTTCAACGCCCGCACAGAGTTGCAACTTGCAGAGATATTGCAGACAGCAAATCTTTCTTCGCAGGTCTTCGCCATACTCGTTAACAACCATCTGATGGTTTCAAACTTACCCTGATTTCATTAGAAAACAAAACATGCTTCCAGTTCAATTATTCCTTTAACATATTGTGGAGTGGTGGTTTGGCCAGAAGTGTAGATAGTTAAGTTTTTTTTAGGCTTTCTGGTTTGCATTTTCTAAACTCTGGACACACTAACAATGATATTAATTGATGATGGGACGCAGTAACAATAATAGTCATTTACAAAGTTTTATTAGAAAAGAACCGGTTCGAAAGAAAACAGTTCTCATTATTATAAAGAACAAGTATTTAAAAACTGATTTTTAAAAATAATAAATGAATTACTAAATGAACAGCTGTGAATAAAAAGGTTATTTTTTGTTCTATTAAAAAGATGGATATAGGAGAACTGAAGAAAGCAAAGAATACTTTTTGTGCTCTTCTACAAGACTTTTGTATAACGAAATATAACAGTTATTTAAAGAACAACTACAGTAACAGTTGTTATTGAAAAAAAAACAACTGTTCCTTCAACAGTTTTACTGGTTTTTATTAGGCGCAACCTAAGGAAAGTCAGAAGCGCCATATATACTTGCTTTGTCTGTACATCTGTGAATCTGTGAGTCTGTCATCCTTTTTTGTATCAGTCGTACAGCCCAAATGGATGAACCGATTTAAAAAAACTTTTTTTTTTGTTCGATTCTTCTCTGAAAATATGAATTGGTGCTAGACCCAAATAACCTTAGCTGTTGGTGGTCTTTAAAACACAATTCCCAATTCCCAATTCGATTCTTCTCTGGGTCTATTTGATCCTAACGTCGTCCGATTTTCGAATGTTGATGGCAGAGTGGAGTAAATTCGAAAAAACTGTGTTTTTCGCTTATAATTCGCTCATTTCAAGTCAGATCGATCCGAAACGAAAGAGGAGAAAATTTTACAAACATTTCGTATATAATGTGTCAAAACAGTTTTTTATACAGATTTATATGCAAATCTAACTATATAAATTCGATTTTACCTAATAAATCGCGAACTTGTTTCGGTTGTCCCTATGTCTGTTGCACAGTGTTAGGTATACAGAAATTGGAACGCAGATTCTAGTTAGAAGGAGACAGTTGTGACTCTGCCACGCCTTCCTTTTCTATTCTTTTATGTTTAAAAATAATGGCCTGCTGAGTTAGAAAGGCTTGTAGCTTACTGACATCGGTCGGATGGCGGAACCTTCTTGTGCGACTGTGAGCGATTAAAAATATATTTAGTTATTTTTTACAATCTTTTCGGTTTGTTTCAAAACAAATATTTTCGTATCAGGGCTGAGCAAAATTTAACATTTTAAAATATTTTGTTATTTTTTAAAATCGTTTCGGTTTGTTTCAATAGTATATTGCATTACAAGGGACAAAACACAGCGTTTGCAACTAGACAAGTGTTAACGAGGACAACAAATCACACGCGTTGCATTCGCTGTGTTTCATTCCGAGTAATGCATAATATTATTTTTCACAACTCTATTGAGAATTCGATTTGAGGAACCTGCAATTTGGGTCTAATATTTTAATATGAAAATATTAGTTAAGGTATGGAGAACCCTTAATAAAAGTGTTAGTAAATATCCTAAAGAATACAATTCCAGCAAAAAAATAACCTCGTTGTGTTTAACAATCAAAATTTACACGTGATTGAAGTTAGGTAAAAGAAGTACATTATTTTGAACACCCTGTATAATAAATTCATTTTTTTAGGACAGACATTGATTTGTCTGTCTATTATCTAGTGATCCTGAAAATTTCAGTTTGATAAAGGTTTCTGTTTTGGCTATGTCGAATTTTAGGTAAAGGTCTGCATGTGTCAAAAATTTTTAAAAAACTTGAATAACTCAAAAATTATTGCATTTTCGAGCATGGCTTTCCTTACAATTTATATTCACATTTAGGTGCAAAATTGAAAAAACAAATAAAAACAGGGTGATAGGTTAAAAAAAACATAATTTTGATCTGCCACGCTTAAATGGGACAGGCTGTATAATTGAAAATTTTTTTAGGTTATACACCATTAAAATTCATACAACTTTTGTATTTAAACTATTTTTCTATCTTCACCCAAAATCAATATATCGGCCGACAACGCTAGTCTTGGACAGCCTGTATAATTATTATATAATAATTAGACAGATTGTATCAAATTAAATTAAAGGGATGCATTTACGTTCTGTATATTAGACAGAGATCGATATATAAAACAATAAGTAATAACGAGGTAATTGATCGCTAATTGTTACTGTGGTTATTGTAAGACTACTGAAAATTATTGATAAAATCAAAAACAAAGATGACGCTATCAGGATGTTTGGTAGGTACTATTTATTTACAGTAACCACAGTAGCTTCCTATTAGCTATCATTTACCTCATTCTTACTTATTGTTTTATATATCGATCTCTGTCTTACACACAGAACGCAAAGTTGCCGGTTTGCAATATGGTGAAAAATCTATCAAAACAATATTTTAATTAAACTGATTATAATAATTATTGATAATTAATTCTAACGTTCGTTAACACTTTTTTTTCATATAATTATATAAACTGCGTAATTCAAAGAATATTTTTAAATATTATTTATTATGGTATCTATTAATAAAAGAAAATGATCAAAATAACAGACAATTGTATAATTAGCAAAAGATATAATAATGAATACGACGTTTCGGCAATATATTATGTTAGCCTTTTTCAAGTATAAAACAATAAAATAAAAAATAATATAATAATCTGAAAAGAAAGTTAATAATTAATAAAAAAAATCAAAAATAAGCTGAGAAAAAGTAAAATAGAATAATAAAACAAACCTATGAATGAAAAAATATAGCAATTTGTTAAAAAATAGATTCAAAAAATATGAAAATATTAAAAATGACAGTATAATATTTATATTTTTTAACAAATTGCTATATTTTTTTATTTATATTATGCTATTTGAATAACATAGTTATTACAAGTTTGAATATAAAAAAATGTTGTTTTCTCATAAGACTCATGTAAAAATTTGAATTTTAATCGTTGATAACTTTCTCAAATGATCGATGAAGGGTTTTAAATTTTTGAGAGAAGATAATTACGTGATAAAACTTGCCAAATCTCAAAAATAATTTTTTTCATCAACGTTCTTAAAATCGTTCCGGTTTGTTTCAAAACAAATTTTTTTGTGTCCGGATTTGAAGTTTGCAAGCAAAATTTCCTGAAGCGTTCTGAGATATTCGCAAAAAAACAGCGAAATTTTCCCACTTTTTTGCTTTTTACCAAATACCTATCTCAGAAACGGTCGATTTAAACGTTTCTTCCAACTATGCAATGTTTTAAAGAGGATACCATTTCCTACAATTTTCATTCCGACAAATTTATGGTAGAATGGTAAGCGCGCTACAGCTTCTTGAAAACCACGCACTTTTTGTAACCTTGGTAACCAATTTATTGTTAAAATGTTAAGTTATTTATAATAGCTTTATTTATTGTGTTCTTCATCGAATTTTAAATTGAAAATACCTATGTTCATAAAACAAGGAACACCCTAAACCGTACTTTTTGTCCCAAATCGATATCTTCAAAAATTGAGAAGTTATAGGCAATCAAAGTTGAAATGATCACATAGTTTTACGTGTTTTTTAACACGCGTTACGAATACGTTCCACACCGAATAAAAAAAATTCGTCTAGGAATCCATAAGATATTTAATGCTCTAAACTACGCTTTTTGTCCTATCTCGATAACTTCAGACATTTTTAAATTATAGGCATTCAAGTCCACGCGAATTGAACGAAAAATTGCCAAATAGAAGAAAAACACTGATTTTTGAATGAACTTACATGCTTATAACTTGAACATTTTTTAAGTTATCGAGATAGGACCAAAAGCATAGTTTAGGGCATTATATGCTATTGATTCCTAGACGGATTTTTTTATTCGGTATGAAGGTACCTACTCGTAACGCGTGTTAAAAAACTTAAAATTATGTGATGATTTCAACTTTGACTGCCTATAACTTTTCAATTTTTAAAGATATCGATATGGGACAAAAAGCAAGATTTAAGGCGTCCTTGCTTTATGAACATAGGTATATTCAATTTAAAGTTCGATGAAGAACTCAATAAATAAAGCTATTGAAAAGGAAAATTATTACATATTAACCAATGCTATTGGTTACCAAGGTTACAAACTTAAAATTATGTGATGATTTCAACTTTGACTGCCTATAACTTTTCAATTTTTAAAGATATCGATATGGGACAAAAAGCAAGATTTAAGGCGTCCTTGCTTTATGAACATAGGTATATTCAATTTAAAGTTCGATGAAGAACTCAATAAATAAAGCTATTGAAAAGGAAAATTATTACATATTAACCAATGCTATTGGTTACCAAGGTTACAAAAAGCACTTGATTGTCAAGAAGCTATCAGCTTTAGCGCGCTTACCATTAATACCACAGAAAAGTTGTAGGAATGAAAATTATGGAAAATGTAATCCTCTTTAAAACATTAAATAGAGGAAAAATCGTTTAAATCGACCGTTTTTGAGATATTTGGTAAAAAGCAAAAAAGTGGTAAAATTAACTGGCTTTTTGCGAATATCTCGGAACACTCTGTTTGCAAACTTTAAATTTGGATTCAGCAATCCAAAAAGCATAATAATAGAACAGCAGGGAAACCGACTACTTGAATTTTTTCCAAAAAAAAGCGGCTTTTTTAGCCACTGATTCGATTTACATGATTTTTTTTAAATTTACAGATACGTTGTCTGGCAAGGCTAAATGCTATAACTAGTTGATTGGCCCGACTTCGTCCAGGTACAAATCGTACTTTTTTTAAGATATCAGTTTTGAAAATCGGTTTTTGCGACAAAAAGACAGATAAATGTGGGCCAAATATTCGTCAAAATTTCGATGTTACTCAACATCAAATTGTATATTGTAACGAATCTAAGCAGGCTGGTTGCAGCCATGATTCGTTGGCTTAACATGGATCACGCAGCCTTGAGCGCGAAGAAATATTCTGGTTGACAACAATAAGAAAACCCGCCACCATGGATGTAAAATGACCAGGAAAGTTCATATAGGCAAGAGCAAGTATGAAACACCAGAGTCACGTATACATTCTCAACGAGAGCAGACGTGAAAAGTGCGACAAGAAATAAATAGACCACCAGCGAGTTAAAAGTTCTTCGAGTGACCTAGTGCAAATAATCTTCCAGTACCAAGTGACAAACAGTGTGGAAGATATTTGAAAGTGACAGACGAGATCTTCGAGTGATTAAGTGCAGATAATCTTCTGGTGCAAAGTGACAGACAGTGTGGAAGATATCTGCAGGTGGCAAATAAATACTACCACCACAGACATATAGTGGACCCAGTGAACAATATACGTGCCACAGACATATGGTGGACACATAGTGGTCAAGCAGTGGTCAAGTAATAACGAAGTGTTGGTCAACAAAAATTGACCAACGGTCAAGCAAAACTGACCAACGGAAAAATAGACAAAAAGCGAACAGTGAATAAAGTGAGGAACAATAATTGTCCAAAGCATGTAAACGGTTGTCACTGTTGTGAAAGAATAGATAAATAAAAATATTTACCAAAGTTACCAACGAGTTTTGTTACACTGGTGTCAGGTGTGGGGTTTAACGATGACGACAAAACTGTTGAAGGATTTGGTAAAGGCGGACCTCAAACGCGAGCTTGAGAAAAGAAGCATGGAAACATCAGGAACGAACGATGTATTGCGAAAGCGGCTCAGAGAGGCGCTAGTGGCGGAGGACGAAGACCCAGAAAGCTTTCTGTTCGCTGTGTCGGACAGCGGAGTCGATGATAATGCACTCACGCTGATGATGACAATGATGCAGAGGATGGAAGAAAAGCAAGAAGAAAACGCCAAAAAGCAAGAAGAAAACGCCAAAAAGCAAGAAGAAAACGCCAAAAAGCAAGAAGAAAATACCAGAAGGATGGAAGAAAAGCAAGAAGAAAACGCCAAAAAGCAAGAAGAAAATACCAGAAAGATGGAAGAGACAATACTAGAAACGGTGTGCGGAAATTCTAGTATAATAGAAGAAAAGATGGGGGTGCTCGATGGACGACTCGACACCCTAGAAGAACGAATGGAAATGCTAGAAGGAAGACGTTCTGTTCCGGTTGTTGAAGTCAGAAGTGCAACCGAGATAGAGAGAGAGACAACCACCTCCAGCATGAGAGTCAAACCTCCGACGTTTGACGGAAACGTGGCCTGGTCGACCTACTACAAACAATTTGAGGCGGCTGCAAGAGCCAACGGATGGTCTGAGAGCGACAAAGTCATCTCTCTGGTGGTAGCCTTGCGCGGGGATGCCTTAAACATTCTGCAGGCAATCCCAGCAAGTCAACAAAACGACTACCACCTGTTGGTCTCCCGATTGGAGTTACGGTACGGTGATGCTCACCTCCAGCAAGTATACCACGCACAGCTGAGGAACCGTAACCAGAAGAACGGAGAAACGCTTCAACAGTTCCAAGCCGATGTTGCGCGCTTAATACGATTGGCGTATCCGACAGCACCTGAGTCGTTCCTAGAGCAATTGGCGGTACAAACATTCATTGATGGTTTACGAGACGGCGAAACTCAGCAGGGCTTGAGGCTGGCGCGATCGAAGACCATAGATGACGCGCTTGCCCATGCCATGGAATTTGAAGCCGCCAAGCAAGCATCACGAGGTCACGAACGTGTCCGGACTGTGGCGGAAGAAACCGAGAGCTCCGAAGATCGCATGACAGAGTTGGTGCGAAGAATTCTCCGGGAGACCGGCCGCCAAAAGAATCCCCAAGAACCGTGGCGACCCCGTTGTTGGAACTGCGGTGAACGAGGCCACATACGGCGCAACTGCCCGAAAACCGGTGAAAAACAGAAGCCGGAAAACTAAAGAAGGTTGAACGAGAAGGAGCGAACGTCGACCTGGAGAAAGTATGCTCCGGAGATTACTATCCATGCCGTGTCACCTCAAGACCGCGCGGCCAGCATATTCGTCGATGGGAACGTCGCTGGCCAGACCATCCAGTTACTGGTGGACACAGGTGCGATGAAATCAATTATACGTCCTGGTGTTGTACACAAAGCCACGAGGCTATTGCCAGCGACAGTTATGCTCAAGACAGCGACCGGTGACAGGATCTCGACGCATGGATCGACGACGATGACTATCGGCATTGGAAACCAGAAGCTCGACCATGAAGTACTGGTGGCTGACATCTCCGACGATTTCATCCTAGGTATGGATCTCCTGCGGAAATTTGGTTTTGCACTAGACCTGAAAGAAGGTGTCCTGAGAGTTGGTGACGAGGAACTTCCCCTACATCCCGGGGAGGACTCGGTGGCCAGAGTCTGGCTCCAGGAAGACGTCACACTGCCAGAACGAAGCGATATGATGATACGAGCCGGTCTGGATGGAGATCTTCGGGCAGGAAGTGTGCGAGTAGTTGAACCTGTCTACGACAAGTCGGTTCGTAACGGCGTGCTAGTGGGAAAAACACTAGTCAGGGTTGGAGAGACGGTACCGGTGAGAATTATGAACGTTAACTCGACACCGGTGACCCTGAAGAAGAACACCCTGCTGGGACAGTGTGTGCAAGCCTCCCGAATTTCCAGATGTGTAGAGGACGTACCACGGCCAACCGTCGCAAGAAACATTGAAAAATTGGCGACCATGATTATCGGCTCGTGTGAAAACCTTGACATTGCACAGTCAAGAGAAGTGCGAAGATTAATCCACAGCTATTCGGACGTTTTCGCACTCGACGATGAGCAACAAGGGCGAACCGATGTGGTACGTCATAAAATTGACACGGGAGATGCCAGGCCGATACGACAACGACCGAGACGTCTTCCATTGACGAGACGAGATGAAGCTGAGACGATCGTCACGGACATGGAGAAGCAGGGAGTCATAGAGCCATCAAGCAGCCCATGGGCATCACCGGTGGTTCTGGTCGGCAAGAAGGACGGCTCAACCCGATTTTGTGTGGACTATCGGCGCCTTAACGACGTGACCAAGAAAGACAGCTACCCACTTCCCCGTATCGATGACACACTAGATACGTTGTCAGGATCTCAGTGGTTCTCGACCTTAGATCTGAAGAGCGGCTACTGGCAGGTCGAAATGGACCCTCAAGACCGCGAGAAGACAGCGTTCACAATCGGCACAGGGTTATGGCAATTCACGGTCATGCCCTTCGGGTTGTGTAACGCACCGGCTACCTTTGAGCGCCTGATGGAGACCATTTTGAGGGGTCTGTCATGGAAGACCTGTTTGGTATACCTCGACGATGTGATTGTGGTTGGTCGCACGTTCGGAGAACACCTAAAGAACTTGGAAGAGGTGTTCCGAAGACTACGTGGAGCCAACCTGAAGTTGAGTCCGAAGAAGTGCCACATATTCCGGACGAAAGTGAAATATCTTGGACATGTTGTGTCTCGAGAAGGAGTGTAAGCCGACCCTGAGAAGATTAAAGCCGTGCAAGAGTGGCCAACACCGAAAGACAAGCACCAAGTTCGGAGCTTTCTTGGACTATGCACGTACTACCGACGTTTCGTCCCTGGCTTTGCGAACATTGCAAAGCCCTTGACAAGATTGACTGAAGATGGACGGGAATACGTCTGGAACAACGAGTGCGAAGAAGCTTTCCGACACCTGCAACGCGCTCTGGTAACGGCACCGATACTGAGCTATCCACGCACAGAAGAGAAGTTCATACTGGATACCGACGCAAGTAATCTGGCTATTGGTAGTGTGCTGTCCCAGATTCAAGACGGGCACGAGAAAGTCATTGGCTATTTCAGCAAAGTCCTGTCAAAGGCTGAAAGAAATTATTGCGTAACTAGGAAAGAGTTGCTGGCAGTAGTCAAGTCAGTAGAACACTTCCACAAGTATTTATATGGCCGAAGATTCTTGTTGAGAACAGATCATGCTGCGTTGAAGTGGCTCCTGCAATTTAAAAACCCCGAGGGACAGGTTGCCAGATGGATCGAGCGGTTGCAGGGATACGACTTCGACACCGAACATCGAGCGGGCACCATCCACCGGAATGCCGATGCCCTCTCAAGAAGACCGTGTCCAGAAAATTGTCAACATTGTTCTCGCCAAGAAGTGAAGACTTGCTGCATTTCAAGAACCACCCTGGTAAACGACGAGTGGTTGCCCAATGAAGTTAGGCGGGAACAAGAAGCGGATCCGGAACTGAAGATAGTGCTAGAGTGGAAACGGAACGTGAGAAGACCAGCCTGGGAGGCCGTCAGTTCGTCCAGTAGAGTGCTGAAGGCATATTGGGCCCAATTGAACTCGCTGGAGGTGGAGGACGGTCTCTTGAAGAGAAGACTGGAAAATGAAGACGGCACGAGCGTAAGGTCTCAATTGGTGATACCGAGAAGCCGAGTGCCGGATGTGCTGCGACAACTTCACGATGGGGCCTCGGGAGGCCATTTCGGTGTGAAGAAGACCCTGGAAAAAGTCCGAGAGAGGTTCTATTGGGTCAACTGCAAAGAGGACGTCAAAGAATGGTGCCGCAAATGTCGATTGTGTGCCGCCGGAAATGGACCCTTGGGAAAGAGGAGAGCACCCATGAGGCAATACAACGTGGGGAGTCCAATGGAGAGAGTGGCAATAGACGTAGCCGGACCATTCCCCGAGAGCGACGATGGAAATAAATACATCCTGGTGGCGATGGACTACTTCACTAAATGGGTGGAAGCATATGCGCTCCCGAACCAAGAAGCGACGACTGTGGCAGAGGTGCTTGTCAAAGAATTCTTCAGTCGGTTTGGAGTGCCAATGAAACTGCATTCAGATCAGGGCCGAAACTTTGAATCCGCCCTCTTCGGTGACGTGTGCCGGTTGCTTGGAATTCGCAAAACACGAACTACGCCGCTGCACCCACAGTCTGATGGAATGGTGGAACGCATGAATAGGACGATGGGAAAGTACCTAGCTAAAGTTGTTTCTGATCACCAACGAGACTGGGACCGGTACTTGCATCTGTTTCTGATGGCTTATCGCGCGTCAGTTCACGAGACTACCGATCAAACACCGGCCAGCGTGATGCTTGGACGTGAACTGCGACTGCCTTGCGACTTAGAGTTTGGACGACCACCTGTGGAAGAAGAAGTCGTAGGAGACAGCTACGCCGCAAAACTGAAACAGAAGCTGGACGATATACATCAACGGGTCCGCAAGAACAGCCAACTGGCCAGTGATCGAATGAAGAGTCGGTACGACGTGCGAGCGCAAGATGGTGGATTTCAAGCAGAAGATTTGGTCTGGTTGTATGATCCACGGAGACGACGTGGCCTGTCGCCAAAGCTACAACAAGATTGGAAAGGCCCATATCAAGTAATGAAGCGAATAAACGATGTCGTCTATCGTGTGCGGAAGTTGCCACAAGGGAAACCAAGAGTAGTGCATTCCAATCGACTAGCGCCTTACGAAGGATACTATGCCATGACGGCTGAGCCAGACCACCAGGCCAGAAGAATCGTCGGGCAAACAACGATCAAGGACGACCGACAGAAGTTTGAAAATTTCATGGCCGACTTCTCTGGGACCAGAAAGGCCCGTTTTGGTGTAACCAAGGAAGAACGACAGGACCTTTTTGGTGTCCCCGACAGCTACTCACTCGCTCACTGTGTCTCTGCGGACCTGCGCATGTCCAGAGGGATTGCGGGTGAGTTCCGACGACGATTTGGTTGCCAAGAGGAACTATGGAGACAAGTCCCTGCGGTCGGTAGGGTACTACGGCTGCTAGAACAGTGCCGCCCTATCTACTATTTGGTGACGAAACGATTGGTCTACCAGAAACCTACATACGTGGATCTGTGGAACACCCTAATGGAGTTAAAGGCCAACCTACTTCATGACGGTGTCAAGAAATTAGCGGTCCCTAAGCTGGGCTGTGGGCTCGATCGTTTGGATTGGAGAGTCGTACGAAACATGCTAGAAGTAATCTTTCAAGATACTGAAGTGAACATCCTGGTATGCAGTTTCGGGCTGAAAACGCACATGAGCCAACAGAAGAGTGTAGACTGCTATTTCTACCCAAGAGGAACATGCAGCCGAGGCGAGAGATGCCACTATCGACATGACCCCTTCTTTCGTGCTTGTAATCTGTCCTGGGACAGGACAGGTCTAAGAGGGAGGCAATGTAACGAATCTAAGCAGGCTGGTTGCAGCCATGATTCGTTGGCTTAACATGGATCACGCAGCCTTGAGCGCGAAGAAATATTCTGGTTGACAACAATAAGAAAACCCGCCACCATGGATGTAAAATGACCAGGAAAGTTCATATAGGCAAGAGCAAGTATGAAACACCAGAGTCACGTATACATTCTCAACGAGAGCAGACGTGAAAAGTGCGACAAGAAATAAATAGACCACCAGCGAGTTAAAAGTTCTTCGAGTGACCTAGTGCAAATAATCTTCCAGTACCAAGTGACAAACAGTGTGGAAGATATTTGAAAGTGACAGACGAGATCTTCGAGTGATTAAGTGCAGATAATCTTCTGGTGCAAAGTGACAGACAGTGTGGAAGATATCTGCAGGTGGCAAATAAATACTACCACCACAGACATATAGTGGACCCAGTGAACAATATACGTGCCACAGACATATGGTGGACACATAGTGGTCAAGCAGTGGTCAAGTAATAACGAAGTGTTGGTCAACAAAAATTGACCAACGGTCAAGCAAAACTGACCAACGGAAAAATAGACAAAAAGCGAACAGTGAATAAAGTGAGGAACAATAATTGTCCAAAGCATGTAAACGGTTGTCACTGTTGTGAAAGAATAGATAAATAAAAATATTTACCAAAGTTACCAACGAGTTTTGTTACAATATTTTATATGAATTTCGCGCCTCCTAATTCTTGAATTACTCGCAGTATAATGCTACGAAATTTTTAAAGACTCCAAATGCTTGGAACGCTAATGACATCAGTTGTCAAGCGTCTATAATCTACAATCTCTCTCAATTGCTTAGAAATAGGTATTTTGGTTAGTTAGTTCTGGTAAATCAGTCGTCATTTTCACAATGGGCAAGCTATTATGTTTGCATTGTAGCACGAGTGTCCACAAACGAAGCCAGGACTCCGATATTGATTATCTGTCACGATGCAACACACACATACACGTGGAGTTAGCAGCATGGCATCAAGTAGATTGTTGGACTACATACAAAACATATAGATTTACTTTTGTGTATAAAGTCGCGATTACACGATTCCAGTCATGAACTATCCAATTTAATAAAATCAACCGATTTAAATTATTAACAAGCCGTGAGGTGGGTCGTTTATTAGGACTAAAGTGCGACCCTTGAGGTCCACACGACGAACTTCCCAGTTTGATAAATATTTAATAATAATAATTAAATTAGATATTACACAGAAAAGTAATCATTTTAATCATTAAAACATAATTATTATTAATTTTTAACAATAATTTAAAAAAAAACGGCTGAACCGATTTTTATAAAATTTATGTCGGATCAAAATGACGTTAACACGCCTCGATTGACACCCTTACGAAGTCGATATAATTTTTTATTCGCGAGATATTGTGTAAAATCTACTTTTTTGGTGTCTATTTGGTTAAGAAAAAAGAACGGCTGAACCGATTTTGAAAAAATTTCTTTCAGATCATATTTACGTTAATACGCGTCGATTGGCATCCTAACGTAGTCGATATCATTTTTCATTCTCGAGATTTCGTCTTAGAAAGAAATGGACACATACGTACGTACGTACATACGTACACACACACACACACACACACACACACACACATACACACACACATACACATACACACACACACACATACACACACACACACATACACACACACATACACACACACATACACACATACACACATACACACATACATCTTTCTAAAAATAGTGTAGTGACGTTGTAACATAAAAATTTGTTGTACTTTTTGATTTCGATTTTCGGACCCATTACAATAACTTCCAATCGGAAGTTAAAAAACCGGCCAAGTGCGAGTCAGACTCGCGCAGCGAGGGTTCGGTACAATAATAAAAGGTAAGAAAGTAACAGATTTTTTATTTAAGCTTGTTTTTAAAAAGTTTTTTTCTTCTTATATTGTAGGTATTTTGTTCTTTTTAGTGTTTCAAAATTTTCCGTATTAAATTTAATTAAATTAATTTTTAAAGTAGAGAAAGTATATTAACAGAATATTTGAAAAAAAATAAACAAAAATATTGCGATCCGAAACCCTCGATCGAACCAAGGACCTTTCGATCTTCAGTCGAACGCTCCACCAATTGAGCCAGTCGAACGGTGATGCTAGACACTATCGACTCTATATAGTGTATACCTATATTACACTTAGTGATGAGCAAAGCAAGACCAAGACCAATCCGTGGTAGTCTTGGTCTTGCTCCTTTAGCCTTGGTCTTGGTCTTGCGTATTTGCTCCTGATCTTGGACTTGGTCTTGCGTATTTAGTTTTTGTCGGTCTTGGTCTTGGTACCTATTGGTCTTGGTTTTGGTCTTGCATATTTAAAACTTTATACTTACTTATTTAATAATTTTTTACAGAATTGAATTGTATTTTAAAGACCACCAACAGCTAAGGTTATTTGGGCCTAGCACCAATTCATATTTTCAATTCATTATTTATTTTTTTTTTTTTAATAATAAATTGAAAATCCAATTGACACTTTTACCAGCTCTCGGGCTAGAACTCGGGAACTGGGGACTTGTAATAGAGGAACCATAGCAACGCCATGTAAACAACAGCGCCGCTACACTCTCGGCTATTCTCAAGCCCAATAATTTTTTTTTTTTTTTTTTTACAAGCTTTTACTTAACTTCACTTGTATGTAACTATATAACCAACTAAACAAATCTAGGAAGTTGACTTTAATCTACTTCTAATAAATCGATTTGAAACTTTGCAAGTGTATGTAATTCGGATGACAATACAATAATTTGGTATCCCAAAGGGGGTAAAACGGGGGTGTAGGATTTTAATTTCTTGACGTTTGAATTGGTAATTGTGTTTTAAAGACCACCAACAGCTAAGGTTATTTGGGCCTAGCACCAATTCATATTTTCAATTCATTATTTTTTTTTTTTAATATTAAATTGAAAATCCAATTGACACTTTTACCAGCTCTCGGGCTAGAACCCGAGAACTGGGGACTTGTAATAGAGGAACCATAGCAACGCCATGTAATTTTATATTCAAGAAAATTGCATGTACAATATTGTTCTTTGTTAATTGTAAAGAAATTACTTTATGCATCATGTTTAGTATGTAAGGTATAAAATGTAAACCAACTCCCTGTAATAATTAAATAACTAAATACAGTGTGTCTTTAAAAAAATATATATATACACTGTATATATATATATTTTTTAAAGACTGTATATTATACAGGCTGTCTGGATTTCAAGTGTACATAGGACATTTACATGGGAAAATGGTCTTTCTCAATTTCCTGCATTCCTATACATTTTACAGAAAAAACATACTTAGCAAAAATGAAAGGAAATCATGTGTAGAATAAGATAGTATTTTTTAAGATTTTTTTATTTTGTTTTTTTTTAATACTCATAATAACTTTTTATAACTCCTGCTTCTAAAGTTCAATATTCGAGCACTGTGAGGCGGGCGTGAAGAGGTGTATTTTAGTAAGCGTGCGTAAAAGTACAGTCACCGTGCGTGAAAGTCCAAAGCGTGGGTAAAAGTACAGACACCGTGCGTGAAAGTCCAAAGCGTACGTAAAAGTACCGTCACCGTGCGTAAAAGTACAATAACCGCGCGTCTCTACATCTTATAAATTCGAAATTTCCGCACTTTGTACAATACAAGCACTATTTACTGACTATCGATCGATGTGTTACTATATATAGCGACGCGCCTACAAAGTCCACATCATGATTTAGGTATACAGAAGTTAATAACTTTAATAAAAGTAAACTAAATCGTAACTTAGTCTGTAACTGTAAAGTTTTAAGGACTCGAAGAGCGAATTTTCCGTGTTCATAATTTTTTTCCTGTTTTTCATAAACTTTAGAAGCAGCCGTTATATAAAATTATGTTCTATACGTACGCTTAAAGTGAGGTATCTAGTAGGCTTAAATTGAGGCACTCGCTAAAGGGACTAACTTGTAAGGAAGCATATTCTGACTCATATTCATAATAATTTTTGGTTAAATAAGTTAAAAAAATTTGAAAAAAAATTGTTTTTTTTTAATTTTGTTTTCTGACTTTACCACCGTAATCTATGGATAAAATTGACAAAAAAGTAATTATGAGTATTACTCAGGATATTTAAGGTATTAATTACGATGGTAGAGTTAAAATACAAATTTTCAAAAAATAAATAAATAAATTAAAAAAAAAACTATCTTATTCTACACATGAATTCCTTTCATTTTTGCCAAGTATGTTTTTTCTGTAACATGTATAGGAAAGCAGGAAATTGAGGAAAACCATTTTCCCATGTATATATTATGTCCTATGTACACTTGAAATTCGGACACCTGTATATATTGTCCTATGTGTACGACTCTAACTTTCGAAAGAGTTGATTGATTTTAACGAAATTTGGTATGAACATTGAAATCCATCGCCGCACGAAGCCTATTTAAAATGGGTGCAATCGGACCATTTTAAGGGTTATTTTTAGGAGTTAGGAATATTGAAATTTAGAAAAATTAATTATTTTAAGGGTGAACTAAGGGAATAAATTTTTATTTGGTCCAAAAACAAACTTAAAGAATAAAACCACAACGCCTGTATGAGCAAATACACTATGTTGTCGGCAGCGGTTCTGCACTGCGACCCGAGTTTTGTAAAATTATAATCAAAAGAATAAATTTCAGGAATGTATAATCATTGTGCTTTTTTATAAAAATAAATATACATATATAGGTACCTAATATAATAAATACAATATCATATAAAATAAATACTTAAATATTATAATATACAATAAAAAGAAATAGTACCTAATTATTATTTCTTTTCATTGTATAGGTAATAATTATCTCATTTCATTGTATGTTATCAAATTATTTATTTATTTTATATGATTTTCAATTTTTGTAGTATGAGCACAATCACTGTAATGTTACAAAAGAAACATTTTTTTGAAAAAAAAATGCCATTTCAATAATAGTTTCCGGTTAAGTATTGAAAAAATGAAATGCCTTAATCTACTTGTACTCTTTCTTGCAGTGATCTCGAGCCATACGAGCAGCTGCATAATAAGGTGCCTTTTCTTGTTTACTCATGCCTCGCCATCTCTTAGCACCTTCAGTCGTCACTGTTACTACATCGTTGCAAGAAAAATCCTTTCTAAATTCCCGTAAATAGTTAAAAAAGGGGTTTTTTGTAACTTTTCCTGGTCGTGAACATTTTTTCTGACGGCATAAGGACCTATAATTTTAATAAGAATTCAAAACAATTAACAAAATTATTATGTGACTTTTCGAGTCTGTATACAGATATAGTTCGCAGTTTTGAAAAATAAAAACTAATGCTCATAAGTTGAAAGTTTTTCTAAAAGATTGGAAAAAAAATCGTTTATACTTAGAATATAATTATCCTGTGAACTTCTAGACGGATCTTTTTAATTCGCTATAGAAGATATTCGTAGCATAAAAAAGACGAACAAGTGGGAATAGAACTCGTGTCCTGAGGGTTCCAAACCGCTATAACAATTTGACAATTACTTTGTTGAGGTTGACAATTAACAAACTTATATTAAAAATTTAGTTTGTTACGTAATAATTCTACATAGAATTAGAAATTAATGATTTTCGGATTGTTTCTTTTACTTGTGCTATGAGACCTTCCTTCGTATCAAATTTTAAGATTATATGTTAACGGGAAGTATCCTAAAGGTTTTGATCCCGATCGCACGATCGTAGTTTTGATCATTTTTTACCCGACTGCCCCAGAAGGAGGGTAATATTTTTCGAGTGTATGTATCTATGTATGTATATTTCTTTATCACGCTCTGTAGCCTAAACGGCTTGACGGATTTTGAAAAATGAGGTGTCATTAGATTCGTCTGAATCCCGAGAATGACATAGTGTATATGACGTCACGTAAAATTCAATATGGCGGATGCTAGACGCCATTTTGTCAGAATGCAAAAGTAATTTTCCTTCTAAATACATTAGCTCTGTTCCAACCGGCTATTTAAGGATCGTTTTGAAACGGTAACGAAACTGTTTTTATCGGTTTTGTGCGCATGCGTCAACCTTGCACAGTTTCGTGACGGTACAAACGTAGACAGTGGTTGGAACGCTTTTGTGACCCTTTCGTGCACGTAGTCGTACTCGTGCATCAATTCAGTTTGGAGTTGGGACTTTGACTTTGATACGGCATCACTCCATATTTGAATAACCTTACTTTTTTATTGTTAAAAACATTTAAGAAATGTTAAGAAATTGCCAAATTTTGCAGAAAAATACCAAGTTCTTCACTGATTAAACTATCAAAATAAATAAATTAATAATTCAACGAAAAAAAACGTCAAATTAAAATAAATAAACAACTGTCAAGTGTCAACTGTCAAATATTAAACAGAGACAAACGTAATAAAGTGCTTAATGCGCATGTCAGTTTTACAGTTTCATTTTGGTTTCATGACTAGACCATGTACCGAAATGATCGTCCGGAAATCTATCAAACTATCACCAAACGGTTGGAACGCTTTAAGAATCGTCCACAAACGGTCACAAGGTCGGTTGGAACGCGTTCTATTCACTGTGCATGAGCGTGACGGTAATATTACGGTATTCAGAGTGGTTGGAACAAAGCTATTGATATATGTTTCAAAATCAAAATAAAAGAAAGGTTTCGTTGACATTTCAAATAGGATACATGACGTCACCGAAAATTCAATATGGCGGGCGCTAGACGACATTTTGTCAGTACGCAAAAAATCGGTAAAACCTTGTGTGTGGGGTATCAAATGAAAAGGTTTGATGAGTAGATTCAACTAAAAGGAAGGAAATTAAAAATTTATTAAAAAAACAAAAAACCCGACTGCGTAAAAATCGAACATAAAAGATGGAAACAAGATCAAATGATAACATGCAGTCGGAGGTATTTCTGTTCAATTTGTTACTACTATGCCTCCGACTGCATGTTATCATTTGATCTTGTTTCCATCTTTTATGTTCGATTTTTACGCAGTCGGGTTTTTTGTTTTTTTAATAAATTTTTTATCTGCTTTTCTTTTAAATATTTATTTAATCTGTTTATTGCATTGAGTACTTCATAGTTAGTATTTGTAATTTGATATTAATTTCAAATGGATACGCCCTCTAGCCGTTTTTGAGAAAAATGGTCTTGGCGGACATATAGACAGACAGGCAGCAGACGGACGGCCACAAACTGATCCGTCTTTTTCATTCTGAGGTACGGAACCCTAAAAACGAGTACTTATTTTTCACAAAAATTTTATGAATACTTTCAACTTTGCTTATAAATAAAAAAGTTTTCAAATACTCCAGCAATTTTAGAAATTAAAATGACCCACCTGCAGAAAAATTCCCAGTTAGCTGATTTTTTTTTATTTACCTTCGTTATGGTGTTTTAAAAAACGTGTAAAAAGTCCCCATCGATATCGTGCCGGCGTTGCCAGATATTCGAGGTTCAAGTTCACGATAGACGGTTTTTAGCGAATTTCTCGGTTCCGTTCCATTTTTTGTAAAAAATGGTTATTATAAATCTTGTAGAGGACAAAATTATCTACAACTTTTGTATAAACATTTTTTGTCTACGATTTATAGTTTTTCTTATTAAAGTACCCGCGGCTTCCTCCCCCTCGATTTTACATAACGGGATTATGCTGCTTCCTGAGGGCCTAACATATTGATTTGTACCATTATTTTAAGTTGAACTTAAAGCTAACGATTAATTATAATTTTATCGAAATTAATGCAGTAGTTCTCTACTTTTAAGCAACCAAACATACAAATCGACAGCGCTCAACCAGACAGACAGACAGACAATTTTTTTTCGAAAATACGATATTTATACTTGACATCAAATATAAAGACCATTCGTAAAGTAATTTTGTACAAAAAAATTACAAGGGTTGAGAGAGTGCTGATTAAGTACGAGTATGCATTTGCATACCGTATAACGCACTGTAGTAATAGTAGCCACATTTTAAATTTTTTTTACAAAACTCCTTTACGAATAGTCTTTATAACAATTATAATGAGTATTCGTAAAGGAATTTTGAAAAAAAAATTAAAAGTATGGCTATTCCGAGCTATTCTTAGTAGAGTGCGTTATAAGGAATGCGAGTGCATACTCATACTTAAATCGCATTCTCTCAATCATTGTAAATTTTTTTTACAAAATTACTTTACGAATGACCTTTATAATTAATATCAAGTATAAATATCGTATTTTCCAAAAAAAATTGTCTGTCCGTCTGTCTGTTTCACTGCTGTCGATTTGTATGTTTGGTTGCTTATAAATACAGATCTACTGCATTAATTTCGATAAAAATATAATTAATCGTTAGCTTTAAGTTCAACTTAAAATAAAGGTACAAATCATTATGTTAGGCCCTCGGGAAGCAGCATAATGCCATTATGAAAAATCGAGGGGGAGGAAGCCACGGATACTTAAATAAGTAAAACTATGAATCGTAGACAAAAAATATTTATACAAAAGTTGTAGATAATTTCGTCCTCTACAAGATTGATAATAACCATTTCTTACAAAAAATGGAACGGAACCGAGAAATTCGCTAAAAACCGTCTATCGTGAACTTGAACCTCGAATATCTGGCAACGCCGGCACGATATCGATGGGGACTTTTTACACGTTTTTTAAAACACCATAACGAAGGTAAATAAAAAAAAATCAGCTAACTGGGAATTTTTCTGCAGTGGAAATCTAAAATTACTGGACTAAAAATAATGATATCGGAAAAAACTATGTTTTAGGAAGTTCTTTTCTCTATACAAAAATCTGAGATTTCAATGAAAATGGGTAAAGAACATAACGACGCGGCGGCTAAATAGGTTGGGTCTTATTGTTTCCAAAGCGACATCGCGAAGGAACTCTGTATATAATATTTTAAGATTAATATTAGTATCTTTTGGCCTTAATTTTTGTCCCTTTGCGACTGGACTAAGGGGCAGTGCCGGATTTTGGTCAAGGCCCACCAAGCTCGGGCTTGGGGCGGTATATTTTTAGAGGCGGCAAATTTTTAGAATTTTGAAAGAAAATACGTAACATTGAAATTGTGTCAAATTTTTAAAAGATGAGAACTGAAGCGGCAAAATGTTTCAGCTTGGAGCGGCGTCAACGTTAAATCCGACCCTGCTAAGGGGTCTATAATATAGCATTGATAATTGATATGGTTTCAAAATACAAGCTTAAATCCAGTATACTTACCGAGTATTTCAATAAAATATACAGGGTGTTAATGATTACGTGTTACAAACTTAAAGGACATGTAGGAAATGCAAAAATAGACGGAAAATTTCCTGTAGACATGGCTGATCAGAATAACTCGAAATTTTTGACAGTTGTACTAATTGAAGTACATGATTTGATACTCCCAACAATAGTAGATTGTATGTCTTATAGATACGTAATGGGGCTTTTTACGGCGAGTGATGACAGTATGTAAAAACGAGCGATAGCGAGTTTTTACAGTCACACGAGCCGTAATACCATTACGTACGAGACATATTATGTGGTATTTTTTGCCATATCCAACTACAAAATACCTACTTTTTACGTCATTTTCAAAAAATTCTGACTGTTCATTTGCGTCGCCATCTTTTCTTCTAGTGTGCCGCGAAGTTCGTGCAACTAAGTAATGACAGGCGCACGCAAGCGTACGCAGGCGTATAGAGCGAATTAACAGAAGTTGCCATGGCAACCGTTATTTTCTGCGCTAGTCCAGAAAGTAAACCATTTTCCGCACACCTGCCTGTTAAATGGGTCATTATTGGCCGCTGTACATACATCGAAAGTAGCTATTTTGTAGTGGGTATGGCAAAAAAAATTATTTAATCCAGTGGCGGATCTGGGTATGTTGTTACCCCTTTCTTATTTAATAATTTCTACTCCACTGATTTTAATGACTTTAATTTTCCGTCTATTTTTGCATTTCCTACATGCCCTTTAAGTTTGTAACACGTATTCATTAACACCCTGTATAATATGATAAATTAGTATCTCACACAACATAAATTGATTTACGTCGCATAGCTTTCTCTTAATTAAAAAAAAAGCAGTCAATTGCGTGTGGAACTCGCGCTACGAGGGTTCCGTACCGTTACAAAAATTAAATTAGGTAGACATATTCTGTGAAATTTTCAACCGGCTACATGTTCCGGTTCCAAAGATACAGTCTTTAAAAGATTTTTCCGTTTTTTGTGTGGAGACCCCCTTTAATTTTTACTTTTTGTGACTTTTGGATTTTTCCCTTTACTTGTGCTGCGAGACCTTGCTTTTTGCCAAATTTCATGATTCTAGATCGACGGGACATACCCTATAGGTTTTTGATGAGTGAGTTAGTGAGTATCAAAGTAGGTGACAAAATGGCTGTATAGTTTTATTGCGTTGACTTAGAAGCTTGAATTTTTTACACCTCCAAGGGACCGTAGACCTTAGTATTTCATATTAATTTCAACTTGATATCTCTCTCCGTTCCTGAGAAAATGTGTCTTGACAGACGGACACCCAGTCAGCCAGACGGACAAACGAGTGATCCTATAAGGGTTCCGTTTTTTCTTAATGAGGTATAGAACCCTAAAAAATACTATCTGTAACTGCATTACTTACAGCGAACTTTTAACCGCCTTTATTATACTTGAAAGAGCATTACCACGTCCTTTTTTACGTCGATTTTGTTTTTTAACAGCGCATTTGCGAATTGGTTTTTTTGATTTTTTAATTCGTTTAGGAATTTTCTTCAAACCTCTTGATGACTTTCTTCTCTTCGGACATTTTTTCTCTGGCTTGCTTTTAAATATCCCACAAATGCTTGGGGAATTATGATTGCAAGCTGATCTTGCAGTTGAAGTAGACGGTTGATGTAGATCACACGAATCTATCGGTGATCTTTGATACACATTGTCAGACGTTAGTGGCTGTTCTAGACCTCTGGATTTTGACCTCGATTTCCTATTCTCAGTTTTCGGTTCCAATAGTTTGTTCCTATTTGTATGATCTGATTTAGATGACTGGCGCTCACTGTCAGACATTGCATGTTTGTATTCAATAAAAAAATTTAATGAACTGATTTTAGAAGAATAGTTATTGTCAAATTTAAAATAAAGCCATAATTTTCATAATAAGTATAATATTTATTTATTGTACATAGATACTTTGACAAAACATGAATGTTGTTTTTATGGCTTTCTTGATGATTAGGAATTGTTGGTTACCTAAGTTATCTGTTGTTAAAATGTATCTATTTTTAAGAGTATTCGATAGCGGAAGTTACCCCCTGCACTCTTCACCTCAAATCCTTTCTCCTTGCCTATAAAACGGTTCCCGGTCTTCCGACGCTATTTTTTGAAGCTAAAGGTTTCGAGTAATAGCCAAATGAAGGACCAAGAATCACACTTCAGATTCTATACAGGCAAAAAATTGAAAAAAATTCGACTGATGACCAGTCCTATACTTCCCACCTAGTAAATATTTGCAAAAAATAAACACTTTTTTTTATTCTTTGACTAGGCCCAAATAACCTTAGCTGTTGGTGGTCTTTAAAACACAATTTAATTTTTATTCTTTGAAAAAAGCATAGCCCTCTTTTTTGTTTGGTGATCTACTTGATGGCTAACTTAATATAGCAAAAATCATGGTTACCTTCATTTACGTACAATTTTTATTTTTTTTAGTAAAATATTTTTTTTCTCGAAAACTATACATTTTAGAGAAAAAAATATTTACATTTTTTTCATATTATAACATCTAGAATTCATTTATATTTTTTTTACCTATGTTAATACGTGACATTGAGGACGTTTTTTTGAATATCTCAGGATCCACTGAACCGATTTGACTCAAAATCTAATCAGATCTAAGTTAAAGGCTGATAAACACAATAGAACAATCGGCATGCCCGTATGTTGTTCCGTTCTTAAGATATCGAAGGCGAAAAATTGACCACACACACACACACACACACACACACACACACACACACACACACACACACACACACACACACACATACAGACATCAGTCAGAAAATGATCTTAAACGATTGCTAGGGTCTCAAAACGTGAAAATATGTTAAAATCTCGAAATATTTTTTTCGGACTAAATCCATTACTTCCCTACCATAGTAGAGGTGGGAAGAAAAAAATTTCCTACAAAAACGTACAATTTTTTAAAAAATTGCGTAATCTTTCACACGTATCCAAAACTTTTTTCAAAAAATTCGCCTGTAGGATCTGTAGTGTGATTCTCGGTTCTTCATTTGAAAAACTGAAGTTTATATTAATCAATTCTCGTAGATTATGTAAAAATTATAAAAAAAGTATTCTACCGTGTAAGTTTGGAGATATTTAGTTGAAATAATCGAAAATTGACTAAATTATTTGACATTTGGTAGCCATCTTAGCAAAGAATATGGTGCATTCGGTTGTACGCTCATATTAATCCGAGCGCTGTTGCTAACTTTTGATTGTTGTGTTCTGACAATATATATATGGCGTCTAAGTTCTAACGTCCATATTAGATTTTACCATGGCGTCATATGCCCATTGCCCAGTATCATTAGTGAGATTATGACGAATCGATTGACACCTTATTCATCAACATCCATCGAGCCGTTGCTGAATTTTAAAACTTTTGCATTCTGACAATATATTATGGCGTCTAACGTCCGTCATATCGAATTTTACAGGACGCCATACACTCAGTGTAATTCCTGAGATCGACACCTCATTTTTTTCAAATTCTCGTTTGCTTTCGTGCAGTCGGGTAAAAAGTGAATTTTAACCTAAATTAGTACCATTGTGAAATTGAAATGGTAATATGAATATTATCTACAGTTGGCAGACGTGTTCCTGGCTCAATTCATTTTTTCGAAAAATGATACCGTTTAAATGAGACATTAATAGGTTTTAGAAATGTTCGGTACTCTTTTTAGGTAACATCTGTATAAACAATATAGGAACTTAAAATATACAGGGTGGCACATCTTAAACAATGCAGTGAAATATCTATATATATATATATATACCATTAAAAAATGTTTTATACAAAAGTTATAGAATGTCAAGGGGGACAGAAGACTGTGATATCAGATTTAACATAGGTGGTGCTGTGAAGGTCAGGCGAAGGTCAGCTTCGATTTTTTAATTGTAACAGTGCATTTTTATTCCAGAATACTACAGTATTTAATAGTGAACAGTAAATTATTAAGGTACATATAAGCTAAAGCTAATAAATATTGAGATATTTACAAATTAAATAGCAAATTTAATTTGTCAATTCGGTTCTTTTATGAATTGAATTCAAGCCAAGAAGGCCGGTACGTGATATCATGGCTATCTGCTATGCCATAATAATATTTATCAAATTGTCGTTCATTTTGGCTGTTATTTAATTTCTAAATATCTCAATATTTATTAACTTTAGCTCATATGTACCTTAATAATTTACTGTTCACTATTAAATACTGTATCGTATTCTGGAATAAAAATGCACTGCAACAACCAAAAAATCGAAGCTGACCTTCGCCTGACCTTCACAGCACCACCTATGTTAAATCTGATATCACAGTCTTCTGTCCCCCTTTGACACTCTATAACTTTTGTATAAAACATTTTTTTATGGTTTGTACCGTTTACGAGATATTTCACTGCATTGTTTAATATGTGCCACCCTGTATAAGCAAATTGTTTTTTCCTTTGAAAATAAGGAAACAATTAACTAATTAGGCTATTTTTAATAAAATTCCGTCGTTATTTTGTGGTATAGTACGAAAAACCAATGTGGTTAATTATATGAATAAATTATTGTTTCCGTATCCTTAATAAAAAATATTTCTTTTATAAATGGTATTTATTGAGAACTAGTTAGAATTGTAAGGCGCCTATAAGGCGCCCGTTGAAAATTTATAAATACATTACTCACTCGCTTCGCTCGTTCGATCGAATTTTATAAATACACTAACGGACCCGGCCCGGCTTCGCCCGGGTGCTAAAAATTTATATATTAATAGCCAACTGATTTTATTAATACATTACTCATTCGCTTCGCTCGATCGCTTGAATATTATTAATACATATTTCTCATTCGCTAGGCTCGTTCGCACGAATTTTATCAATAAACTACTCACTTGCTTCGCTCGTTCGCTCAAATACATTACTCACTCGAAAATTTTTGAGTTATGGTCTTGAGTTCATATAAAAATCCCATAGAAAAAGCACTTTCCGTTTTCCCGAATTTTCCAATTTTCCGGGCAACTTTTCCAATTTTTTTCCCCTAAAAACGTTATTCGGACTATTACGAACATTTAAAAAAAAATTAGCCAAATCGGTCCAGCCGATCTCAAGTGACGCGCTTACCAACGAACAGCATTTAATTTTTTTTATATAGATTGCCCACTCACTTCGCTCGTTCGCTCGAATTTTATTAATACATTACTCACTTGCTTCACTCGAATATTATTGATACATTACTCGCTCGCTTCGCTCGTTCGATAAATGATAATAAACAGATTTTAATGATTCTTTAATAAGGCAGGGTAGTTCCATATAAATTTTAATTTTTTGCAAAGATACCTAATTTAATTTTAAATTAAAGATAAAACTTAAATTAATCACGTGGCATAGGTGCACTGTAATGAGATATTGTTTTTATTAAAACTTTATCGCATGGTATCATATATCCTGATGCCACGTGATTGCCAAGTTCAAAAGGTACTACAAGTTTACAGTCATAAAATATTATTTATAAATTATTCTTTATTTTACCTGTGTAGTTTTAAGACAACTATCGAGTAAATTTGCTAACTTCGTAGTCAAAGGTAATAGAATGGCTGACTTGATACTTTTCGGGATCTCAAAACTTTTTACGGCGAAAGTGTTAAGAGACTTGGCATTTTTTTTCTTTACAAGAATATTTTTGATGGCATCTCAGTTCTTTTTGTAAGGTTGGAAAGGGAAAATCACAAATATTTGAATTTTCTCGTTATTTGTACGTGAAACCCAGCCTGCATACCAAATTTCAGTTTTCTCTGACTAAGGACCTATAGAAATCTGCAACACCCCCTTTTAGGGGATGGAGGGGGAAGATCACATATGTTTGAATTTTCTCGTTACTTGTACGCGAAACCTAGCCTGCATACCAAATTTCAGCTTTCTCTGACTACGAACTTAGACCTATAATAATAGAAATATGCACCACCCCCTTTTAGGGGTTGGAGGGGGAAAAACATAGATTTGTTAATTTTCTCGTTACTTGTACGCGAAGCCCAGCCTGCATACCAAATTTCAGCTTTCTCTGACTACTGACTTAGCCTATAATAATAGAACTATGCACCACCCCATTTTAGGGGTTGGAGGGGGAAAAACACAGATATTGGAATTTTCTCGTTACTTGTACGTGAAACCCAGCCTGCATACCAAATTTCAGCTTTCTAGGACTACTGGAAGTGCCCTAGCTTTTTGATGATCGCTATGTCAGTGAGTGATGACAAAATAGACAATTTTGAGGGTTGAAATTTTCTGAACTATATTTATTAGAAACTTGTAATTTGGGGAATTAGTTAAGACCGTTAGGTACAATGTCTAGCGAAATTTTCAGCCTTCTGCTTACATTTGTAACAGAGATATAGAAAGTTGAAAAAATCCTTGAGTTGCTTCGAGAAAAAGTATACACGGTAGCGGCCGTCTGTTGTTTGCTCGACTTGGCGGGGGCCACTACCGTTGCCCCAGATATATAATATTTTGTTTTCCAAAGCACTCATTATACTGTGTGTCCACAGACTCATCCTCATTATGGGGATCTCCGTTGTTATGGGAGATAGAGATTTGGTTAAATGAGACAAAATGTGCAGAATCTCCAGTACTACTACCCTGCGTAGTCAAACTTTCCATATTTTGCTTGGTTCGCGATCGACAGTTGAAAAACGAGATTTACCCATTTACGTTTTTTGTTTATAACTCGCTTATTAAGTAAATTAGAAAAAAATATTTTCACTTTCTTAAGGCCCTTTTTTATGTAGATTTCAAATCTCTTTTCATATTTTTATTTACTTTTATAGTTTTAGAGATACTTGTATTAACTTTGTTTTTTTAAATACACGTCAAAGATGGCCATGACACCATTCGAAAGAGATTTTTCTTCTCTTTAATTTGATATGAGGGTTGATGTATTTATTTTCAAAAATAATAGAGTTATACGTAAAACACTGATTTTTAATAGTAGGCTATGCTAAATTAATTGATAAAACAACAGAAGGCTTAGCAAACAGTTGAAATTCGCGTTGGCTTAGTAAACGGCTGTTTTGTTTTAGCTGTCAAAGTGTAGTTTGTTGCTAATTTGTCAGTTTACTGAGTGATTTATTAAATTTACTTTTGTTATCATGGAATCATTTTGTAACAATGAAAAATTGGATATGTTATCTTGTTACATTCTATGTCACAAAAATTCGACCAGAGCTGCAGAAATGTACTTCGATCAGTATCCAGAACGAAGACAACCTCATTCGTCTATTTGCAGAAACTTACGAGTAAATTTAATAAACTATGGATCATTTAAAAAGCCGTTTACTAAGTCAACGCAAATAAGTGAAGAAGACAAAACTACTGTTTTACGATCAATTGTTGAAAATCGCATATTTTTCATTGTTACAAAATGGTTCCATGATAACAAAAGTAAATTTAATAAATCAATCAGTAAACTGACAAATTAGCAACAAACTACACTTTGACAGCAAAAACAAAACAGCCGTTTACTAAGCCAACGCGAATTTCAACTGTTTACTAAGCCTTCTGTTGTTTTATCAATTAATTTAGCATAGCCTACTATTAAAAATCAGTGTTTTACGTATAACTCTATTATTTTTGAAAATAAATACATCAACCCTCATATCAAATTAAAGAGAAGAAAAATCTCTTTCGAATGGTGTCATGGCCATCTTTGACGTGTATTTAAAAAAACAAAGTTAATACAAATATCTCTAAAACTATAAAAGTAAATAAAAATATGAAAAGAGATTTGAAATCTTCATAAAAAAGGGCCTTAAAAAAGTGAAAATATTTTTTTTCAAACTTACTTAATAAGCGAGTTATAAACAAAAAACGAAAATGGGTAAATCTCGTTTTTCAACTGTCGGTCGCGAACAAAGCAAAATATGGAAAGTTTGACTACGCAGGGTAGTAGTACTAGAGATTCTGCACATTTTGTCTCATTTAACCAAATCTCTATCTCCCATAACAACGGAGATCCCCATGTTGAGGATGAGTTTGTGGACACACTGTATATTACATCTTACAGCGTTACAAAGTTTCTCATCTCGAAAGACGAGAATGTAAGTGGTCATTTTTCGCCGAGACGAAACGAGACGGCAACAAAACAAAAAAAATTGCCAAATGCGTGTCAGAATCGCGCACCGAGGGTTCCGTAGAATGATAAAAATAAGGAGTTAAGGGTAAAAAATTAACAATTTATTTATTTAAGCTAGTTTTTAAAAAGTTTTTTTTACTTATATTTTATTTTGTTCTTTTTAGTGTTTCAAAATTTATCTGTATCTTTATTTTATTTATTGTAAATTATAGACGCGTCGACAACTTAGGTCATTAGCGTCTTGTTTACATCAAATAACAACTCACTTAAAAGTAAATTACATCACAAAACATCCATGAGCGGAGGCGGGATTCGAACCCACGACAGTGTGATCCAAAGGCCGCTACGCTAACCGTTACACCACTCTGTCCTCTTTATCTGTATCAAATTTAGTTAAATTAATTTTTATATACTTGCATGTTTAGATGAAACCCATCGTTAAAAATGGACGTCCAGAATTGCTTCTTCATTATAACAATAATAACGCAAAGAAAAATAGTGACGACACATCTGTAGACAGAATGCTTCAATTTATTCAAATCAGTTGAGTGGGGATCGCTGGCGAACTCTCGAAAGAAAACTTTTTAACAAAAAAAAAACGTCCTTCAAAAAGCCACTAAAAAGAGGAAAATAATGAAATTTTGAGGTCTGCCCCAATTTAATAAAATATGAAGTCGGTTAAAAAGTATAGTAGTGATTAATATCTTCTTTTTAACCAACTTCATATTTTATTAAATTGGCGCAGACCTCAAAATTTCATTATTTTCCTCTTTTTAGTGGCTTTTAGAAGGAGGTTTTTTTTTTGTTAAACAGTTTTTTTATTTTTTACTTTTTAGTGTCAAAAAGTGACATTTACCTTAAAGGAATCACACGCCGTTACTCACTTTTATTAAACCGACTTTCTTACGCTGTCTGATGTGTCAAAAAGTAACATTTACCTTAAGGAATCACACGCCGTTACTAACTTTTATTAAAATCAGCCGAACTACTAAACCGATTTTGATGAAATTTCTATGGGACCAATCTGAAAGTATATCCTTTCAAATAAAGTTTTTTTTTCCAAATCGGTTTATAAATGACGGAGTTCTGAGGTAACAAACATAAAAAAAAAATACAACCGAATTGAGAACCACCTCCTTTTTTGAAGTCGGTTAAAAACGGCTTGTGTTTTAAATATGGCGCGTATTCCGATTTATAGTAAAAGAAATGTTCGTTGGTGTTAATATCTATACCTCGAACAGAGGTGTATATAGTCTGATTTTCCCCCAATCCTCGACACAATCAGCGTGCTAGAGTGACAACATGATTGATTAATGTTATGCAAATTCGCAATACATCGTGCTATTTAGCTACTGTAAATGAAAACAACTTTATGTAAGCGCTCCATTGTCGCTTTCCTGCTCCAAGTTTCTATGGCTATATAATATTATGTGTTTGCTTCTATTTGTATAAGTAAAATTACAGCGTTACCAACGTTAGGGAAATTCACCTATTCTAGGGAGATTTGAACCCATTTAGGGACCTTTACTCAGTTTTAGGGATTTTCGGAATAGTATTACCATGCGTCAAAGCTTGTCATGTGAGTGATTTAACAATTTTAAGTTTTACCTGAACATGAGATTTTAATCCCAAAACTCGTCGTATAACATATTGGAAATAACAAGAAGGCAAGAAAGGTATTTTTGCATCAAAAGTACCTACAATTTTAGATGGCTGTGTACCGTTTGAAAAGTGATTCTTTATGGAAGCTTCTGATGCGTTTGAACGGTAGTATTTAAAGTAAATTTTAACGCACTCCGTTCTATAAAGTAATACTGTTTTGTTTTATATTATAACACACGTGCGTAATAAAGTACTTTATAGATTACTTTACTATAATGTTACTATTAAAATATTTATCCAGATTGTGTTTTATTTGCTTAAAATTGAACTTTAGACACAGTTATTGCGAAAAATATTGTATGTAACGCGTGTCTAAAGTGATGAATCTGACAGTCGCGATTTTACAATACTCTCTTAAGGTTATGTTGCATTTATACCAGAACGAGTGTGTGTTTATCGCGCGAGTCGAAAACCTTAGGATCGTATCGTACAATCGCGACTGTCTTATAATCCGTCACTTAAGCCACTAGTTGCATAAATTACTATTATATTATACCATTATTACTTTATCATTATGCGTCACAGTCTCACATATTTCTAATTATTATATTATAAAATCTGTGAGAAGTGCCACGTTGTATTAAATTTTAATACGATTATGTTGGTTATGCCCTCCATGAATTCGTTTTTTTGTTCATTGTAAAAAAATATAAGCGATTTGCATCGAAAATAACGACAATTTATAACTATTATTATTATTATTCATAACTAGGGCATGCAATTCGAATATTCGAATATTCGAATATAGCGAATATTCGGCTGCATTTATTATTCGAATAGTAATTCCTATTATTCGAATATATTCGAATTATTTGTTAAGAATTAAAATTGTTTAAAAACGGTTTACGGCGGCGCTAAAACATCTTACAAACACTACACTAGCTCTAAGTTCGCGCTAGGGCGTGGGAGGGGAATCAAAACGGGGCGAGGAAAGTTTTTTTTTGTTAATTATTGCATGTTTATTTGATATAACTATTTACTTACGTTACGTTACGTACGTGTACTTAATTGCTTGATTTGCTCTTCGCACGTGCTAATAGACGTATTATTTATTTGTGAAGTATTTTTTTTATAGGGGAGCAATATCCCATAATTTTTTTGGTACTAATTAATAAAAATGCGTCTTAGATGCTCATTTTAAATATGTCCATTTGATCTATGGTTCTCGGAAGCTATGTGCGCTCTAATATTTAGTTGATTTGATCTGAATTTTTACGTAACTAAGTAAAGTAAAAATGATTATTTGATTTCTTTTTAATTAGAAGTAAGCTGCTTTTGTTGTTAAAATGATTGGATTTATGGACGTGCAGTAGGCGTGTTGATTTTAAATAATTAAAAGTCATTTATTGAAGTTCCATGAGCGTTTTTATTATTTTTACCAATTATTCGAATATATTCGAATATATTCGAATATTGGCTAAAATTTGAGCGAATATCCGAATACCTGAAACATCCGAATATTTGCATGCCCTATTCATAACACACACCTTGAAAATAAATTTTCAAATCAATTGGGAAAAATTAGAAAATTTAGGGAATCATTTTCACACCTTCAGAGATAATATAAAAAGTAGGCAACAATTAAAAATTATCAAAAATTCAACATACGCGATTTTGCCTTTTGGCCGCAAATATTATCACGTAGAAAATATATCTATTGTGTCGTGGCGCGTCACTTAAAGTGAGACTCGCTCGAGTAGAGGAACTGAGAGTTTGAATGGAAAACTGTGAATTAAGATAGATTATGAAAGGAGATTTTTCTCTTATTAAGGGGATCATCAAGTAACTAACCCACTTCATTTATCTTTCAGAATGATAATCTTCTAGCATTTGTTATCGATAATTTTAAAATTGATTGTGTTTTAAAGACCACCAACAGCTAAGGTTATTTGGGCCTAGCACCAATTCATATTTTCAATTCATTATTTTTTTTTTTTTTTTAATATTAAATTGAAAATTGAATTGACACTTTTACCAGCTCTCGGGCTAGAACCCGAGAACTGGGGACTTGTAATAGAGGAACCATAGCAACGCCATGTAAACAACAGCGCCGCTACACTCTCGGCTGTTCTCAAGCTATTCTCAAATACAATCAAGAATTTTAAAATTCTTGATTGTATTGTCTTAATGTACAATAAGCCAGAAATGCGCCAACAGATGGACGTATACAAAGGGAGCGCAAAAACCCTATGCAGAAAGGACTCGAGGTCATCTTTACTACTTAACGTTTTTTGTTTTGAAAATACTTTATTTAGATATCAGCAGTAACCAGTCATCACAGCTGCACGCACGTCGCACATGTCTTCAAGACAAGTCTGTCATTCAAAAATTAAAAATAATTAAGTAACCTAGAAGCCTACAAAATGCGAATACAGAGAAACATTCGTTATAACAATAGATGTTAATTTAGGAATTTTCTTAAACTCTGGATACATTCGTAAAATCCCAGCTCGGATATCACCGGATGGCGGATGCTTTAAAAAAGAGGACGATGTCCGGGGAAAAGAGGAGGGATGGTAACCCTATACTGTAATATATAACGGATGCCTTAAAAACGAATTGAAAGTTCAGGAGACGTTATTTTTCTTTGAGGCAAGCGTGTATAAACAGTTAACGGAGCTATACTAATTAATATACACTAATAAAAAAATACTAGAGTTGGCACACAACACGCCTGAATCAAATAGCGCTAATGGTGATTTCGTCGCCGTGTCATTCATCGTACTCTTTTATAGAAGCATGTTGCTAACACTAACAGCTCAGTGGTTCTTAATATCTCTTAAAATACCGACCCTAATAATGAAATCATGGGTGGGTCCGTTTCTATCAAAATGTCGGGAGGCGCACGCGTACCTTCGCACCGCGTAGTCTAAAAATAGACTGATGCGTTAGCTACCCATCATTTTGATGGAAATCTTCAAAAAGGAAAATTCGACTGTTGACCAGTCCTATACTTCCCACCTAGTAAATATTTGCAAAAAATGAACACTCTTTTTTTCTTTTTTTTTTGATTTTTTGACTAGGCCCAAATAACCTTAGCTGTTGGTGGTCTTTAAAACACAATTTAATTTTTATTCTTTGAAAAAAGCATGGCCCTCTTTTTTGTTTGGTGATCTACTGATGGTTAGCTTAATATAGCAAAAATCATGGTTACCGTGATTTACGTACAATTTTCTTTTTCTTGTAAATTTTTTTTTCTCGAAAACTAGACATTTTAGAGAAAAAAAATATTTACATTTTTTTCATATCATAACATCTAGAATTCATTTATATTTTTTTTTACCTATGTTAATACGTGACATTGAGAACGTTTTTTTGAATATCTCAGGATCCACTGAACCGATTTGACTCAAAATCTAATCAGATCTAAGTTAAAGGCTGATAAACACAATAGAACAATCGGCATGCCCGTATGTTGTTCCGTTTTTACGATATCGAAGGCGAAAAATTGACCACATACACACACACATACACACACACACATATACAGACATCATTCAGAAAATGACCTTAAACGATTGCTAGGGTCTCAAAACGTGAAATCTGTTAAAATCTCGAAATATTTTTTTCGGACTAAATCCATTAGGTACTTCCCTACCATAGTAGAGGTGGGAAGTAAAAAACCAATGAACCCACCCCATATCTTTAAAATATATGAGACGTTAATGATCTCAATTGTCGAGCGTCAGTCTACTGTTGGGTCTTTTTGAGACATCAATTGTCGACCACAATCTTTGTCTCCATATCTCTGAAATATGCTTGGTTTTAAGTGCAACTTTTTTTGTCGCGGTGTAATTGTGTAGGTAGGAATGATTCCGACTGAACAGTGTAACGAAAAGCGTTACGAAAGTACTGGTGGGGACAAGGAGAAAGGAATACAACTGCGGTACTAGTATATAAGCAATGTATATGATAGCATCCTAAAATGATTGTTTGACCAATATATACTGACTGCACAATTTGAAGGACAAATTTTTATAATAGAGGTTATTGGGGTGTAGCGCAGTGGAATTTTTTGTTAGTTGTTCATGATTAATAAAATTAGTAGATATTATTTTAATAAAAGTATTTATTGTAAAATGACTGTATATAATCGTAATAATTTATAATTTGTTAATTATAATTTATGTGAATTCTCTTTACAAGATTAATTTTATTCTGGCGACGGCTGGTCAGAATAATATTTAATTTATCTTGGTGTGTTGAATATTATATTTGAACTGATTAGAAATGTTTCTTATGAATTTTAAAATTGACGAGAAATGAATGTAAGGATGCCAGCGACCTTGCATAACAGTCTATTTAATAATCTTTGTAAAAATGGCGTTATGTCACTGTACAGGACCGGCATCGTTACAGGGGTTAAGACATCAATTTTGTGTATCAAATAACTAGCATTTTAATTCATAGTTTTTTAAAGTAGCGAAAATAGTTTTATATTTTAAATTTTTAAAATTTTTAAATTTCAATTTTTAATTAATGAGATATACTCTTAAAAAGTTTTATTTGGACAAAATTAATTTTATATAACACATGCACACTTTTAGTGTTTTTTCGTATCAATTTTGCGGACTTTAAATGGCCGTTTATTGACAAGTGACGTCATGATCCATTATGAAATGCTTTTCGATGAATAATGGAAAAACATTTGAAAAACCCGTTATCTAATGAACATTTTCGGTGTTATAAATGAAATATGGTTACTATGGTAACGAAGTGATTGTATCGAGCCCAATGTTTTTATTATGAGATGTACTTCTGTCAGTGACATAAAATTATTCAATTAAAGTCTAAAACCATGCATGTGTTATATAAAGTATAGTGTGCAACACGTATGCTAAATATTTATGCGTCAGGCGCGATGTTTTCAGCACTCGTATTCGGTTCGCGATGCTCACTCGCCAAGGCTCGTGAGCGCTCTCCTACTACTCGTGCTGAAAACATCGTGCCTGACGCATAAAGATGTATTTAGCATACTAGTCACACAATATACTATTAAACTAATGCATGTTTTTAAATTTTAAATTTGTGACGGTTCACTAAAATATTTAATAATAAAATAATAAGAACACCTTGGTTATAATGATTGGATAAAGAAACAACAGGATACAAGGCTTATAATTTAAAAACAGTTATTCACTAATCATTTTTAATGGCCAACGTTTCGGCAAACATTTTTTGCCTTCCTCAGGATTATTTATTTGATATCCAAAAAATTTTTAAAAAAATTTTAAAATAATTTTTTTCTACATTTAAGATTTAGGTATAGTTTAGAGTAATTCATTGTACTATTTTTGGTTATAGGTCCTGAGGAAGGCAAAAAATGTTTGCCGAAACGTTGGCCATTAAAAATGATTAGTGAATAACTGTTTTTAAATTATAAGCCTTGTATCCTGTTGTTTCTTTATCCTAAAATATTTAAGGTAATTAAAAATTATTTATTTGATATCCAAAAAATTTTTTAAAAATTTTTTAAAACAAATTTTTTCTACATTTAAGATTTAGATATGGTTTAGAGTAATTCATTGTACTATTTTTGGTTATAGGTCCTGAGGAAGGCAAAAAATGTTTGCCGAAACGTTGGCCATTAAAAATGATAAGTGAATAACTGTTTTTAAATTATAAGCCTTGTATCCTGTTGTTACTTTATCCTATATAAGGGAGGTTCGATATTGACGCACTATTTATGAACTACACGACGCATTTGAATCGCACCTCCATCGATGATTCAGTTATAGCATAATTTTTACACGTGTGGTCTTAAACATAGACTCTCCTTTTTTCTATTGGCAAAGTTATTAAACTTGTTAAACTTTAATTTTCACTCGATACTCGATTCCAATATTTCGGTATTACACGTCGCGAAAAATGTAATAAGATTTCACTTGAAAAAAATTTCGTTTTCTGTGAGAAGATTTTCAGAGCAAAATTTCTTTTTATTTGAGATCACGTCTTCGATTGGTTACATTTTCCCATTATAGGCGGAGAGCCCACCGTCAGATTTCTCATGTATCGAATACACACAAGACTTTGTCTGTGTGAGTTAGTATTGGGGCTCACAAATTCAAATAAGAAGCCACAATTATTATTATTTTTATACAGCCAGATCATGGGATACTGACGTCACTTCCGGTCATTTTTTGGATTGTATTTTTATTTCATCGACTACATAAACAAAATTATCAAAATGTCGGTCTCAACGAGTACTTTCATATCACCATGGAATGTCAGAGTTAATCCTGCCACAACCTTTGGTAGTCCTAATTTTTCAATTTCCGACAGAATTTGTCTATTTGTCTGCCCCAACGCTAACTCACAGTAAATTTGTCTGTGTATTTTCGATACATACGAAATTCGACAGTCGGCTCTGGGACTACTACGTGTATTTTCCTTGTTTACTTGCAACTGCGCTTTTATTCCAGTATAAATAAATGTCAATGTTTCTGAGGAAAATTGGCAACGAACTGCAGCGCCAACGGTTTTTGACAGAACTTATGACACTCATAAAACTGCATAAAATTATTATATTGTTTGTTACCAAATATCTAATTTAGTTGAACCATTTGAATGAATTTATATTAGAAATCGTGTCCATCGTGATTATAATAAAATTAAGCAAAATCGCAGGATAGTGGACAAAATAATTTGATTTATTAAATTAAATGTACGACGTTTCGTCTATAGATTTAGACTTTTTCAAGTACAATATTAAAAATAACAATATTTATGAAAATTAATATTAATTACTAACCATAGCAATTAACATAAGATAGGGTACATAAGACAAAAACATGGTAACATGGTAATAAATTATGTTGACTATAAATTTTAACAATCAAATAATAATAATACAAAAATTAGTATAATTTCATAATATAATTGTACTGACTACTTAAATTTTGAGTGTCTGTTCTATAATTGATTGAATAATTCAATCAATTATAGAACAGACACTCAAAATTTAAGTAGTCAGTACAATTATATTATGAAATTATACTAATTTTTGTATTATTATTATTTGATTGTTAAAATTTATAGTCAACATAATTTGTTACCATGTTACCATGTTTTTGTCTTATGTACCCTATCTTATGTTAATTGCTATGGTTAGTAATTAATATTAATTTTCATAAATATTGTTATTTTTAATATTGTACTTGAAAAAGTCTAAATCTATAGACGAAACGTCGTACATTTAATTTAATAAATCAAATTATTTTGTCCACTATCCTGCGATTTTGCTTAATTTTATTTGAATGAATAATTACCACGTAGTCTAATAAATGTATTTATTTAACACATGCATGCTTTAAATGTTTTTTCATGTTTGTAAAGTGGATCTTAAATAGCCGTTTATTGACTGGTGACGCCATAATTCATTATTAATATGTATTAAGTTTTATAATAATAGGAATAGGTAGAAATAATACTTATTCGCTTGACAAAACTATATGGTTTATTTAATTTCAAGAATTTTTAACTAGAATTATAATTACATAATTGGTAATGACTTTTATATAATTAATCAATTTAAAACATCACAAATTATTGTATGTTCTAAAACTTTATTCGAAGATATTTTTCCTAAAATAATTAGGGAAGCAGGAAATCGCAAAAGTTTGATTTTACGGGTTAAATCCCTATTACACGCAAAACGATTCAGCACCCTGTATATATTCAAATAAAAAATAAATTATATACATGTTTAAGATGACGGCTTGTTTTGATTAATGTTTGAATAGGTTGACGGGAATGAAGCCAGTGTCTTAACAAATTGTATTCATAGATTATTTAACTCAGGTCCTGAGGATGTAAGAAATTCTTACGAAACTGTCGACTTTCTAATAAAGAACATTTTTTAAAAAAAAAAAAGTATCACACTGGCTTCATTCCCGTCAACCTATTCAAACATAAATTATATAGTATCTACTATTGAGTTGAAGCAGCATATTGGTTGAAGTCTGTTTAAAGGACATTGTCCATTTTACTAGGAGATTTGGTCCAATGTTGAATTATATTTCAATGTATTTCTAGTGGGTATTGTCTAATGCATAAAAATGATGGTATCTATCTCTAAAAATCTGTCCCGGGTTCAGGCTCGGTTTTAGAGATCCAGGGCTCCTAGGCACTGACAGTTGTAAATTTTGTGCCCTCTAATTTTGAATAGAACCATTTTTTCGATAGGACCAGCCGTTTCCATGTTATAAGCAAGAAACAGAAAAAAGTGCGAAAAAATCGTGGTTTTTAGCCCACCAAAACTCCCCCGCCCTGTTTTAGAGGTCGCAAACTTGAATTTAACATCTCCTAAACATGCTTGAGGACACAAAAAAATAAAATCATTTGCTACACAAAATGCAAGGTGGACTTCCTCTCGTGACTGGACTAATAATGGGTTTTTCAAATGTTTTTCATTATAGCATCGAAAAGCGTTTCATAATTATTCTGCATCTAAATCATTAAACAAAATTAATTTTGCATGCTTTGTAACGGCAGAAATTTGATATGAAAATGTCAAAATTACCTCAAAAACAGATAGCGATAGCCATGGAACTTGAACAAAATGTTTAGAAATTATTCTGACAGCTAAAACGTCATCATTTTGTTCTAGTTCCATGCCTATCACTATGTGTTTTTGAGGTAATTTTGACATTTTCATATCAAATTTCTGCCGTTACAAAGCAGGCAACAGTATATTGTGTAACTAGTGTGCTAAATACATATTTATATGTCAGGCGCGATATTTTCAGCACAAGTAGTAGGCGAGCACACACGAGCCTTCACGAGTGTGCATCGCGAGCCGCATACGAGTACTGAAAACATCGCGCCTGACGCATAAAGATTTAGCACACGCGTTGCACACTATACTTTATATATAACACATGCATGGTTTTAGAATTTAATTGAAATAAAAAACAATTACATAATGGTTCATTATGCAACTGTTTTTTCATTATAGCACTGAAACGCGTTACATAATGGTCACTAGTCAATAAACGGCTATTTAAGGTTCGCAAAACACGCATGCGAAAAAACACTAAAAGCATGCATGTGTTATATAAAATTAATTTTGTTTAATAATTTAGATGCAGAATTTTATGTTCTAAAACGTTTATTCGAAGATATTTTTCCTAAAATAATTATGGAAGCAGGAAATCGCAAAAGTTTGATTTTACGGGTTAAATCCCTATTACCCGTAAAACGATTCAGCACCCTGTATACAGTTTTCTACCTGCTACTGAGTTATATCTAAAGTTTATGACCACTTAGATAAAAATATAATATCTATATTCTATACCTACCTGTTAAAAAATGGGAAACCAATAAAATAAAGTAAGAAAAATATTCAACAGTGTTCAGTAAACGAAACTTATCTTTTATTTTATTTATGGTAGATTATAGACGCGTCGACATCTAAGGTCATTAGCGTCTTTCAACTACACTAAATAACAACTAACTTAAAACTAAATAACATTACAAAACATCCATGAGCGCAGGTGGGATTCGAACCCACGGTAGTCTCGAGGTAGTCTAGAGGTTGCGGCGCCAAACGAAACTTATCAAATCCTAATTGCTCACATGGAGGTTTAATAATAAATTGAAAATCCAATTGATACTTTTGCCAGTTCTCGGATTAGAACCTGGAAATTAGGGACTTGTAACTATGGAAATGCCATATAAATAACTGCATCGCTATACACGCTCAGCTATTCTCAAGCACTCTACTTTTAGTTTTTTGGATTTGTAAGATATAGATGTATACAAAAGTTCATTAAAATCTTTCCAGCTGTTCTCAATTGATTCTGGTACAAACAGTCGGACAAACATACAGACACATTTTTTAGAAACACAGGTCATAAAATATCCAAAAATTCGCAATAAAGCGAAATTACATTACCATTTTATATATTTCGTATTATTGACAAGTAATTTTCTGTTTAATGTTTATCCTTTATAGATCAATAAGATGGTGCTGAGCAAGTTCAAAGTGTGTGTATGGAAACAAACCTACCCTTGATCAAAATAGGGGTCTAAAGGGAGAAAGAAAGCGTCGCTACCTTTTTTTTTACAACATGCATTCACATTTTACGTCGCACAAAATTATAATATCAAAAGAGACTATTCTGTTTGCATTCTATTATATTTCTAATAATTGCAAAATATTGTTCAAACTTCAATGCGTTGTTAAGAAGCACAATAATAGAATCAAAATTAATATTTAATCTGGAAGATTAAAATTCGTATTAAATAAATATTAGTGAGAGTGAGAGAGAGAGAGGAAGGAGAGAGAGGGAGGGAGAAGAGAGAAAAGAGAGAGAGAAGAGAGAGAGGGGGAGAGTGGGGAGATATGGGGAGGGGGAGAGATGGGGGAGGAGGAGAGAGGGGAGAGGGGAAGAGGGGATAGGAAGGGGGAGGGGGAAGAGAGGGGGGGCAGGGGAGGGGGAAGAGAGCGGGGGAGAGAGAGCGAGATATATCAGATTATAACTGCTCGACAGCTGAGGTAATTAGCGTTAATAAATAATATAATTACTTCCTTTTTGATGGTGTATGCCATAATGAAAAAAGTATAATGTATAAGTAGACAATATATCGATGCTCGATAAGTTAACACTTCTTCTGTAAGTACTTTATTGTTTTCGACTGTCCTCATTTATGTGCGCCACAATGTTTTCTCTACGTAGGTGGTACCTAAATCTTGACAAGACTATGCCTGTCCAATTCGAATGTGTATGTGTTCTTTGGATTGAGAATGGAGCCTAAAAAGGGGACATCCTATAAGTCTGTGTTTACTTCTACTGCAGGCTCGCAGTCGTGGTGCAATTCAGTTATTGTTATGAAATTTCATGTTATTAAAATGAAAAAAAACAGAATATATCAGAAATTTGAAAAAATGAACGGAAGTGTATATACACATACAAACCATGTAGGTACCTACATAATATTTATGTATAGCGAAGGACGACGACATAATAGACTAGTGTTTCTCAAACTTTTTACTTAAGAGTATTCTCTACCGGAAGTTACCTCCTACACTCTTTATTTCAAATCCTTTCCCCTAGTCTAAAAACGGTTACAGCTCTCCCGACGCTATTTTTAAAGCCAAAGGGTTCGGGTAAACGCCAACTGAAGGACCAAGAATCACACTGAAGATCCTTCAGGCGAAAAATTGAAAAACATTTTTCTGGAAAAACTTAGTTTTTTAAAAATTATGTAATTTTTCACACGAAGCCAAAACTTTTATTCAAAATATTCGCCTATAGGATCTGTAGTGTGATTCTTGGTCCTTCATTTGGCGTTTACCCGAGTCCTTTAGCTTTAAAAATAGCGTCGGGGGAGCTTCAACCATTTTAGGCGAGGGGAAAGGACTTGAATTGAAGAGTTCAGGGGGTAACTTCCGTTCCGTTAGATAATACTCTTAACGGCTTCTAAAATTTGAAATTTTACTGCTTCATGTCTTAACAAAGAAAGTAACTGTATGTTGATTTGTTTAGGGCTCCAAAAAACTGAAAACAAAACTCACCTGAGTCCGAGCACATTTTTTTGAAAAATTTCTGAGGAAATATCTTAAAACAATCAGTAATTGTTTTTTATTCCTTTCTAGATTAAATTATAGTAGACGATAGATGCTCTACAATTAAAGTCATCTTAGAAAATGTGCTCTGATTACAGTGGGTTTTGGTATCGGTTCTATTCTATGTTTGCAATATTTTTATTACTTCACACCTCTACTATGGTAGGGAAGTAATGGATTTAGTCCGAAAAAAATATTTCGAGATTTTAACAGATCTTCACGTTTTGAGACCCTAGCGATCGTTTAAGATCATTTTCTGACTGATGTCTGTGTGTGTGTGTGTGTGTGTGTGTGTGGGTCAATTTTTCGCCTTTGATATCGTAAAAACGGAACAACATACGGCCGTGCCGATTGTTCTATTGTGTTTATCAGCCTTTAACTTAGATCTGATTAGATTTTGAGTCAAATCGGTTCAGTGGATCCTGAGATATTAAAAAAAACGTTCTCAATGTCACGTATTAACAAAGGTAAAAAAAACATGATTGATTTCTAAATGTTATAGTGTGAAAAAAATTTAATATTTTTTTTCTCTAAAATGTATAGTTTTCGAGAAAAAAAAATATTTTACTAAAAAAAGAAAATTGTACGTAAATCAAGGTAACCATGATTTTTGCTATATTACTAGCCATCAGTTGATCACCAAACAAAAAAGAGGGCCATGCTTTTTTTCAAAAAATAAAAAAAGAGTGTTTATTTTTTGCAAATTATTTACTAGGTGGGAAGTATAGGACTGGTATCAGTCGAATTTTTTTATTATAAGTGACCGTCTCAGAAATTTACTGAGGCCCCCGTCTTTTACACGTGACCCCTTAGAAATATGGCATATGATCCACTGAAGGGACTCTAAGTTGAGTAACACTGCTTTAGACTATGGTTACACTGACAGTGTAGACGAAAGCAGACCAGAAAAATCTACCAAACTATGGTGTACAATAAACGTCGCCATGAACATGGTCCGATACGTTTTAATGTAACCACAATAATTCTTATCCGTATAGAATATACATATAAATATATTTCTCAGACAAAGGATTTATACACAACACGTACATAATATAATATATGAGTACGGCTTAAAACATTTACGTATGGAATGTGAAACAGGCTGCTCAAACTGTCTTCCTCATGTCCTTAGATCTCGACTGCGCACGTGTCCCGAGCACTAGAACTATCCTTCAAAATTATTATGAAAACGTCTCAAAAAATATAATTTCTCTACTTTACCGCCATCTATAACAGTACAAAAAAAATTCGACTGATAACCAGTCCTATACTTCCCACCTAGTAAATATTTGCAAAAAATAAACACTCTTTTTTTTTTATTCTTTGACTTGGCCCAAATAACCTTAAAACTTAGCTGTTGGTGGTCTTTAAAACACAATTTAATTTTTATTCTTTGAAAAAAGCATGGCCCTCTTTTTTGTTTGGTGATCTACTGATGGCTAGCTTAATATAGCAAAAATCATGGTTACCTTGATTTACGTACAATTTTTATTTTTTTTAGTAAAATATTTTTTTTCTCGAAAACTATACATTTTAGAGAAAAAAAAAATACATTTTTTTCATATTATAACATCTAGTTCATTTATATTTTTTTTACCTATGTTAATACGTGACATTGAGAACGTTTTTTTTTAATATCTCAGCATCCACTGAACCGATTTGACTCAAAATCTAATCAGATCTAAGTTAAAAGCTGATAAACACAATAGAACAATCGACATGGCCGTATGTTGTTCCGTTTTTACGATATCGAAGGCGAAAAATTGACCAGACACACACACACATACAGACATGAGTCACAAAATGATCTTAAAAGATTTTTTTCGGACTAAATCCATTACTTCCATACCATAGTAGAGGTGGGAAGTAAAAATATAATTTCTCTACTTTACCGCCATCTATAACAGTTGAAATTACAAAAAAATGGGTGTCTGTATCACGGGTACAGACAGATGACGTAAACACCGTTAAACACGAATAATTGTATTCGTTGTCAAGGAATGAAATATTTTAAATTGTTGTCCAATTATAAAAAAAATAAAATATTAGAATTTAGAAGCCTTTGAGATTCGAACCTGGGCTTGGCGTTTATACCTGTCTGTAGACTCGTACTTTTCCGCACGATCACCATGGATTACTGTGCCTGAGACCTTAACATAGTTATACAATATGCTGTTTTGTTTCACATGTCAACCAGTTCCGACTATTTCCGTTACTATCCAGGTGTGCAAGCTTTCACGGCCGGCATTGTTCCAAGTCTTCATGGCTTCCTCCCTTCTTTTATGCGGTTACTTCTAAAATTCCAAAACATGTAATGTCTCATACTGGAGTGGCATTTTGGAAATATTCACGTCAAAATATATTACATAGATAACAATATTATATTATGTCACTGAAATTTTATTGCTTGTATCAGCTGATGTAAAAATAACCGAAGTATCACGGACACGCCCAAAACGCGATACCGAAGCAGTTCACGCATGCGAATGAGCGATTTAAGGTGCACTGCATTTGACTATCTTTTTCTCGCTTGGCTATATGGGAAGGTCAATTCCTGTTCCATAGGTAAATGCTTTAAGGAGTAAGGATACCAATTTTATGTCGGTGGCTGCAGCTTCAGCCTGGGTCCCTGGCCTGGCCTTCTCTTCTAGTATTGGAGGGACGCATCATTCAATATATCGTAGCAATGTAATTTTTATAAATTGATGCGCTGACTGCATTCTCTAGTCTCTAACCACCCAATCAAGGTATGTTTTAAGAGGGCTTCCACACTATTGGCCAAATACATCCCTCCGAGTAACATAACGTACAGCATACCGATAAGAAATGACACTTGAAGAGTTTAAGCTAGTTCACTTGGTACTATCATCGCTAAAAGTTAGATGTCCATTGCTCACATATATACTGTAGTCTATGCTATTCCTTCAATCTGACCCGAATTTAATCGGTTGCGCGGCTAGCTACAGCAGGCGCGGGGTCACGGGTCTGAGAACAAAAATTACTATCTTGTTATATAATCGCACTTGTTTTTGGGAAGCAGCCTCTAAATTCAAGTACAGGAAAAGCCCATAATGGGCAATAAAAACCCAACCACCTACCACTCGACACTTAGGACAACACAAAATTGTGAACGCACCCAATGAATCGTGCACCATAATAATTTAAATTAAATTTGAAATCACCTCTACACTCAGGATCACCTAACTATAGCCGAACACTCGACTGATAATTAATTAGTTGGCCAGATACCGACCGAGAGATCGAAGGGCGCCAGAACTTATAGGGCCACACTCAGGTCGTCCAAACTGAGACAGAGAGAGTGGCCACAGTTAGGGATAATTCGTAGAAGATAACCACGTTGGCCGATAGAGATCCGAAAAATATTCCGGAACAGAGTCCAGAACCACAATCACAGTTATATTAATCCCAGGCCCAACGCTGTTACCTCCCAAGCAAGACAAACAGAAAAAATCCTAGGCGATTTCAAAGGCCAATACCACACGACAACTCAACCCAAAAGACCAAAAACACCAGATTACGAACACAAAATCGGGACACACAGCATTCGAGATACAAAAAAAATAAAAGCGGCACTGCAATCACAGGCCCCACGGAACTTCCAACAATCGAGACAAAAATCCCAATTCAACAGGCCTCGAAGCCTCACAACAACCTACTCATTCTATCGCAAAACGCTAGCGGAATTCTCAACACAAAATCTTCATAATTCTCAACTCAAAATCTTCATAAATCTCAACACATTTATTTTACACTTAATCCGTGCCTGTACGGAAATTCCTGTGCCTGAACAAAATACATAGCATAGGATTCGGGACATAAACATTTTAAAATCGGCGATACTGGCGACGTGGAATCTAAACTTAATTCATAATAAGATTCAAAATATTCCGGAAAATTTCCAATGTAGTGCAAGAAATCCTACAGGAATACAATCGACGCACTATTATCCACTTTAATCCTCGCGGCAATATCTAAATTAACTCAGTACTACGCAGAGTCGTCGACATTCAGAAATGTAAGACGTTCATAAAATATTAGATTTTATCCCTTAATATTTTCGGGATATATTGTAGTCCATATCTATACCACTGGGATAGACACTTGATAATATTCTGAGATACTTTATGCGTCGTCACTTATGATAGCTAATATTAAAAAAATTCGGGATAATTGCAAAATCTTCAAAATTTCGGGAATAAATTAAATTATTCCCGTATTCCAGAATCAACACAACCACACGGAAATCCAACAGCAGCAACCTATAATCCCTAAACAAGGAGAAACCGCTTGGCTTCTTTATGGTTTATTGTTTGCACGGCAAGCTAGCTATATCAAATAACAATGATCCAACAATGGAAATACGGAAAATAAATCAATTTTCGGGAATTAGGAAAACTAGGAAGGTCGACCAATACAGGAATCGAAGGGGAAGAAAACGCCGAATCCAAAATCCAAGACTAAAACAATACAGCTCCAAAACGAAAAGTACAAAATCAAATCCAAAATCCCAAAATAAAGTTATTTTATTCGCCAGAATAATCAGTCATTAATTTTTTATTGTTTCAGCAGCCGCGATCCATATCACACGACAGCCCCATCCCATCTGTCGACTTGCAAAAGTGTACACAAATAATCCGTCTCGTACGTCAGGCGTTCTCTCTTTTATCCATGCTAAAAACACACTCTTATCTCACGCACCTATAGAGATCATATCTAGCCAGTCTTGTTAATTTCTGTTCTAGTTTTGTACCTTCGTTTTCAGACGATCGCCAGTCAACCTGACGTCATCATATCATTGCAAATGTCTACATGTTAAAATCGTCTAAATGAATTAATACTCCATAGGCTCGAAATAGTTTTTATTTTTAGGGGCTCGCAATAGCAAATTGCTACAATACATAAAGAAACACGATACACATTTACGAGTATACATAATTTACAGCGTTATCATCAGTCGTCAATTTAGCTAAAAATTTTATAATTTGTGAAGCTACACCTTTTGAACTAAACGTGAAAAATCCTTACTTTTTTTTAAATAGTCCTCGCAACTTTCTTTATAATGAGCCGTTTTTTTTTTAAATACGTAAGAACCGTTTTCAAGTTACAGTTAAAAATGTGCTCGACACATTTTTAACTGTGACTTGAAAACGGTTCTTACGAATTTAAAAAAAAACGGCTCATTATAAAGGAAGTTACTTGAAAACATAGAAAATGTGTGTAAAAAATAATATACTGTGTCTCTTGTACGCAAGAAGTGAAAAACAGACGTTCACTATTTACCGACCTTATTATTGAATTTAAAGCCTAAACGGCAGAGATGCAAGGTTTCAAATAGTTTCCGGGCTTATAGGCCGTGGCCCGGAAACTATGAAGATTTGGAACAACGCCGACCGTGAAAGCTATCACACTTGGATACAAGGTTTTGTTACTTCTCGGTACCTGCTTGTAACTATTCGTTACTTTTAGGTACAATACTCGTAGTGTTTAAATCGACATTGTTCAAACAATTGAGCAACATTGATTTTTTTACTTCGGAAATATGTCTTTTTAGGCGCGATCTTAGCGAAGCTAGAAGCGCCTATATACACTCGCTTTGTTTGTGAATCTGTGATTCTGTGAATCTGTGAATCTGTAACGGATTTTTTGTATCAGTCGTACAGCCCAAACGGATTAACCGATTTTAAAAAACTTTTTTTTGTTCGATTCCTCTCAGGGTCTATTTGATCCTAACGTCGCCCGATTTTTGAATTTTGGTCCCAGAGGGGAGCAAATTAGAAAAAACGGTGTTTTTTGCTTATAGTTTGCTCAATTTAAGTCAGATCGATTCGAAACCTGTCTTAAACGAAAGAGCAGAAAATTTTAGATAGATTTCATGTATAATATTGTGTCAAAACAGTTTTTTTATACAGATTTATATGGTTATTAAACGAAATAAATGCGACTTTATCTAATAAATCGCGAACTTGTTTCGGTTGTCCTTGTCTGTTGGACAGTGTGATATTATGACGAGGCGAATTATGCGGGGTGAAAAATATTAATAAACAGGAGATTTGCGGATATAGGTGTAAGGTTGAGGAAGCGTTTCACTAAGGATGGGCCCAATATATCCGATAAATTCGCATGAACTGTGAATTGACTCTTTAACATTTAAAATAATTAATAAAAAAAGTACGAGTTTTAAAAAATTATATTTATAAAATTTAAAGAAGAAAATTATTTAAATATTCGTTTAATTAACAGACGGTTAGATATCAAAAAAAATACACAAATATTAAAAGATCAAATAGCACGAAATAATAAATTGTTTAGATCGACGCAGTTATAGAGTGAATATATCTGTTCGTTCTGCCTGTGCTCGAACCACTAGCTTCAGAACGGCCAAAATAGCATCATTAACTCTGCGACTGCGAGAACTTACATAATATGATTTTAATTAATACATAACAATAAATATAATGAATTTTATTTGAAATAACATCTACTGAAGGTAGGCCACTAACGCTACCTGTAGACAACCGCGGTTATCGCCAATTCCTGGTGAAACCACTCCAAAACTTCCTGTCGCAGTAAATGTTACAGTACCCCTCAGTACCGGGGAAGCGCACTAAGCGGCTTCTTGGCGTTCAAAAAACGGCTTCAACTGCGACACATGAACTCGAAATTGCCTAGTGGGTTCCTCGTCGCTGGCGATCACACATGACGTCGGTGAGGTAAAACGAATAATCCGTCGAGGGTCGCTCCAACGTGGGGTAAATTTTTGTCCCTGGTTACCGCCGGCTGTTATGATTGTGTGTAGACGTTGCAGTACCAACTGCCCGACGCTGAATGAGTGGCGAGTTGGCTGACGCATGTCATAGTAAGTTTTGATGCGGCGATGTACCTGGTGAAGCTTCTGGCGAATTGAGTCTTCGGTAACGTCGGCAGACGGCTCTAGGAAACGATCCAGTTGCCACTGGAGATCGATAGGCTGAGTGAGTTCGCGACCCAAAAAGATCTTAGCCGGAGATTGACCCGTCGACTCGGAAACACTTGCATTGTGCGAATAGGTGAAGAATGGTAAATATTTATCCCATTCTTTGTGATTGTCGTTGGAACAGGTACGCAAAACAATTGATAGAGTGCTCTTTAAATCCCGCATGGATCGTTCGACCATATTAGATGATGGTTGATAAGGACTGCTGAAGATGTGACGAATGCCCCAGGACAAGGCCATCCGTTGGAAGCAATCAGACTTGAAGACGGAAGCGTTATCTGATACGAGCTCTTTAGGCGGGCCAAAGGAACACCATAGCTTTACAAGATTTTTGACGGTGACGCTTGCAGTAGCACGACGACACGGCATAACCTCGATCCACTTGGAGAATCCATCAAGTAGAACCAATGCGTAGCGATTCCCGGTGGTCGAAGGTATCAGTGGACCACAGAAGTCGATATATACTCTGCCAAAAGTGGACGTCGGCACCGTAGAGGCCATCGGCGCGCCTATTCTCTGGTTATGTGGTTTAGACGTCTGACAGCTTTGGCACGTGCGAACGTATTCTCTTACGTCGCGAAACATATCGGACCACCAGAAGCGTCGAGCAATTGAACGGTAAGTCTTGGTGATACCAGGGTGAGCGACGTCTAAATCGTGGAAATAATACAATATCATACGACGGGTACTTTCCGGAACTACGACTCGTTTCAGTCTGTTCTTACCAGCGAGGCGCATCAGAAGACCTTCCTTTTCGATATACCCTGTCACATCTTCGCCAGCGCTTAAGCGACGTAAGATGAGGCCTATCTCGAGATCAGACTCCTGGTGCTGCTTCAAACTTAAAAAACTTTCTGGAACTTGTTGTAGTACGTTCAAGCTAATCCAATTTGCGTCCGATTGCTTAGTTTCAGACAGCTCATATATTCGACTGAGGGCGTCGGCGACAGAATTTAACGGCCCACGAATATGTTCCACGTCGAATTCATAACGACTTAACTTCAAAACCCAGCGGCCTACTTTTCCCAACTGCTTGGGGTGGCGAAGCATCCAGCTGAGGGCCTCGTTGTCGACTTGGAGTAGAAATCTGCAACCTAGTAAGTAATCGTTAAATTTATTTAAAGCAAAAATTATACCTAAGGCTTCTCTTTCCATTATGACATATCTCTTCTCTGTTTCAGAAAGTTTTCTGGAGGCGTACGAAATAGGATGGAGACCATCTTCAAATTCTTGGAGTAAGACAGCACCAAGAGCAACATCTGACGAGTCACACCTGACCACGAAACGGCGATTAAAGTCAGGAAATCTTAAAACTGGAGCGGTAGAGAGAGCGTCCTTCAGTTTTTGAACAGCATCGACCTGATGGGGACCCATGTGAAATTTAACCTTTTTCTTTTTTAGCTGATTCAGCGGAACGGCAAGTTCACTAAAAGATGGAATAAATCTGGCGAAATAAGCCGTCATCCCCATGAAGGCTCTAACTTGACGCAGTGTTCTAGGAATCGGTATCTCTTGAATCGCTCTAACTTTGTCATGATCGATGTGGCATCCGTCAGGTGAGATGATGTATCCCAGACATTTCACTTTAGTCATACAAAATTGTGCTTTATCAGGATTCACCGTGATTCCAGCTCTTTGAAGGCGTCCGATGACTTCGCGAAGATGCATGAAATGCTCTTCTACTGTAGACGAGTAAATTAATAAATCGTCGAAGTAGTTTGTTACATATTGAAAATGTAGATCTCCGAAAATTGTGTTAATTATTCTGTTAAGTGCGGCGGCGGACACTGCCAATCCGAATGGCACGAAGTTGTATTGATAAGTTCCGAAAGGAGCGGAGAAGGCGGTAATTGGTTTAGAGTCGTCGGTCAACGCCAATTGATGATAAGCTTGGTTCAGGTCCAATTTACTAAAGATTTTCGCACCGCTCAAGCATTGAAAAATGGATTCCGGGCGTGGAACCGGATACGCGTCGTAGCGAATATTTTTATTGACCCGTCGATAGTCGACCACGAGCCTCTGTCCTCCGTCCTTTTTAGGTACAAAAAAACATGGACTCGAATATGGAGATAAACTATGTTCGATAACGCCGCAATCCAGTAATTTTTGGATGTGTTCTTTTAACAAAGTAGCTCTTGGCGGGGTCAGCGGAAATGGCGGTAGGTGAACCGGCGTATCATCGATTAAATGAATTCGGTAAGTATAGCCTCTGACCTTTCCCAATTCTGAAGTTAAAGTATCGTCGAAATCCGAAAGTAATTGTTTCAATTGTTCTTGCTGATGAAGCGTTAGGTCAACTGGACATTCCACGAGAGTATTAATGACTTCTTGCTTAAGGTGAGCGTCTTTAGTAAAAGAAATTTTTTGTTCTGGTGCAAATTGGAAGGATAAAAAATTTTTTGAAAAATTTATGACCGCTTTCATTGTACGAAGAGCGTCTAGGCCTATGATCATTTGGAACGGTAAGGAAGGAATAACAATAAAGTTGAATTTCCAGGTAAAATTATGGATTTTGGTAATAAGAGAAATTTGTTGATTCGATTGGAAAAGCTTTCCATCAGGAAGGCGCACCTTTACTGGCGAAATGAGAGCTTGACCGATCTTGTGTGCCATAATTTCTTCAAAAAGATGATGATCGCAAAAGTTGGTACTAGCCCCTGAGTCGAGTAAAGCGTTGACTGTCAGATGCTTTACTTGTATGGCAATAATAGGCAAGCTTCGCTGATGATAAATGTCGTCAGTCATTGTAGTGGTTTCGCGATCCTCAATGGATCGCGCGCAACTTAGTTTTTTGGCGTAGGCTGGGTTGGTACTTGAGAGCTTTGCATTCTCGGACGGCGCCGACAGTATTGAATAGAATGCCCCGACATTTTGCAATAGGAACAATGCGTTGCTCTTGAAGTATTGGAACTTTCTGCTTCCGGTTGGAGAGCTTCGAATTGATTTTCCCGTGATCTAGCCATCTGTAAAAGTAGTTCGGAATCTCTAATGCGCTTTACTAGCTTCTTGAGTTCTACAATTGTCTCTGGAACTTGGATATCTTTAATCTTCAAGAGTGTTTCGTAATTCACATGCGACCATATTTGAAAAATGAGATCTGTCTCTGATATGACTGCTTGTAAGCTTTGAGCCTTATTGACGATATCGTGTATGAAGTCACCAAACGATTCTTGAGGTCGTTGGAATCTTCTCACGTAATTATTAATGAGCTGTACTTTGACTAAGGGTGACAAAAATTCTTGCAACAGTTCTGCTTTTGTTCTTTTCCAGGTTTTCCATGTTGTGATTCCCTCCGACCACCATTTTCTAAATTCTCCTTGAAGATGATCAATAATAGCAGACATTATGATGGGTTCAGAAGCGATTTTAAGATCAATTATTTCTTGAATCTCCTCGATAAATGCAATTAGTCGAGTAGGATCTTGACCCTCGAACGGCGTAATTTTTTCCACAAATTTCTTTACATCATGTTTAATTCGATCGTCTTGATTCACTAGATGAGTTGTAAGAGTTTCGGAAAGGCGTCGAAGTTCAGAAACTTGATCAAATATGCCAGTGGATAATCTCATGTGTACTGCTGTAGCTAGAGCCAACGGTGAAGTGCCTTGCTCTGGTGCGTCATTTTGACTTGTATTAAGAGCTGGACGATTATTTTCTAGAGTGCTTTGATTATTTTGACGCACTTCTTGCGTTTGGATATCGTCCTCTTCGTTTGAGTCGTGTGCGCGTCCTGATCGTGTAATCGGCATGGTTAGAAGTCGAGATTATAATTGATTGAGAGTTGATTAATAAAGAGATTAGTAAATTATTATAGTTGAGATTAATATTATATTATTGTTAAGCAGATTAGAAATTTTATATTATTATTTGATATTTTATTGAAATATAAAACGACATAAAAGTCAGCTAAATTAATTACATTTTTATTAGTAAAATACGAATTACGTAACGGGTTAAAAGTTACATCAGGCAGTAACGAACGCGTTTTATTAAAAGCTGTTTAATGGTTTGATTTATTTAATTTTAAATTTGTTGAATTATTTATTAGAACGAATTATTTTAATGTTATTTTACAGAGTTTTTAAAGGTTCACAACTACGTTATGCTACCATTTCTATGACGAGGCGAATTATGCGGGGTGAAAAATATTAATAAACAGGAGATTTGCGGATATAGGTGTAAGGTTGAGGAAGCGTTTCACTAAGGATGGGCCCAATATATCCGATAAATTCGCATGAACTGTGAATTGACTCTTTAACATTTAAAATAATTAATAAAAAAAGTACGAGTTTTAAAAAATTATATTTATAAAATTTAAAGAAGAAAATTATTTAAATATTCGTTTAATTAACAGACGGTTAGATATCAAAAAAAAATACACAAATATTAAAAGATCAAATAGCACGAAATAATAAATTGTTTAGATCGACGCAGTTATAGAGTGAATATATCTGTTCGTTCTGCCTGTGCTCGAACCACTAGCTTCAGAACGGCCAAAATAGCATCATTAACTCTGCGACTGCGAGAACTTACATAATATGATTTTAATTAATACATAACAATAAATATAATGAATTTTATTTGAAATAACATCTACTGAAGGTAGGCCACTAACGCTACCTGTAGACAACCGCGGTTATCGCCAATTCCTGGTGAAACCACTCCAAAACTTCCTGTCGCAGTAAATGTTACAATATGGATATTGGAAGATAGCGTATGCTCTGTCTTATATTGCATTATTTCAATATAGTTATTCAATTTTTTGACTGCTGATGTTTGAATTTAAGTTTAAAAACCCTGGCCTACTGAGTTAAAATGACGTGTAACTAATTATTGACGTCGATTGGATGGCGAGACCTAGGGTTCGGACCAAAATTTCTCGACGTTCATACCTTCCCGAACAATTTGACTTTCTCTGTCTGTATGTCCCTTTGTACGCTTATAACTCGAGAACCACTGATCCGATTTACATGATTTTTTTTCAAGTAAATAACTTCTTATGCGACTGCGAGTTTTAAAATATTCTGGTATCACGCAAAAGCAACCGAACTGATTCTCAAAAAAAAACGTATGTTCTGGCATCACACAAAAATAAGTAGGTAGGTAGTAGATGCTTTGTTTTTTAAACGGTGCTTTTATTTAGCTTGATTCCGTATATTTGTTACAAATCTTGCGACCGATTGAGTTGAAATTTGGCACACATGTGTAGCTCCGGTGACAATACAATATTATGGTAACTAACTGACCGGCCCGGTCCGTCCGGGTGTAAATCGTACTTTTGAACTTTTACCCACTTCCAGTGATCCGATTGAGATGAAATTTTGCACACATGTGTAGCTCCGGTGACAATACTATTTTATGGTAACTACCTGACCGGCCCGGTTTCGTCCGGGTGTAAATCGTACTTTTGAATTTTCACCCACTTCCTATGATCCGATTGAGTTGAAATTTTGCACACATGTGTAGCTCCGGTGACAATACAATATTATGTTAACTAGCTGACCGGCCCGGCTTTCGTCCGGGTGTAAATCGTACTTTTGAATTTTCACCCACTTCCTATGATCCGATTGAATTGAAATTTTGCACACATGTGTAGCTCCGGTGACAATACAATATTATGGTAACTAGCTGACAGGCCCGGCTTTCGTCCGGGTGTAAATCGTACTTTTGAATTTTCACCCACTTCCCGTGATCCGATTAAGTTGAAATTTTGCACACATGTGTAGCTCCGGTGACAATACAATATTATGGTAACTAGCTGACCGGCCCGACATTCGTCAGGGTGCAAATCGTACTTTTGAATTTTCACAGGCAAAAGGTCTTTCTCAGGTAACGTTTCAGTGGATCGGATAAATGTTATAAAATCAGACTAAGGAAATAAAGCACACTAAAAATTAAAAATAAAAAATATATAAAAAACTTTTAATTTAAACGGTTTTATAAATGTACTAAAAAGAAAAAAATAAAATTTAATTTAGGTTCATAAGTATAAAAGCGTGGGTCGTGACTGTAATAAATTATCATAGAGTTTACGATCCACGCTTTTATACTTATGAACCTATATTAAATATTATTTTTTTCTTTTTAAAACATTTATAAAACCGTTTAACTTAAAAGTTTTTTTACCTATTTTTATTTGAAGCTATGCTTCTTAACGCACGTTTCAGATGGGGACCTAAATAATAAAAAGTGAAACGTCACGTCACGAAGTAGTGTAACGTCACTTTTGTAAAAATTATCCGATCCTTTTGAAAATTAATATTTGAGTTTTATAGGACACAAAAAAATAAAATGGCGTCAGATTTCAAAATGGCGGTCATATGTACTTTTTTGTAAAAATTATCCGATTCTTTTGAAAATTAATATTTGAGAGTTTTATAGGACACAAAAAAATTAAATGACGTCAGATTTCAAAATGGCGGCCATATGTACTTTTTTGTAAAAATTATCCGATCCTTTTGAAAATTGATATTTGAGAGTTTCATAGGACACAAAAAAATAAAATGGCGTCAGATTTCAAAATGGCGGCCATATGTACTTTTTTGTAAAAATTATCAGATCCTTTTGAAAATTGATATTTGAGAGTTTCATAGGACACAAAAAAATAAAATGACGTCAGATTTCAAAATGGCGGCCATTATATGCAGTACTTTTTTGTAAAAATTATCCGATCCTTTTGAAAATTGATATTTGCGAGTTTCATAAGACACAAAAAAATAAAATGACGTCAGATTTCAAAATGGCGGAAATATGCAGTACTCCTTTCTAAAAATTATACGATCCTTTTGAAAATTGATATTTGAGAGTTTCATAGAACACAAAAAAATAAAATGGCATCAGATTTAAAAATGGCGGCCATATGTACTTTTTTGTAAAAATTATCCGATCCTTTTGAAAATTGATATATTTTGAGAGTTTCATAAAGGACACAAAAAAATAAAATGACGTCAGATTTCAAAATGGCGGAAATATATTGTAATCCTTTCTAAAAATTATACAATCCTTTTGAAAATTGATATTTGAGAGTTTCAGACGCAAAAAAATAAAATGACGTCAGATTTAAAATTGGCGGCCGTATGTACATTTTTGTAAAAATTATCCGATCCTTTCGAAAATTGATATTTGAGAGTTTCATAGAACACAAAACAATAAAATGACGTAAGATTTAAAAATGGCGGCCATATGTACTTTTTTGTAAAAATTATCCGATTCTTTTGAAAATCGGTATTTGAGAGTTTCATAGGACACAAAAAAATAAAATGACGTCAGATTTCAAAATGGCGGCAATATGTACTTTTTGTGTAAAAATTATCCGATCTTTTTGAAAATAGATATTGACGAGTTTTATAGAACGCAAAAAAATAAAATGACGTCATATTTTAGAATGGCGGCCATAGGTATATACTTCTTTGTAAAAATTATCCGATCCTTTTGAAAATTGATGTTTGAGAGTTTAATAAAACACAAAAAAATAAAATGGCGTCAGATTTCAAAATGGCGGTCAAATAATAATTTTTTAATTGTATTGTTTATATCTTTGATAAATTCGGTTTTATATACAATGCGTAAGAAACATAGCTTCTGTCGGGTATCTTACGACACCTCATGACTTTTTTTATTTAGCAGGTTCCGAGTTTCGCTTAATAGTCAACCGTTGCTACGGAAAATTGTTTAAAAAATTCACTGCACTATTTTTTCTATGTAATCCAATACATATTTACATTAGGTCTTATGGCCATAGCCTACTACAAAATTGATCTTCTTAGTGTTATTTTCCCTATGTTCGGTAAAACCGTTTACACACAATACCTACATGAATATCGCGCCTTGTAATTCTTGAATTACTTGTATGCTCCAAAATTTTTTATATTCTGTAGTTCAATTATAACAAAAAATGTTTAATGAATTTTTACTGTAAAATCAAAAGTTTTCGAGTAATATACTTACATATATATTTTTAAAGCTGTGCAGCAGACTTTGAGCGTGCACTCAACACACATTAAAATCATATTTGTGTAGCGTTGACCGCCAGACAAAAAAAAAGTGTTGCAAGTTTGCATCAGCGCCAGAGCACTGTGCAGCGACGTAATGCAATAGTTGCATCGTTTCTTCGCCGTATCAATGAACGCGATAACAAAATGCAATTTCATCATCAGGGCGGTGATTCAGCAAATAGAGAAGAAATGTACGTAATAAAGTAATATCATTCTGTCGCCTTGCAGTGACTGATTTCTTTGCACATTGTATTGTCGAAAGTTCAACTTTCCCTGACACGTTAGGGTGCCCTTTCTGAGGTTCCGTACATCCGATGAAAAAACGGAACCCTTATAAGATCACTCTCGTGTCTGTCTATCTGTCTGTCCGTCTGTCACAGCTTATTTTCTACGAATCTATCGGACAAAAAAAGTTGAAATTTGGTGCATATAGGTATATAGAGTTAGTTAGGTGACCCAATCACGGACGAAGATAAGATAAGATATAAGTTTATTTGCATGGCCAAAAATTGGATACAAAAGGTCAATAAAACATACAGTACCTACAAAGTAAAAATATCAATATAAAAAAATTCACATCATAATAATGTATCCAGACTATATAAATTTAAATCAAAGGCCCACGTTCGAAGTTCCTTGTTTAGGGTCTAAATTAAAAATGTTAACGAATGAAAATTAAACATACAAAATTAATAGATACCTAGATATTTATAAAAATCATATAAACAAACACTATTTCAAAATTTTAGGTTTTGAATAGGGTTTCAAAATATTGCATCATTGTATGAATATGACATAATTTTTAAGCCAGGTACACAAATGAGTGCAGAATGTGTTAAGTAGTCAATTGGCACAGACTGGAATACGCGCCCAAGTTGAACCAAACCGTGACGTCAGACAGACTACCTGGGTGGGTTCCAGTCCAGTCCACACTCCACAGCACAACAAACGCGGACTGTGAGAGCAAGAGCACTCAGCAATGGAGGGCATCACACTATATCGCACAGTGGGCAATGATACAAAGAAACATAAAAAAAACAAATTTAGTCATATTCTTAAGCACAACATTTTAATAATTACTACATTTTGAATGCTTCAATCTTCATCAAAACCTGTCTTTATAAAGAAACGTGGTCAAAATTGATAATTTACCAAGTTCCAGGAATGCGCCAGATACTACCTGTATTTAAAGGGAATTGTCTGTAATAATAATAAAAATTCTTTATTAAAAAATCCTTATTGGATGTTAATAGTGTCAATTTACAATAATTACAAGTTACTGTATACAGATTAGATGGGATGGTATAATAATTTTTTGTTAGCAACAAATTTTTATATTACGTATTTCTTCCGGAACTTTATTATATATTCGAATCGCATTGCAAAGCACCATCGCTAGTAACTCTTAGATGTGTTTGATTTGTTTATTTCTGGTTTCATATTTATGTGACTGTATATTAATTTCAAAAATGTGCCTACATTCAAAGTTTAGAATATATGCCTGCAGTTAAGCCTACAATTAATTTGTGTTTGTGGCTCAATAAAACATGTTTGTTTAATAAATATAGTAAGTATCTCACTACACAATTTGAATTTTGATTCTACTGTAAGTTGTTATGAACAAGGCCGTGAAGAGAAAATCCGGGCTCAGGGGAATTTTTTCAATCAAGTGGACTTAGTTTTTGCCAAAATAAAAAAAACTAAATTGCGAAAATAATGGGCAGTTGAAAATTCAGGCCCTTAAAAAAGTTTGGACTCCCTCCTCGTCGGGCTTGGTTATGCATTATTCATAAAGGAAAACGACAAATCTAGGTTTAGCTTATAGCCTACTAAACTTATTATATAAAATCATCAATTTTGAGCTGAAATGCTCTTTTTGGGGATACCTTAACTGATATAATACCTGTATGAAGACCTTGTTAAATAAAATTTAGCTGCACCGTAGATGAAGTTTCATTCTGCTTTCAGGATGCCAATTTCAGAAGAAAGTTTTAGTGAGACAGTCAGCATATAGGCTAAGATGCATATATAACTTAGAATAAATATTGTTATGTCTACCATTTCAAAATTTTTGTTTTTAATTTTTTTCTTAATTTTAATAAAAATTATTCCATTTACATTTTGATCAGCTTTTTGATTCTTATGCGCCACTGTGCATCGTCCTTATTCACGACAAACTTAACCTCTATCCATCTCGCTCACTTTATATCAATTAGCAATGTGAAACGATCCTTTATTATTTTATTTCTTTTTTCATCTCATATGTTAGGTGCGTGGACGTGGTACGTTCCCTTTACAAATAACCGAATTCAAAACTCGTCACGCATATTATTAAACAGGGATGAGGTTAACTGTTTTGGTAACACAAAGAGTGGATCATTCACTTATGTAATGAATACATTTTGTGAGGGTTGAAGAGTTTATCAAAGAGTTCTAATTACAGTATAGAGGCTACAAGAGAATGGCGCAACTGCCCCATGTTCATGTATATGTCTGTGATATAATAATTAATAATCAACTAGTTACTAGACGGACCCCGTACAAATTCGACGGAGTGAGGATATTTGGAAAAGTATCTTAGAAAAAAAAATAATTTTAATTGTTTATATTATTTTAAAGAAACAAGTTGAATGTCCCTTTTTAACATGCGCAGTTGCCTTCTTTTGGCTTCGCCAAGCGGTTAGATAAAGCCTGAAAATTTTCTTCATTGCCAAAATTTACCAGAAAGGATTACATTGCAGCCTGCAGGTTTCTGTACCAACCATAGATTGTAGTACCACCAGTATGGACAAATTATTTTAGTTCCGTAATAATATTTTCAGCGTCACTATACAATATGTTGTAGACCTTATATAAAATACTAAAATATAGGTAGGTAATTCCAAAAAAGACAAGATTTACAAAATAGACGGTGAATCTATTACTTAAGTTTTATGCTTTCTCAATGGGGTCGTCCCACATTTTTTTATTTTTGAAATCTACATTAGGTACAAATAGATTAGGTACGAAACAATTTTTTTGCGATTTTTTCGACGTAGATAATTATTAGCCTGTGAATTGGCTGACTAGATCTACTGTGTCACACCCACTGATCTGTGCGAACCACAAGGAAAATAATTTTCATACATCTCTTTCTATATGGCAGGGACGGACTGGCACAAAAAAGCGGCGCGGGCGGAAGACTAAGCAACGGTGCACATAGCTTTTCTTTGAGGGAGGGGGAGGTAATATAGTGGCCATGCAAGTGACTAAGTAAATATATAGCGTTAGTCTACTCACCGGGGGGGGGGGTGCGGGGTGCGGAATACCCCGAGCAGGAGGGGGGCCCGGACTCCCCCGAAAAAATGTTTGAAAAAAAAAATTAATTGCGGGAGTCAATATAAAGAAAACTGTCGTTTAGATCTGGAATTCAATTTTTCTAGAATTAGATATCTATTAATTCTAATTTATAGAAAAATTGAAAAAGCAAAACAATCATCTCAAATTTTTCTTTCTTGAACAAATTGATGTTCCAGAGCCATGATTAAGAAAACCATCCCGTTTCGATGTAGAATTTAATTTTTCAAAAAACTGAAATCCAGATCGAAACGATGGTTTTCTTAATCATGGTTTAGGAACATTAATTTATTCGAGAAAGAAAAATGTGAGATGATTGTTTTGCTTTTTATTTCGCAGAATCGCATGGTAGTGGTCGGGTCGAGAATATTCCCACGACACTAATTCCCATCGTCTCGAATTTTTCTATATCTCCTGTTAACTGTTCCAACCAACGCAATGCGGTTAACTTTCTGGAATTTTTTTAAACAAGAAAACAAACATTAAAAACAATAAAAATATAATGTTTCGATTGTTTCGGGGTTTATGTTTACCTATAGGTACGTTATCCAAACGACGGTGATAAGAGGATAGGCGATGCGAAACGAGATGGCGAAAAATATTCCTGGAACTGAAACATATTAATCAAAATATAATAACAACTAAGGCAGGAGGCAGACGCTCGACCGGGCGCAGCGCATAAACTATATACAACCTGAACTAATTTCCAGAATCATAGAAAAAATTAAAAATTTGCGCCGAAAAGATTGCGTGCTTTGATTTTTCACCCTGACCAGTGGATCAGCGGCGCCAAACTCGCACTGTTCAAAATTATTGTTACGGATCACCCTGTATATAAACGTCAGGCAAGAATTCTGAGAAGCGGTGTCTGACGTTGAACACACTGGTGCCTACGCGAAGATTCTAGACAACGCTAGAGAATACGAGGACGCACTGAGAGTACACCGCGCGCTAGTACATAAGCAGCGAGTCGACGGGAATCGGGAAGCAGTGAATGGTGAGTCGTGCCATCAAGTGGATCAGTGATATAAATATTAGTCAATCAACGGTCGAATCAGTCAGTACAGTGATATAAATAGTGGAGTGGATATAAATAAATAGTACTGAAGTAACTGAGTAAATGACCGACATAAATAAACGTTCGAAATAAATCTGATATAAATACAGTGACATAAATAATTACAAATAAGTAATCCTTGTATATATAGTTATGTGTTAAGTGTTATTTAAGTGTTTCGCTTTGTTTAAGAATTACTGTTTAATTATTATTATTGTGTTGATTGTTAGAACTGACTTTTCGTTGTTGCATTTATTGTTATTGTATTTATAAATATTGTAAAAAAATATTTATTCCACCAACTCAGAAAACAGTACTGTAACATTATCGAATATTGATACGTGGGACGATGCTATATTTAAAATAGTCCTGAATGAATCTTGGTTTTATCACAACCCTTATTTAAGAAAATATGTGGTGCGCCTTAACACATTATTTTGTATGCTTTGGAATATTGAAAGGAGAACAGACAGAATGTGATAAAATCAGCCACTCTAAAATCATTAGAAATTCTAAGTAGGTTTATTCATAATGTATTAGAAGTAATAAAAAAAGATAATAGTATGTCTGTTTAGTTTTTGGTGTTTGTCGACATGTACAATGTAAAACAAATACGATTATAATGCTACTGTTGGTTGCTTAACAGCTATTAAAAGCGGCTAGTTAACATAATATTTGTGTATTTTAATTTCATCATCTGAGAACTATTTCCTTTGACATAGAACGCAATACAAAAAGGAAATTAATTTAATGTAAATTTATTTTATTATTATTTCGTAAGAACACCCATCTGCCAGGCATTATCTGAGTCTAGTACCAATTCGAATTTTTAATTTATTATCAATTTCAATAATAAACTGAAAATTCAATTTATACTTCTTTTTTAATAATAATAGGTATAATTAATTTAAGGTTGCCTAAGTACCAAATCATTTTTTCAATTTATTACTATTTTTATCTGATAATAAAATTATTGGAGTTGACATTTTCATAAACAGCTGAGTCATAGAAAAGCCATATAAACAACGGCATCCCAACGAGCTCGGCTACTCTGAGACATTAATTAGTATCTACTTTTACTAGTTTTTGAAATTAGAATTTGAAAACTGAAAGTACTAGAGCCTATAATATAAAAAATCGCATCTTCACGACCTCAGAAGTTTTGAAGTCCTATTTGATATTATACGAATTTTATTAGGTCTTAGGTAAAAACCTAACAGCCATGGTAAAATACCAAACAACTTCATCCCGGCGTTCGCGGCAATTCTTAAGTGAAATAAAAAATAAATTAATACACAAATGTAGTAAAAATATAAAATCCATAAATAAAATTTAGTTGAAAGAACATCGTCTGGTTTATAGCTAAATATTTGTTTTGTATACACATAAATAAAATGTCATAATGGTAGGGAGATATAATTACTTACGCATGGATGCCATCTTTGATTACAAAGTTCAAGTAGAGAACGCAGTCACAGAAGAATTAGAGTGCTATTCATGGGGGATTGTTGGTGGCCAAGTGAGGAGAAACCACGCGTGTTACAACACTGTCGCATCTGTATATTGTGTGGTGTAAAAAGGATCTATTCAAATACCATTCTCAACGACATGGCTGTAGTGAGTCCGGTACGACAAAATAAACTCATGATTTTTTCTGTTCAAAATTATTAACGTACGTCGATGGAACACTGAATTCTCAATTCAGTTAACAAGCAAAATACGCTTGGACATATTTTCACTTTTATAGAGAATTGACTAATTTATTAATAGAGTGAAGATACTGAGCTCGAAAACCGGCGAAGGGAGATGTGAATTGGACTTTTTCCTATTGCCTCTCCCTGAGAAACGGATCCTGTGCCGGCCACCTTGTTGAAGTTTTTCATGGTTTCCCTCACTAATTACAGATAAATATCGATATGGTCCGTTATAGACCAAGAGCCGGGCGTAAATATATGAAGCTGATCATTTGTGATAGGATGAAATTTTCAGGGAAGGTAGTATTTATTATGAGAAAGAAAAAGCGCTAGGGCTGCCTAGTCAAATCCTGATGCGACGGCCGGGATAAGCCACTTCCGGTGCAAAAAGTCAATTTTTATATGTATAAATTGAAACAGCTCAAAATTACAAAGTGGCCCTTAGTCCAACATGGTAACCATAGTTTTTAAGAAAATGACATTTCGAAAATTATAAATTGTTAATAACTGCTCAAAATTGGATAAAATATAATAGTTAAATCCTGTATTATGAAAAAGAAAAGTTATACATTTTGTAAAGTAGTATCAGTATATTCAAAAATTAAAATTTTTGATGTGAAACATCTTAAGGTACGGGTGTAAAATCGTTTGAAGATCTAAAATATGGCGCCATTAATTGTATGCTGTCATATAATGAGGAAAGATAATTATGAGCTAATGAAATATGTGTATTTTGCACTGGAAGTGAGCTCCTCCCGGCCGTCGCACCAGGATTTGACAAGGCAACCCTAGCGCTTATTCTTTGTCATACTAAATACTACCTTCCCTGAAAATTTCATCCTGTCACAAATGAGCTATATATATTAACGCCTGGCTCTCAACCTATTATACAAGATCATTGCCGATGAATACAGTATTTCTTTCAATTTTTTTTAAATAAGTAGATCTTTTCCACATTTAATATGTTAAAAAAAATACGTCAGCGGATAACTTTTTCATGAATTTATCAACAGAATTATTGCTAATGATGCCATAAATTGGGGGCTTGAGAATAGCCGAGAGTGTAGCGGCGCTGTTGTTTACATAGCGTTGCTATGGTTCCTCTATTACAAGTCCCCAGTTCCCGAGTTCTAGCCCGAGAGCTGGTAAAAGTGTCAATTGGATTTTCAATTTATTATTAAAAAAAAAAAAAAAAAATGAATTGAAAATATGAATTGGTGCTAGGCCCAAATAACCTTAGCTGTTGGTGGTCTTTAAAATACAATTACAATTACAATTGCCATAAATTGACCTGCTATCTTATAATTGAGAAAAAATCGATCGGCATGGCAATTAATGCCCTTCGTATTTTTTTTTTAAACAAAACAAAATGTTCTTCGACTAATATACAGGAAACTAACAAAAAGTTCCCCTGTAATTTTGGCACAGAAATGAGAGAAAGAGATAGCTGTTGTAGACGACTATCATTCTCTCTTTCTAGAATTGTGCAATTGGTTCTTCGCCCTAACATGTATGGTTGCTATGAATATGAATATTCTCAATTTTCAAATATAAAGTGACAGCATAAAAAGCATAAAATATAGACACGTAGACGAAGAACCAATCACAATTCTAAAAAGAGATAATTATATTCGTCTACAATAGCCATCTCTTTCTCTCATTTTTGTGCCAATAGTAAGCATTAGTAGGATATGGAATGCTCTGTCCATCCTCAGGAAACCAACTGGAAACCACGTACAGCCCTGTTGCGTTTCTGCATTTCTTTTTAAGTTCTTTTAACTCAGTCAGGGATGAATATCAAGATCGGTCTATACACACAATTCAAACGCTGGGAAACAAACACACACAGCTAAGAAATAATAGGTCACGGTCTGAATTCTTAGTAATTTGGGTGCACCTTTAACTATAAAATCTGATACACAGCATAGTCAACAAGTTTATATCTTTTAAATTGAATAAAACATAGCGTTTTAATTTATTTACACTCAAGAATTTTATTTTATAACAATTGTTTCGCACGACACAGTGTTTTCGTCAGACCTTGTCTGAGGAAGTCACGGTGCTGTGTTTAAGATATTTGGCTTACGTAGCCACTGTGCTGTGTTTAAGATCTTTGTGCGACAAAGCCACTGTTTTGTGCGAAACAATTGTTAGCAAATAAAGTTCTGATGTATTTTAATAATGTGTGTCAAGTTGTATTGGCCAATTTAAATTTTTTCAACTTTGTCAACGCCAATCGTTTGTCCTACGTTTGTTCCGGGCGCCTACAAAATTTCAGCATTTGTTCCGAAAATATAAAAAAGTTATTACCAATAATAGGTGGCCAGCCAACTTGACGTCAGGTTGTATAGACCACGTCGTAAAACAACATTTTGAGAACTTTTATTATGCCAATCGTTTGTTTTCAGTTTGTTCCGGACGCTTACAAAATTTCAGCGTTTGTTCCGAAAAAATAAAAATGTTATTAGCAAAAATAGGTGACCAGCCACTAGTATATGTACATTGCTGGACATACGTTTGTCGTTTTATTTTTGGCCAGTAGTGTACATATACTAGTTGTTGGTTATCTATTTTTGCTAATATCTTTTTTATTTTTTCGGAACAAACGCTGAAATTTTGTAGACGTCCGGAACAAACCGAGAACAAACGATTGGCATAATCAAAATTCTCAAAATGTTGTTATTTAGACGTGGTCTATACAATTTGACTTTAAGTTGGCTGGCCACCTATTATTGCTAATAAATTTTTTATTTTTTCGGAACAAACGCTGAAATTTTGTAGGCGTCCGGAACAAACGTAGAACAAAGGATTTGCGTTGAAAAATTTGACAAAATGTAAGTTGGTCCATACAAATTGACACACATGTTTTAATATAGGTTTTCATAATTTTATAGCGTATCGCTGGACTAAAGTTTCATCAAAATCGGTCGGCCGTTCTCGAGTGATGATTATACAAACAGACATATAAAAATTCTGGAAACATGCATCTATTCTTACAAAATACCCAAAAACATTATTATTGAAAGGTCACCAACAGTTAGGGTTATTTGGGCCAAGTAGCGATTAGTATTTTCAATGTATTATTTTTTAATAATTAAAAATCCAATTGATACTCTTACCACTTACCACTTCTCAGATTATGGGGGCTTGTAATAGAGGATTTATTTATTTATTGTAAATTATAGACGCGTCGACAACTTAGGTCATTAGCGTCTTCTTGTAATAGAGGAGCCATATAAACAAGGGCATTGCTACACGCTCGGCTATTGTCAATTAGCCCATTATTATTAGTAGACAATCGTATTTCAGTTTTTGTGTGTATGTACGCGAACCAGTAGCTGAGAGCCACTGTTCAAGTCCATGTGGCACAACGTGAAGCAGCTTATCTATAAATGCGCAGACATGAGACAGTGTGGCTCAGCCTTCGGCATATGAGAGATCATTAGCTGCTGGAAGGGATGAAGGGCATTGAAGGTTTTTATATTTTTTATGATTTCGTCTGCCAAGCATTTATTGTGAACATTAAAGAATTTGTGGATACGAAATAATTATAGACAAACGCCACTTTAATCATACTGTTACGATTGACGTGGATACAGTTATTATTTATGGATTAATTTTTTTTAATTCTTTATGTTCAGAATTATTAACCTCCAGAATTAATTCTTTATATTTCCTTTAACCTGGAAAGAGTAAGGACAAGTATATTTTAGCATATTAGTGTGGCTTTATAAACTAAACATAAAAGACTGATAACAGAACACTAATGAGTAATGAAAATATTATTATATATAATTAATTTTATTGTAAAAAAGCGTGGGGTAGTATGAAAATGCACCCCACGCTTTTTTACAATAAAATTAATTATTTTTTACTTTTTAGTTCATTAAAGCGTGTTTTTTAGTTTTTTTAAATTATAATTTATTTTTGCTTTTTAGTCCTGAAGATCCTGGTCAGGATAATGGGACAAACTTATGGAATTATTGTATTGTAATCGGTCCTTGATAAGTGTGCAAAGTTTCAGTTCAATCTGAAGTTTTTTGCTTTTTTTTTTAGTCCTGGAGATCCTGGTCAGGATAATGGGACAAACTTATGGAATTATTGTACTGTAATCGGTCCTTGATAAGTGTGCAATGTTTCAGTTCAATCTGAAGTTTTTTACTTTTTTTTTTTTAGTCCTGGAGATCCTGGTCAGGATAATGGGACAAACTTATGGAATTATTGTATTGTCGTTGGTCCTTGATAAGTGTGCAAAGTTTAAACTAAATCTGACCGTTCAAAGTTGGTCAAAATCAAGTTCAAAGAAGTCGGTTACAAACTGACAAACAAGCAAGCCCGCAAACATACTGGTGAAGCTAATATAAGCGTGTTAAAAACATTTTTGATTTTTCTAATGTAAATCAATATTTAATAAGGCTTTATTTTTTAACCGACTTCAAAAAAGAAGGAAGTTCTCAATTTGATGCATATTTTCACCGTAGAGGAAAAAGGAAGCTTAGAATCCATAGAGCGGGTGGAACGACACGAGATGGCTTTATTACAATCATACTCTGTTAAATAGAAACGCTCTGGGTGACACACATTTAACAAGTTTCTAGATTTAGCACAGGGCTTGAGAATAGCCGAGAGTGTAGCGGCGCTGTTGTTTACATGGCGTTGCTATGGTTCCTCTATTACAAGTCCCCAGTTCCCGAGTTCTAGCCCGAGAGCTGGTAAAAGTGTCAATTGGATTTTCAATTTATTTAAAAAAAAAAAAAAAATAATGAATTGAAAATATGAATTGGTGCTAGGCCCAAATAACCTTAACTGTTGGTGGTCTTTAAAATACAAATTAGATTTAGCACGCATTAATATTATATAAAACAAAATAGGCCAGCCAAGTAGAAAGTTTTTGTTAATAAATAAAAATGTTTACTTAAATGATGTAAATTTGCATAGAAAATTCAAAACAGAAACTGAAAACAACAAATGGAGAACAGTAACAGAAATAAATTGTATACCTTTGTAATGTTTATTTACATTCAAATACACATTTGAAACGTTTGTAATATTTCAAACCTAGCTCAAACTGGCAACCCGTGTAATTACATCGTGAAATGTGAAGGTAAATCGAAGACAGAGCACAACTCATTGTCGTCGAAATCTAGATTACAATATATTCGTAATTCGATTCGATTTTCGATAAAGCAGGAATAGACAACATTCATAATTTGTTTTTTACGTTTATATTAATGTAATATTTATTATTTTTAAGCCTGTTCTCACCCTAGTGCTCATTTGAAATAAAAAATAGGGTGCAGTTTTATGAAACCACGGTGCAAGTGAAACTTATTGCCATAACCTCGCCATAACCCTAAAAGCTCGAAATCGCTGAAAGTATATAATTTTGTTTACGTGGTTTTGGTAATGTAATTTGAACCCTGATTAGTATGGAGACGAACGTAAGAACCCAAATTCTATGGTTGGTGGTCAATGAGCTTTTGATGTGCTGATCGGCTGACTATTCGTACGATAATAGTTATGTAGACCTACACTGTAAGAAATAAGAAGGCCGATTACATAGATTATCGATGGTCCATTTGTAGCCAGCGATTAATCTGGTAATAGGCACACAAAGAGACAATGGCGTCGTAAACAGGTATCGCCTGCACATCGCGTAGATTCCATAAAAACACATTGCTCATGCGTGGTTACTAATTTTACATTAATTTGTTTTGTATTCATCCATTTTATATATGTAACTATACATTTTATTTTGTAATTTTTACACACTTTATTGCAATATTACACAAATTATGTAATTTTAATTTACTTTATGTAAAAATCACAAATTGGTTTAACTTTACAGTAAAAGTCCAAGTTTATATGAAGTTTTCTGTGTAAAAATAAATAATAATGTAAAATAACTTAGAAAATCGAGCAAATTCTATATTAACTTTCAAAGTATTTTTACATCAATTTTTTACAGTGTACAATATAGTTATGAACATAACGCCGCTGCTTTTCGATGAGTACTGGTATGATCGATCGCTTCAACGGACGTGACGTAATGCTCGACATGCATAACCGAATAAAAAAAAATGAGGCTAATAAAGTTTCACTTTAATAAAACATACATAATTGCATTAATCATTTAGAGAGATTTACACGGCATAAATAGCGTCAACAAATATAAATAATATCAAAAATTCATATTGAAATACTTATTGAGGTTGTAATTGCATTGACTTATTAGTATTTTTTGAATTGTTTTTAAAATTGAAGCAGTGGCAAGTTTCTGATTTCTATGGGTATTTTATTACAAATTCTTATAATAAAGTTTATCACGCCAATATAAACTATACGTGAAGATTTGTTTTTAATAGATTTAATTGATTCTTATAGATTTATGTCGGGTTTTACGATCATGACTTTTCGTTGTCCCATGTATTAGAAATAGGTCTGGGTTTTGCAAGCAAAATATAGCACATTTGAATATGTAGCAATCATAAATATTCTTAATATTTTAAATTTCTTGAAGAAAGTTCTACATTTACTGCTAATTTTAGCCTCATATTTCGAAAAGTCGTTTTAAATTTAGACAAACTAATGGCGAACTCGTAATTTCCCGCCTAGGAAACCTCAAGATATCAACAAAATTGTTAATCACCGACTGTCTGTCGTGTGCGGTAGGTTATTTATTAAAAAATTGGTCTAACCAGATAACTTTTATTTGTTACCTGTAAAATGTATTGGCTTTAAAAAAAAGTTAACCAATTCACTCGGTCGAAGTTTTTTCACGTAATTATTAGACAAGTCACCCTAGAAATAGTCTTGAATGCATGAATAGACTAATAGTACACTAAATCAAAAAGTTACGTTTGTATTAACCAATAACTTTTATAATTTATTTACAATGAAATTTGTTTTTATTAAAATGAAGTTTTCTTCCTCTCAATGAATACAATATACAATAGGTATACAATATACTGCAATATACAATATACTTCTCTCAATGAACTTTTATTGGTTGAGTTTTTTTAAAGTTAGTTTTTTAGTCACACTCACATCCATCCTCTGTTGAAACTTCACGAGTACAAACCTAGCGCTCTCAATGTTAATAAAATATAATAATGATTTTAATTTAAACTGTATCATTAGCACGCCACTGGCAGATATGTGTATGGAAATGTGTGCAGCTATATTAAACATGAACGATAGCTGTCACTTAAGTAATGCGAGCTTGTTGTAGCAATAATGCTCGGTATTTATAAGATGGTACGTGATAAAACTGTTCGTTGGTATGGATCGGTATGGATAGATCCAGAAGAAAATATTAAAAAAAATATGTTTAAATTAAAAATAAAATAAAAAACACGCTTATATCAACGCATTAAAAAGGTTCTATTCTATAATGTTTAAAAACCTGGGGCACTCGATGTATTAATTGAAATAGGTGCACGCTTTTAAACGTTATAGAAGAAAAAAAATGTTTTTACTTTTTAGTGCGTTGATATAAGCGTTTTTTTTCTTCAAATGTTTAGTCATTATTATAGATATATTTTACTATATTTAAATTTTAAACGATTGAAGACACGTTTTCCCACCATCAGCACCGTCACTCCCACCGCATGTCTCTTATTTCTATTTGTTAACCTCTTATATAAAAATGCTACTAACCAAAATATCAGAATATTGTATTGTCATCAAAACTACATACGACTGCAAAGTTTCACATCAATTTAGACATTTGGAAGAGGGTGAAAATCGAGGTGCAAGATTTTTTTATATATACATACACCATCATATAAGTGAAGCTAATATTATAAGCGTGTTAAAAACAATAATTTGGTCACTTCCTAGTCACAATAATTCTATTATTGGACGTATGTACTTACATTTCGAGAGCTATATGCTCCCATCTTTAGCAAAAACGAAACAGTTTAGTTTTTGCAGAAGGAGTATTGCTCTCAAAATACAACTAATAATAAATTGATTGTGGTTAAAAAGTAATTGGATTTTTGTTTTTTATAGTTTCCAGCCACCATGCTCTTAATATTTTTTTTGAAAATCTACAGTTGGCATATTGCCATTGCAATGCTGTTTGTTGGTAAGCGCATCATTTGAGAACGGCTGGGTTCACTAGTAAATAATAAATTTTGAAACTGGAATTTCATAAGTCGGAATAATTTGTAAAAGCTCAACACTATTTCAATTTTTTTTAAATCGTAAATTTAAAGCCCTTATTAAAAATTTTCAGCGACATCTCACCAGAAATATCTTGGCTGAAACCTACAGATATAGCTTACAAAGCATGGTTCCGAAGGCTTCAGATTTTCAAAGGTAAGTCTCCGTCGTTATCTTTACTGAGTCTTTTGGCTCCCAAAGGCTTAAGATTTTCAAGGACACCTCATCAGTGTTGTCTTGAGTGAAGCTTACGGATCAAGTTTACGAGTTGTTTGGCTCTGAAGGCAGAGCCCACCATCGTTGTCTTCACTGAAGCGGAATCCTGCAGTTGGAAATGCATAAATCAAAAGTGTATTATCTAATATCTATATAAGATACAGCTATGCAGTCATCAGCTGTCATGCCTAAAATTTTAGCATTAATTCGTTTCTGGCTCCTGCTGGAAAAAATAACTGGTATCTGAATGATATTTTATTCTATCGTTTTTCCAGGATTTTCGTAAAATTTACCACCGAGAAAGTAATGTTCTACTTCTATTGCATAAATCTGTGCCATATTTAGCGAAATACATACTTATCAAATAGATTGTATATCTAGATGCGTAATAGGGCATATTACTGACGAGTTAAAATTTTCTTCGTTTTAAGTCACACGAGTCATAATACCATTACGCACGATATATATATATATATATGGTATTTTTTGCTATACCCACTATAAAATAGCTGCTTTTCACTTCATTTTCAAAATTTTGGACAGTTCACAATCACATCACACAATAGACAACTTCATTTGTTACAAAGCAGAGAGTGGCCGTGCATATAAAGGCGTCTAGTCATATGAACTCTACAAGGTATGAGGATTCGAGACCACAGCTAGGAGAATATGAAATATTTGATTTTTTTTTAATTTATGATTAAAAATAATAAATTAAAGAACATTGAATTACTATTGAATTTACATTAAATAATTAATATTGAATTTTGCTTACCAGTTGCCACACAGTGTGTTTGAAAACACTTTTTGCACACGTCCTGCCTGCATGGAAAATAGCAATTTTAAAGTGGGTATGACAAAAAATAATGTACATACCTATTCTTTCATCTTTATGAGAACTAAAAAATGGTTGCTGCAACATTGGTTATAATATGAATACCGGCCTATTGAATAGAGCGACTTTCTCGCCTGTCTCACTCACGATGTAGTGACAGCATTTGGAACGGTTACATAGCATTAGAACTTCGCAATTGAGTTGACGGACGCGTGACTCAATCGTTTAATGAAACCCTTGTTATTGTTCAATAAGATTATTGTCTACCAACGGCCCTGTCCGGCTTCGCCCAGGTGCTAAGAAAGCCCGGGTGCAATACACTACTCACTCGCTTCGCTCGTTCGCTTGAATAATATAATTACATTAGTCACTCGCTTCGCTCGTTCGCTATATATATAAACCTTCCGTGAAAAATTATCTAACTGATAGTGAAAACCGCATCAATATCCGTTGCGTGGTTTAGGAATTACATTACTCACTCGCTTCGCTCGTTCGCTATATATATAAACCTTCCGTGAAAAACTGATGGTGAAAACCGCATCAAAATCCGTTGTGTGGTTTAGGAATTACATTACTCACTCGCTTCGCTCGTTCGCTATATATATAAACCTTCCGTGAAAAATTATCTAACTGATGGTGAAAACCGCATCAAAATCCGTTGCGTGGTTTAGGAAGAGTTAGCGGTTATACAGACAGACAGACGCGGAAAGCGACTTCATTTTATACTATGTAGAGAAGATACATATATCAGAAGAGCGTTCTTTCAGAAAATTTAGTCGCTTTATACGAAAACAAAAAAGTAGTGTACCCAATATTACCCAATATTAAATGTCCTATGTATACCTTGCCTGTTTACATACTGTATACTATGTTCTCAATCCTGTGAAACATTCTGTATTATGTATACTATTCAGCTCAAGTAGATAAAGTTAATAGAACGGTTATAAAAACCTGAAAAAAAGTATTTTTCCATTTTAATTATTGATGTTCATGTAAAAATATGAAACCATGAAATAGTGGAAATAGTGTGTCAACACGTGCACGTGAACTGTTCATATTATTTTATCAGCCCCAATTAATAACAAAATCATGCATGTTTTAAGACTATGTCGTTACTAAGGATACAGACGTGAAAACACAGAAGTCACCTTTGCCAATCACATCTATTCTGTAATTTCATCCTTATAAATCACAACGGACTTTTGAAGTGTAACTTCTTAAGTCCTTATGCCAGTTCCGGCCGTTAAACGTTTGTGTTAAATATTTAATGCTAACGGTGCAGCCATGGCAATGACAAACAAAACATTTATTATTCTTTAAATGTCAATATAAGGTATGCATATAATATTTATTTCTGATTCGACTTTCAGCTTTAAATCTAGATTTAAAGCATGAGATGCCAAGCATTAGATGTTGATTTTTCGTAAGTAAGTTTCACTTTTGTAGTGTGTATTGTAAACAGTGAAGGGTTTGTATGAGATATGGGAGACGCTTCAAAGGTTCATACGTAGGTATATTATAATATTAAATATATTTTTTTTAAAAATTGTGTATTTTCTATCCCCCGACACGCGGTATTATAAGATTGTAGTCATTATTTGTCTGTCTATCTTAAGTATCGGATGAACGGATGAACCGATTTCAATGCGATTTTTGTTGTTCGAAAGCTGACATTCTGTCAAAGAAACTAGTTATTTTAATTTGTTTACCATTTTTTGCAACGTTTTATAATAATGATCTATACGTAACTTACCATTTGCTTCAACAATTCGTCCGTAGAGTCTAAAAAATTAAAATTTTCACTCCCTTAAAGGATCATGGTCTATGAAAAACTGACAATGGTCTTGAAGGAGTTTACTTCCCGTAGAAAATTTCTTTTAAGTTAGCTCATCTTTTTCTGGAGCTACTGTCAATATAACATCGACATCGGAAATAACTGGTAGGTATATACTCAGGGTTACCAGGTGTCCGATTTTCACCCGGACAGTACAGTTTTCTAGATGAATGAAAGGAAAACCGAACTAAAGTGTCCGGTTTTTTGGAGGAATCGTAATAAAATTAGCGAAACATTACTTTGTTGATTGTTCTTAATAAAGTCATTAAAATCATATGATCGTTTTATTAGGGTTCCGTACCTCCGACGGAAACCTATTACTGAGCCTACGATGTCTGTCCGTCTGTAAGAAGACTCTACCTCACAAACGGTAAGAGGTACCTATAGTTGAAATTTTCACAAATTCTGTGTTGTGTGGCATGACTCCTGGCAAATAATTTATAAGAATTAAATAATCAATTAATTATAATTACTTAATGCTTTTTATTTTACTGCACACTGACTCCAAGTCCAGCCGTACATCTATACTGTACTATAGAGCGTGTAACATCATTGTTCGACTGACTCAGTTGGTAGAGCGTTCGTTTGAAGATCTAATGGTCCCTGGTTCGATCCCGGGTTTCGGATCGCAATATTTTTGTTCTATTTATTCATCAATTAACATTCTGTTATATTTTTTTACTTTAAAAATTAATTTAATTAAATTTGATCCGAAAAAATTTTGGAACACTTTAAGGTAGTTGTCGTGCTATGGGCATAGTGTCAGAAAATTCTAAACTTTCGTATACTCATTAAGGATATTATAATACAAATACCATTAAAATTTGAAGTTGATTGACCATCTCTAACTCGAGATAAACTTAATTAAAGTTCGGATAATTAACACGGAGAGCATAGGAAAGGTTGTGTTTTTGACAAGTTTTTTAATTTAAAAAAAAAAAGTAACAGTCAGAAATTTTCAAAAAACTAACTGTTCATTGATGTTTTTGTTCTGAGTTTAAAAAAGAAAATCCAAAAACTATTGACCTTTTTATTGTTGAGATATAATAACGCAAAGTTCAACAATTTTAACGAAAAGATTGACATTTTTATATAATCCAAGCGAACAAACAAAGTGAAATATGTGTTACTATGTGAACAACAGTTTAGGTAGAATCTCTAACAAAATTTTTTCGCATTTAACACTATACTTATTTATTGTTTTACAACGTATTATGAACGAAACTTTTGGATGTTATTGTAGCACGACAACTACCTTAAAGAACAAAATAAAATATAGATAAGCATAAAAAACTTTTTAAAAACAATCTTAAATAAATAAATCTATTAATTGTTTACCCCTACCTAACTCCTTATTTTTATTATTGTACGAAACCCTCGGTGCGCAAGTCTGGCTCGCACTTGGCCGATTTTTTAGCACGCACTTACATAAAGCCCCTCTCCCTCCGACTATGGTGTCCGGTTGGTTTTTTAGACAAATCTAGTACTTATGTTTGGACTCGAGTACGCACCGTGAAAATATACCGCGCATACTGAATTTCACACCGCGAATAAAGAGAAATGATCACCAAAAATTTTGACCGCTAATACTGAATGCGCGAATAGCCAGCGTTGACTATTATAATATAAATTGTGTGGAGAAAACTAAACAGAATAGGTATGTTTGGTGGAAAGCAAGTAATATTTTATTGATATAATGTACATAGGTGTATTTCACCATCAGCTAGTTAATACTGAAGTATCATGCAACGACAATGTTATATGAATTGATTCCCTGATGTTTTTTTTTTTACTCCATGACTCTTCGGCGTATAATCATTAAATATTATAACAATGTACTGTTTGAATCCGATATTTTTTTGTGTCAGAGTAATTCAGATTTTATAGTTAAAACATTATAATCAACATATTTACCTAAACAACTCGTTATTAGTGGAACCCTTATAAGTTGAACTTCCATAACTCAAATTATTCTCTATGTTGAATTTTTATGAGTCTTGAATCTTGATGTTTTGATTAATTTTATTATACGTATATGTTTCTTATTTCAAAACTCGAATTTTGCATAATTAGATTTTTTTAATATTCCTTGAGAATTCGGCTTAGAGAACTGTATATATTGTTACAAAACTGTTTTCTGAGTTGGCGGAATAAATATTTATTTAGAATAATTAAAAACACAATAATAATACCTAAATGCAACAACGAAAAGTCAGTTCTAACAATCAAGTTATCAACACAAGTAAACAAAAACTCGGGTCGCAGTGCCAAAACCCTGCCGACAATATAGTGTATTTGCTAATACTGGCATTGTGGCTTTATTATGTGAACTCAAGTTTGTTTTTGAACAAAATAAAAAATTTAACCCCTTAATACATCCCTTAAAATAATATTTTTTTTCTTAATTTCAATATTTTTATCAATGCAACCTCGGTACCAAATTAAATACACCCTTCAGTAAGTAAAGCACTATCCGCAAATTCGTGTTTTCATAAAATTTGTAAGTCCGGTCCTGTCGGGCCGATTTTATTAAAATTTTAGCAGCACATTTAAATCATTACTAAAAGGTTAAATTTCAATTTTGAAACGATTCTGAGAATTTTTTCGGCATTTTCGGGCCCAAAAACATTTTTCAACCCCTAAAAACCACCCTTAAAATAGTCCGATTGAGCCCATTTTAAATAGGCTTCGTGCGGTGATGGATTTCAACGTGCCTATAAAATTTCGTCAAAATCAATTAACTCTTTCGAAAGTTATTGCCCGTACATATATATATATATAAATATATTATATATATACATAATATATAAATAGACATTTCCAAAAATGGTGCCAAAATGTTCAGGAGGCTATGAAACGTCGAGAAATTTTGGTCCGACCCCTAGGTCCCGCCATCCGACCGACGCCAATAGTGTATGTGCCATATGGCAAATACACTAATAATAAACAGTAATTACAAAGCAAAACAAACAACTATATACAATAATTCGTAATTATTACCACTACACTAGTATTTATTTTATCAATTTGGTTATTTATATCACGGCACTATTTATATTCTGATCCACCGTAGGCTTGAATGCGTGACTCACCGTTGACTGCCCCCTACTCACTCGTACTGGCTGTTTATATATGCTGCGTGGCGTAAACCTAGTGTGTTCTCGCTTTCTCTAGAACTTTCGCGCAGGTACCAGTTGTTACAGTAAGCAGACCCCGTTTCTCAGAACTCTTGCCTGCCGGTTATATACAGGGTGATCCGTAAGAATATGTAATATGTGAATCATTTGGTTAAGTCTGTGTGCATTGACCTTCCATCGGCCGATATAATTGCGCAATTTAAAATTGCCTGTCAGGCCTTAGAGCGATGACACAAACAGCGGTTTTACAGCGGTTCTGCGCAGACTAGGCGTCTGAGGCGGCTGCCGCCTCGACATGACACACACAGCGGTGTCAACTCGGCAGTCAAGCGTTTCTTGTGAAGAACGATGTGTCGAGGCGGCTGAGAGTCGGCTTTCAGTCGGCAGGCAATTCTCGCCGCAGTGTGTGTTTTGCATCATTGAAAGACATTAACATTCGTGCCGAGTCGGCAACCGCCTCGGCACAAACCACTGACTGACCGCTGTGTGTGTCATCGACCTTATCACCTACCTTAAAGTGTTATAATTATATAGTGTCCGACCGAAACAAAATGTTACAGCCGAAACCGGATTTCTGCTTGTGTTCTAGTTTTGGCCGAAACCGACACGTTTGTTTAGGGTAATTTGTAATCACTCTATCTCTGTTTTAGACACCTTTTTATGTAAAAAACTAGAGTCGCAGTGCCAAACTCTGCCGACAATATAGTGTATTTGCTAATACAGGAATATTGAACAAAATAAAAAATTTAACCCCTTAAAACTTTCCATAAAATATTTTTTTCTTAATTGCAATATTATTGTCAATTCAACATCTGCACCAAATTAAGGGGAGGGTAAGGTTAATTCGTACAAAAAAAGACATATTTTTGTGAATTTTTTTCGACAACACAGTTAAAATCTATTTATTAAAACCAATGGGACATCAAAGTATAACATTTGAAGAATATTTTGTAAAATTTTCATGGAAAAATATTAAAAAATACGGCAATGGCAGCAATTATTTGGAAGCATCTCAGAAAAAAGTAGAATTGCGGTGCCCCTTATAACTTGGTGCTGGATCATCTGAAATCAAAAATGGAAATTTTCAGTAAGTAAATCCGTATATCCCCAAACTAGTGTTTTCATAAAATTTCTAAGTCCAGTCCTGTCGAACCGATTTTATTATAATTTTAGCAACACATTTTAATCTTATAATACTAAAGGTTTAAATATGAATTTTGAAACGATTATGAGAATTTTTTCGGTATTTTTGGGTTCTAAAACATTTTTCAACCACTAAAAACTACCTTTAACATAGTCAGATTGGGCCCATTTTAAATAGGCTTCGTGCGGTGATGAATTCCAATGTTTCTACCGAATTTCAATAAAATCAATCAAGTTTTCCGGAAGTTATTGTTCAGGATAATGTGAAACGTCGAGAAATTTTGGTCTCGCCCTTAGGTCCTTCCGTCCGACGCCAATAGAGTATGTGCCATATGGCAAATACTCTAACAATGTTAAAAAAGCGGCCAAGTGCGTGTCGGGATGAACGTTCACGGTTAAAATTGAAAGTTAATTTAATAATAATTTATACTTAGTCTTTTAAATAGCGTGTATACCTATAGTATATTTATGAGAGTTCTGGATGACGTCACGGCCGGAGTACGCAGGTTGTAGAATTGTCTCTTAAATATACTACTTGTGTAACCGAAAATATCCCATATCTCAAAAACTAGGCAACATACCTTATTGAAACCAATTTTCGTTGAAAGTAGGTACTTATTTTATAAGTTCTACTACCTTAAATTTTTTCAGAATTTTCTACCACATTATTGAAAAGTTAGCGGGGGGAACATACTTTTTACGACTTTAAAAGCGCATATCTCATTAACTATTGACTTAAATAAAAAAGTCATTTTTAACTTCTATATCATTTTTCAAAACCTATCTAACGATTCCCATACGCTTATGTGCATTGGAATTTTTTTTCATCCCTCAGTTAAATATATGGAGTGCCACGCCTAATTTTTTTTCCTAATTTCACTACACCATTGCATAGAGGTTCATAGAAGACACCTACCTTCCAAATTTCATCTATACAGTGCTAATAGTCTCCAAGTAAAATGGCTGTGACATATGGACGGTACGGATAGACGGACAGGACGAAATTATAAGGGTTCTGTTTTTGCCATTTGGCTACGGAACCCTAAAAACATCTTGAGTTAATGAAAACTATGTATTGCTACGGATCACCCTGTATATAAACGTCAGGTAGAGAAATTGAGAAGCGGTGTCAGCTTGCTGAACAACGAGTAACTGCACGAACATTCTAGAGAACGCTAGAACGCGCTGTGCCTAAGTCAAGCGGCCTATATAAGCAAGCGAGTGCGAGGAAATCGGTCAGTCAGTGTAGTGTCGAATACGGAATCAATGGTGAGTCGGCAACCAAAGCGGATCAGTGATATAAATATTAGTCAATCAACGGTCGAATCAGTCAGTACAGTGATATAAATAGTGCAGTGGATAAAAATAAATAGTACTGAATAAATGTTAGAAATAAATCTGATATAAATTACAGTGATATAAATTCACCTGATAAAATAAATATTAGTATAGTTAATTGTATATAGTTAAGTGTTAATTACTTGTGTTGATTGTTAGAACTGACTTTTGGTTGCTGTATTATTATTGTTGTGTTTTTTAATTATTGTAAATAAATATTTATTCCGCCAGCTCAGAAAACAGTTTTGTAACAGTATTTTTATTTACTTGTTGATTATGAATAAATTAGGTACAGAATTTTAACAAACATAGTAACTACTGCACAGTCGCCAGATTAAAATATATCCGGTCGAAGCCGGGTCGAAAAGTTAGTATAATATAATATAGACGTTAAAAAAACAATTCAGAAGTAATGCGTTTAATTAATGTTATAAATTTATCTGTCGTCGCATGCATAATTTATTTATACAATAACGAGCCGTGAGTCTGTTGTGAGTTTGAGAATATAAAAACAGTAAACATGTAGGTACAATTACTTAGTTATTGACAACCCTGTCAACCAACATTTTAAGTGTGTTGACATCTGTCACAATCGGTACAACGTACGTCGCACAGAGAGAATGAGGCGTGCGCAGACCACCTGTCCGTCAACTTGGAACAGCTAATGAGCATTAGCGTGAAGTTGGTGTCATGATCAAAACTGAACCGCGTCGCTGCTGTTTTGCTCTTATTAATGCTCGCTTACTTTACTTCTGCTGCTCACTGCGTCTACTCAAATTAATTACATATTATAGCTCTGACACAGTTGACTTGACTCTAACGACACAATACCATAATATAGACGCACGGCAGTGCGTCAAGCTAAGTTCTTGCGGTAAAGCCGGCTCCAGACAGCATGACAAATGTCGATTAATGTTGACATTCGGGCAATTCATAACTTAAATACTAGATCAAAATCTGAACTCAGAGCTCCTTTTAACCGTTTAACCATTTCATTAAAATTCCCAAATAGTCTCGGTATAACTGTTTTTAATAAACTTCCCCAAAACATTAAAAAATCCGATAAACTATCTAAGTTTAAAAAATACTTGAAAGAATTCCTACTTACAACCGCTTTTTATAAATTGGGTGACTTTTTAAGTTATGGATGATTGAGTCCTTGATGGACCTACTGAGTCCTTGATGGACCTACTAAAAATGACGATTGTACCCACTATTCTGGCACCACAAATAAATATTATTAATTGCTATGCCGTGTGGATTATTTTCCTGTGCCCACTATTTAACAGTCACCAACGTTGGTATTGGAAGACATTCGCTTTAAGGGCGGTTTTTTAAACACATATCAAAGGGATTAGCCAACACTGTCTCAACTTGCAAATATGACTTTGTTTTCATCTAGACGACTAGACAGTTTTCACTACGCGGTGTTTGTCAGTGTGTGTATATTATTATTATTTATGATTTGCATGAAATATGTATTAAAAATTGGGGATAAGAAATTATTACCGCTGAAGCACTTGCAATAATTGCGTATCTGCTATATCTAGTTTGTTTAATGTTGGTGTATATTCGCTAAACGTTGCGTGTACTAAGCTTAGCCAACGCTAGCCAAACAAAATTCTGTCGTGTGGATACAGCACACATTCAAATGTCCAAGTCCAACGTTGCTCACAAATACATTCGCCAACATTGGCATACTTTGGCCATGTCACCTGAAGCCGGCTTAACGCTGGCGCACGCCGTGTGAAAACAGTTCCAAAGAGGGAACAAACATGGAACGTTTCATTTGTTGAGCGGAACTAATTCGCGGAAACATGTCCGCAGAACGATCTAGTTCCACTGTAACCTTTGGGTTGAAGAAAAGAAAGGATGGAAATCTTTCTTAACGTTTCTTTAGTTCTAGGTAGGGAATGCAATCTCGAGCCGAGATTGGCAATTCGAGATCTCGCGAGATAAGTTAAGACTTAAGGGTTCGAGATTGGCAATTCGATATCTCGCGAGATTGTCTGGCGAGATCTCGATAAATCTCGACAATATTGAGATTTCGCCTACTTTTAAAAAGAACGTATTATTTTGTATCTAAAATACTTAAAAATGAAAACTACTTACTTGGGACAGTGTGACTGTGTCACTGTGTACGTGTGTGATTTATTGCGTAGTGCACTGTGCAGATGATTATTATTCATTACTTTCCTTAAATAAACATTGATTTTTTGTTTCAAAATTCAATTAATGTTTTGTTTTATTTTCAAAATATAACAGCGATACCCCAACTCACACAGCACACTATATGTCAATTAATTATTTTGGAAATTACTTCTTAGGAGTTAGGAAGAATAGGGTAAGTTACTATTAGTAACGTTCACGAACATTTGGTTTGAATTCTTCTTAGACATATTCAGTATTCACTTAACTTTGGTAATTTGTTAGCCATCTAATGCTTGTTATAAGTTAAATAACTGTCAAATTCACTCAAGAAAACAATAATTAAAACAATATATGCAGAGAAACAAACAGTATCAATTAGCGCGAGTGTCAAAAACTATTACGTATAAGTTTTAAGTTTTTTTTCAAGCGCGTTCGTTCTTGAAATCTCGTTCGAGATCTCGACCATATCGGGTCGAGATCTCGAACGAGATTGCCTGCCCACGAGATTAAATCTCGAAAAATGGCTCGAGATCTCGCGAGATCGAGATTGCATTCCCTAGTTCTAGGTAACAAAGAGTTTACGAATATGTCTGTAAACTGTAGAGTACGAAGTTTAACTGAACACGTCAATCACGTGATGCAGTACTCTTCCAGGAACGAATGAACTTAGTGACCGTTTTGCCGACCGATCGCTGGATGACATCGAAACTACATATATTAACATGCTAAGGTGCGTTCTAGGGAAAAATAGGAAAAGTCACTTGACATAGGATGTTAGAACATAATTCCTGGAACTATACAGGCCCGGAACTATACCTATGTCTACAGTCTTATTAAACTATATACTAACCTGAAAATTGAATAATATGTTGTTAAGACTTTATTCATCTTATGACCGTTTGAAAATTTCAAGCTTTAGTCTAAAACCATTTCAGAGCTGGAGGTCCCATAAAATCGCAAATTTTGGAACTCACTCATTGATTGGCTCATTAAAACCTATAGGGTACTTCTATTAGACGTAGAAATTTGGGCATAAGTATTATTCTTATATGTTACAAGAAAAAATCTACCATTATCCCTCCTTCGTGGATAAAAATCAGTGGTCCCGAATTACCGTAGTAATTAGTTGTATTAACTAACTGCTACTTTGCAAAAAGTATTGATATCCTTATCCTACCAAGAACATAAATGTAAAAAAATGTGTCAAGTTCTCTTCTACTATACGATAGTTCATTCAGTCACCAAAAGAATAGAAATAAAAAATGGTCAAGTTCGAAAAATTATATTTGGAGCATAAAGTTCTGAAATAAATTTAAAACAGTGTCACCTCTTCAGGCTTCAATTGGCAAGTTTTAATAACTCATAGCGAAAAAACTTAAGAAAACTGGAAACTTGCTGGGCAACAGCCTGAAGAAGTGACACTGTTTTAAATTTATTTCAGAGCTAATGTCCCAAATCTAGTTTTTCGAGTTTTGAATTGGAATGGAACTTGGCACAGTTTTAGGTTTCTATTATTTTGGAGGCCGAACAAACCGGTAGAAGAGAACATCGATGTTTTTGGGAAGATATACATATCAATATTGTTACAAAACTGTTTTCTGAGTTGGCGGAATAATTATTTATTTACAAGAATTCGTAACAATTAACTATATACAATAATTGCAACAACGAAAAGTCAATTCTAACAATAAAAAAACTTAAACGGTAATTATTGAACTAAACGAGCCACTTAAATAACACTTAACAAATAACTATATATACAAGGATTATTTATTTGTAATTATTTCTGTCACTGTATTTATATCAGATTTATTTTGCTGTTCAACACTGTCACCATACAATCTACACTGACTGATTCCCGTTGATTGATCAATATTTATTTCACAACGCACCATTCACTGATTACCGATTGCGTGACACCGTCGACTGATCCCCATTCACTCGTACTGGCTTGTTTATATACCCTGCCCGGCCCAGCCTAGTACGTTCTCGCGTTCTCTAGAACATTTCGGCAGGTACTCGTTGTTCAGTATCTTCGATACCATTCCACGCTTTACTACTGTGACCTTTCTTTCTCGTGGTTTCTATTGGAGGCAGTGGCTTGGGGTTTGCTACAATATGTATGTCTTTTAGTAAATAATAACAAATAAGTAGTTTAGAGAGCATGTAGTTCGTGAGCGCACAAACTGGGCGTCAAATTAACTGGTTTTATTAGGATTTGTGTTGTCAATGTGGTGATAGGTAGCATGTTACATTTTATAATCTTTTTATAAATACAGTTAATCCACTTGTGTAATGATGTAATAGATTATTATTTACGATCTTCAACTTTCGAATAATTAAAATTTGATTAACTAAAAGACTGTTGATTTCAATGTATTGATTCTTTCGATATTTTCTGTGTAATCCTTCGACCAGCCAGAAATTATAATTAAAAGTTAGAAATAGTTTTCAGAATAATTTCCGTTATATGTTTGTTTGAAGTAAAGAAAGTGCGTACAAGAAATGCAATTTTCGATAACTATTTTTAATGATACGAAACTGAAATTTAATTACATTTTTATTTTTTGATATTCCCAAAGAAACGATTCTAATGTTTTCAAATTGGGAAATTTTCATATCATATAAAATTAATAGTAGGTATCTGGTACATCTAATACTAACATAATTTGAAAAAATAAATTGACACATCGATCGATAAGACTTGAGAATAGCCAAGATCATTGCGATATTATTGTTTAGATGCCGTTAGGATGGATCGTCTATATTATACAAGCCTGCAGTAAATTCCCGATTAAAATCTGGCAACTGCTGAAAATGTATTACAGTGTAACCTTAATATAACGAGCCTCAATATAACGATTTCCTCGATTTAACAAATTTTTTGAAATCCCCTAGAACTGCCCGTAAGAGCTAATGCAAAATATACCTTTACATTACGAATACATTTGTCAAAAACCTCTTTATAACGAATTTTCAATCATTGCAAAATATAAATAGAAAGTATTATTTACCTCTATATAATCTTTACATAACGTATCCTATCAATTATTCACACTCAATTCCACAATAATTCATGTCTCGACAGGTTCAGACACGTTACATTTTTCGTAAGACAATCATTGTTGTTTGATGCTAAGTAATGTAAACACTGCTGTTTGTCACTGTTGTTAGTTTTAAAGTTGCAATGGCTGAGAAACCTTGTTAAAACGAATCGTAGTCCAACCTAACCTCTATATAACAAACCTCATTGTAACAAATTACTTGGTATAACGAATATTTTCTAATTCCCTTCAGTTTTGTAATATCGAGGTTGCACTGTATATTGTATTGAATTTTCAATTTATAAGATAAATAATAATAAGCTGGAAATAAGAATTGCTACTGGGCACAGATAACCCTGGTTGTTAATGACCTTAAAAATTGACGATTGTATGTTTTCGAATTTTTAGAATCCGCTCATTGATGTTCAGAGCTATCAGATTTTTTTAGAATATGTATTAATAGTTTCTCACTGCTGCAATATCATATCTCAAGTTTCCATGACGCATAGAGATATTAGATAAATTTAAAGTTTTGTAACGCTCGTCAGTTAACTCAGACTTGTTCGATAAATGCATACAAACTTTAAAAGGAAGTTGACACAAAACTTGTTGCATAATATCAATATATTGCTAACAAAACTTTCCTCCGATATCCTACTGCAGGTATCCATGTGTGCTACAAAATATAAAGAATAATAGGTTCAGGTGCAAAGTTCAGATGGAAAATAACTTTAAAATTTTCTTGGTTTTTTTCTTGAGTTCTTATCTGTACGGACTGACACTACAATATTTTTCTTTTTGTGTTCGTTAGAAAAATTCAAAAATGAACTAATTTTCGATACTGATTAAGTTGTGGTTAACGACATCATTTTACATCACCAATTACGAATAATTATAATATGAAAATCGATGTACGTATGGTGTAATTGCAAAGGGAGGTGCAGTTGCTAACACCCCCTCAAAAACGATGCCTTAAATACTTCTGACAAAATATATTGAAGTACTTCTTTAAAAAAACAAAACCGAAATAACTAAATATTCAATACACGTGTCATTATTCACAGCGCGCAAACTAGAGGGCGAACCCCAGGGTGGCGCAAAAATTCTCAGACTAGGTGCAGAGCACAGCATGTTATGGTGCACAAATTGAGACCGCTTTGCCACGCTGAAAATTTTTGTTCACCGATTTTATAAAAAATTCTTTAATTTCATTATTTATTTCTTTGTTGTGAAATTACTTTACAAATACTATATACCGTTAATTTTTGATGTGAAACATCTTAACAACTTATGTCGGGCTGTGAACAGCCGCGTAAGGGGAAATATGCAACGAAATGTTTGGTCCGCTCCTTCGTTGCTGTTCTCCCCACCACTGCGGCACTGACTCAGGCATGCACTGTAGCATACGCGGTGTTACAGTGCAGTATATAGGATTACGTCAGCATAACAATTAGTTGCTGCTTTTGAGAGTGCGTATAAATATGACACGAGGCGAGGCTCTGTCTTATTCTTACAGTGGGTGCCAATTGTTACTATGCTAGAAAATGAAACAGAAAATTCTACAGTTTCAATTGTTGCATGCGATAATAATGAATAAATTAAAATTTTATGGTAAAAAAAATATTTATGGTAAAAAAAATATACTTATACTACTACATAGAGAACACCACCGAGTTCAATAACGTTTTCTTTGATGTTTCACATCTGTCGGGGGTCCCGAGACCCACACCCTTTTTTTTAATTATAAATGTCGTTTTTTTATAATTTTAAATTCGATTAAATTTTTCTTGCCAACTTCACATTTTTTTTTTCTTAATGGACGTCGATTGTAAAGGAACTCTAGGGAGACAGTAGGACTAAAAAAGTTTGTGCATCACTGGCCCTGCCCCTAAATATTAGAAAAAGATGTAGGAGTCTATAAATGATGGTATCTATAAAGGCCGCATCTCCTCTTGTTTACTATATATACAAATCATGTTTGATAAAATGCAGAAACTGGACAGGAAGAAGTCGAAAACATCAAACAAAGTCACTTCTGACTAAATAATACAGAGCTGTGAGTCAGCCACAGTGCAGTCTACTTTTATGTAGTGGGCTTGCGGTCTGCGTTTCATTTTCTTTGAATTATTCTCACCGGCACATCATCAGTCAGTATATTTCAACTTTAAAATTTATGAGCGGACGATAAGGTAATTTCAGATGTAAAAACTAGGGACTCTATGTATAGTGTTGTCAGTGAGCGTTAAATGGCGATGTGGTAGATCCATGGTAGGATCTCGCTATTCACTCGATTTTCTAGAGTCCTTAAACAACGCAGCCCTACTAATCGCAAAGAGGGTAATTACATACTGTCTGGTTATCGCACTGCACATTTTTCATCTTAATATGCTAAGCTTATTTGGTCGTATCTACACTTTATAGTGTATTTTTGAATATCACGTTGGAGGTAATTACAGTAAGAGCCCGCTATTGGGAACTGACGAATTGAGACATGACATCTAGTGGCAAAAAAATAAACTATCATAAAATTGCAACTGTCTAGTTAGTATATGGTGTTAACATTGACATTTATATTTATATTTAATTAATTATTAAATAAAAAAGTTAAAATGGAAGTTGAAACGTTTTCCAGAACGTAAAAAATCTAAAGTTACAGTTTGTTGTGTCGTAAACGGTTGTCAAAATAAATCTGCTAAAGATTTAGATGTTATTTGTCATAAGTTTCCGAAGCATCATACTGTTGGTATTGAAATGTTTTTTGGTAACGTTAAAACAATTGATAAATATATATATTCCACATTTAATTAAATGTCCGACAGATAAAATTCGTTCTGCATCATATAAATTTTCTTGGTGTGGGTTATCACCAACCTAAGATACTAATTCACTCAAATTTAATAGCATTTTAATCGTCAACACTACTATCACATATATTTTTTTTTAAACTGCAATTTTTTGTCGGCCATGTTTTGAAGCCACATCCACATGTCAGTTCCCAATACTAAGCGTTTTGGTGGTAACTGCGTATACTAAGCAGGAAAAGCAGTATCTGATATCAATAATTACGGCATCATCTTTTTTAATATGTATTATATTTTTCTGACGTTTGTATCCACATTAGTGGCAATTTAATAAATTATTATTATTATGCTTAGTATTACGTTCTTACTGCTGCTTATGCTTACTCCTTTTTAACCTAGTAACCCAATTCAGTAATATGTTAAAATCAATAACTGCAGTTTCTTTATTTAAAAATGATTTTCTTTCTTGCATACAGTAATAAAAAAATGACAAACAACAAGAAAAATCACATATAATTACACTCATGTTTCAAATTTTTTTGTAAAATTAACGTTGGCGTTAATAATAACATAAAACCATTGTTTAACATATTACTAGAAGATTTTGATCCTTATGAGCGTAAATGAGGCCACTTTTAATAGAGGCAGCTAGACGTCGCACTATTGGCCATCTGTTGACTAGCATCCTAAGTTTTATTATTTAATCTTTGAGTACAGAATAATTGTAGAGTTTACAGAAGTGAGTTGTGTTGACAATCGTTAGGCCATCTGGTGACTAGCATCTTAATTTTATTTAAGACAATCTTGCGTCATTGGTTCATATTGCATAATATTTCGCGGTGACTATTAATAGACAACCCCTAACGTTCTTTCGAAACGCCTCTTTTTTGAGATGTTTATATTCACGAGGAATATTATTATAAGTATATAGAGGCAGAACCATAAGTAAAAGATTTTTTATAAAAATTTGTTTCATGCAAGTTTATTGACAATGTTGTATCCTGTGACATCGTATTTTTATTATTATTATGATAATCTGATAAATATTTTAAATTGCAATTTAAATAATCTGGCTGCCCGGTTGTGATCAAGTTGTCTACGAAGTATGCGATATGTAAATTTATGTTGTATACAATATATCTGAAGCATATATTTTAAAATTTTTGGATAAGCTGCGATGTTGACTGGTTTATACATGGTCCGTACACAATATCACAATAATAATTAGATGATAAAATGAGCGATTCCACTAAGTATTTGTCTATGTATAATCCTAAATTTTTGCAGTAGTCTACAGAATTAGTTTGATGACCAGACAGCGTTACGGCACTTTAGCCAACTGATTCCGGCTTTCTATAGACATTATATTGAATTTAATTGGATTTAACATTAGGGCAAGACTTTTGGACCATTCTGATATTTTATTTAATTTTAAACTTAATAATGTTAAAAGGGCACTGCACAAAAAGTTGCCGATAATAAACCGTTAGAGGCGCTGTCGTCGCTGTAATTGTAATATTTTTCAAAATATTGTGAGTATTTCGTCTACTAGCGTATAGAGGACACTAATATAACAATAATTTTTATAATTGATCTATGATGACAGCAAAGTTAGTAATGATATAATATTTCTGAAATTGCCATGGAAACAATGTGAATAAAAAATTTAAATATTTGAGAAATGTTGACACAAGTGGACACAAGTCGTGTCATAAATAGTTAATAATGTTGAGTTGAAAGTTGAAAAATTATAATTTCAGAGCAGAAAATTAATAAATAAGGACATTTATGAAATCTTATAGAACATGTGCGAAAAAATGTATAAATAAAATCTATTAAAACGCTTGAATCAATCAAAAAGAAATAAAATCTGAGTCAAGAAGAAAGCATTTATGAAATTTCTCCTATTAGAAAAAAATAACTCTATGACAGATCTTGGAATTAGGCAATACGTCTGAAAAGCCCAAAAGAAGAATAATTGAAGTGTAATAAAGATTTAAAAGTGCCAAGTGAATTTATAATTTTTTATAATAATGTGAATGTAATGTCACTTTTTATTACCTATATAAATTTACTTTGTGCTTTTTTATTTTACATAAAATTTCTGTGGTGTCATTTTTGTAATAAGCGATATGAAAAGTTTCATTAGTTAATTAGTTCATTTCACTATTCTTACTTGTAAAATGAATAAAATAAATAACAAATCGAAGAAAATTCATGCATAACAGTCTATAAAATGATACTAATATTTTTAAAAATTTACGTCGTTTTGGATTTCGATTATTTCTTCCCATTTCCCTGGTTACTGAACTATTTTTTTTCAGAAAAACCTGGAAAATATAAAAAATCTAATCTCAATTTGAAAATTGTGTACGTGGTACCAACTTTACACAATCAAATAAATTTCTCAAGAGGAAAATTTGATAATTTAAGTTGTCATATTTAGAACATCTTTGAATTCGATACTTTTTATGTTTTCATGTTAATTGAAAATTGATTATTCATATTCATAGCAACCCGTTGCCTTGAAGAAAAAATCTATTTAGAAAACAAAATCAATCTCAAAATCTTTGAAAAACACGAACTGAACAAGAAATCGAAAACTGACATTTATACCATAAATCAAGATGTAAACAAAACGTACGTAGCGTCATTTCTTAGACAATAGCTACACTTTTTTAGTTATTGATAACACCGCGGTTGCATTATCTGTCATTAGTGACTTTTTACTAAACGATTTGCTGTTATTATTAACAGTTTCGTATTGAAATTTAGCATATCCATTTTTTGTCCTTCAAAGTATGTTTTAAATGTCTAAAAATCCTTTTTCATTGAAAAAAATATTTCAAGTTCAATCTGAATTCCTACTTTTATTAATTTCAATACATGACCCCAAATATGTTTAATACAAAGAATATCATCTATAGAATCTTACAGATCTCACAAATTGACTGTATTGTTTATATAAAAGCTGATTCTTTGAGTAAAAAATTGGGAAAAATGACATATGGTAGCGCTATCTTTTGAAATTGGTGCCAGGCAGATTCCTATTAATCATTATTATGTCAAACTAAAAATATTCATACATAAGAAAATTAGATAATCAAATTCATTAAAGGGGCCTACACACGATCAGTTTAACTGCGCAGTTTAACCCTTGTGGCGCCATGTCTGAGCGATAAACTGAGATAACTGCATAGTTCCGACAAATTTTAACGCAGGCTTTTGGCCTGCGCATTTGACTCTACTTTGCACCGATAAACTGCGAAGTCAGCTCAGTTAATTGAACAGTTGGCACAGTCATGTGTAGTCTTTGGGTAAGTTCGGTTTTGCGCTCAGATCAATCTGAGCGCAAAACCGAACTTCCCTTTCTAGTCGTGTCTAGCCACGCACGTCAGCTCTTCAAACTGAGAACAATTGAGGAGCAAACTGAAATAGCCCACACACCGTACAGTTCACACAACTGTGCAGTTTGACTGCACAGATAAACTGCGAAGTTAAACTGATCGTGTGTAGGCCCCTAACGATTGGAAAAATTGTGAAAGATTTATTTTAAATTCTTTTATTTAACAACAAATTTTACAATCTTAATGAATTTGATTATCTAATTCTCTTAAACTGCTTGCTTTTGTTAACTAATTAGTATACAGTTGCTATGATAGACTAAGAGCTGATAACACTTTTTTATGTGTTTTTAGAAGACTTGGAACTTTTTTTAAAAGATAACTTTTAAATATCTCTACAAGGGGTAAATAGTCTGTCATTCCAAACGCGGGGCAAAACTTTTTCTAGACTTTACTAATGATAAACACACATAAGTCTTTTTTCGCAAGAGTGAACAAAAAAATATGGGGTGGTTTTGCCCCGCGGTTGGAATGACAGACTATATACCCCTTGTAGAGATATATAAAATTCATCTTTTAAAAAAGTTCCAAGTCTTATAAAAACACATGAAAAAAGTGTTATCAGCTCTTACCCTATGAATACATCAAAATATATTTTACGAGTGTTTGAACAATTTTTATTCAGAGACAAAGAAATATAAAATCAGATAGCGTTTACAGATAAATTATGTAACTAAACTAAGTTCACTTTATATAAGTTTTATACAGTCTCAACAAATTTCAAAACATTAAAATAATGTCAGCTGCGGCAGTGATGTAAATATCTTATATCATTATTTAGGATCAGTTAGAGGTAGCATTGACAATATCTGAGCTGTTAGTTCAACAATAATATAGGTGGAAGCACAAGTCAACATTGAGTTTGTGGGCCAGGGGAATGAAACGTAAGCGGGCAGCTATAGTATATTTTCCAGTACATGGAATCACTATCTTCCCATATAATATGTTAATCAATGATAAAACGTCCAATAACTTGAAAGATTGTAAACTGTAGTTACCCCCTCTGCGCTTAGTAGGGCAGAACGTGTCTCCTCTATCGTAAGCAGACCGCCCGTGTTCATTCATAATCTGGAGGAATTTCATAACAAAATTTTAGCGATTTTCTATGTCGTGATTTCTCAGCTCTTGAACGTCTCCCATTTTGTGGATATGTTTTGGCCTTTGACATCAATGCAACGCTCCCTGATTGGATAACATGAATTCCTCCAAATTAACGTTCTGCTTATAACAGATGATATGACTTGGCAAGAAAATCATCTTTAATTTCTTTTCAAATTTTTAGGTTCGCGTACCTTTGGTACCTACAGTTGGGGAATCAATATATAGTTTACAGTTGAGTAAGTTCATAAAAAGTCAGTAGGTTAGCAACAAATTTAATTTGATAGGTAAATGTGAAAAATTAAAAAAAATAATTGTCGTTTAAATAACTATAAATTAATTAAACGATGAACATAAAAGAAGAATTATTGCAAGATTGAGGGAAGACATTTGCTAGTAAAAGTGTAAACAATATTGATTCCCCACTGTATTATGAAAGGAACCCCATTAATTGTTTGTTAATGATATATGGCGATCTGATGTGGTCTACCCGCTTTACACATTTTTTTGCGGGGCTGGTGTTGTGCTCGTGATTCGTATGTTTTTTTTGCTAATTAGTATAATTAATACTATTTTTTTACTATCAAACCAAGTGCTGACTACTGTTTATCTTTATTTAGAACTTATTCTTTCACGAACAAAATCCTGCACTTACCAACAATCTCGACATTGCTGAAAGATCTGAAATATCTAACACCGAACATTTCCGTCTTCCGAACGCTGTACAACTGACTTCAACTCAAAATACTTTTGGTGTGGACGAGTGCTTTCCAATCCCTTCTAACTCCAAATGCCAATGTTCACATGTGCTTGGATTCGTTGCTTGGCGTTGATTTTCGATCTGTACGCGGCTTTACACTCGTACTTGAGCGGTTTTTCACTGTGGCGTGTGCACTGTGTTATGTGCATTGATTCAAATAAAGGTACTCTATAGTCTGTAGGTACGTACCTTAGCATATATGTGTGTCCCATTTGTCAGTTTGTTGTGTTTTATCGTTTTTTCCCGTCTGGTCTGGACAGTGTCAATTCAAGGTCGACGTTCGTCCACAGTCCACATACACACGTTAGTTATTCATGCATTTGATTATAATAATAAGTAGCCAGTAGCGTACTATCAGCCATCATAACATACCTTATAATATAGGTGTGTTCAGTTTTGATCGTCATAATATTATCGTAGAGAAAACCCTACAAATATGAATAAAATCTAAACAGAAGTGCTTTTCTAATTGTGCGCATCAAAACAGTTTCAAAACTGCAGATGTACCTAGAGATTTTGCTCTGCTGAAGCTTTTCACTAGAGTCCGAGTCGAAGCTTTGGCCTCGGTAAAATTAGACAAGGTTTTGCCGAAACTGAATGCTGAATAATAATAAAACAAGCCGTGAGGTGGGTCGTTTATTAGGACTAAAGTGCGACCCTTGAGGTCCACACGACGAACTTCCCAGTTTGATAAATATTTAATAATAATAATTAAATTAGATATTACACAGAAAAGTAATCATTTTAATCATTAAAACATCAATAATTAAAAAAAAAAAAACGGCTGAACCGATTTTTATAAAATTTATGTCGGATCAAAATGACGTTAACACGCCTCGATTGACACCCTTACGAAGTCGATATAATTTTTTATTCGCGAGATATTGTGTAAAATCTACTTTTTTGGAGGTTATTTGGTTAAGAAAAAAGAACGGCTGAACCGATTTTAAAAAAATTCCTTTCAGATCATATTTACGTTAATACGCGTCGATTGGCACCCCAACATAGTCGATATCATTTTTCGTTCTCGAGATTTCGTCTTAGAAAGAAATGGACACATACATACGTACGTACGTACATACGTACACACACACACACACACACACACAGACACCTCTTTCTAAAAGTAGTGTAAAAATAGTGTAGTGACCTTGAAACATAAAAATTTTTTTTCCTTTTTGATTTCGATTTTCGGACCCATTACAATAACTTCCAATGGGAAGTTAATAATTGTGCTTGTCTTATTTTATTTAAATTACAACTCTGCAAGCAAAAAATAAATATTAAAAACACGAAATGGAAAAATACTTGCGTTCAGCATACAATAATAAGAATTGTCCCTCGTTTTTCTACACAATATCTTCAGCTTCGACCGAAGGTAAAAAAAGCCGAAATTTGTCTTCGGCTTCGATTAAAAAACTGACCTTAAGTAGGAAAAATGTTTTATAAAATAGATAAGTAGGTACCTACATGAAAAAAAATTCGAATTACCAAAAACTACGAATTATTATATATAATTGCAATAAGTCTATTAAAAATGACATACTGTATATATTATGTGAATTAATAAGAACATTTGTCAAATTTGCGCCACTGAGATTTTATATCGAATTGGTTATAGCCTTCACAGGTAAGCATCTACGATATATACAAGCGGTATCATCTGACAAGATAATATATCGTTTTTCGATGAGCTTATAAGATATACAACTGTTTACACTTGTTTGAATAATATAACAAGAATACACTATCGAATTTATCAAAAGGAACAAATCTTTATAAATAATACTTATATTTAGAAAACTAATTTTAAATAAGGTTTATTTTAGGGTTGCCTGTTTAAATTCTTTGATGTTTTGTATTTAGGTGTATTTATTCAAAATTGGACAAATAATTAATATCAGTCATTAAGCCAAGCGTTTTTACTTTCATGTTACGTAAGGAAATGGAAATACGGTGATAGGGTTGAAAAATCGTAACTGAGACAAGATCATATTCTGCAGTTGTACTTACTCTTAGCCCTGTCAACGAATGTATAAAAATGCGGTCTAAACGGAAATGTTTGGAACACTTTTTTTGACTTCAAGACTGCGTTTGGAGTAGTTGGACTTAGAAGGCAAACACACTAAAAGTCCCCGAACCTAACAAAAGTGCGTGGCTTTGTGTGTCACATCTGTGGAATTTTCTTTCGTTCGCAATAATTTCTGCAAAAGTGCATCGCTTTGAATGATTTTTTTTAAATGCTTGTCTCAGTAAAGACCCAGGTTTATTGATTTTGGTGCCAACTGGATCAATGCTTTTAGAAATATTTTGTAGTACCTACCATTATTATTTTGAAATAATATAATCTAAGTAACCAGAAAAAATTTGATGGTTTCAATATATTTTTATGATCCGTTTATTGGTATTAACTACTAACGAAAAAATTATCAGCTGTAAGTTCGTTTTCTTGCGGGGCTATCGGGTATTTTGTAGAATAGTACCTACAAGGGGGAATTCACATTTTTCGTCTGTCTGTTTGTTAGGCATCATTCGAGAAAAATTGTACTAATATTGATGAAAATTGGTACCTAAATTAAAGTGCAAGATACTTTTCAAATTAAGCTTCACTTAGGTTACGATAACGTTTCTGCGTCAACACAGACATTAACGCCAGGGAAAGAGAAGTGAGAAAGGTTAATAAGAAATATTATTACAGTTTATTTCAAGGTATGGTAATTGCTGAACGCATTTCTCCTTGAAAACAAAGAGCCATAGTTCTGTTGTGAGTAAACAAGTGCATTAAATAAGTATTTTTTACTTAAAACTAGCATAATAGGTGTGTATAATATTTAAGTTGAATGGGAGTGGGTAACAAATTATTTCTGTTTTTATAAGTTACTAGCGGCCCGGTCCGGGTTCGCCAGGGTGCTAAGAAAGCCCGGGTGCTAGAAATTTTCTGGGTACAATACACTACTCACACGCTTCGCTCGAATTTTATTAATACACTACTCACTCGCTTCGCTCGTTCGCTTGAATATTATAAGTACATTACCCACTCGCTTCGCTCGTTCGCTTGAATATTATAATTACATTACTCACTTGCTTCGCTCGTTCGCTCCCGGGTGGTATGCATTTATTATGAAATTATGATTTATTAATACGTTACTCTCTCGCTTCGCTCGTTCGCTTCCGGGTGCTACTTAGTCTCGCTAAAACTCAAAAACGGCTTCACCGATTTTATTTTTTTTAATCTAAACCATTCTTGAAACAACTTAATCACACACATAAAATTTCATCAAAATCAAACCAGCCGTTTAGGAGGAGTTTCGTCACACCGACACGGACAGAAGAAATCTTAAAACTCAAAAACGGCTTGACCGATTTTAATTTTCTTATATAATCTAAACCATTCTCGAATCAACTTAATCACACACACAAAATTTCATCAAAATCAAACCAGCCGTTTAGGAGGAGTTCAATCACATACACGCACAGAAGAAATCTTAAAACTCAAAAACGGTTTGACCGATTATATTTTTTTTTAATCCAAACCATTCTTGAATCAACTTAATCACACACATACACACAATTTCATCAAAATCAAACCAGCCGTTTAGGAGGAGTTCAGTCACATACACACGGACAAAAGAAATATATCTAATATATAAGATTCTCGTGTCACGGTGTACGTTATTGAACGCCTCCGAAACGGCTCGACCGATTGTGATGAAATTTTGTATGCTTATCGGGTAGGTCTGAGAATCGGACAACATCTATTTTTCATCCCCCTAAATGTTAAGGGTGGTCCACCCCAAATTTTTTTTTTTTAGTTTTTGGACAAAATTTTTTGTTTTAATTTTTTCATGATTCAGCATTGAAAAATACATACAACTTTAAATTTTCACCCTTATACGATCAACCCCTGTCTAATATATAGTCACGGTGTACGTTATTGAATTTCTCCGAAACGGCTAAACCGATTTTGATGAAATTTTGTGTGCTTATCGGGTAGGTCTGAGAATAGGCCAACATCTATTTTTCATCCCCCTAAATGTTAAGGGTGGTCCACCCCAAAATTTTTTTTTTTAGTTTTTGGACAAAATTTTTTGTTTTTAATTTTTTATGATACAGCATACACAAATACATACAAGCCTAAATTTTCACCCCTCTACGATCAACCCCTATTTTTGTCACGGTGTACGTAATTGAACTCCTCCGAAACGGCTGGACCGATTTTGATGAAATTTTGTGTGCTTATCGGATAGGGTGGAGACACGGACAACATCTATTTTTCATCCCCCTAAATGTTAAGGGTGGTCCACCCCAAATTTTTTTTTTTTATTTTTTGGACAAAATTTTTTGTTTTAATTTTTTCATGATTCAGCATTGAAAAATACATACAACTCTAAATTTTCACCCTTATACGATCAACCCCTGATTTTTAATCGCGATTTTTATATTAAGCTTTAAAAAATACATATATGGCGAACGAGCGAAGCGAGTGAGTAGTGTATTTATAATATTCAAGCGAACGAGCGAAGCGAGTGAGTAGTGTATTTATTATATTCAAGCGAACGAGCGAAGCGAGTGAGTAGTGTATTTATAATATTCAAGCGAACGAGCGAAGCGAGTGAGTAGTGAATTAATAATATTCAAGCGAACGAGCGAAGCGAGTGAGTAATGTAATTATAATATTCAAGCGAACGAGCGAAGCGAGTGAGTAGTGTATTTATTATATTCAAGCGAACGAGCGAAGCGAGTGAGTAGTGTATTAATAATATTCAAGCGAACGAGCGAAGCAAGTGAGTAGTGTATTTATAATATTCAAGCGAACGAGCGAAGCGAGTGAGTAGTTTATTAATAAAATTCAAACGAACGAGCGAAGCGAGTGAGTAGTGTATTTATAATATTCAAGCGAACGAGCGAAGCGAGTGAGTAGTGAATTAATAATATTCAAGCGAACGAGCGAAGCGAGTAAGTAATGTAATTATAATATTCAAGCGAACGAGCGAAGCGAGTGAGTAGTGTATTTATTATATTCAAGCGAACGAGCAAAGCGAGTGAGTAGTGTATTAATAATATTCAAGCGAACGAGCGAAGCGAGCGAGTAGTATATTTATAATATTCAAGCGAACGAGCGAAGCGAGTGAGTAGTTTATTAATAAAATTCAAACGAACGAGCGAAGCGAGTGAGTAGTGTATTTATAATATTCAAGCGAACGAGCGAAGCGAGTGAGTAGTGTATATATAATATTCAAGCAAACGAGCGAAGCGAGTGAGTAGTGTATTTATAATATTCAAGCGAACGAGCGAAGCGAGTGAGTAGTGTATCAATAAAATTCAAACGAACGAGCGAAGCGAGTGAGTAATGTAATTATTCCTGGAAATAACGTATATGGCTAAACAACGTTTGCCGGGTCAGCTATACTAAATATACGTGAGCGGAGTAATGGGTGACCGCTATTAAATCATAATTTCATACCATCCGAGCGAAGCCGGACCGGGTCCGCTAGTATACTTATATAAAGATGTCGATCATTTTTAAGACATATTTAAGAGTGCTGTAATGAATCCAGATTCCAGAATCAGCCAGTTCACGGTTTGTCCAAGCTAGTAGAAGGAACGAGAATACGGGATCAGGTGGTATAGGAGATTAGGAGTTAGCACAATAAGCCCAAGAGGCAGTGTGCTCTCGGAGATAGGACGGCTCCCAAAGCAAAAGAGTGCTGTAAGCTTTATTGTTGTAGAGAAAGATTTTATATTATAGATGATCGAAACTGAGGTCATTAGCGTATATAATTATAATTATTGTTGTACTATACTGTAAGTCCGTGAAGTCTTGCACTATGTAATTTAAATTTTTGATGAAATTTTCTGAGAAAAAATAGTGCTTGCATGCGTCGATTTTGTTTTTCAAAAAGAATATTTTCTGATAAATTTCACTTTTCGATCGTGTTTTGTTTTTGAATTATGGCGTCATCGGCCATTTTTTTAAATAGCAACCCCGACTTTTTTATACTGATTCGGAAAGAGAATATCTTTCTAAGTATGGCAATGTCAAACAAGTGACATGGTGGAGAGGAAAGTTTTTCAGATATTATTATCATTAAAATCGTGATGAAGCTAAGGGCTACGTCCTTTGTCGGGCTTTAAGGAATCTCACTGCCAATTTTCGTCTACATCGGTTTGGTTGTTAAGCCATGAAGAGGTAACAAACAAACAAATATACTTTCGCATTTGTAATATTAATTTGGATGTTATGAGCAGCCGTTAGACTTAAATGTTAGACACGTCTGATACAGGATCACATACGTAGCAGGTTTATCTCCACATATGAATGTATATGCGAGACAGTTCTATCGACCAACGACATCTCCATATTTGTCCCCGTGGTGTTTGTGGGGGAGAGTCGAGCCGAGCGAACAAAACAGAACATATTTAAATGATATGCACTACACTAAGACTGAGCGGCGGCTTCGCAGTGTACTTTACTTCACTGAAGTCTAACTATTGCAGACACCCACATCATTCAGAATCACTCTTAATACCGTTTATACTGCACGTCTCATTGACCCAAAACAGTAAATTCAAGTAGCATCAAATGACGTGATTTAATAAGAAAATTTGACCCACCAAAAACAATTCTTATAAAGTACAAAAGCATAATTCAAAAATAACTACTAATTTTTTTTTTTATTTATTGTAGATTATAGACGCGTCGACAAAATCAAAAATGCGCCGAGTCGCTTCGAGAAAAGGTAGGCGGCCGGTGCACTACTGTGCACTCAGATAGATTCTGATAAACCTTAAAAAGAAAGCAGTTCCTTTGACCTTGAAACGTTATTAGCGTCTTTAACACAACAAATAACATATTTGTGTGTTAAAATCCGCCAGTCGGCATACACAAACCGACTGGTACGAGCTCGGGTCCCTGGGAGCGCTAATTCCCAAAGAACATAGGAATGCAATTGCGATAACAACTACATCCCAATGTCCCCTCTGGAGGGAATAACTACTTACATGCAACAAAAATGCATAATAGTAAATTGTGTAACTAGTGTGCTAAATACATCTATATGCGTCACGAGTAGTGGGCGAGCGCACACGAGCCTTGGCGAGTGTGTAGCGCAAACCGAATACGAGTGCTGAAAACTTCGCTCCTGAGTCCTGACGCACAAGGCTTTAGCACACGCGTTGCACACTATACTTTTTTCAACACAGTAATGCTTGTAGACTTTAATATTGAATTAATGTCAAGAACTTTAGATTCACTGACAGCAGTACATATCTCATAATAAAAACAATTGCCTTGATACAATATTTATTTATTTCGTTGCCATAGTAACTATATTATGTCATTATAGCATCGAAAAGAGGTACATGGTTCATTAAGTAACGGGTTTTTCAAATGTTTTTCATTATAGCATCGAAAAGCGTTTCATAATGGATCGTGACGTTACCAGTCAATAAACGGGCATTTATAAGATCCGCTAAACAAATGCGAAAAACACTAAAAGCGTGCATGTGATGAATAAATACATTTAATACGTAAATTTCCACTTAGAGATTCTTTTTTATTATACACCTATAGAAATCTGCACCCCCCAATTTGAGGGGTTTAGGGGGGAAAATCACAGATTTTTTAATTTCCTCGTTTAACTTGTACCTACTTACGCGAAACCCAGCCTGCATACCGCTGCATACCAAATTTCAGCTTTCTCTGATTACGGATCTATAAAAATCTGCAGCTCCCACTTTGAGGGATTGCAGAGGGAAAATCACAGATTTTTTAATTTTCTCGTTACTTGTACGCGAAACCCAGTCTGCATGCCAAATATCAACTTTCTAGGGCAACAGGAAGTACCCTAAAAGTTCTTTATCTATATAAATCTGCACCCTCCCACTCTGAGAGGTTGAGGGGGGAAAATCGCAGATGTTTTAATTTTCTCGTTACTTTTACGCGAAACCTAGCCTGCATTACAAATTTCAGCTTTCTAGAACAATAGGAAGTATACCCTAAATTTTTGATGATCATCAGTGATTATATACGTGAGGGAGTAAAGAAATCAATGAACTTTGCTTATTAATAAAATCTAAAAATGAAATTTGGTACATTATATAAGCTTGATGACCCTATCATATCCTGAAAATTTGAGACCTGAAGTGTTATCCAGACCGAAGTTACGATTTATTTAATTTTATTTATTGTAGATTATAGACGCGTCGACAACCGAAGTTAAGAGGGATCAAAAATGCGCCGAGTCGCTTCGAGAAAAGGTAGGCTATAGGCAGTGCTCGACTAGGCGGGTGCACTACCGTGCACTTAGATAGATTCTGATAAATCTTAAAAAGAAAGCAGTTCCTCTGATCTTGAAACGTTATGTTAGTTTAAATGGGCAGTGTAAGCTAGAATCGGATATTTCCAAATCTGTATAATTCCCGGGAACTATGTTCTTTGCGGGAGACGTTTCCTATCTTTCCCTAGAACGCACCTTAACATAAGCATAATATTATGGTTTCGTTTCATCAGGAGGTCTAGCTACTTAAGTAACAAAACCCATAAATTAGGGGGTCATTATCTGAATCTACAGTTTTAAAGAATGATCAGGGAAAAGGAAGGGTTGAAATATTCCTTATTAGGTAGGTACATTATCTTCCATATAAATGATAGCGTCCGTCGTTGTGCGCGCATCACGTAAAATCACTGGACAGATTTTAATGAAACTTTGCAGCTGGGTTTTTATTTCCAATAAAAATTCTCACGATATTCCTAATTAATATCTAGTAGTTAAAGTTTTTACTTTTTATACACGTAGATCGGGTACTGCATGTATTATCTATAATATCTATACTAATATTATATAAAGAGGAAAATTTTGTGAGTTTGAGACTTTGTAAGTTGTGGGTAATCTCTAGAACTACTGAACCGATTCTAAAAATTCTTTCACTAATAGAAAGCTACACTACCCCTGAGTGCTATAGGCTATATTTTATTTTGATAAATTTCTCGGGGGAGGGATATTATAAAGAGGTAAAATTTGTTTGTATGTAGGGGGTAATCTCTGGAACTACTACACCGATTCTAAAAATTCTTTCACTAATAGAAAGCTGCACTATCCCTGAGTGATATAGGTTATATTTCTCGCGGGGCAATAACTCCTGTGGGATAGTAACAAAACGTAACTCTGAAATTCTTTTGCATTTTAGCGTTAGTGGATGTTATGCCACGTAGCTGTGGTGCTCAAACAAATAAATATCTATCTATACTAATATTAGATGTGTTTGGTATCAAAGTGTAGTGTAAAAAGTGTGGGACTAAGAGTGTAATAACTATTAGTCCCGACTCTCGAGTAGGTGTACGTAGTTAAATGTAGATCACGTAATATATGTCTGAATTTGGCGATCGCTTTAACAGATTTGATAGTTTTTCGTTATGTTTTTTACATTTTTTGTCTCTTAAAAATGAATGAGCTTCAAAATGTAATGGTACAAGATAAATATGGCAGTGAGTTTAACATGTTTTCGCGAACTAGTTCTGCTCAAGTAAGGAAACGTTTTCATTTTTTTGTGCTAGTAACTAGTAAGTATGGGTGTATGACATAATCATACTGTAGCAAAATCCCAGATGCCACGCCACTGTCTCGAACAGAACATTCCAGATTGAAGCGATTGTCTGTTTGTTATAACACAGTAGTGGAATAGTATCGAAGATTCCAGACGTTTCTATAGACAACGAGAACACAGGCAATGCGTGTATATAAGGCGGTGCGCGCGACTGAGGGGGGATCAGTCATTCAGCGTCGTGTTGAGTCAGTCAATCGGTGATTTGTGAAAATAAATGGGAAATAATTAATAAAACAGTATTCTGTGAACATACCTGTTAAAATAAATATCCTTGTATTGTTAAGTGTTATAATTACCGTTTAAGTGTTTCATTGTTTAGAATTGACATTTTCGTTATTGTTATTATTGTGTTTATAATTATTATAATTAATTATTGTAAATAGACATTGTAAATAGACATTGTACATAAATCTTAGTAAATAAATATTTAATTTCGCCAAATTAAAAACAGTTTTGTTACAATACCATAGAAAGAAAATGCACAATATGGCTCTGCATACTCATTCAAGGCTACTGCTAAACTTCATCAGGTACATGCATTAGAGTTAGACACTTAAAATAAGCAAAGAAAGATCGATTAAAAAAACAACAAAAAGTCAAATTCTGAAATATGGACAAGATTTACCGATTAACATGGTTAAGTTGGTACATAGTATAAGATGGTGCGTTATTCTTCAACACCATATATGAAGATAAACATATCTTTTATGAGAGCTGAACTCAAGACTAGAGTTATTTTTCATAAACCATAAAAACAAAAGAAGCCTCTGGTTGCCTGTTGCTGGTTCAACCACTACAGCACTATTCACTTGTTATTTTACGTTATGCGTTGCGTTGTTGTTTTGTTTCTATACGTACGGTCGTTTATGAGCCTCAGAAAGCCACTATACTAAACGCCGATAAAATTATGTTTGTGGGTCTTTTACATACTGTTTATTTAACTGCGAAGGAGAATTCAAGTTATTTATTTTTGTTCTGCTTTGAATGTTTTCTTATTTAAGGATGCCATTTGCAAGGATAATGAATCCTTTAATTGTCTTTGTCACAAGATATTTCTCGTTTCATTGCGTAGGTTGATTTAATGTGGCAAAATTGCAAGCAATTATTCGAGTGACTGAGAATCATAGATATAGAAATCTAGGGATGTATAGTATAAAGTGCCACTTTAGACGAGGAGGGTAGCAATTCAGGGGAGGAGGCAGGTGCCCAGGTTCTGTTGGCCGCGTCTTTGCGCATGCTCAATTACGCCAGATGCAGTCGTCCGCGTCTTTGCGCATGCTCAATTGCTCGTACAGCGCTTGCGCAACTGAAGCGACCAATAGAATGTGGGCACAAGTGCTTCCTCACCGCCCCCCCCCTTAATAGCAACCACCCCACTCGATTGTACTACGTCCCTAGATTTCTATGTCTATGCTGAGAATATTGTTTGGCCATCTACTATTATACAATGTAATTCTAAAAAGTATATCATAATTCATAGAATGTTCCTAAAGTACACTAACATATGTGTCAACCATACATAGAAAATTCAGTGCTGAGAAATTTTTTTATGAACTAGTGTCCTATTTGCTGTGGTTGAGAAAATAAAAATTTAAAACAACTCAACACAACTTGAAAGAATAATATTCAATTATAACAAGTGGTCAAAACTGTCTCCATTATATTAAATACGTCATGCTTCTGAGCGCCCAATGATAGGATTGATAACCTAGTATTTTTATTGCAGATTTTGTCTTGTTTGTCTTTTGTTCATAAAGCTAAATTAAAAGCATACCTACTTTGCTGACTACAGCAAATAGTTAATAGGACAGTCTCGTTTATTAAACACTTCTTACTCAGCGCTTAATTCTAGTTGAACATTTTGATTTATTCATACCCTCTCGTAACCTATAAGATTCATAAATATAGTTTTTAATTCTGTTGCCCAATTATATCTTTCTACATTATTTTCGAAATTGTTATCTAGTCTATTAAAACAAATGTTAAGGTATCTGTCCTCTGACAATTTTAATATTCTTATCCACCAGTTAAAAGGGGCCTGCACTTCAAGTTGCCGTTAAAAACCTTTAGAGGCACTGTCGTCGTTAAAACATATATTGTTTTAACAGTTTAATTTTTTTAAATATTTTGAGTAGTTCGACTACTAGTATATAGAGGATTCTGAAAGAACAATAAGCAATATATGTACGTCTGACGTCACCCCACGCTTACACTTTACCGCATCGACTTTACAGCATCGATGCTTGAAACACAAAACCTTTAAAAAATACTAACTGAACACGAAAATCAAAACTTACATTTACACCGACGTAAACAAAATGAAAGTAGCGCCTTCTCTTAGACAATAGCTATACTTTTTTTAGTCATTGATAGTAGCCACAGTTACAGTATCTGTCATAAGTGACTTATTATTCAACACTAGCGGCCCCGTCCGGCTTCGCCCGGGTGCTAAGAAAGTCCGGGTGCAATACACTACTCACTCGCTTCGCTCGTTCGCTTGAATATTATAAATAAACTACTCACTCGCTTCGCTCGTTCGCTTGAATATTATAATTACATTACTCACTCGCTTCGCTCGTTCGCTTAAATATTATTAATACACTACTCACTCGCTTCGCTCGTTCGCTTGAATATTATAAATACACTACACTCGCTTCGCTCGTTCGCTTGAATATAATAATTACGAACAAATTTGATTACCATAAAAAAAGTTATAGTAAGTCAACCTTAAAAGATAGACATATGCTGTCGCGGACTTTTTTTAGAACTTTTAAAGGGGAACAATTCCGTCATACATGATTTTTGCGTAACTGTAATCGTTTACGCAGCGGAAGCTCTCAAAAGGAATAATTTTTCCTGTTTTTGCAACATTTTCATTGATCGCTCTTGTTAGTCGTAGCGTGATATTATACATATAGCTTATAGCCTTCCTCAATAAATGGGCTATCTAACAAAAAAAAAATTTCAAATCGGAATGGTAGTTCCTGAGATTAGCGCGTTCAACCAACCAAACAAACAGACTCCTCAGCTTTATAATATTAGTGTAGATTCGGCTATTATAATTAACAATTTCATCTTGAAATTCAGTATATCCATTTGCTGTCTTCCAATTTAGGTATTAAATGCCTCAAGATACCTCTTTATTGAAAAAAATATTTCAAATTCCTACTTTTATGTTTTAATAAATGAACCCAAAAATGTTTAATGCCAAAAATAATTTCATCTATAGAATCTTACTGACTACACAAATTGACTGTACTTTCAATATAAAAGCTGCTATGTTGTGAGAAAGATTGGGCTAAATTACATATGGTGGCGCCATCTTTTGAAATGGGTGAAGTGCAGGTCTCTTTTAAGGCCAAGCTTAGAACTAACATCTTTATGAACACGTAATATAACCCTATTACCTACTCATGGCCTGCTATAAATGTGAAGTTGGCGACGCAAATGAACTGTTAAAAGTTTTTGAAAATTCTAAAAATGAAGAAAAGTAGTTATTTTATAGTACGTATGACAAAAAATACCAAAATTATATTATATCTCGTGCGTAATGATAATATGACTCGTGTGACTGTTAAAACTCGCTATAGCTCGTTTAAACATACTGTCATACTCATCAGTAATATAACTTATTACACCACTAGATATACAATCTACTCTTACTGCAAAATTTACCGTCTGAAAAACTGCCTTTTGAACTCACATGTGCAAAAACAAGTTAACGTAAACCATTTTCCTCGTCCCATGTTTGTAACCTTTCAACTATTTAATCCTGTAAACAGTTTAGTGAGATTATAAAGTAGAGCAATGCCTCGATAATTATTTGGGTCACCAACACTACCTTCCTTATCTTCCTTATCTAGCATAACATAATCATTTCTATGTTTGATCATATTAATATTATCAACTAAGGGTTTTCATTTTCCCAAATTATATTACAAATATTTTACTTAGGTATGCGTATCTTCATACCAAATTAAATCTATTTTTCCAACCATCACGTTATTGATTCTATTAAAAACATTTATTTTTTAGAATTTTTCACAAGAATACAAGTTATTGATTGTATAAAAATATAACGTGATTTCTTTTTGAACGCAAGGTATTTTTTATCTTTAAGGCAAAAATGAACACATTGAACGTTCATTCTTTAAAACTGAATATTTTTCGCGAAAAGATGTTAAATTTTTTGCACATACCAAGAAAGAAAGAAAATACGTTGCATAAGAGTAGAGAAAACTTTCGTGTTATTGATACCCTTTGCCGATGTTATTGAAATAAATAAATCTGTAGGGAACATATATCCGCTAGGATTTGTATGTAAACAGTATTTGGGTCGATCAAGAGATGCCAAGGATTTGTATGCCAGTGTGAAGAACAGTTATCAATCCCTCATGTTAACGTTCAATTTTAATGTTATAACTTATATTCAACTAAAAGAAGGCCGATGACCCACATTTTTTAACCGATATAAAAAAGAAGTAATCAATTCGATGTATACGTTAGTATAATATTATGTATGTGCGCGATTATCTCAAGAACTACTGGACCGATTTAAAAAATGCTTTCACTACCTATTTTAAAATCCATCTTCTTTTCGAATGGTACTTTTAAATATGGTACGACAAAAGGGCGTTGAGCTACAAGCAAAAATATAAAGCAAGTTGTTTATTTCTGTCAATTCTTTAAATTAAAAAAAGTATCCCATATATTTTCATGTTTTGATACAAATTTCGGCTCAATCGTTCTCACAGTATTCCGGCACAAAAAGATAGACAAAAATCCAGAAATAAGTTGTTCTGTCTAAGTGTCATAGAAATATACTCACCCGAAAGACAGCAAAATTACAGACAGAAATCTTATAACTGTTTTCTAGTGTATACTATAACTGATTTTTGAAGAGTTCATTAATGTAATTGACTGGTAAACTGCAAAGAACGTTCCTAAAGTGCATGATTTCTAACAATTACAATTGATATTTGTGGCCTTCGAATATCAACATGACGTTGCAGTTGTACGTTCAGCGGTAATGTTAATGTCGAGTGATGTAAAGTTCGACGTATTGAGTGGAGAGAAATGTAACTGTAACAAAGGAGTATAGTGAAAGGGTTCGGTGAGAGGGGAACGCGGCAGAGGAAGCAAAGTGACGTTGGCGTGGAATCAGCTTCTTGTCTTCGCCTTGTCCTTGTGTGTATCTGCTACTTCGAGTTTGTCGGATGGTGCGGCTGCGACGTTTGCCACTTTCGAGAGAGAAGAAGACTTGATCAGATCAATTGCACAGCCACCCTCGATACATTATCATACCTCCGCCACTGTGCAGAGAGCACGTGAGAACGAGGGGAAGGTGACACTGTACGACCGCCCGCTCGCTTTTACGACTACGCCCACTTGACCCCCACCATTTCACCTCTCTCCCCCTACTTCCGTCTGTCTCACTCGCACCGCCATCGTCACACGACGACAACAGACAACTTTGGGAGTTTTTCTCCGGTTTCCCTTATATAACAGAACCGACGTCGCCTTTTCGCTTTACGCTCTTCACTTTACTTCATTCCGACGTTACTCAAGAAAAGGTTTTGTGAATCTCTAAATAATATCTAGATTGGATTTACACATTATTTATACTGAATGTTCGATTCGACTTTTTTGTTTAAGTTTGTTCAATTTTTTTTTTAAATCTTCCAACAGCTAGGGTTACATGGGGCTACCACCAATTCAAATTTTCCATCTATTATTTTCTAATAATAAATTGAAAATTTAGTTGATAGGTACTTTTATCGGTTCTCGGTTACAACCTGGAAACAGGAGCTTGCAATTAAGTAGGTAGTTTATTTATTGTAGATTATAGACGCGTCGACATATCAGGTCATTATAGCGTCTTTCAAATACATCAAAGAACAACTTTCTTAAAACTAAATGACATCACAAAACTTCCATAAGCGCAAGTGGGATTCGAACCCACGACCATCTGATCTAGAGGCCGACATGCTAACCATTAGACCACACGGCCCCGAAGTAGGTATAGTCATTGAATTAGAAACGCCATATAAACAGCGGCATTGCTACAACACGCTCCGCTATTCTCAATTAACCACCGAATTTCTTCAACAAAATTTCGACTGTCCAATAATATTTTTTTATTTATGTTAAGTATTTCTGGAAGGTATCTGAAATAAATTTAGTTTTTTTTTTCAAATTTCTTGAAATAAATTTACAGCACTTTATGATTGATTTGAATGTAGGTACTATGCAAGTTACATTACATTTTATGATAAACATGGTTAATAAACGCAGACATATATCGCAACTCTAAAAAGAAAATTATTACATAAGTTTTTAGTGATCTTTGACATTATTAGAGCGATGACACACACATAGCGGTTTGTGCCAAGGTGGTTGCTGAGACGGGACGTATATTAATGTTTTTAAACACACCGAGTCGAGAATTTCCTGCCGACTGAAAGCCAACTCTCAGCCGCCTCGACACATCGTTCTCCACAAGAAACGCCTAACTGCCGGGTTGACACTGCTGTCTGTGTCATCGTCAAGTCGGCAACCGCCTCAGCTGCCGAGTCGGCACAAACTGCTGACAAACCGCTGTATGTGTCATCGCTCTTAGTTAAGTGGCCAAAATAATAAAATACATATTAGAAACGTGTTATTAAATGACTCGCTTTTATTTTTCATTCATAAAATTTTCCAAGAATTTTCAAAACAATAAGTTTCAATGAAAACTGTAATATGTAGTATAAATTCTCTGAAATAATTTGAACTTAATAATTCATAATTAGTCGGCTGATCTCGCGTTCATGTCTAAATAAACAATATGGGAAGATCGATTTACCGATGTAATTATAGAGATGACGTCATTTGAGAATTAGTACTTATAAAATTAGCAAACAATACTTTTTTTTGAGTTGTAATTTATACTAACTGTAACTGATATGATTGGCGTTGCCGTTGCCCGCGCCCCCCTCCAATGTCAAAATAAAGTGACAGCTGTTGAATGTTAACAAAGAGCTTAAATATGTATGTAGGTACCTATCTAGTTAATTCTAGCATTAAATCTGGCGTTGATCGTGTTCCCCATGACTTAGCGTGACGATTATACTAGCGGATCGGCCTGGCTTCGTCCGTGAAAATTTAATTTTCCCATCTCAAAACCCCCTTTAAATAAGTTCTTTAATTGCGGGATCTCATTAAATAGATTTAATACGTTACTCGCTCGTTTCGCCCATTCGTTCTCCGACTTGGAATCAATCCTATTTGCACTCGGGCGAACCCGGTCTAGAAACATAAACCCTCCTCAAGAAATGAGCTATTGAATGGTAAAAACAGCCTTATTTTTGTGAAGATGTTGAGGGAGGCATATTAAAGTGTCCTGAGAAAAGGATTTTGCTAGATAGTGGTATGGGAGGGATGCAGACCGCCCCCAACATGTAACAAAAAAATGGTCACAAATTATTATTATTGCTTCAAGGCTGAAATTGTTTGTATAGCTTGTCGGTGACGCAATAATGCCATTATAATATTTGCAGATCAATTTATATTATTAGTTCAAGGTTCAAATTTTAATATGTTGTTACAGCGACTGTTTTAAGTATATATTTCAATTTGAAGAACAAAATGTCGGTATTAACCCCCTTGCAGAACGATATAAATACCTGGGCGAGCAAGTTTCCCTCTAAGAGAGGGGGTTAATAGCGATATTTTGCTCTGAAAATTGAAATATATACTTAAAACAGTCGCCGTAACAACATATTAAAATTTGAACCTTGAACTAATAATATAAATTTCGTCGGGTACATGACACGTTTAGGGTGATCTGCCACCCCTTTAATACTGACCAATTTATCAGCAAATATTATAATGGCATTATTGGGTCACCGATAAGCTATACAAACAATTTCATCCTTGGAGCAATAATAATTGTATGACAATTTTTTTTGTTACATGTTGGGGGCGGTCTGCATCCCTCCCATACCGCTATCTAGCAAAGTCCCTTACTCAGGACACTTTAATATGCCTCTCTCAACATCTTCACAAAAATAAGGCCTTGAATAAATAACACCAAAAAATTGTCACTAGCTCTCGGTCTATTATAACAAAAATATTTCCGAGTGAAAAAACTGCCTGACTTTGGTATACTACTGTATTTCATGTTTCCATCGTGCACATTATTTTTAAGATGATTCAATCTTTTTGTAGCACGGTGTAATTCACTAGTGTATTACATTATATTTATATTAGAAATCGTGTCCATCGTGATTATAATAAAATTAAGCAAAATTGCAGGATAGTGGACAATAATTTGATTTATTAAATTAAATGTACGACGTTTCGTCTATAGATTTAGACTTTTTCAAGTACATACGTATGTACTTGAAAAAGTCTAAATCTATAGACGAAACGTCGTACATTTAATTTAATAAATCAAATTATTGTCCACTATCCTGCAATTTTGCTTAATTTTATTACATTATAGTTTTTAATAATAATTAGTTTGGCTTCTATTGATATTAAGAAATGGAAATTAAAATCATAGGCGTGCATGATGATAAAAGGTACTTTTGATACTTTGGTTTCGTTCACGACTCTCGCAAACACTGACTCACTAGCAACAAGGTTTCCCACCGAGAACAGGCTTTTCCAATAACGCTTCGAAAGTCGTGGTGGTATCCAGAGACAAACTCTACAACACTACGTGATTAGGGTTGGACAATTTCATCCTTGATGGTCTTTTCTTATTGGTAGATATTATTTTACAACAAAAGAAATTATTCGTTTGTACTTCTATAATACTTACAAAGTCCGTAGCTCCTACCGATCCTGTGCTCTTTCGCTTTTGTGACTCCAGCGTACATTATTTGTTTTTTATTGTTCTTTTTAGAGTTTTTTGAGTTTACTTTATTTGTTGTTTGAAAATTGCTTAATAAATCGCTAAAATCAGTAGACTTCCTATAAATATTTAGTGATGAGCAAAAGCAAGACCAAGACCACCATATAGTCTTGGTATCCTTAATGCTCTTGTTTTTGATCTTGTCTTGCCAACGCGCTGTTATAGGCAATGTTACGGTGTATTTCATTCATTTTTTAAGTAAAATATTTAATTCCTCAAAGATACAAATTATGGTAAAAAGATTGGTTTAATTTCTGACACACCGTGTATAATTGTCTATTAGTTAAACGTCGTAGCGAAGACTTTAGTTGTTTCTCATCCCTCAGTTTGTATAAGTACAGCATAGTAAAGCAGAAGAAGAGGTTGTTGCGTCACAATTCACGATTTACAGTGAAATGGGGTAGAGGTGGGTCAAATCTCCCGCAAACAGGGTGGGAGAGTCAGTTGTTCAACATTAGTATATAGTGCGCAGGGCAAAAGCATCGATTTATATCATATAGAGTCCCTCCTGATAAAAAGGAGATACCATTGACATAATGAACTATATATTATGCATTCTCTACATATGAAATTATATGTCTGATATTATGTAAGCGTTGTATAATAAAGTAGCGATATATAATAAAGTAGCTGCCAGTCTCTTTGAACGTTATTAGTTTGAGTCAGATTAGAAAAGAACCTGCAGAGGTAGCCACCGCTACCTATCATCTTTTATACAGTCCAATTTTGCAATGTATACTGATTACTGATTTGTTAGTTTCAGCCTTGTTGAAATAAGTAAATTTCACTCCTAGACGGCAACCTTTAACCTGGTATAAAAATTAATTTCCATCAACCAACCGCGTTATGGCAATTTTTGTGTCAACATTAGGATAGCATTATAGCTATTCCATTTACGACTTCTTACTTGTGAAATGCTGGGTTTTCCAAGAGTTGAGAAAATATGAAGTTATCAACAGGCTCATCCATTCCACTAATTATTATTATTTTTTTTTATTTGAAAACAAAAAATACAATGCGACTTGGCTTCTGTGGTCCACTGATTATAATTAGTTTAATTCAATTCAAATACATTTTTTTGTGATCTTAAATAGGTACCTGTTTTATTCTCTTGATCTAAGTCACTCCTAACCCTCAAATTAAAAAAAAACTATTGGCTATTTCGAAAAGTGTACTTGTTAGAGTTTGACGTAGGGCGCCTTGAGAAAACCTGGATTCAGCAAGGCCGTCGAGAATCGAAAAGTTTAGGAGACACTGACTGTGAGGAATGGTTACTTGTATCAAAGAGCTTCTGAAAGAAGTTCTTCGTCCAAGCTCGCTCAACTATTAGACTCGTAGACTACTGCTGACTCATGACGATCTGTTTAGTTTATATTTATATACTGAGAAGCTGGTCTTGCAAAAGAGCAGCGCTAGTAGATTTTTCGAAATGTGGGACGTAGTCAGTTCTCTATGTCAATGGATTTATACCATATAGAGCCCCTCCCGACAGAAAGGAGAGACAGAGTTCTGTCTATTTGTGAGGGGAAATTGGGAAATGGATGTAGCTTTCTGTAGGGGAAACTGCGAACGCGTGAGCTATACAGAGAGGGATAGATGAAAACCGCTTGACACAATATACCTCACATATGTCACATTACCGTGTCACAACCGCCCACTAAGTGCCTATAGTGTAATATGCACTCATGTTTGCCCGCTCGGCATATGTGTTTGTATCGTTGTATGTATGTCATATGTGTGTGTGTGTGTACACTTACACTGTACTCTATTTGTATGCGTGTTTACTGTATTTACACATTATGCTTGTGTGTGAGTATTTAGTATTGTGTACCTATAACTACATCATACATTATTATACACCTTTCCGATGTGAAAGTGTATAGAAACATTATTATGTTGAAGAAGAAAGAAAATAAGTCTAATCACAATCAGATATATTATCGTTTTCAAAATATTCATCTAGTAGGTATGATTATTAAAGTGAAACTTTATTAGCCTCGTTTTTTAACTTCCCGCTAAGAAAATTGAAAATTTTCAAAAATAGGGAAGTTATTGATTTCACCACCATTTTCGAAAATCGAGGTTTCATCAGATCTCGACGTTTTGTGATCCTAGGAAGCTATTCTGACTATTTTTACGATGATGCCAGTATGTGTGTGTGTGTGTGTGTGTGTGTGTGTGTGTGTTTGTGTGCAGCATTCGAAAGAGTTACACTGAACTTAGATTTCCTGAAAATTTGAACCGATTCGGCCGATAAATTTTGAGAAATTCCAAAAAAAACGAAAAAAAAGTTGTAAAAACGATGTTTTTTCAAAATAACTTCTAGAATATTGTACCGATTGATTTCATAATCTAATCAGCTCTTCTCCTCACAAAACTGCGCCGAATGCCGCTATCCGGATCAAAATCGGTTAATCCGTTCGAGAGATTACGTAGTTAACAAATTTCGAAAAAAGTGTTTTTTCAAAAAAACTTCGAAATTTCTCAACCAATCGGTTTTGTACCTCTTACAATATTTTTAGATCTTAAAAAACTGCGTCGAATACCGTTTTCAAGATCAAAATCGAACAACGCGTTCAAAAGTTATAGTTTTTCAAAAATTAAAATAATGTTATCAGTAATTTTCAGATTTCTGAGCTCGAAGAGCTCAAAAATCTACTTTTGGGTATATTATCAATTGCTTCGAACTCAAAGCGCTTGAAAATAGCGGGAAGTTCCAGGGATGGCCTGCAGGGTCAACCGATTTTTTTCGTTCGGTTACGCGTGTCAAGGTCACGTTACGACTTACGTCCAAGCAAAGCGATCGACCAGACCAGTACTCATCGAAAAGCACTGTTTCATAACTATATTGCACGACTGCATACACGATAAGTAGGTACCTATAATATAGCTGTAGTAGGTACAGACCCTCACTTTCGATTTAAAGCTGCGGGCTATACCGATACATGGTATGAGCTCAGAGCTATAGCTTTTGCCTTGTACGCAGAAAGTCGCTGGATCAAATCCCGTCGGCTCCATAGTAATTTTTGTTTTTTACAACTAATTCATATTCCACTTGATATTTGTCTATGTATTTATTTTTCTTATCGTTACAATTAAACTAAGCGAAGTGTGCACTTGCAGAGTTTCTCGCGGGGTGGGGAGGGGGTGTTGATGCGATGGCGTTTGTTGCGGGGTAAAAAGAGGGGGTGCAGGGGGTCATGGATAGAGCACCCGTCACAATTTTAGAATAGGCAGATTGTAGATATAGAATGACCTGCCGAGAGTGTTGAAAAGAAATATGCTAAAAGTCATAAAAATATATTATAATTTCCGAATTGCTGAAAATGATCGCTATTTGATAGATGTCATATTTTAATAAAGATGTAACAATTTTCCAAGAACTTAATAAAACGATATTAAAAAAATAAAAAAACGTTTTTTATTTACTTTAAAAGTTATTAAAAGAAATCATCGGCTGTATACTTTATTCCGCTTTGCCTACGCATATTATGAGAAATTAATTGTGGTCTATGCATTGAGAAACTCAAACATAGTGGTTTTTAATAATCATAAAAATATACACACTTTCATGTTGGGTTCTCGCTGGTACGAGGATTCACTTCATATTATAGCTATTGAATCAAGATATATGAATTGACACTCGCATGTAGTGAAAATCTATTGATTCTGAAGCATATAAGGAGAATATTAGTTTAGCAATCTTGTCACGGTTGAGTATTGTAAGCTCATTTCGCCGCGAAAGTGGAAAGGTTCAGGTTAGAATCCTGACTGTGACCACTGGTTGGTAAAATGATTTTTTCCAATATGTTTCGAAACAATTATATAATTGGCTGCTCTCCAACGAAAAAATTTTTCAATTGCATTTCAGCCGTATAAAACTATTATTTATCATAAAAATACAAGTTTTAAAATATGAGATTCTTAGTCTATATGTTACATGAGGTGAAAAGCCATGATAAATTCGTGTGTGACGTTACATTATAGTAATAAGCCAAGGATTTCTTAGAAATACCGTGCCTGCCTCCGTTTGTTTACTAGAATAGTGACGTCAGGCCAAAACAAATAATGCGGCTAATGTTTTCGCGCGGAATTTCAAAATTGAATTTAAAAATTCCGTTTTAGGTTATTAACTATTATTATTGTAATGGGTCCGAAAATCGAAATCAAAATGTATAACAAATTTTTATGTTTCAAGGTCACTACACTATTTTTACACTATTTTTAGAAAGATGTCTGTGTGCGTGTATGTGTGTGCAAGTATGTATGTGTCCATTTCGAGAATGAAAAATGATATCGACTACGTTAGGGTGCCAATCGACGCGTATTAACGTAAATATGATCTAAAAGAAATTTTTTCAAAATCGGTTCAGTCGTTCTTCTTTCTTAACCAAATAGACTCCAAAAAAGTAGATTTTACACAATATCTCTCGAATAAAAAAGTATATCGACTTCGTAAGGGTGTCAATCGAGGCATGTTAACGTCATTTTGATCCGACATAAATTTTATAAAAATCGGTTCAGCCGTTGTTTTTTTTTAAATTATTGTTAAAAAAAATAATTATTATATGCTTTAATTATTAAAATAATTACTTTTCTGTGTAATATCTAATTTAACTATTATTATTAAATATTTATCAAACTGGGAAGTTCGTCGTGTGGACCTCAAGGGTCGCACTTTAGTCCTAATAAACGACCCACCTCACGGCTTGTTTAGCAATTTTATTTTAAGGAAATAAAAATTCAGGTAAATCATTACTACCACATAAATTATTTAAGACACTTTCTGAAAACCAGTAAAATACCGTATTGCATGATATCTATAAGCTCTTTTTATTTATTCAGAATCTGTTAAAAATAGTTTTTGAACCAGTCTGTACAGCTAAGTTTTGTTATAATTTAGTACTTTTTTTACATAGTAATCCGCTTCTGCACGCGATATGTACGTTTGAAGACTTCATACTATGAATTATTATTTGTCATCATTTTATGACAGCTTGACTTGTTGATATAAAAATATTAGTGTGACGCTATAGAGATATTGCGATAATTTAAAGAGCTTTGTTGATTCTATTTGACTGACATTTATTATCTAATATAAAAACACAATAAAACAAGCCGTGAAGCGGGTCGTTTATTAGGACTAAAGTGCGACTCTTGAAGTTCACACGACGAAATTCCCAGTTTGATAAATATTTAATATTATTAATTAAATTAGAAATTACACAGAAAAGTAATCATTTTAATCATTAAAACATAATTATTATTTATTTTTAACTGGACCGATTTTTATAAAATTTATGTCGGATCATAGAGACGTTAACATGCTTTGATAGACACTTCAACGAAGATTTTTTGGGTGAGATTTCGTATAAAATCTACTTTTTTGTAGTCGTTTTATGTAATCAAAAAAAAAAAACGGCTTGACCGACGAAATTTCTTTCGGGTCTTGTTGATGTTAATATGCTTCTATTTGCATCCTAACAAAGTCGATATCATTTTTTATTCGCGAGATTTCGTGTAAAATCTACTTTTGACCGTCTTTTTCTTTAAACAAAAAAACGGCTCCGATTTGGATAAAATTTCTTTCGGATCAAAATGACGTTGACACCCTTACGAAGTCGATATAGTTTTTTATTCGCAAGATATTGTGTATAAAATCTACTTTTTTTGGAGTCTATTTGGTTAAGAAAAAAAGAACGGCTGGACCGATTTTGAAAAAATTTCTTTCAGATCATATTTACGTTAATACGCGTCGATTTGCATCCTAACGTAGTCGATATCATTTTTCATTCTCGAGATTTCGTTTTAGAAAGAAATGATAATATACGTACGTACACACACACACACAGACATCTTTTCAAAAATAGTTTAAAAATAGAGTAGTGACATTGAAACATAAAAAATTGTTAAAAATTTTTATTTCGATTTTCGGACCCCTTACAATAGCTTCCAATGGGAAGTTAACTAGTTCAACCATTTGTGAAAAAATGAGTGACCAAATTCTAATAAAAAATAACTCTGTTATAATCGTTCTCAGTATTTTGAATAAGTAAACAGGACTCGAGAATAGCCGAGCGAGTAACCAATGCCGTTATCTATATGGCGTTTTTATGGCTCCTCTATTACAAGCCCCCAGTTCCCAGGTTCTAATCTAGGAACTGGCAAAAGTTATCAGTTAGATTATAAATTTATTATTGAAAAATAATAAATTAAAAGTATGAATTAGTACTAGGTCTATATAACCCTAACTGTTGGTGACGCGAAAAAGATACAATTTATTAAGAAATTAAAAAAATATCTTTTATATTTTTTATGACAACGAATTTTAATGAAACCAAAGAAATGAATAAGAAATTTATTAAATAAACTAAATAAGTAAAAAACTTGTTTATAAGTTTGCGTTTCATGAAAGGAAATTATTTAAGGTGAATGTGGGCTTAAGTGGGTACATCGACTGTATGAAAACTTTAAATAGGTATGAAAGATTTTTTCTAACCTGAACCTTTCCAATTTCGCGTCGGAATGAGCTTACAATACTCAACTGTGACATGATTACTAAATTAATATTAATATTAATTTAATCATGTCACAGTTGAGTATTGTAAGCTCATTCCGACGCGAAATTGGAAAGGTTCAGGTTAGAATCCTGACTGTGACCACTGGTTGGTAAAATGATTTTTTCCTATATGTTTCGAAACAATTATATAATTGGCTGCTCTCCAACGAAAAAATCTTTCAATTGCATACAGCCGTATAAAAAAACTATTATTATTTTAAATAGGTATGTTATTCCCAGCACTTCTGCTACGAATATTTCTTCAGTTCGATACTTTTCAAATCTTTTTTCAGTTTATTATTTTTGACATTTTTTATCTCTATAATTAGCAAAAATCATAATTTGAATATTTTTCTTTAAAAGCAAGATGGTGGAAGAAAAGGGCTTTTCCCGGTACTTCCACCACATTTTAGGAAATATTTTACTTTTTAGCTCTACAAGTAGGGAATCCTATTAATTTAGGTAAAAATTCACTTTTCACAATGTTATAGCACTTTCCCCACCTGATATGCCTAGAATGTAAAAACATATTAGTGCAAAAAGTCTGTACGTCTGTCAATACTGAGCTGAACACGATACCGGTCAAACGGCTGAGAGGATAGAAATTTTTTTGTAGGATGTTTGACATGTAAATAAGAAGAGCCCTATTGTTTTTGAGAAAATCGGCGCATGTGCAAAAGAGATATGTGTTATAGCTTTATTTTTTTATTACAACGGTATACTTTCCAAAACGATTTTTATTATTCTACTTAGCAAAATCTATACATAGGTTAGTTTTGACTCATGATGGAAGCATTGCTCTCTAAATGTTCAACCAATAATAAATTATTGTGGTTAAAAGCTGACCAAATTAACAGAAATTTTATTTTGTTTATTATATTATGTCACATGTCAGTATTTCGGAGTCCCTACGTGTCGTCCAATTGGCTGGAATTTTTTATATTAAATTCTAAGATATAAATTTAACTGAGTATAATGAAACATTATCCATGCCACATTAATAACTTGTTTATAACTAATGTTGTAGCAATAATAAAATTAATAAACAGATCAAATGAACGATAGTCACCTATAGAGGTATATAAGGTACCTATTTGTGAACTAATGTAGAGCTGTTGCAACTTAAAATGGGAAGTAAAGGGTCGTTCACACATCAGTGACGTGTTCGTTGAAATTCGAAAATGAATAAAATGAAGTAGCTATATACTCGGTACGAACAGTTCGAGTTTGTCCTTAAAATGGCATAAATCATGCGACGTATAGATCAGGGATAGCCATACTTTTTGCAGAAAGAGCCCTATAGCTTCCTGAAAATATTGGGAGCCATACCTAATATAAAGTTCTTGGTATAAAAATATCAGATTCTGAAACAGCTTTTTTAAGCGAGGAAAGTTTTTGAATGTCTTTTCTATTATTTCCTTTTAGAAAAATTGTATTTTTCTTGTAAAACTGAAAATGCTCTGACCGAACGAATCGACAAGATAAAGAGATTTTAAAAAATAACAAATTAGTTGAGACACAATAAAACTCTTGAAGAGCCGCATGCCGCTCGCGAGTCGCCGTTGGTATTGATAACCGTCCGTTCGCATGGTTTTTCTGAGGTTACTTTACCGTAGTATAATTTTTTTTGGGACTGCTGACCCGACACAGTTAGATAGCCCATGGCAGGTCTACAACCTCCATACGAGAATTTAATATTTCTTTAACAAACTTTTTATTAGAGCACGTCGCGTCAAGTGTTCCAATTCCACTTTAAAAAATACTACCTTGGAAAAATTGTGTTTGTAAAGTGCAGGCCGCAACCAGATTTTTCCAAATTTTTCAATGCAGTTCGATAGCCCTTGTATGAGAATTCAATATTTCTTCAATACCCTTCTTACTAGAGTATCTATACTTCATATCCAAAATTTCAATGGTGTACTTTTAACAGTGGGTGCGAGTGGGTGTTTTCAATAATAAGAAATTTAATTTCTGGCTTAACGACAGGTTTTATCACAAAAATGTGTGGGACAAAAAATGTGGACAATTTTACAACAAACATTTTTGTTTGAAACATTTTTTTATAGCATAATGTTAATTTTCGTTGTTAATTAAAACACGTGTTTTCTGACTATACATCTATACGGAGCGGCTAAAGCTCACCTAGCAGGAGGGGGAAAACTTAGTATGTATGTTCATTCCAGACCTAAACTGAAGGGATTAAAAGAATTTCCAACTTTCCCCTTATTAATTCCGAATTCAACCACCCAACCACTTGGCCTATAAATGTTTACACCTAAAAAAATGTAAATGGGTTGACTAAGGACCGCTGGCGAACTATCGAAAGAAAACGGCTTGTGTTTTAGATATATTGTAACAAAACTGTTTTCTTACGTGGGTGGAATAAATTATTTATTTACAATAATTAAAAATCTAACAAAAATAGATAACAATAAAATGTAACAATTATATCTCAATTCTAACAGTCAACACTGTTTATAATATAATAATAACACGAACAGTAATTCTTAAACGAACTGAAGCACTTTAATAACACTGAACAATTTATATGCTGTATTTATTTTAAATCGACACTATCACACGACTCTTCTTGTCCGCTCTCCGGTGACTGCTCCTGCTTATATAGAACTATCAGCTTGACCCCCCACGCTCGCGCGCTTTCCAGAACATTCTGGTGGTTACCCGTGTCTTCGATATCATGCCACGCCTCACCATTGTTACTTGTTCTCGATGCTTCTATTGTCGCCAGCGGCGTATCATCTGGGGTTTTGCTACAATATTATAATAGACAGATCGCATAACTGCGTCAGTTTAGTTTGCGCACACTCTACAACGTATTGAAGTGTCGACAAGTGAATATTATAGTATCTAGTTATGTAATCAATGTAGTTAATCAAACACTATTACACAGCTGTATGCGATACACAAACTGTATTTAAACCGCGTGGGGTGAAAACAAACGCGGAAAATGGGAAATTTTCATCAGCGGCTCTCTGTGCTGTTGCCGCCGCCACACGGTTTATGTTTATGTGTTTTGTATCCCGTGTGGTTCAGTGGCGGCGCGGTGCGGCGGAAGAGATGGACAAAAGGATATGAGTTTGCAAATTATTTTTTTTAAACGGACATTCATTTCCTCTTTTTATCACAAAAATGATATATATTATATGCTGTTCACACTTTATGCATACTGTGGTCTGTAAGTACAGTATTTTTCGTATAAAACGTCACCCAAAAAGTCAAAGCTTCCAGCACTTTACAAGTCCCGTAACGTACTTATACTTAGTTTATTAAAAAATAATTAAGAGCACTTTAAACCAAAACAATTTTATAAATGAAGTACAAGCACATAAAGCACAAACTACACTAAATTTAGTTTAGTTTGTGCTGAAGATGAGAGCATATAGCTTTCGAAATGGACATTCATTAATAAAATAATTTGTTGTTGTAAGAAGTGACTAAATTGTACTTAACTTGATATTTTAAGCATGGATACGCACGCCGCACTGAACTCACTATGAAATATTTTAGATATAGAGCTACCGGAGTGTTCGTATTGTACCTGTCTATACAGTTTGTAAAAAAGTGTTTGTATTTTTCCATTCTTACTTTTTGTTCTATTTTGTGATTGAAAAATATAATGGTTTTTAGGGTTCTGTTTGCCCGTCTGTTTATTTTTTTCTCCGAATCTACTGGACGAAAAATGTTGGTATTTGGTCCATATATAGAGTTCGGTGACCCAATCACGGACGTATAGCGTAAATAAACGAAATCTGATTTTGGGGGTTAATTTTGGGGGGCAAATTAGAAAATTAAAAAAAAAAATTTTCAAGTGCATCACGTGACGTATCAAATGAAAGGGCTCGTTATGAGAAATACAAATATATTTTTTTATAATTTTAAAATGCATAGTTTAAAAGATATAAAAGAAAATATACGAAAATCGAGCTTATCTTCTTATCTCTGAAACTACTGAGCCTAAAGTTTAAAAAAAATAGAGAATATAGGGCCTCACTCATGGTTTACAAGAAAACGTAAACGAAAATCCTAATTCTTTAAATTCCTACGGGAAACGGAATAGTACGGAACCCTCTCCACGCGAGTCCGATTCGCACTTGACCGGTTTTTAAAAGTAGAGTTCAGCGTAAAGTTTTGGCCGGACAGGCCAATTATTGTTATTAACTGTATAATAAATCATACCACAACTCCTGCTAAAGCTATTAGCAAAAGGTTCTTTTTCAGTATGTCCTACATCCTGCCGCTTCAGTCATCGTATGTTTCAGAGATCATTAGATCAATTATGATATCTATGATGTCGCATGAAAATCTAGCCATATAATATATGTGAACTTACGGGAGTCTACTGTAGGCGACTGTAGGATTTACTTATATTATAAGTGAAAATTTGTAGTAGGTATGTAAAAATAATAATTGTATACTTAATTGAAGACAGTGCAGTGTCGCGGCTTTTTTAATACATTTGAAATTTTTTCTTATGCAAATTAGACACATGCACCTATTAAGTATTAAAATAAATCAGTGATAAAAGATGAATGAAAAAATCCAAATAATATAGTGGGAACAACTTTGACCTTATGAATATAAACTTTCCAATTTGAGTGCGATGCAGTGATAATAGGGGGAGAGGGGTAGTAAAGAACCCTTCAGTGCCGCCTCTGCTGCGTGTGTATATTCGTGTAGGGACCGAGAGGGCAATATTGTTGCGGATGAGGCGGGTAATGGACGCATACCAACAAACCATCCCCACCCTTCACTAACCTCTGTCACCCTTCCCTCCCTGCGCATGCCCTCCTCCCCTTACCACGTCTCGCCAAAACGTTGCTACATTACAGTGTGTGCGCAACATTTCACAGGAATACATCAGAATACAAACTTTGCAGTATCATTATTTATCTTTTAGACTCTGAATACATCATTAGACAGTAAAAGTCGAAGATTAACCATTGTTTATTTAAGCCGGGGCTGCATTTGAGGGCGAGAAACACGCCGACATTTCCGAGGCCTTTGAAAATTTTGTTTTTTTAATTTTTTTTTCAAATCCCACTACATTTCACCCATAGAGTAGTCAGCTATAAAAATTCAATTAGAAGTCGACGAAATTATTTTTCTATTATATGATCATAGTGATTCTTTTACACCCACTTATCTAACTGAATGTAGGTTAGAGAAAGAGAATAAAAATAGTCATGCAAAAGGAAAGATATTTATGCTGTCTGCTTCATAAAGGCGTCGAAACAACTAAACAGATTTCAATCTGACATTTTTTATATTGTCAAGCATTTACTTTGAGCAGATTTTAAACCATATTTCATGACGCTACGATAAAGTTATGGGTTTTTTACTCATTATTATAGCAGTCATTCCTGCGGACAAACATGCACGAGAGGGCAACTGCGTTAGACGTATCTGGATGACTATATTCTATTAATTAAGATATTTGATATTAGTGACTGTACACATTGTAACGGCCGCCTAAAACGCCACCTGCTCCGGCCAGCTGAAAATAGTCAACGCGGTGGGTCGTGGGTGCGGGGAACTTACCTTCCAGTACAGGGATAGAAATTTAGAGTATACTCCGATGACAATTATGATTATGGAAGTATTTAAGGGCGCCACGACCTGTGGAGACACTCACGAACAGCAACGTTGGTCGAAGCGTCATTGGTACCTATACTGGTCAGCAAAAAAAAAATACTAAATGGGAAGAAAAACCTCAGCTAAAGTTAGTACGCAGCAATAAAAAAAACAATTAAATGATAAAGCAGTATAATTATAGAAATTAATAAAATAAAATTATAATCACAGAATTCAGTCACAAAAATCATGACAAGATCGCTAGATGATACAACAATTCTAAATTCAGTACCTCAGAACAATTAACTGACAACAATAAACAGACAATCAAAATTTAATCGGCACTTAAAACAATTAATCACTAGCTAAATCGGATCCGATAATTTTATAATAATAAAAGAATTTTAAGTCAATCGGTCCGATACGAAAAACAGAAAACGTAACTGAAATGCTGAATACCCAGCTCGGAAGTTAAACAACAACCGTAATAAGTAACATGATATTAATCAGGAACGTAATCGGTCAGATTGGCTCAACAAATAATATGATACAAAGACAGTACAAAAACACATTAAAAATAATTTTCGCAACGATACAGAATTAATAACTCGATCAACATTTATATTTAATACCAAAAGTTCATAACATGATAACAACAGCTAAAATGCTTACAATAATAAGTTCAACGAGTACTATTAAAACTTAACCGAAATGTCAAAAACATCTTTAAACAAAATTAATATAACAATTTTAACATAATTTTTATCTTTTCAAATTACTGCAAAATATTCAAGGTTAACAGGGATTTATCACACAACAGAGTAATCAGTGCGTAACAGGTTTTGACTGAACGTTAACTCGCTGTGAATTTTGAACGGAATTATTTTAATATATTCAAACTTTGAAAAATTCACATGACCACTAAAATGAACATTGGCACACCTTCCCAAAAGGTGCACTCTCATAACTGCAGGAAGATTAAAATGACACTGTACCTTGGTTATGATGTAATTAGATACTCGAAAGAAAATGGTGGCGATACTTGTAATATTGGATGGAAAACGCCAACGTAGATCGGTGCCAACGTCCAAAAAAGCTGCCAAACTGAAGTAGCTCCATATGAGGTCGAATACCTTGACAATGTCCGGGAACTGAATACGTCGAAATGATAATATCGAAATATTGAGGCAAAATTCAAAAACTTCGCAATTAAACATTTAATCCAACACGTGCGAAGCACAATAACCTCCAAAATCTGATCTACTGATCACGACACAATATATTATTGCTTTTCACAAAATAGGGTTTCAAATCAGCGAACGCTATACCCATCAGCAACGCAAATAATTATTGTCTTTCACAGAATAGGGTTTCAAATCAGCAAAAGCTATACCCATCAACAACGCAATTAATTATTGTCTCTCACAAAATAGGGTTTCAAATCAGCCAAAGCTACACCCATTAAAAACGCAATTAATTATTGTCTCTCACAACATAGGGTTTCAAATCAGCAAAAGCTACACCTATTAACAACGCAATTAATTATTGTCTCTCACAACATAGGGTTTCAAATCAGCAAAAGCTACACCCATTAACAACGCAATTAATTATTGTCTCTCACAACATAGGGTTTCAAATCAGCAAAAGCTATACCCATCAACAACAGAAGATTCACATTATTTTTCGCGATTTAATATAATAGAAAAATAGACGCGCACACTGCACAGGCCAACGGCCTGTGGCCGACACCCCTCCAGGAATCACAAATTACATTGTTATCAGATCAATGCGAAAACTAGACTGAATTTTAAAATGTCGATTTTTATCTATCAAAAAACCAAAAATACTTTCCAATTCACATCTTCGTTTTAACGCGCGTAATCAAGAACGTTCATTTTACGCAATTAACTGACATACAGCCGATCACAAAGTCCTTGACTACTCTCAACCTACCGACACTACAGGCCGATGGTTACAACATGTAATAAATATAACAGTTTATGTTGGTAAATGCAGCCAATTACATAATAGATTCTGGCAATATCGAAAAAAATCATTGTATCAACCAGTGTCAGTCGGGATCCAAAACCGAACTTTTCCACTATCGCGGCGGAATCAGCTATCACTTACTCAACCGTGACACGATAAAATCTAACTTATTTCCTATATTCCATGTTTATCTATACTAATATTATAAATGCGAAAGAGTCGAGTTTTAACATGAGCATGTTGGTGACGGTGACGCGAACCCATAAGTTTTTCCCTTCCCAGAAATCGTCTAACGCGCCTATAGAAGTTTCACTTCAAAAAAAAGCTTATATCTATGTTATACCTCCAAACTCGAGAGCCACCGAACCGATTTGAAAATTCTTTCACTGTTTAAAAACTACCTCTTGATGAGCAGCAATCAGCATATACTATATATTGTAACTCTACGACAAAAAGACGATGAGAAGTATTGTATTGTTGACGCTCGACAGCTAAGGTACTGGGAATGATCAGTGAGCAAAAATAGCGATTTGTACCCGCGCGAAAGATAATAGCCTAATAGGTAATGATATTTAGTATTACCTACCTATTAATCAGTTAATATCGCTTGTGGTAGAAATTCGACCAATTATGTTTGTATATAGTAACGAAATTCTCATGTTCTCTTTATTTTACCTGCCTTAACGGCAACATACACACATGATTTTTTTTGTACACATCTATGGCACAGTACCTTTCGAATGATATAAGTTTCATTTCCCTCCTTTCATATTAAATAGTAAAAAAGGGACCACAAGTTTCGGTGTTCACGTATTAATATAATATAATAATATATAGATCAGTATTATCAAGTTCGTAATATGTTCATAATTGAAATAGCAGAAAGGTCTATAGAGAATCAGAGTTATTTTGTAGTAGAGGAAGATTTTGGCACCAACGCTATGTGAATGTACAAGTATGTGTGTTCACACACACACACACACACACACACATATGCGTACAGAGTGTACGTGTTGTGTAAAGGTATTGATCAAGGGGCGGCAGTGGTGTAGCGGCTGAAAGTACGCTACTATATCTGCTACCACCGCCAACTATAACCGAAGGCGGCAGAACTGAATCTTTCTGAGCAAACCGTATTCCAACCAAACCTTGCCTGTTGTCTGACACAATTCTCCTACAATACACCACCTAAATCTATGGTATATACATGGTTCAACAAAAAATTGAACATAATTTTGACACATGTTTTGATTTCTAATAAATTTTGAAAAATTTCCATTTAACCTGTTATCAAGCCGGCTTCTTAACTTTATCATTTATTTTAGTTTTCTATTAGTGTTTTTGCCATATGGCACATACACTATTGGCGTCGGTCGGATGGCGGGACCTAGGGGTCGGACCAAAATTTCTCGACGTTTCATAGCCTCCTGAACAATTTGGCACCATTTTTAGAAATGTTTATATATATACTAGCGGACCCGTCCCGGCTTCGCTCGGGTGGTATGAAATTATGATTTAATAGCGGTCACCCATTACTCCGCTCACGTATATTTAGTATAGCTGATCCGGCAAACGTTGTTAATAATTTCTAGGAATAATTACATTACTCACTCGCTTCGCTCGTTCGCTTGAATATTTTCGCCTACTCACTCGCTTCGCTCGTTCGCTTGAATATTATAAATACACTACTCACTCGCTTCGCTCGTTCGCCATATATGTATTTTTTAAAGCTTAATATAAAAATCGCGATTAAAAATCAGGGGTTGATCGTATAAGGGTGAAAATTTAGAGTTGTATGTATTTTTCAATGCTGAATCATGAAAAAATTAAAACAAAAAATTTTGTCCAAAAAATAAAAAAAAAAATTTAGGGTGGACCACCCTTAACATTTAGGGGGATGAAAAATAGATGTTGTCCGATTCTCCACCCTACCCGATAAGCACACAAAATTTCATCAAAATCGGTCCAGCCGTTTCGGAGGAGTATAATAACGTACACCGCGACACGAGAATTTTATATATAAGATATATATATATATATTTATATATATATATATGTGTGTTCGCAGCATAACTCTCGAAAGACTTCATTGATTTGAACGAAATTTGGTACACACGTTGGAATCCATCACCGCACGGAACCTATTTAAAATGGGCCCAATCGGACTATTTTAAGGGTGGTTTTTAGGGGTTGAAAAAAGTTTTAGGGCCCGAAAATACCGAAAAAAATTTCAGAATTGTTTCAAAATTGAAATTTACCCTTTTAGTAAAGATCAAAATGTGCTGCTAAAATTTTAATAAAATCGGCCCAACAGGACCGGACTTACAAATCTTATGAAAACACTAGTTTGCGGATAGTGATTTTCTTACTGAAGGGTGTATTTAATTTGGTACAGAGGTTGCATTGATAATAATATTGAAATTAAGAAAAAAAATATAATTTTAAGGGATGTATTAAGGGGTTAAATTTTTTATTTTGTTCAAAAACAAACTTATGTTCACATAATAACAGCACTATGCCTGTATTAGCAAATACACTATATTGTCGGCAGGGTTTTGGCACTGCGACCAGAGTTTTTTTCTAATTTAAGGCCACCGACTTCTAGAGATACTTGGACCCAGGACCAATAAATATTTTTTTAATGTATTATTACTATTTTTCATTTTATTCAACTTCCATGTTTGTTTGTGAGCCAGTTTAGGTTAAATCTTGCAAGTCAATTTTGAACCACTTCCACATATTTGATCGACTTGAAATTTTGTACACATATATATTCCCGATTAGTACAATAATATAATATGAATCAATTGTTTTTAAAATCAATTAATTTTAATAAATCGAGTTTTAAGTACAAAATTTTGAAAGCCTAAAAATAACAAAATAAAATATAAGTAAAAAAGGTAAGCTTTTATTTAAATATTCTGAAAAGGAAAAAATAATATTTAAAAATTTAGTTTCATAATTATAAAAGCATGAGAATAAGCTATCATAGAGGCGACCCACGCTTTTATTATTATGAACTTAAATTATTAAATATTCTTTTACCTTTTTGGTATATTTAATACGTTTGAGCTGCAGGCCTATAAAAGCTTGTCTGTAAAAAGTCTTTGAATTAGAGCCTGGCGATTAGTGTTGTCGTCTAGATCTAGACTTTCTAGACTCTTGTCTTGTCTTCTCTAGATTTTCAAGACAAGACTTGCAAAAGTCTTGTCTAGAAATTTTCAAGACAAGACAAGACTTGCTTTATCTAGATCAAGACTCTTGCCAAAACATTTTCAAGAGTCTAGATAAACTAAGTAGTAGTATGTAAAGGTTTACTTTACCTACTACTACTAATCTAGACTCTTGAAAATAATCTAGAGTCTTGATATTAGACAATTAGACAAGAGTTTGTTAATCTAGATTTAGACTTAGTGAAGTCTTGATATTTCAAGACAAGACAAGACTTTGAAAGTCTGGTCTTGTCTTGTCTAGACGGCAACACTACTGGCGATTGAGATCTTGTATAATAAATTATGAAGAAAACCGTTGGTGACTGTCTGTTACACCATGTATAATATGATTATGTACAGTATTATATTCTATACCCACAATGCAAAGTTTCACAAACTTAAATACAACTTTTCCGCATTTACATTTAGTTCCGCCATAGGGTAAGCGAAAATGTAAGATAGCTTTTATCAGGTAAACTGATTTACATTTATGTTCAATTTTGAAAATATGCTTTAGCTAAAATTATTTAATCCATTATTTTTATGCCTAAACAAATAATAACACAAATTCAAATTTATTAGTAATTACTGTTAATGTACTTTGGCGGGGTTATCTGAGACTAGTAGCAGATATAGGTAATTAATATTTTCAATCTATAATATTATGTTTAAAAAATAAGCCGTTTTTTTCGGCATAACTTTTTTTTAATTGAAGCTTTCTGTCAACAGAAGTGTCGTCAACATTTTTATTTTTATTATTATTGCTTGTATTATTATAAAGAAACAATTGTGAACTCTCCTTTTTAACATGCTTGTGTATGAATGGGATTTCATCTAACCGCTCGACAAAGGAGCAACCCAGCATGTTGTAGCTGGTTGAAATTTTCACAGAATATGTGTTATTATGGCGGATATCCTAACAAATAATAAAAAACAAAATGAGAAAATTAAGGGGGGTCCTCATACAAAAAACGGAAAATTAGGCATAGAGGTGTACCAAGTGTATCAATAATATACCAGTGCTTGTGGTGTGGTGGAGTAGTGGAACGGCGTTCACGTTCGCATGCGAAGAGCCGGGTTCAAATTCAACTGACCGTTTTTTTTTTATTTCTAAGATACTTTTGCAAATATCCTCAGTCCAATTTCGACGGCATTATTTATTATTTTTAATAGTAAATTGAAATTCAAAATGATACAATCACCAGTCTTCAGGGGGGCAGTATAGCCTAGTGGTTAGCATGCTTGGTGCCGCAACCTCTAGACTGGACTGCCGTGGGTTCGAATCCCACCTGCCCTCATGGATGTTTTGTGATGTTATTTAGTTTTAAGTTAGTTATTATTTAGTGTAGTTGAAAGACGCTAATGACCTTAGATGTCGACGCGTCTATAATCTACAATAAATAAATAAATAATCCAGTCTTCAGATTAGAAACTGGAGACTCAGTTTCTAATAGAAGAGCCATAATACGGAAACGCCATACAACCAACGGAATCGCTATTTACACATTCGGCTATTCTTAAAATCTAATTACCCGTTCACCAGGAAACTGGTTATAGACGAACTATGGTAACTTTTCTTGAATATTATTTTTTCAAAATATTCTCACCCAATTTAAGTTGTTTGAATACTTCTTATTCTATGTAATATGTAGATTGTAGACAGGTGTGTGTGGTTTAAGGCTGTAAAAAGTAAGCTTATCTAGATAATATTAAAATACGAAAAACCACTTTGGAGATGAAAATGTAGTTTATTTTTTTACAACTCATGGTATCAGCTAATATGAGTTAAAGCATGTTTCACATATTAATATTTAATAATAATATTACAACTTAACTTTAAGCCATTACATGGTGAATACCGATTTTAAAATAGTGTTTTAAATAAATATAGGTACTTACACCGAGATGTTTCGTTAAGGCCAGTAGTAAGTACGAAATGGATATCAAAAAATTTAGAGTTGCTGGGCCCTGTAGCGTTATGAAATATTAATTGATGTTAAAAAAAAAATAATAATAAAAAAAAAAATATAAATAATCATTTAAAAATATAAGTCCCGTCCTGTCGGTTAACAATTAGGCAAGTTACGTAAGTCCTACCTACCTTGGGTAATAGCGGCGTGTCCTGTGTTTGAAAAGAAAAATGTTTAAGTTATAGTTAAGTTCTCTGAATCGACATAAAAGGATAAAAAAATAAAATATTCGTTTAAAAAAAATTGTAATGCTTTATTGCTATAATAAAAAAAAGTAATGTAATTATTTTAAATAAATCCTATTTTCAACTGTTCTAGCCGTTCGATTTATTGGGCCCAGAAACTTATTTTTTCCTTTCCACCTCGAGCAGTATCTTCACAGTCCAAAAAATAACATTCTTCCGACCATAATATTATTAATCCAAAAGGAAAATAAAAATAAACAATTTTACAAACGGTAATATTTTGAATTATGTTGTTCGCCCTTTGGTCAGTAGGGTCACTGAAAAAAATTCAGCTATACAACTAAAATACCTGGACTAATAATGGGTTTTCAATGTGGTGTTTTCGTAGTTCGATCCTACTCCTTAATACTAATAGTGCAGGTAAAATAGAGCAAAAAATTATCTTAAAAGTTAAAAGATTCCTCCATTCATAAAATTTTGGTTATAACTCCCTTTTGGCATAGGAATGAAGAATCCGAAAGGTCCATATAAATACAATGTGGGGAAAAGCGTTTTTGAGGGGGAAGGACCCAAACCTAATTTGCATAATTTTGTCAAGTGGGGTGTCGTTATCTATATTTTTTTGGATGCTGAATCGAATGAAAGCAATACCAAGGCGAGAGAACCTACCCTCATCTACTAAAAATTAAAATTAGCTACAGTGGAGTTCAATAAGTCTCGAAAAATCAAAAACCTCAGAACCCACTTATATAGTTATAATGTAGGTATATAGGTACTTAACAATTATATCTGCAATTTCGCTTTCTTGTGGGTTTTATGGGGATTTTATATGATTACCTATAAACAATAAAAAGTGTTTTAGATTTGTTTGTCGACCAGTGTGTGTTTTGTCTGAGAATTATAGAGAACGACTGGATCTATGTCTTATTATTCTTTGGCAAACACGAACTACTCATTTAAAAATCGTTCTAAAAAAAATAATGGTTGTCGACATTGCCCACCATTTAGATGCGCAATGTCAACTTTGCTCACAACAAATCTCTCCGACTCACTAAGTTCATTAACTGCTTTACAAGAAGTTTTCCCGTCAAATCCAATGATTCAAGAAATCCGTAATACTCTACAAGAACTGAAGAAAATTAACATATCCGTTCAATTTGTTTGGATCCCATCACACATTGATATCGACGGGAATGAAAAAGCTGATAAAGCAGCTAAGGAAGCACAGCAGTTAACAATAATTCATCCAGCATATATAACCACCAATGACTACAAAACTTACATCTCTCTACGTATCAAACAAAACTGGCAGTCATCCTGGAATAATGAAATAAACAACAAATTAAGAGTTATCAAGCCGGAAGTTAAAAAACAGTCGAACGCTATCCACCTCACAAGAAAACAGGAAGTAATACTTACACGACTACGCGCCGGTCACACGGCCCTGACTCACTCTCACCTTTTAAAGAAGGAAGATCCTCCGATGTGCGTCATCTGCAACTGTCGTCTCACCATTCAACACCTTCTGGTCGATTGTCCATTACACGATCCTCACAGGCTAACCATAGATCTCGCCACCAACATAGAGGACATTCTCGACTATACTGAAACAAACGTAGTAAAATTATTCAGATTTTTAAACGCAACCAACATAATACACAAAATATAATTACTCACCTTATTACTTACCAGAGTCCCCCTTACACAATTCGCTCCAATATCCATTTAATTAACTAATTTTATTATTCACGATTCTTAAATATTGTTACAATTAGTATTGTAATACAGTGCCAATAACTCAACGAGTTGATGCACAATTTTGTTTTTGTTTGTTTTGTATTTTTTGATTTAAATAAAAAAAAAAAAAAAGCGGGTCCTGTCCGCTAATCAACCATTTCTGCGAATTTTGTTCGGCAGTGATGTGCAATGTTGACATTGCCCGGGCAGTGTCGAGTTTGCACACCCTGCGGACTATACCCGTAACATTTACACTATTTTAAAGGGCGTCTTTTGGATGTCATCACCAAAGGTAAAGACTAGTATTAAATATTATTATTATTAGTGATTGTGTAACGTTCTTTTTCAGGTAAATTCATGGCTACACACTTTACAACAGGGTGGTGGAGGGTGAACTGTAGTGTAGAGTATATACAGTGGTTTCGATATGTATAGTTCCTATATCTATATATACAGTGTCTATCGTTCCGACATCCCACTCCCGTCTCTCGGACTACATCAATCTTGATGAAACATTTTATATGTTCTCTAAGCTAATACGGCAGGGATGAACAAACTCTTAGGATAATAATCAGCCGCTGATTTGGCCCATTCTAACTTCCCATTCCTATTCAAAACTGCTTTTCCTGCTAGAATGGTGGAATAATTCGTATGTAGTGAGTCCAACTGCAGTCCATTGAACATGTTACTTATATGTAATTTTTTATTTTGAAAAAAGAGAAATTTGTGATTCTTGATTGTATTGCAAATTAATAGAAGAAATTTATCGTAGCATGGAATCAAAATAAAAGCAATTACTGATATATATTAAAATTGCATATACAGGGTGAGTTCGACCACCCGTATCAGTCGTTTTTTTCGAAAACGGTTAGTCGTAGAGAGTTGTGTCAAAAATTTGTATTATAAAAGCCCTAATAAAGAATCGAATTGTGATAATTTTTTTTTCCGGGAAGATCAGCTTCTTTATTAGTTTGCTCCAGAATGTCCAGAACTCCGGAATTATAAATATAACGTTAGGTCGAAAGTGGTATTGTTGAAAAGATCTTTAAAAAATTAGCAAGTTTTGTAAGAATTTTTTTTTTATTACTGCCACCCCTGTTAAGTAATATTTGTTTGAAATTACTAAATTAAAATGTCATAATAACGAACTTTTTAAAAGTCCGCGTTTAAAATCTAGTTACCTATCTATCGATCATTAAACACTGAAGAAGTACACTCACAGTATAACCAGAAGAGCTCAGTAGTGTGTATTAAAGAGTAAATGGAAGACAATTTGAACACTTGTGACAATGTCTAAGGTTGCTAGATTTTTAATGCCGACTTCGATCGTTATTATGAAATTTTGATTTAATAATTTCAAACGATTGTTACTTAACAGGGGTGGCAGTAATTAAATAATTTTTCCTACAAAACTTGCCTATTTTTTAAAGAGCTTTTCAACAGCACCACTTTCAACCTATCGTGCTTTCTAAAATTCCGGAGTTTTGAACATATAATAATTTATATTTATACTTATAGAAATTTACAGGGGTGGCAGTAATAAAAAAAATTTTCCTACAAAACTTGCTTATTTTTTAAAGATCTTTTCAACAATATCACTTTCGACCTATCGTTACATTTATAATTCCGGAGTTCTGGAAATTCTGGAGCAAACTAATAGGGAAGCCGACCTTCCCGGAAAAAAAAATTATCACCATTCGATTCTTTATTAGGGCTTTTATAACACAAATTTTTGACACAACTCTCTACGACTAACCGTTTTCAAAAAAAACGACTGATACGGGTGGTCGAACTCACCCTGTATATTGTATTGACGTTTAGCAAATGTTTTTTGTCATCTTCGGTGTATTAAATGCTATCAAAGTTTAAACAGTATTTTGTTATAAATAAAAATTGCACAAAACAACATGGTTTCGCTTAGGTAACTATTTTTATAAATTTTGTAGAATTTAAAATTAACGTTTGACCTGTAGGTATTATTGCTTTATTGTGATCTTATCTCTTCCATCATTTCTTCTCTATTATTTCTCTTATTTCTAATTGTAAATATATCTTTATATTAGCTTATTTTCCAACTCATCACGTGTGGAATGATACAAATTTAGGTTAAAATTCATTTTTCACAATTTTACAATATTTTTCCTACTTGAGGTCCCTGGAATGTAAAAAAAAACATATTTCTGCAAAAAGTCTGTTCCTCTATCAGCACAATACCGTTCAAACAGATGAGCGGATCGAAATCAAATTTTAGTAGATTATTTGAAATGCAAATAGAAACAGCCTTATTGTTTTTAGGAAAATTATTTCTATTGAATAAGACCTTACAGGGAAAATCTAAAAGAATATTCAACGATACTTTTATCCCATCCATGCAAACCAATATACAAATATGCAATGTACATTCGGTTACCACTTTGGATACGGTGAAAAATGGAGCACGCTTGGATTGAAGAGAATTTTCATCACTGTATTTATTTGCTAACCTACTTTAATATCTGTACATATAGAATATATCGCTCCGTTCAGTACTTAATACGTAATATGGAACGCTTGAAAATAAAACAGGAAAATTGTTCATATTTAGTGCAACAAAAAAAAAACAATCAACGTTTTGAATAGAGAACTTTTTAGGGTTCCGTACCTACCTCAAAAGGAAAAACGGAACCCTTATAGTACGGGAGGCAGCGTTGCATTTTAGGTAGTGATTTCATACCGACCAATTCATATTTCTAGTAATTGTTTAAGTATCAACAGTAACCAAAGTGAGCGTCAGTCGTCGCACCCGCGGTGGGTGTAGTAGCTAGAGGGTGTCGAAGTTGCTAAAAAAATTAGATTTTAAAATTATTTCCTAATTATTTCATACCGCACCAAACTTGGTACGGTGATTCTTTATATAATAAACAATAAGAAAATAACTGTCAGCTGCGTAGACAGTGGGGGTAAAGAAGTCAGTTTCGCCATAGAACATATCGTGTTTAGATAATTTAAACGTCATTGAACAGTAAATGTCACGGTGTGTTCATTTTGAAATATAGATATCGTTGATAATAAGCATTTGTTCTCCAAAGAAACAAACCCCTTCCAATGACAGACGCACATCTTCTCTTCAATTCTGCTTTCAAATCGCATAATTTCCATGTAGAATATATGTTTAGAACTAATCTGTTTGTGTTGTTTTACGCGAAACGACGACAAAAACGAATAACAGCAAAAGCAAAAATCGTCCCTATAATAATTTTAAACAAGCCGTGAGGTGGGTCGTTTATTAGGACTAAAGTGCGACCCTTGAGGTCCACACGACGAACTTCCCAGTTTGATAAATATTTAATAATAATAATTAAATTAGATATTACACAGAAAAGTAATCATTTTAATCATTAAAACATCAATAATTAAAAAAAAAAAAAAAAAAAAAAAACTGCTGAACCGATTTTTATAAAATTTATGTCGGATCAAAATGACGTTAACACGCCTCGATTGACACCCTTACGAAGTCGATATAATTTTTTATTCGCGAGATATTGTGAAAAATCTACTTTTTTGGAGGTTATTTGGTTAAGAAAAAAGAACGGCTGAACCGATTTTGAAAAAATTTCTTTCAGATCATATTTACGTTAATACGCGTCGATTGGCACCCTAACGTAGTCGATATCATTTTTCGTTCTCGAGATTTCGTCTTTGAAAGAAATGTACACATACGTACGTACGTACACACACACACACACACACACACACACACAGACATCTTTCTAAAAGTAGTGTAAAAATAGTGTAGTGACCTTGAAACATAAAAATTTTTTTTCCTTTTTGATTTCGATTTTCGGACCCATTACAATAACTTCCAGTATGGGAAGTTAATAAACAACAAACAAATATTTTTTTGAATACAAAAACTTTGTATTTAAATTAAACTTTATTTAGAAACGTATTTGTCGCAAGTATTATATTTGAAATTATTAAATAAATAATTTTTAACCTCGACAAAACAACTACACGTTTATGATAAGTGCAAGTCAGGTGCAAATACTCCTTGCACCGTGGGTTTGTTTCTTTGGAGAACAAATGCTTATTATCGGCGATATCTATATTTCAAAATGAACACACCTTGACGTTTCTGTTCAATTGCGTTCAAATTATCTAGACACGGTATGTTCTATGGCGAAACTGACGTCTTTACCCCCACTGTCTACGCAGCTGACAGTTATTTTCTTATTGTTTATTATATAAAGAATCACCATACCAAATTTGGTGCGGTATGAAATAATTTGGAAAAAATTTTAAAATCTAATTTTTTAGCGACTTTGACACCCTCTAACTACCACACCCACCGCTACTAGCGCAGCTGACGGTTGGATGTCTCATCAGGTGGACGAGAACAAACGTTGGTATAATTATCAGCCGGTATGAAATAATTTATTCATTTGCAACGCTGCCTCCCGTACTATTATAAGATCACTCGTTTGCCCGTCCGTTCCTATGTTTGTCTCTGGACTAAACAGAGGTATAAAGCTGAATTTTGGCATAGTTATAAAGCTTTCTAACTCGCATATCATCCAATCATCAGAACCTAAAAATACTTTCCCGCAAATTGGAGGGGGGGGGGCAATGTTTGACACAAAAAGAACTTTGTATTCGGTCATATGGGGTATCATTTGAATACCTAAATTGTTTTTCTTGATCATACTATTGATGTCATGTAAGTATAAACTTAATAGAAATAAAATAAACTAAATTGCAAATAATTGTTCTCAATAGCAATTTTCTATGAACTGAACCAGAAATATAATAATAATAATAATAATAATAGATATTTTATTTCATGAATGGCTAAATAGCCGTGAAATAAGTCAATACAAAATAGTTAATACATATAAAATTACAACTCATCCAAAGAATATAAGCATTTGTTTATAAGATAGTCTTTCAAATGTCTCTTGAAAAGTGGCAGATTCAGATGTTTAAGATCACTAGGTAATTTATTATAAATGTCCACTAGATTGAAATTTACATTTTTTCGATACATTGAATATTTAGGCAATGGTTTATGCAGGTTGCCAGCTTGTCTAGTATTCCGATTATGAATCGAAATATTAGTTTTAAAATAACTTGGATGCGATTTTACAAACACAGACACTTCATAAACATATATAGAGTAAAACGTTAAAATTTTGTAATTTTTAAAATAAGGTTTGCATGAATTCGAGGGTTGAGTTTAAACAACGCTCTGATAGTCTTTTTTTGTAGAATAAATAGATCACTGCAATCACTTGAGGCTCCCCATACACTTTAAGATAGTGAAAAAAATTAATGCCAAATGCTTTGATATGTTTTACTGTTCATACTACTCAGATATTTAATTAATGAAGTCACTGATTGTAAATTTGAGGTCATAAGCGTCTATTTAAAAACAGGACAATCACCAATTTGTGCTTAATTCGCCAAAGGGTATAGTTAGTGTATTTGCCATATGGCACATACACTATTGGCGTCGGTCGGATGGCGGGACCTAGGGGTCGGACCAAAATTTCTCGACGTTTCATAGCCTCCTGAACAATTTGGCACCATTTTTGGAAATGTTTATATATATATATGTATGTGTGTGTGAGTGTGTGTGTGAGTGTGTGTGTGTGTGTGAGTGTGTGTGTGTGTGTGTGTGTGTGTGTGCGGGCAATAACTTTCGAAAGAGTTAATTGATTTTGACGAAAGTTGGTAGGCACGTTGAAATCCATCACCGCACGAAGCCTATTTAAAATGGGCCCAATCGGACCTTTTTAAGGGTGGTTTTTAGGGGTTAAAAAATGTTTTTGGGCCCAAAAATGTCGAAAAAATTCTCAGAATCGTTTCAAAATTGAAATTTAACCCTTTAGTAACGATTAAAATGTGCTGTTAAAATTTTAATAAAATCGGCCCGACAGGACCGGACTTACAAATTTTATGAAAACACTAGTTTGGGGATAGTGCCTTTACTTACTGAAAGGTGTATTTAATTTGGTACCGAGGTTGCATTGATAAAAATATTGAAATTAAGAAAAAAAATATTATTTTAAGGGATGTATTAAGGGGTTAAATTTTTTATTTTGTTCAAAAACAAACTGAAGTTCACATAATAAAGCCACAATGCCAGTATTAGCAAATACACTATTTTGTCGGCAGGGTTTTGGCACTGCGACCCGAGTTTTTCTACTGTAATCTTTACCAGCTTTTTATATGCCTGTAGCTTTTTTCACAATTTTAGATTCAACATTTTCGAAGATAGGGAGGCGTGGTAAATGTTCATAAAATAACCTACCTATAATAAATTAATCAAAAAAATAAAAATAAAAAATAGCTAGGTACTCAAAGTTAGCCTTTTAAAACGATATAATATCAGATGCTAAAAAAACCATTTGTTTTTTTAATTTTCATTTCATTGCCAAATTTAAATGTCCTACGGAAAACCGTTCAGACTTCACAAGTTACAGGCAGACGGTCGGACGGATAACGGAGTCTCACCATAAGGATTCCGTTGTTATCATTTTGGTACAGAACAAAAAAATATTCACAAAGCCAATAAACTGGTGTGGAATAATTGGTATTATTTACTACTTTTAACAAAAAATATGTCTCCCGGAATTTTTATGTAATGGCATTTATTAGGTAGTACCTATTTTAGAGAAAAACGAGTTATTAAAAACGATTTATTGACAATCTGTTAACTGTTTCCAACTTACATTGAATAGGCAAATATTCACTTTGCCAATTCTCAACAAGATCGTAAATTTAAATAAAAATCCACAGAGACTTCAGCAAGTGCTTGCGGTGAACCATCTTGGTCATTATAGTAGAGAATATAAAATTTGTAAACATAATTATTGTAGATTTATAATTTCCACACTCGACGTGTAAAAAAGTATAAGACTTACGAAGAAACATATTTCATCTACTGGGTAAAATATTAACTTACTAATTTTATTTACTGAAATTATTATGCTAAATTAACTATAAATATTAATTGATTGCTAATGTAAACATATAAATCTTTAGGTTCAATACAGAATATTTATAGCTTTTTGTAAAATACTAAAGATGTGAAATACATTGAGAAATGTCTAAACTACTTTTACAGAAATCGTGTTTATGACTATCAGTAGTAATTTAATTTATGAAAAAATAAATATGTCTGAAAGGTTTTGGTAATTTTTTCCTCAATTATTTTGGCGGTCTGTTTGTGCACCATGATCATCTAATAATAAATCAAAATTACAAAAATAATTTTTAAGAGTATCTAAAATTATTAATTCTATGAAAGTTGTAAAATTCGTAATTAGGTGCACTCACCTGCATACTGAATGGCCGACCTAATAAATGCAACGTAGCTTAGCGTTTTACGTCAGGTACAAGGTATTCTTTTACTGCTTACATAATATAATTCACTAAAATGTCATTGATGAAAATTCGAAGTGATTTTATGACTATTAAATTTAATAGTGGACTATAAAATTCACTACATATATGCGCGATACTTACATAATACACATTATACTATGTAGAGATATAAATATAATATTATACAAATAAATAGCTACTATATTTTAATCCCGTTGTAGCCGCGCTATTATAAATCTTCGCGCGGCACCTTGTTATTAATTAACCGTTTATTGTTCCTTAAAACTGAAATAGAATTGTATTTGTTGTAGTTATGAGTTAATTTTACTGCAAATTTAAACGCCCATATATTTTTAACATCTAATATCTAACACCGAAGATAATTTTAGAAAAAAAATTTTTTATTAATATTCCAGTTTTTTATTTTGTTGTTTTTATTAATGTACATTTACAATTTCTCTCCTGATAATACAATAAAAATGATCAGGGTAAAATTGTAATCTGCATGATAGGGTTAACCTTTCCATTATAAATAATTTGAAAATAAAATGTATTCATGCCAAAAATTGTGCATGTTTTAAAACCTAAAAGGATCGGCTAATCTTCATAAAATTCTGTTTTCTCAACATAAAGGGAGTTTATAACATAACTAGCCTAAATCCGTGACTTCGCTAGCGTACAGTTTTTTCCCGCGGCTTCGCTCCTGTGAACGTCAATTTTGCCTGCAGATTTGCTCGCATAAATGCTAGTTTTGACAGGATGCCTAGTTTAAAAAGTAGGTACGCTAGACTTTCAACTTTAATAGGTGTCATTAAATTAACTTTAAAATACTTTTTAATCATCTGCTTTTTATTGATCGAAATCCACTGGGAATGTTTTAAGTTTTACCCTTTCTGCAGTATGGAAGCCCCATAATCGTGTTAAGGGTTTTAGGATTATGGCGGGACAGATAGACACACAACCTCTTTTTACAGTTTTATTATTAGTCTGCTGGGTTCTGTCTAAAAATTAAAAAAGTGGTCAAGTGCGTGTCGGACCACGCATAGTGAAGGGTTTCGTAATCGGCCGTAAATATCCAATATTTCAAAAACTACGCAACATAACTTATTCGAACCAATTTTCGTTGAATATGAAAAAAAAAATTAAAAATTATTTTTTTCCAAAAAAAAGTCGATTTTTTTCAAAAAGACTTGTTTCAAACTTTTCGATGTTTTTTAAAATGCTTTTTATAATTTTTTGACTAATTAGGCGCGATCTTAGCGAAGCTAGAAGCGCCTATATACACTCGCTTTGTCTGTGATTCTGTGAATCTGTGAATCTGTCACGCTATTTTGTGTCACGCGTACAGCCCAAACGGATGAACCAATTTTCAAAAACTTTTTTTTGTTCGATTCCTCTCGGGGTCTATTTGATCCTAACGTCACCCGATTTTTGAATTTTGGCCCCAGAGGGGAGCAAATTAGAAAAAACGGTGTTTTTTGCTTATAGTTTGCTCAATTTAAGTCAGATCGATTCGAAACCTGTCTTAAAATTTTAGATAGATTTCATGTATAATATTGTGTCAAAACAGTTTTTTTATACAGATTTATATGATTATTAAACGAAATAAATGCGACTTTATCTAATAAATCGCGAACTTGTTTCGGTTGTCCTTGTCTGTTGCACAGTGTGATATGGATATTGGAAGATAGCGTATGCTCTGTCTTATATTGCATTATTTTAATATAGTTATTCAATTTTTTGACTGCTGATGTTTGAATTTAAGTTTAAAAACCCTGGCCTACTGAGTTAAAATGACGTGTAACTAATTATTGACGTCAATCAGATGGCGAGACCTAGGAATCGGACCAAAATTTCTCGACGTTCATACCTTCCCGAACAATTTGACTTTCTCTGTCTGTATATGTCCCTTTGTACGCTTATAACTCGAGAACCACTGATCCGATTTACATGATTTTTTTTTTCAAGTAATTAACTTCTTATGCGACTGCGAGATTTAAAATATTCTGGCATCACGCAAAAGCAACCGAACTGATTCTCAAATGAAAACGTAGTAGATGTTTTGTTTTTTAAACGGTGGTTTTATTTAGCTTGATCCCATATATTTGTTACAAATCTTGCGACCGACTGAGTTGAAATTTTGCACACATGTGTAGCACCGGTGACAATACAATATTATGATAACTAGCTGACCGGCCCGGCTTTCGTCCGGGTGCAAATCGTACTTTTGAATTTTCACCCACTTCCTATGATCCGATTGAGTTGAAATTTTGCACACATGTGTAGCTCCGGTGACAATACAATATTATGATAACTAGCTGACCGGCCCGGCTTTCGTCCGGGTGCATATCGTACTTTTGAATTTTCACAGGCAAAAGGTCTTTCTCCGGTAACGTTTCAGTGGATCGGATAAATGTTATAAAATCAGCCTAAGGAAATAAAGCATACTAAAAAATTAAAAATAAAAATAGATAAAAAACTTTTAAGTTAAACGGTTTTATTAATGTAGGTACTAAAATGAAAAAAATAAAATTTAATTTAGGTTCATAAGTATAAAAGCGTGGGTCGTGACTGTAATAAATTATCATAGAGTTTACGACCCACGCTTTTATACTTATGAACCTAATTAAATATTATTTTTTTCTTTTTAAAGTATTTATAAAACCGTTTAACTTAAAAGTTTTTTTTACCTATTTTTATTTGAAGCTATGCTTCTTAACGCACGTTTCAGATGGGGACCTAAATAATAAAAAGTGAAACGTCACGTCACGAAGTAGTGTAACGTCACTTTTGTAAAAATTATCCAATCCTTTTGAAAATTAATATTTGAGAGTTTTATAGGACACAAAAAAATAAAATGGCGTCAGATTTCAAAATGGCGGCCATATGTACTTTTTTGTAAAAATTATCCGATTCTTTTGAAAATTAATATTTGAGAGTTTTATAGGACACAAAAAAATTAAATGGTGCCAGATTTCACAATGGCGGCCATATGTACTTTTTTGTAAGAATTATCAGATCCTTTTGAAAATTGATATTTGAGAGTTTCATAGGACACAAAAAAATAAAATGACGTCAGATTTCAAAATGGCGGTCATTATATATAAATTTTTGTAAAAATTATCCGATCCTTTTGAAAATTGATATTTGCGAGTTTTATAGGACACAAAAAAATTAAATGACGTCAGATTTCAAAATGGCGGAAATATGTAGTACTCATTTCTAAAAATTATACGATCTTTTTGAAAATTGATATTTGAGAGTTTCATAAGACACAAAAAAATAAAATGACGTCAGATTTAAAAATGGCGGCCAAATGTACTTTTTTGTAAAAATTATCCGATTCTTTAGAAAATCGGTATTTGAGAGTTTCATAGGACACAAAAAAATAAAATGACATCAGATTTCAAAATGGCGGCCGTATGTACTTTTTTGTAAAAATTATCCGATCCTTTTGAAAATTGATACTATTGAGAGTCTCACAGGACACAAAAAAATAAAATGGCGTCAGATTTAAAAATGGCGGCCATATGTACTTTTTTGTAAAAATTATCCAATTCTTTTGAAAATTGATATTTGAGAGTTTCATAGGACACAAAAAAATAAAATGACGTCAGATTTCAAAATGGCGGCAATATGTACTTTTTGTGTAAAAATTATCCGATCTTTTTGAAAATAGATATTGACGAGTTTTATAGAATGCAAAAAAATAAAATGACGTCATATTTTAAAATGGCGGCCATAGGTATATACTTCTTTGTAAAAATTATCCGATCCTTTTGAAAATTGATATTTGAGAGTTTAATAAGACACAAAAAAATAAAATGACGTCAGATTTCAAAATGCCGGTCAAATAATAACTTTTTAATTGTATTGTTTATATCTTTGATAAATTCGGTTTTATATACAATGCGTAAGAAACATAGCTTCTGTCGGGTATCTTACGACACCTCATGACTTTTTTTATTTAGCAGGTTCCGAGTTTCGCTTAATAGTCAACCGTTGCTATGGAAAATTGATTAAAAAATTCACTGCACTATTTTTTCTATGTAATCCAATACATATTTACATTAGGTCTTATGGCCATATCCTACTACAAAATTGATCATCTTAGTGTTATTTTCCCTATGTTCGGTAAAACCGTTTCCACACAATACCTACATGAATATCGCGCCTTGTAATTCTTGAATTACTTGTATGCTCCAAAATTTTTTTTTTAATAAAAACGAAGGGGTTTTTATTACAAATACAAGCTTTTATTTAACTTCACCTGTTAGTCTGTTAGTATTGTGTGGGTCAAATCTTGCAAGTCAATTTTGAACGACTTCCACGTATCCGATCGATTTAAATTTTTCCAGAATTTTCCACCCCATAATTGAAAAGTTAGAGGGGGAACACACTTTTAACGACTTTAGAAACGCATATCTCACCAGCTATTGACTTAAATAAAAAAGTACTTTTGAAACTTCTTCATCATTTTCGATGATCTATCTAATAGGGCCCACTTACGATCAAACTTCATGCCACAGTGTTCAAACTTATAGTTCAGTGAAACATGATAATGTGTGGGACAAACACTGAAACCACAGACCTGGGAATATTCCTATTTCTATGACTGAAACCAACACTGAAGTCATGCATGAACTCATCAACAAAATCTTGATTTTTGAACGACTTTCAGTGTTCAAGTAAACTGCTGTGTGTTTGGGTTTTTTTCAGTTCAGTTTTTGGAGTTCTGTTTACACTTTATTGTTGATTTGTTATAACTGAGTGTACGTCAACAACTGAACCAAACTAAATAAAAAATTTTTTAAAAATGAGCAGTCTGCATGAACGGCGTGTGGTACGACTCAGTCTTTCGATTAATCGATCCAACCCTCACTGAACACTGAACTGTGGCATGAAGTTTGATCGTCAGTGGGCCCTATAACGATACCCCACACGCATATGTGCACTGGATATTTTTTTTCATCCCTAATTTACATGTATGGAATGCCACCCCAATTTTTTTATTTATTTATTGTAGGATATAGAGGCGTCGACAACTTAGGTCATTAGCGTCTTAAATTAAATTAAATAACAACTAATTTCAAACTAAATAACATCACAAAACATCCATGAGCGCAGGTGGGATTCGAACCCACGAAAGTCTAGTCTAGAGGTTGGTACCAAGTACGCTATCCACTAGGCTACATTGCCCTCCATTTTTTTTCGTAATTTCACTTAACCATTGTATAGCGGTTCACAGAAGACACCACCCTTCCAAATTTCATCTATAGGGAGGAGGGGGCTAGTTGTCACAATTTTGATTTTAGGTGGAATATTTTTGATATTATTGGATTTAATAAAGTCTCCAATTTTTATTGAAATTAAGTAACGTTCTTTTACAATATTTTGTATACAAAAGCTGACTAAACATTAATAAGAAATTTTAATTCACATTTTTTATAGGCGATGCATGTGTGACAACTTACCCCGACAAGGGGGCTAGTTGTCTCATTTGTTAAACTGTACAAAAACAAAGATATAATTAAAAATAAACAACAAACAAAGATAATTAGAAAATATAGCGTTAAAAACATAGCTCTAGGAATTGAATTGAATTCTGAAAATAAAAAATGTAAACAAAACAAAAGTAAAATCAAAAAATCAAAATCGTAGTTGTAGGATTTATAAATCATCGTCCGAATTACAATTAATACATAAATAGAACAGCACATTGTCACCAGCACACTTATCATGAGCCCACAATCGACAGTTTGTGCACTGCACACATTTTTGTTCATTGTGACAACTAGCCCCCGATGCGAATAATTTATTTTGAGGTGAAACTACAAAACATGGCAAAAGATAACCTAAAAATCATCTTATATTTCGGTAGTGCATAATGTTGTTTACACGACCATACCATTGTCATGATTGGATGACTTTGTTAAAATAAGATAAATGATGATTAACCATTTTCTAAAAATTTACTTGGCTATATTAGTTTTGAAGAAAGATTTCTCACATACACAATAACTGTCGAAAATCATTTAAACTTCTAACATACTGGTTTACCGACCATATTCATGTAGTTCGTTATTACACCGCAAGATGGAGTTTCAATACTTGAGACAACTAGTACTTGTGACAACTAGCCCCCTCCACCCCAGTGCCAATAGACTCCGAGTAAAATAGCTGGGACAGGACAAAATTATAAGGGTTTCGTTTTTACCATTTCGCTACGGAACCCAAAACAACAAACAAAAATTTGACAAACAACTCACATAATTATGAGATACATGCAAATCTTAATTTATCATTAAAAAATTATAACAAAGAATCTTTTTAAGACATGAAATCTGATTTCAAGTTCATAGCAATATATCATCATGTTGTACCCAAATGTCAATTGGCCAAAGGGCATTTTGAACCTTCGGTTTAGAAAGCAAACATAGCATGTCCGTAGTTTGGCACTGTTCCGATAATATCTTCGTCACTAGTTTACACTCCGGAGGGATTAAATCGAAATTCTAATGTCTACGCAAAATACCAATGGAATAATATTAGATACTTGCCATATTATATAACAGTAATACTGAATGTTAGATTATAATGATCATAAATGAAATACATCAAGTCTGCAAACGAATTCACTTACGTACAATCAGTGAATTACAGTTTTTTAGACAACAATCATAAATGTTACAAGGTTATACAGGGTGAGTCAGACCACCCGTACCAGTCGTTTTTTTCGAAAACGGTTAGTCGTAGAGAATTGTGTCAAAATGTGTATTATAAAAGCCCCAATAAAGAATCGAATGGTGATAATGTTTTTTTTCGAGAAGGTCGGCTTCCCTATTAGTTTGCTCCAGAATGTTTGAAATTACTAAATTAAAATGTCATAATAACGAACTTAATTTTAAAAGTCGGCATTTAAAATCTAGTTACCTATCTATCGATCATTAAACACTGAAGAAGTACTTAGAGACACTCACAGTATAACCAGATGAGCTCAGTACTATTTAAGAGTAAATGGAAGACAGTTTGAACACTTGTGACATTGTCTAAGGTTGCTAGATTTTGAATGCCGACTTTTTCGTTATTATGAAATTTTAATTTAATAATTTCAACGAATGTTAATTAACAGGGGTGGCAGTAATTAAATAATTTTTCCTACAAAACTTGCCTATTTTTAAAGAGCTTTTCAACAGCACCACTTTCAATCTATCTTGCTATCTAAAATTCCAGAGTTCTGAACATATAATAATTTATTTTTATACTTACAGAAATTTACAGGGATGGCAGTAATAAAAAAAAAATTCCTACAAAACTTGCTTATTTTTTAAAGATCTTTTCAACAATACTACTTTCGACCTATCGTGCTATTTATAATTCCAGAGTTCTGGACATTCTAGAGCAAACTAATAGGGAAGCCGACCTTCCTGGAAAAAGAAATTATCACCATTCGATTCTTTATTAGGGCTTTTATGATACAAATTTTTAACACAACTCTCTACGACAAACCGTTTACGAAAATAACGACTGATACGGGTGGTCTCATTCACCCTGTATATTATATAAAAAAAAATGTTATGCCACTGTCGAACAAATATTATAGGAGTGCAAAAACCCGACTACTGCTAACACAAAAGTGCAAAATAAGCTTCCAATATAAAAAATTTATAGTTTCGAAAAAAAAAAAAAAACACGTTGACCTATCACTTTACTCATATATCATTTAATTCATCGAGGGCCCACGATTTAAACATTATATAGAAGAGAAAGAATTGTATTTTCTACTGTTTAGTGCGTAGATTCTTTTGAAACTATATATTTTATTTTTTAACTTTTTAATCTTTGATTTTTAACCCTTGCGGCCCTATACCTAGAATACAATCTAATTATCTGATATGGAGAAGGTAGCTCTTCCATTAGATATATGTGCGACCTGACACACGTTTTTCCACTATTCACAGTTCACACCATCACTTCCACCAGATGTTTTTTCAATTTTTTTAACTTGTTAGATACTTAAATATTATTATAGCCAAAATATCTGAATATTATATTGTCATGAAAACAACATATGACTGAAAAGTTTCACGTCAATTGGACATATTTTGGAAGAGGGTGAAAATCGAGTTGCTAGATTATTTTATTTACACACATAGGTGCAACATATAGTACAACATACAAGCTGAAGGTAATATAAGCGACACGCGTGTTAAAAAAGTAGTCGGGTAAAATAGATTTATTGTTAAATATTATCACTATTAAATACGCGCTAAAATTTCCATATTTTTTTTTTACCCGACAACTTTTGGAAGCTTATTTTATACTTTTGTGTAATAGTCGGTTTTTAATTTATCGACGGTTTTAAATTTTTTAATAAATGCAGGTATTTTTATTCCTACTTCCACCATTTTGTGTGTAACGCATGGCGCACTATTCCGTGTTTGAGCGTGGTGGCCTGGCAATAGAAGCAGGAAGTGAGGCTATATTCTGTAAGGTTGCTGGTATTAAACGTTTCTATTGCCGCGGGTAACGGCTAGTATAACATAAAGAATTAAACATAATATACGGTTTTCATTTTGTTACAACGGACATGAAGGGAAAAAAATTGCCGGCAAAAATTGTAATAAACAAAGAATATTCTTATTTTTACTAACGAGAAAATAAATAAACCAATAATAATTATAATCGTTACTTTTTGGTCCACATTGTACGTTAAAATAATCAATTAATATTACACACCTTTAAGGTATAAGTTATAACTCATCAACGAAATTCGACAGTTAGGTATGTCGGAAATTACTGGTGTTTAATGTAATAACTCGTCGCAAAATAAAGTGGCCAATGTCAAATTTCTAATAATTTTTTATACCTTCAAAAATATTTTTTTTGTGTATGGATTACTTCCATTATAAGTAGAATGTGGAAATTGTTGTACCTAGTTGTGATTATATTTTTTTTCAATTTCCCTCTCCAAGTTGGCTGCTAGGATAACACCCAACAAAAGAATACAAAATCATTTTATCTACTACTTACATGCTTTTAGCATTTTCTATCATTCGGGCTCGAGCATTTTTGGCGACGATTTTTAATGTTGTCTCCAGCAAGTTTTACGCATTTTCATTTTAAACATTCGTCATACATATTTGACAAATTATTATCAGCCCAACTTTTTTTATTATCTTTCATGTGCGAAGTGTTTTCCAAATGTTAAGAACGGAATGTGTAGTACACAAATTTATGTGGAAAAAGATTCTACCTATACCTAATAAAAAATTACCATGTCATTTACACTTCGAGAATCTTAAGTAGGGAAAGTTATTTAAAATTTTGAAACGTGATTTTTGACCTAAATTTGTACCATTCCTCACGTATGGAGTTGGAATGGTAAAATAACTGGAATATATTATAACCCTTGCGCCCATAGGAGGATTAGTCATTAATTTTATCTTAGCAAAAATCTGACCTAAGTCATTTTGTCTCAGAACCCCACACAACTAATAACACAATTTAGCTTTGAGACCATACGTGTGGGTGGTCCTGTCTCAAACGGTTATTGAAATATAATCACATACGATGATAGCAGTTTTGCCTTCATTAATCTTCTAGTGTAAGGATCGGTACTCTCACTGCAGGTGATTCAAAACTAGGAAAACTAAAATTAAAGTTAAGTTTATTTTTTATTTTAATTAAATGAATGCATTATGCTTATGCGCCTGTCTTTTAAACGGGGAGAGAGACAGAACTGTAGCCTGTTGAATGTGAGTCCACAAACTTAATTCAGTAGCCCAATCATTTTAGATCAAATTCCATATAAGAAGCAAGAAAACTTTCGGATAAAAACTTTTGACGCATGCGGGATGATGAAAATGTCGTGGGATACCCAACAAAAGCGAAGCTTCTTACGCATTTGACGTTTTGATGTTTCAAATAACCATAGATACGTCCAAATAAATGGATTGCATCATTGCATATTGCGCGAGTTCCCCCAAATCGTTGTGTTGAGCGCGTTCCCGGCCGAGATCCAATCGTCGTACGAAAAACTTGTTTGTACGAAAGCAGTCCTCTATAACTTTATCATTTAAATGTGCCACTTATTTCCAATAAAAATGGTCCAAAAGTTGAAAAAACTGCGTCACTCTCCTAATTTTTCACACTGTTTTATTATTAGCAATAAATAATTTTTTTAAAAAAGATTGACTATGTGAGGATTGTAGAGAATTAAATTGTCTACACACTTGTTACTTACCTTTTTTATCGAGATATGCAAAATACGCGTGCAAATCGACAAAACCACAAAATCCAAGATGGCGGACAGTTCCCATAATTAATTAATGGGCCAAAATATGATTTCTTCATCTACTTTGCGGGAGACACCTAACTGCGTCAAAAGTTTTAATCCGACAGTAATCTTTTGAAAAAATCTAAAATGATTGGGCTACAGAGTACAGTTTTCTATAAAAAATGTTAAATTTCAAAAAAAGATAGAAGAGATTTTTTATTTTGTCAAAAAGCAATAAGTACCTACCATCAATTTCTAACAAACACAAAATCCACCTGAATCTTTCAGACTATGTAAACTAATGGAAAATTGGAAAAAAAACGACAACACTCAATCTGAAAGCAATGTAATTCTTAAAATTTCATTACAAAATCCGTATGCCAATGTTTCTAGTAGGAAGAGATACAATCCTACAAAGCTGAAGGTGTTTTCTATTCAGAGTACAAATTTCAATAAGAAATACGAATACTAAATTTAAAATTACCGGAAAATTTTCTATGTTATTTGTTAGTGGTGTTATAACTAAAATAAAACATTTCTCCACCACTGAAGCAATTAGTTTTTGTTGTTAATTTAATTGAAAAATGAAAAATATGGTTGTTTCATTTCTTGACAGTCTGATCCATTAATTTGATTAATAAAATAATGCATGCTCAATTTTCAATTATTATTAAGTGTTTGTTGACTAAAAACAACGAGAAAATATTTAGTTCTATTTCAACCTCGAAACTTGATTCACTGTTTTTATTCAAAATGTGGTGTGAAGACAAAAGTTTATTAGATGCTTTGAAGCCACTTTATTATTTGGCGAAAATAACTGATATGGGAACTCTGCGTTTAGTGAACAAAAATGGTTCCCAAAAATATGAAATAACAAAAATATCAATATTGTTTGTTTTGTTTGGAGGATTGTCAATGATAACTGGTGGCATATTTCTTGATTGGCAGTTGATAAATCATTTACAGAAAGGAAATGAAACTGATCTTTTGATAGTCATTACCGAAGAAACTGTACTTTATCTTTGTGCGACTATTGTTATACTTTCTAGTCGATCTCGTCAAAAACAAATTGCTGATGCCATAGAAGACCTGGTCGATGTTGATAAAGAAATTCTGTTGATCAACAAATCATGGGATTATTACAAACCATCAAAGAAAATTACTAATATCTGTACACTTATTTTTTTATGTTTTACTTCTGCTGTCATTACTCAAAATATATGGTATTCATGTGAACAATACGATGCATATTTATCGTTATGGCTTTTTCATTTCATACCAACAGTCATTATTCTATCAATGATTTACCAATTTCTAACTTATGTCTATTTATTAAAACATCGATTCAGTAAACTAAATGAAATTTTGAATGATTTGTATAACAAAACCATTCATTTACCGAAAAATGAGAAATCTATCGTTTCTAAAAATTTAGGCCCGGAATTAGATAAAATAGCAAACATTCATGGAACGTTGTGTGACATTGCTGTAAGAATAAATGATTCTTTCGGCGTAATAATTATTTTCAGAATGGGTATATTGCTTGTTTTATTGGTACTCAATTTGTATAATACTTATTTGGATTTGGACATTTGTTTAGTTCATCAACGCCATTGTGAACAAGTTCCGAAAGTATTGCCGATTCTTATCAGCTGGATTATACTTCTTTGTTCTGAAATTCACGCTATTATATTGACGTGCCACTTCACGGCTAAAGAGGTTTGTACGAATTATTCTTACTGAACAAATTATAACGTCTGGTTTTGATATCATTCTGATATATTAAACTTACAATATTATTGTAATGCATAGGACCTAGTGTTTATATAATTTAGATATAACGTCTGGTTTTGATGTCATTTTGATATATTAAAATTACAATTAGGAAGTTTCCCTTTTTTATTTTTTTGGTCTAAATCATAGTTCTAAAAATTATAAAATTAATGGCGGAAGAATTTTTAAAATATCTTTGAAAACAACAAAGTTATGCTACTTCAAAGTTTGAATTGACAATTCTCCAAGAAATTCCGTTTTCAGTCCGGGTGACGTCACGCGGCACGATATTTTTAAAAGTTATTTTCAGTTTGTATGTGTGGTAATTTAACATGGTAACTTCCGATAAATCTCTTTCTATAAACTCGTAAATTGTTATGGAAACACTAAAAAGTCTGTATTACAACAAAATAGTTACTAAGTAACTTAGGTTCTAATTACTCACAAAGCTAAAAAACAGCGAACTTGTACCGCGTGACGTCATATTCAAAAATCAGTTTCGTTTGCGACCCCACGTACAAGAAATTGAATATCTCCGTTGAAATTAAAGATATCAAAATAATTCTTTCAGAATTTATCAGAAGTTATTCAGAAGTTATCTTTATTATAATGATGTGACAGTACAGTATCATAATTAGTATTTTCGTCCAATGGAAACCTCCTAATTCTAATCCAGACGATCTAGTTTTTAAACAATTTAAAACATTTTACAAAGTGCAATAACAGAACTCTTTTTGTAGGCAAACGGTACTTTAAATGAAATAAATAACTTTAAAAATATTTGTGATGATCGAAATACAATTCTTGCCGTAAGTAAATATATTTTAAATGACTTCGAGCATTTTGTTGTTAGGAAACATCATAAAAAATTCAAGATAATTAAAATTTGGACTAATTTAGTTAATTTTTTTCATTTTTTTTCATTTTTTACAGGTCAAACTGTTTATTTTGCAACTAAGTCACAGTGAAATGCGTTTTAATGCAAATGGATTTTTTTCTTTGGATGTAACTCTTCTACAAAAGGCAAGTGACAATTCTTTCAATAGGTATCTACTCAAATATGTCATATTGAAAATAAATGATCTGACACAACTCGGACTAGCTTTCTCAGCCAGTTCGCTCACATTTGAGCTAGAATCGATCTGGCAATTTCGCCTCGAGGCACGGCAGTTCTAAACACGCTGCAAAATGTGAGCAAAATCGATCTAGTAGTTTGAGTTTCAGATGCAATCACAGACAGATGGAATTTTTTTAATCCAGTGAACTTGAAAACGAAAAAACCAAAATATAATATTTGTACAATCACAAGACTTTCACTATAGGAATACTCAGCATATGGGAAAGTAAAAAACTAGATAATAAGATCTAGATTCTATAAGATTGTGTAATGTGTATTCAATTCATTTCAATTTAATATAAAAGACTACAAAGAAATGAACTCGTCAGACAATAAAATATACAAATTATTACATAGTAAAGTCATCAACATTATATTTTAGACATTGTGTAAGTGTAATCAATGATTTCTTAAGTTTCTTTTGAAATTTATTGAAAGGCAAATCTTTAAAATCATTAGGCAAATCACTGCAAAGTTTTAAAGCAGCATATTGAGGAATGTTTTTAAAAAGAGAGATATTCAGTGGCGGCGCGTGAACATTTTAAATGGGTGTTCTGCAGAGTCAACCTGGAGACTGGAGTAGCCCCCCCCCTTATGCGGGGACCTCGAAAAAAAAATTCAAAAATACATTTGATGCAATTTTTAAGTGTATTTGTTGATCTGAATAATTTGTCTATACATTATACAATGATGTCGCTAGCGCTCTAGTCGTAATTAATAAAGTGATTTTTATAACAATATTTATTATTGTTATAATATATTTCTTTGTTGAATTGCCGCTTATAACTTTTTTCACGGCTAGAGCACTGTTTTTCAATGAAAATATCAGACAAAGGGCGACCTTGTGCCTTCAATTTTAGTTTTTCTTCAAATGTGTAATTTGAAAAACGTTTCACACGCGTGAGGTTATCTATTACATTCATTGTTTGAAATTTGAATTACAATTGAAAACGAATTATATCGCCATCAACACAAACATAATATTAGACTGTATGCACCAGCCAATGTGTGTGTGTGTGTGTGTGTGCCAACAGATAGATATCACCAGTCACTATGTGACAAGAGCGTTTTCAGTTTGGAATAACATTAATAAGCTATGCTATATAAACGTTCGGATATGCCCGGATATGCCGCTTTTATTAAATTAGAGTTCGTACTACGTACGTTCTGCGCACCCAGATAAGCTATAAATCGTATAAATCTGTCTCATTTTTTACTGTTTTTTTCTCTCTTTAACACATTGATTTTGGTGCAAAATATAATGCAGAACGTGTCACGTGCGTAGTGAATTTACTACGGCTGAGGACGGTTTATAGAATATAGGGCCTGCAGCATGCTGTCATTTATAATAATGCTATGTGATGGCTTCATAATTAGGCTTCATAATTATGAAATTAAAACATATTATGCAGATTTATAATACAATTTTTTAAGATTTATAATACAATTTTTTTTTAATTGTGCGTTATTTTCTGGCAGTGTGGCAGCTCCGCAGCTCTCATAGAGGAGCCGCCACTGGAGATATTCATTTGGTTAATAAAATTTTGCCACAGTTTATTTGTGTTAAATATAATATAATACTTATAATAATGTTCTTTCCAGATTGTTGGGACTATCGCAACTTATCTTATTATAATGATACAATTTAAATATTCAAGCGTTTGAAGAAAGAAGCAAATGCAAAAAATAATAAAAATACATAATATTCATAGTTTAACGTCTGTGTAAAAATTGATGACCAATTCAAACAGAAAAAATTATAATATAAATAGAATATTATAATTTGGTCTGTTTGAATTGACCATCAATTTATTTATTTCATTATAAAAAAATTATGTTCCTATGATGTATTTATTTTTTTGAAAGTCACTAAACGTATAATAAACAATAATTTTTTGAAAAATAATTTATTGAACAATAGCATATTGTGCGACTAGTGGGAGAAAGAGGAGATTCCTCGAGTGTGGATTTTGCCGCACGAGCGTAGCGAGTGCGGTAAAGCACACGAGTGGAATCTCCTCTTTCGACCAATAGTCGCACACAATATTTTGTTCAACTACCGCAAGAAATATGTCATTTCGTGGCTCTGCTAAGCGTGGGCGAAATAATGGGTGACCTGATTGATTGACGAAACTATCAACACTTGCGTAAACGTTCCCCGTAATGAGCGTGGGCGAAATGCTATTTCGCCCACTAGTGGACGAAATGGCATTTCGCCCACTCTCTACGTCTACAGTCAGAGAATTCATTATTTCGCCTACTCTCAGTAGAGCCACGAAATTACATATTTCTTGCGGGTGTTGAACAAATCTATTTTTTTAACAGTAAATTGAATGAATTAAAATTTTTAAATAAATTTTTATGTAGATAGGTACCTACCTACTACTGTGGATCGTGGTGGTTATTTCTTCAACTTTGACCTCAGATTTTACAAAAACCAATTACTTCAACTTGGTACTTTATTATACGAAAAATGCTCAAATTCAGATCCTTTTTCTGAATCCGTTGAAAAAAAATAGAGGGTGCTACTTAAAATAACAAAGTCGTGTGTCCTTTGACTGTGAGCGGTTGGGAGCGGCAACGATTCGACACCTATGTCAGTTTGTGTTCCCCTATCGATTACCCATTACCTAACCCCCAAAGTTTCCAATTCGCAATTGAACCTCAAATATTTGGCAACGCCGGCACGATATCGATGGGGACTTTTTACACGTTTTTTAAAACAGGTAAATAACAAAAAATCAGCTAACTGGGAATTTTTCTGCAGTGGAAATCTAAAATTACTGGACTATACAAGCTAGCCGTGAGCAGTGAATACAAAATGAAATTCATTCGACCTAAAATTTTATTTCGATTGAATTATAACGTTATCTTATAAACACACAAAATCCATTCGCAGTATACACACATTCTGAATGAAGTTTGCATTCGTCTAGCACACATTGTCATTTCTCGGCTCACGCTTCGCAAAACGTATGACTAAAAATCATTCGAGTGATTTTGAGTAACCTCTCGAGATATCTCGAGATATTTTAATAATCGAATGATTCTGTATTTTATTTCGAGATATTCCCATCACTAATTAAATGCGTGGAATTAAGTTTTCGTGTGAACACGCATCATACAAAAAATAAAGCTCTTTAAATGCTCGTCGCTAGAAAATATAATACAGATTTTAGTCATGAGAATTGGGCGTCAGCGAAAATGATCTCGAAAAGGTTTATCAATTATAAAGCAACAAATCGTTGTATAAAGTGTGTAAATAGATAGCACACGCCAAACCACTTGCACCGAGCGGCCGATATTCTTGTTTGACTACTTGTACTTATCATTGGCTTACATCGCTACCGGTGAAGCAAATAACTATAGACTAAAGCTCCTTTAATATGAGACTGGACACGAGATTGGTTTGCTATTGGACTAAGCAATGAGATGCAACAGTTTTATCCGCTAGCGGCTAAACCACTGCGATGATAATTATTTTTAAATCATTCCAGAAATAATACCCAGGGCTGAAAAATTCAAAACTAAAAATTGTCATCCGTATTTGTCTCACTCATCATCTCGGACTATCTTTTTCAAATTATAAATTTACAGGTTATAAAAATTAAATTTTTCAAATAGCTAAATTATATTTTTGATAATATGTAAACAAGTGTATAGTCATCTCTGATAATAATTGTTATGAAATTAACTAAATAAATAATTCATTACCTAAGATCAAAACACCTGGAGTATTGGGGTCCGTCAAATGAGCATCTGATATCTGGTGGCAGAAAATTGTACTCAAACGAGGGAAAATTTTACATGCTAACAGTGCAAATTAATCATGAAATTGTTTATTACAAAAATAAAACAAGTAAAATAAACAAAAAGTTTATCGAAAATGGAATTCGCGACGTTTTCTAATATCATGGCAATAAACACTGTCAGTTATTGCCTTGTAAAACTTACTTTACAGAGAATTATTTTCTAATGAAATGTGGAAAAACTGTATTTATGAATTAAAAAAATATTTTATAGTAATAATAAGATGTACTTGTTATCATACTGCAATAAAAGAGTTGAATCCCTGATGATTAACAAATTTATAGGATTAACTTCGTATACAAATATTTTGAGGTTAGTAACTTACCAACTTATTACAATATAACTTATTATGTTGCAGTTATGTGTTTACATTATTCACCTAACCCAGCCTTAAAAGCGCATTGAACGCGCATGATTAATTTCGTGGAGATTTTCTTTTAATTTTGATGTTTTTAAGCAATATGTCGTAAAGATTACTACTTTTGACAGTTCATTTTGCATGCATTTTTCTCGTTATATTTCCGACATTTGATAATATGCCCGGCTTTGAGAATCCGTTCTCCATCAACGAAATTCCTTTGTTAAGGATTCGTACCGGCCCAATCACAAATTGCACTTATATTTATCATTTTTTATCACTTTGAAAATCATAAAATTACACGCAAAAGCATACGCCGTATATGAAATTTCCCTCCGTCTGCGCCATGTTTTTGAAGCTCCACCTATCTGACGGATCCCAATAGCGAGACGCAAAGAGCAGTATAGTATAGCCATCTGTGATATTTATGATATTAACTATATAAATTACCTAAGATCGGAACCAACAGTGTTAATAAGTGAGGCTGTTTAGTGTTTAATAAATTGATGTTTACACATAATGCAAATGTTTACCCATAAAGTTTCATCTCAGACGCGTGAGATTTACACATATACCTATTTAATTGATTTGTATTCAAGATAGATAGATATTTTAGATTATAGACGCTCAACATCTGAGGTCATCTGCGTCTATTGTATTAAGGTACAGCAGCCTGCGATAAATCCACTCTGAATAAAAAAAACAAGATAGGAAGATCAAAAATATTTTTCTCTTCTGAGATTTGGATAAAAAATGCAAACATAGATTGTGTTCATTCTCTTATATTAAAGTGTCTCTACTATGGACTATCTGCGGACCAAGTCAACATTCTGATTTCTGACCAATGCAATAGATTCAGTGTTCTTGAACCCAATGTGATTTCATTAGCTCACCCCTTAATTATTATACTTATCTATTTCATTTACATTATAGTTACCAGTATTAATTAGAACTGTCTTTATTTCCTTTTAGAGGACAGTATATGGCTCAGTTGATAGCGTCGCGGCCTCTGAATCAGACCGTCGTGGGTTCGAATCCCACTTCTGCTCATGGATGTTTTGTGATGTTATTTAGTTTTAAGTGATATGTGATATTTGTTGTAATTAAGACGCTAATGACCTAAGTTGTCGACGCGTCTATAATCCACAATAAATAAAAATATTTCCTTTTATAACATATTCACAGAAATCAAAATGTAATTCTGAGGTGAATTTTCGAAGAAAATCTTTTTTGTTTTGGCTTAAAGACAAAGAAACAGCAATACTGATTTTAAATTTGCATTTATTGCTAACGTTTCGACATATTTGCTCTCATCTTCAGAGCTCTATTAAATGACAATATGAAGCCAAGTGACATGAACAATTATTCAGCTATGATTGTATACAATCACCATCACCGATCGAACATGTATAACTTTGGTCACTTGCGTTCCAGATCGCTGACTAGATCACTGTCTGCCGGACGTATATAAATTTTGCGTAAGTTTCACTTCTGTAGTGTGCATTGTAAATTACATTGTCTTATAAGTTAACTAAATTTTACTGTGTATAACATTTCAGTGTTACATAAGAAGTTACACTTATTACGAGTGTCGCGACACACAACTTTTTACTTCCCACCTCTACTATGGCAGGGAAGTATTGGATTTAGTCCGAAAAAAATATTTCGAGATTTTAACAGATCTTCACGTTTTGAGACCCTAGCAATCGTTTAAGATCATTTTCTGACTGATGTATGTATGTGTGTGAATGTGGTCAATTTTTCGCCTTTGATATCGTAAAAACGGAACAACATACGGCCATGCCGATTGTTCTATTGTGTTTATCAGCCTTTAACTTAGATCTGATTAGATTTTGACTCAAATCAGTTCAGTGGATCCTGAGATATTAAAAAAAACGTTCTCAATGTCACGTATTAAAAAAATATAAATGAATTCTAGATGTTATAATATGAAAAAAATGGGAATACATATTTTTTCTCTAAAATGTATAGTTTTCGAGAAAAAAATATTTTACTAAAAAAAGAAAATTGTACGTAAATCAAGGTAACCATGATTTTTGCTATATTACTAGCCATCAGTAGATCACCAAACAAAAAAGAGGGCCATGCTTTTTTTCAAAGAAGGAAAAAAGAGTGTTTATTTTTTGAAAATATTTACTAGGTGGGAAGTATAGGACCAGTCATCAGTCAAATTTTTTTTGGTACAATCAATATATTATGGAAAATGCAGTTATAAAAATGATATATGCTCAGTAAAAACCGGATGTTTTGAGCTCGATAATTGACTATTTATTTACAAACAACTATTATTTTGTTAAAACCAATAAATATGTCATTAAATTCATAAATTACGTACAACTGGACGCGTAATAATGTAATTAGGCGTATTTTGTTTTATATGTTCTCGTGACTAGTCTGGTGAAGTGCCCGTCGTCAATATAAACGATCAGAACAGATTATTATTAAATCATGTCCTAAAGGCCTAAACATTAAAGACACTAACGAAGATATTATTAAAAGTTTACTATACATTCAAAACTGGGAGTTTCCATATTGTCATAACTCATAATAAACGGACATTAAAAATCTACACATTGTCATTAGTACTTCAACGAATAAACCTCACGCGGAATTTCCTAAACCTCTCCAACATTGCATGTCACATAAATTAGAATGCCATTTTAGTTTTATCTTAAATATCAATATGTCTACCCGAAAACTTTACACACATTTCATTGTGTTGCATTTTGAGTAAGAAATTGGAAACTTTGGACGGGGGTTGGATTATCGATAGGGGGACCTAACCTGGCATTGGCGTCGAATCGTTACAGCTTTGTAATTTTAAGTAGCACCCTATATTTTTTTCGACGAAATCATAAAATGGATCCCATTTTGAGCATGTTTTGTACAATAAAGTGCTGGGCTAAAGTGATTGGTTTCTGAGATACCTAAAGTAAAAGTTATAATGCAACTCTGATATTTTTTCTTTTTCCTCTCCCGGATTTTCTAGTTTTTCTTCTCCGTCTCTAAATCCGGGGGGTGTAATTGTACCTCCTGACACACCTCTCGTGGCAACCATGCGTGGCTATTTTAATAGGTATTACCGATAACGTACAAAAAATAATCTTTAATCGTAATATTTTTTTAAGCAAGTGTAAACACTAATACGAGTTAAATATTTCTTATAGGAATATAAAAAAAAGAAAAAGTTTTGGCATCGGGGATAGATTCGCTTCGCCCGGGTGCTAAGAAAGCCCAGGTGCAATACACTACTCACTCGCTTCGCTCGTTCGCTATATATATAAACCTTCCGTGAAAAATTATCTAACTGATGGTGAAAACCGCATCAATATCCGTTGCGTGGTTTAGGAATTACATTACTCACTCGCTACGCTCGTTCGCTATATACAGGGGGTCCCAAAAAGAATGGGACATAAAGTAACAGCTGATTCTTTACAAAACAATATTGCGATAGACCCCAACTTGTCTATTCCGAAATTTGATATTAAAAGAGATACAGGGTGTCAAAGTTTAATCTTTATTTTTGATTTTCTTAAATAACTTTTAAAATAATTTAGGAATTTTAATGAAATTTGGTATATGGGGATTTTTTGACATGAGAAATTCCAATCTGACCTTGGTACGGCTCTTACTTGTAGGGGGCGCCACTTACACACCTTTTCACTCATTCAAATAGTCATAACTTTTTTGTACGCACTCGTACTATTTTCTTGAATTAAAAAATTGATTTTTCCGTCATTTTTACGTAAAAAAGGTATACTTTGTAAAAGTGGCTAGGAGAAATTTTGAAAATGAACATAGGTGGCTTTGAAAACGCCGGCGTGGCGTTATCATGGTAATTTTGGCAGTTTTATTTAAAAATTCAATGTTTCTTATTAAAATGCCGCATCATAATGATAAAAATAAAAATTAAACTTTGATACCCTGTATCTCTTTTAATATCAACTTCCGGAATAGACAAGTTGGGGTCTATCGCAATATTATTTTGTAAGGAATCGCCTGTTACTTTATGTTACTTTATGGAACACCCTGTATATAAACCTTCCGTGAACAATTCCGTCATACATGATTCCTGCGTAACTTTAACCGTTTACGCAGCGCACACAAAGGAAGCTCTCAAAAAGAATAATTTTTCCCGTTTTTGCAACATTTTTCATTGATGCTCCGCTCCTATTGATCCTATAGCCTTCCTCATTAAATGGACTATCCAACACAAAAATAATTTTTTAATTCGAACCAGTAGTTCCTGAGATTAGCGCGTTCAGGCAAACAAACAAACAGACAAACTCTTCAGCTTTATAATATTATATAGTATAGATTACTTCCATAAGTTGGATTAAAAAATCATGTATTTTTTCTGAAGTGTATGTTTATTAAGTTGGCGCTGAATGGGAGTGGACGCGAGGCGCGTTTAGTAGTCTCCAACACTTACTTTTCCTCTCTAAATGATTTTCATAGCAGAGAACTATTCAAATGGGCGGACAGTAGCGCTGAATAGATAAGATCACGACAAATTTAACAATGGAAATGTTCATGCGATGTAGTAATTATGTTAGTATGTTTGCTTACACACAAACAGCTACAAAATATAATAATTAAGCACCTTAACATGCTGTTATTATCACTCTTATCGGTAAAAGTATCGACTGAGCACATTGATTCTCTATATTAATTTGTAGTACTGTGAAGAGACATGTCCCATTTTCGAAATCTCTGGTATGTATGTGTATGGTTTTTACTTCCCACCTCTACTATGGTAGGGAAGTAATGGATTTAGTCCGAAAAAAATATTTCGAGATTTTAACAGATTTTCACGTTTTGAGACCCTAGCAATCGTTTAAGATCATTTTCTGACTGATGTCTGTATGTGTGTGTGTGTGTGTGTATGTGTGTGTGTATGTGTGTGTGGTCAATTTTTCGCCTTCGATATCTTAAGAACGGAACAACATACGGGCATGCCGATTGTTCTATTGTGTTTATCAGCCTTTAACTTAGATCTGATTAGATTTTGAGTCAAATCGGTTCAGTGGATCCTGAGATATTCAAAAAAACGTCCTCAATGTCACGTATTAACATAGGTAAAAAAAAATATAAATGAATTCTAGATGTTATAATATGAAAAAAATGTAAATATTTTTTTTCTCTAAAATGTATAGTTTTCGAGAAAAAAAATATTTTACTAAAAAAAAATAAAAATTGTACGTAAACCAAGGTAACCATGATTTTTGCTATATTAAGTTAGCCATCAGTAGATCACCAAACAAAAAAGAAGGCCATGCTTTTTTCAAAGAATAAAAATTAAATTGTGTTTTAAAGACCACCAACAGCTAAGGTTATTTGGGCCTAGTCAAAGATTAATAAAAAAAAGTGTTTATTTTTTGCAAATATTTACTAGGTGGGAAGTATAGGACTGGTCATCAGTCGAATTTTTGCAATAGCGCTCAGCCGCAGGTTGTAAATTATAGATACGTCTATACTTTATTAATTTATTATATAAAATTGTTCGTATGTATGTATGTATGTGGGTATGCTCAAAATGATTTAACTCAAAATCTATTGGACGGATTTTGATGATTTTTTTTAAATGTTCCTTATGATCCCAGAAGTGCTATAGGCTATGTTTTATTCAACGTTTTTAATTAATTTTTGAGTTAATTAATTAATTAGTTCTCTACTACTAACAAAACGTGAAATTCCTTTGCATTTCAGCGTATTGGCGGAATCCTATTAACACCAGCCCGACTTCGCTTCGCAAGGGAAGTGATTCTCGCTGGGGGGGGGGAGTAATAAATCATAAATTCATATCTGTGGAACTACTAAACCGATTCAAAAAATGCTTTCACTAATAGAAAGCTACACTCCCTGAGTGATATTGGCTATGTTTTATTTTGATAAATTTCTCGCGGGCGACAATAATGTATAATGTACAGTATAAATTATTGTAGAAAAACTGAGTGCTACTACATTGCTATACGATAAAAGTAGCTGATTATCCGACGAGATCGTGGAGTAATGGATAAAGCTGTTTCTTCTTGCGGACAAGTACGCCGGTTCGATTCTGACCGACGTCATAACTTTGCATCCTATTCCATATTATTATTTCACTTGATATTTATTAATTTTTTTTCATTTATTTATACAGAGTGTCCTCAAACATACTTAACACACGCCTACCACATGTTCCTGAGACCAAAATAAGCCGATTTAAGCAAACTTACCTTCTTACAAAATTTCTTAGTTTGGCCGCTATACGGCCCTGAAGTTACAATTTTGAAATTGTCTTTTTGTTATAAATTTAAAACGGCTTGTGCGATTTTGCTAAAATTTGGCACGTTGATATAGTTTTATGGAACAAAAAAACCCATATCAAAATTATGATAAATATTAATCCATACTCGTAGAACTCGGGTTTTTCAATATTTGAACGTTTCAAATTTCTACGCCAATGGAAGAAAAGGGGTTTAAGTATAAAATTTACATTCAGTAACTTATTTGTTACAAAAAAGCTACTCTTAATAAGGCTCGATTACTCTCATGGTTTTTGAGAAATTTGTATTTTAATAATAAGTTAATCAATAATAATACGTTGATAATAATAAGTTTATCAAAAAATAAATAAGATGGCCATGCTTTTTTCTAAGAATTTTTATGAAACTAAAGAATGATTAAAAAATCGCGCCGGTTTTGAATTGATAGCCATTTATGTTGTTTAACATTCCGATTTTATTCTGTGTGCCATCATGGAACGCTTTTCAACTGAGCAAAAAAAGTGCCAATGACACCACTCGCCCAAAATCCACACCAAACCGTCACTCGCTGCGGATGAATTTCCCTTTCATGAATCGAATAAGAATTTTCTGATCCCCAAATACGACAATTTTGCTTATTGACAAATTCATTTAAGTGGAAGTGTGCCTTATCGCCGAAGATGATTTTCCTCGCAAAGCCGTCGTCCTCCTGTTGTCTTCTCAGAACCCAGTCAACAAAATCTTGTCCCTTCTGGTGATCGGGCACTTTCAGTTCCTGGATTAATTGAATTTTGTAGGGGTGGTAATGAAGATCAATCTTCATTCGATTCATGAAAGGGAACATCCGCAGAGAGTAACGGTTTGGTGTGGATTTTGGGCGAGTGGTGTCATTGGCTCTTATTTTTTTCCTCAGTTGAAAAACGTTCCATGATGGCACACAGAATGAAATCGCAATGTTGGCATATGTCAACTTTATACAAAACAGTGTTACTAAGCAACAAACAACAAAATGTTGAGCGATTCAAAACCGGCACAATTTTTGAATCACCTTTAGGAGAGGCAGCACAATTAAAACAGACAAATGCAAATCGCTAAGTTTTCAAAAAATCCCGGTGAACTTTTCCATAAACTACCATCAGAACTCAAAAAAATAGAAAATGAAATTTTATTTAAAAACCGTTTAAAAGCATTTTTAATTAGTAAGACATTTTATAATATAGGTGGGTAGGTACAGGACTTTTTTAATGGTTAACTTGTTATATTGTAGTATTATTAACTTCCCATTGAAAATCGAAATCAAAATGTATAACAAATTTTTATGTTTCAAGGTCACTACACTAATTTTACACTATTTTTAGAAAAATGTGTGTATGTGTGTGTGTGTGTGTGTACGTATGTACGTACGATTGTGTCCATTTCTTTCTATAAGACGAAATCTCGAGAATGAAAAATGATATCGACTACGTTAGGGTGCCAATCGACGCGTACTAACGTAAATATGATCTGAAAGAAATTTTTTCAAAATCGGTTCAGCCGTTCTTTTTTCTTAACTAAATAGACTCCAAAAAAGTAGATTTTACACAATATATCTCGCGAATAAAAAATTATATCGACTTCGTAAGGGTGTCAATCGAGGCGTGTTAATGTCATTTTGACCCTACATAAATTTTATAAAAATCGGTTCAGCAGTTTTTTTTTTAAATTATTGTTAAAAATAAATAATAATTATGTTTTAATGTTAAAATGATTACTTTTCTGTGTAATATCTAATTTAATTATTGTTATTAAATATTTATCAAACTGGGAAGTTCGTCGTGTGGACCTCAAGGGTCGCACTTTAGTTCTAAGAAACGACCAACCTCATGGCTTGTTGCATTTGTTTTTGTCAGGTCAAGCATATATTATTATCATGTAATATGTCTCATGTATGTATCATATCGTTTGACAATATATTCTATTTCTATTTCCACATTGAGATCAGTTGAATTCAGAGTACTAATAGGTACCACTAATAAATGTATATAAACGTGATTAATATTAATTAAAGTGTATAACGTAGGAGCGATGTCGACAGGCGTGTAAATGAACAAAAACAATGGTAATCTGCCGTGAAAAGTGACGTGCCAGTGCAGTTGCAGTTGCATCCCTGCACCCGCCATGCAATTAATTAACACCGAATCATCGCGTGCGTTCGCTCGCTAAAATGTAGTATGCACTATGCAGTGTAGTATAGCAGGCGCCGAGCGTGCCGTCCCGTCTCCTTCTCCGACGATGACGTTAATATGGCGTCGAAATGTGCATATGTCTGTTATCTTTTCGATCAGACAGGGACCGAATATACAGACTGCTGGGCAATGATTAAATACTCCCACTGAAGAAAAGTTTCCTCTAGGTTTTTTATTATCGAAAATAAAAGTTACGGCAGTGATCTAAAACTGCGTCAGAATTGGGTGTTTATTTATTTATTTATTGTAGATTATAGACGCGTCGACATCTAAGGTCATTAGCGTCTTTCAACTACACTAAATAACAACTAACTTAAAACTAAATAACATCACAAAACATCCATGAGCGCAGGTGGGATTCGAACCCACGGCAGTCCAGTCTAGAGGCTGCGGCGCCAAGCACGCTAACATCTAGGCTATACTGCCCTCAAAAATTGGGTGTTTGAATGTAGTTATTTAAACCTGTGGCCTGTGAATGCGAAATATTTTTCTTAAATGGCTCTTCGAAGAAAAAAAATTACGCATCATTGGTTTGAACCAGATTTGAACTCTGATATGAAAGATTGCAGTTTTTTATTAAAATTTAATAAAGTAATCTTGAGGAAAAATGTCAAATTATTTACATCGTCGATTTTTAGATAGCATATTTGCCATACACTTTGTATATTAACATTGCTAAACGTCTCTTTTGCTTTTGCATCATATACCTATGAAGTTTCTAAATCAATAAATCGCCTACCAAATAACAGAGATCAAATATGAAGAGTGTATAGGGAATAAAAGTTCATGTTCCGCTGTAGTGTTGTGTGAAAATGGCTTTACTCCTGTGTACTCTTAAATCTTAATATTATGTAACATGCATGATGACATTCAAATAAGTGTATTTTATAACTTACCCATAATTAGGGAATGCAATCTCGAGCCGAGATTGGCAATTCGAGATCTCGCGAGATCAGTCTGGGTTCGATATTGGCAATTCGAGATCTCGCGAGATTGTCTGGCGAGATCTCGATAAATCTCGACAATATCGAGATTTCGCCTACTTTTAAAAAAACCTTTTTATTTTGTATCTAAAATACTTAAACTTAATGAAAACTACTTTTTTGGGACAGTGTGACTGTGTCACTGTGTGCGTGTGTGATTTATTGCGTAGTGCACTGTGCAAATGATTATTATTCATTACTTTCCTTAAATAAACGTTGATTTTTTTGTTCCAAAATTCAATTAAAGTTTTACTTTATTTTCAAAATATAACAGCAATACCCCAACTCACACAGCACACTATATGTCAATTAATTAATTTGGAGATAACTTCTTAGGACTTCTGAAGCATAGGGTAAGTTACTATTAGTAACATTCACGAACATTTGGCTTGAATTGTTCTTAGAAATATTCAGTATTTACTTAACTTTGAAATTTGTTAGCCATCTAATGCTTGTTGTTAAATAACTGTCCATTTTACTCAAGAAAACAATAATTAAAACAATATATGCAAAGAAACAAACAGAACCAATTAGCGCGACTGTCAAAAACTATTACGTATAAGTTTTTTTTCAAGAGCGTTCGTTCTTGAAATTTCGTTCGAGATCTCGACCATATCGGGTCGAGATCTCGACCGAGATTTCAAAAACGAGATTGCCTGCCCACGAGATTAAATCTCGAAAAATGGCTCGAGATCTCGCGAGATCGAGATTGCATTCCCTACGGCCATAATATGATAAAAGTTCAAAAAGTTTATATTTCTCGATCATGGACAATAAATTAATGTTTATATTTTGAGTTTCACATTAATTAGCGACAAAAACTGAACTATAAATTAAATCTAACACCACTTAATTCGTAAACAAACTGACTTGCATTAACGCAAATCTGTAAATAGTGAATAAAGAAGATTATAACGCAATAACTTCAGGATTAGACGATCTAGTCGAACTTCAAACTTAAATAAATTATAGTAATTGATAGCAATTCAGAAGACATTTTATTAAATAAGATCGTGCAACTAGAAAACTGTATAAAAGAGTGAAAATAATTTGTAACATTAACATTTAGACACTTTGATGCGAACTGAAAGATATTAGAAAATATCACGGGTGGTTTAAAATCTGACTTATAATTACTGCTTGAGATTTACCGGAGACAATGTTACAATAACCTTTATTTGTCCGTGACAAGACGTCATTTTTAAATAGTAGTTATAAAGTCTCGCTTATATAATAGTCCGAGCTCCCACTGTACAAAAGTCTACTGCACAACACTAAGTACTGGTCAACACTACTAAATTTTTTTTAGTGAATTTAATAGATTTAAGTATGATGGAGAACATTAAATCGGTGGCAGACTAATTCGATTTTTCTTAATCATTTTTTACGGTCAGTATCTCGTATACTAATAATAATAATAATAATAATAATAATAATAATAATAATAATAATAATAATAATAATAATAAATGTCTTTATTGAATCGAACGGGTACAATCCAATAGGCGAAGTTCAGCGAAAACGCTGCTTTTCAACTTAACCCGGAAAACTACATATTATATAAAGTACACATATTGTTACAAACATAAAAACATATAAAAATATACATATTAAAAAGAAAATACATATAAAAAGAATATACATATAAAAAGCATATACAAAAAAAATAAAATATATAGGTAGGTATATGAGTATAGTGAATAATAAAAATATTGGCATCAGGCTAATGTAAATTTATACTTTATAGTACAGATTTAATTTTTATTTTAAAAGAGTTGAGACTTAAACATTTTAGCTCAGAAGGCAAGTTATTATAGTAGAAAGGAGCCAAGTACGTAAACGAAGCTTTAAATTTAGTCGTGCGAAATTTTGGAATAGATAATTTGTCTTTATAACGTAAATCATGATCACTATTTGAAACTGATTGCTTATGAAGTATTTTACTATATAAATATTTAGGTGTTCGGGTGATTAAAGTTTTAAATGTAAAAATGCAATAGTTAAGACGCAAGATGTCATCAATTTCACGCATGTTTGACTTAAGTCTATAAAAAGTAATGTGATCATATTTACGAACACCATAAGCGTATCGCAAACAGGAATTTTGCAAAATTCGGAGCCTATTTTTATCAACCACACGAAGATGAGGAAAATATACAAGGTTACAGTAGTATACAATAGGTAAAACTAAAGTGTTCATTAAACGTAATTTAGCTTCTGAATCTAGCATAGATCTGTACTGGTAGATTTGTTTTAAACGTAAGTAAGCTGCTTGTAATTTTTTATTCAGATGTAAGGAAAAATTAAGTTCAGAGTCTAAGTAAACACCCAGGATTTTTATAGAATCAGACAGCTCCAATTGCTTATCGGAAAACGTTATAACAGAGTGGGAATTAGCGAATTTACCACGCAATATTTTGTTACCAGCTAAAAGAAGAGCAGATTTATCAACATTAACTCTGAGACCATTATTTTTAACCCATCGAGATAGTCGCTCAAGATCACTGTTAAGATAGTAAGAGAATAACGCAGAATCATTTGGATCGAAACTAAGCACAAGTTGAGTATCGTCAGCATAAGCGTGCACAGTACAATATTCAAGAAAGTAATGCAAATCAATAGTAAATATAAGGAAAAATATAGGACCTAGAATGGAACCTTGTGGCACACCACAAGTAATATGTTTTAAGTTAGATGAAATGTCCTTAATCATTACCTGCATATTACGATTACTGAGATAATCAATGCACCAAGAAAGGGATGTGGCTGAAAATCCAACAGATTTAAGTTTCGCAGCTAGTAAGTCATAGTTTACCAAGTCAAAAGCCTTAGAGAGGTCTATTTGGGAAATAAGAGAGACTTTAGACTCGTCAAAAGCACGAGTTATGTCATCACAAAGATTCAACAGACTAGCCGACGTTGAATATCCACGGCGAAAACCGGACTGAGATACAGGAATAATGTCATTATCCTCGAGGTAATCTACTATTTGAGTGCAGCAGATTCTTTCTAATATTTTAGATATGGCAGGAAGTATACTGATGGGACGTAAGTCATTAAATGTCGTGGGTTTGTTGTTCTTGGCGAAGGGTTTGATAATAGAGATCTTCCACTTATCTGGGACAATGGAATTTAAAATAGATTCATTGACAATATGTGTGATATACGGAGCGATGAAAAGCGAACTGCATTTTACCATCATAGAAGAAATGCCATCTATACCCAAGGCATTCGACTGAAGTTTAGAAATGACAGCCTCAATTTCTTCCACAGTAACTGTATGGAAATCAAAACTGTTAGGAGTATGCAACTGAAGATTATAATATTCATTTATGGTAGATTCAGATACTAATTGAGGTTGAACAGATAAAAAATCACTGTAACAAAATGGGCTACTTATATGTTCAGGAAGCTCAGTTGAATGCTTATTATTTACACCTAATTTTTTTAAATTAGACCAAAAGCTTTTTACATCCTTTTGGTTTTTATTACAATATTTGACATATGCCTGTTTTTCATACCTAATAGCGGATGTAGTTAAATTGCGCAATTGCTTATAATATAACAATTTAGATTGAGATTTAGTGCGTTTGTAATCAAATAGAGCTTTATTTTTTAGTTTAATCATAATTTTCACAACAGAAGTAATCCATGGGGCATGCGGTTTAGTTATTTTAATTGTTTTCAGTGGGGCATGTTTATCAAATAACATTAATATTTTTGTATTTAAACACTCAACTTTATCATTAATATTGTCAGGAATTAATATTTCATCCCAATTCATGTTTTGTGCATCGTGATAAAAATTATCAAAATCAATATTTTTTATATCTCTAAAAGTAATAAGTTTGGAAGGATTCTTAGGTTTAGGTATATCAAAGGAGCAATAAATAAGTTTGTGATCCGATAGTTGCGAGACATCCAAAACTCCATGTTCCATAACAGCTTCGGGGTTAGAGGTAAAAAATAAGTCAATTAAAGTACCGACATTGTTATATTCTCTTGTCACTGAATTAATGACCTGTGTCATATTAAAAGTAAGAGCAATATTATTAAGAAATGTATGTTCGAGACTTGGGACATTAAAATAATTAATATTAAAATCACCTGTACAAAGAACAGTGTTTACAGTAGGTGATATGTATGATAAAACCCGTTCAAAAGCAGTCAGTTTAGAATAGGATATAACAGGAGGTTTATATACGACACCGATACCGAATTCAATTTTTTTAAATGAGCAACGGATCCAAAGTTGTTCAACAAAATTATCAACACCACAAATTTCATCAATGTTAATCACAGTATAAGGTATGCTATTTTTTATATAAAACGCAACTCCACCACCTCGCTTAGAATGCCTATCAGATCGTACAAAATTGTAATTATCAAGAGAGAAGTTACTACTATTTTGATTATCAGAAAGCCAAGTTTCAGATAAAGCCAATATATCAAAATTATGTTCGTATACAAATTCTTTAAAACTAACAAAACTACTATTTAAAGACCGAATATTTAAATGCGCTATTAGTAAAATGTTATCGTGACAGTTAAGAAATGAACATGGATCACTTATATTATGGTTATAAATATATGAATCATTTACATCTGTGATAAGTTTTTTGATTTGCGAATAATTTTAGGTACACCATTAAAATATTTTATAGTCAGTTCTGATTCACCATTTGCAATACGGTTATTTAATTCTGATTTTAATTCTTTGAAGTAATTACGTTGTTGCAGGGTACGATCAGATGATATAGTAACACCATTGTAGTTTTGTTTTTTATTTTTAAGAATGTTAAAAACTTCTTGCTCACTGTTCAAAATAACCTTTAAAGGACGTATTTTACCATCAGCCTTTTTACCTAAACGGAAAACTTTTACACTATTAAAGTCAATATCAGAGACAATTGTTTCCATGATAGCTTTAGATTGATTCATGTCATGTGCTATCCTACTATCAGTGGACTGTGACTCGCTTTCATCTAAATTGTACAAAACTATGTTTTTAGCACGCCTTTGCCGGTCAGCTATTTCACTAATAATATCTTCCATTTGTATTACTGAGGTACTTGAAGACGACTTACTTGCAAGCTGTTCTTTTAAACTCTTCAGCTCTTCAACACTACTTGATGAAAGCTACACAGATTGAAAAAATATCAATTATTTATAGTAACTTATCATTGCCTTGTAAATTTTTTTTTGCATACCTGGTAGACCTCATTGAAGATTTATACATTTGGGCAGAGTTATGCAAAAACACTTGCAAGGCAGACAATAATAACTGTAAATAATTAATGATATTTCTCTACAATCTACCTAAAAAAATTTTAAGTCCTTAAATTCCCACGAAACGGAAAATTAGGGATAGAGCTGTACCAATTAGTGGTAACGCGTTCGCATGCCACCACGAAGAGATGGGTTCAAATTCAACTGACGATACGTGATTATATTTTTTTTTATAATGTTAACATTTTGGAATTTTTCACTTTATTTTTTATTTATCAAATTATCATTCTATTAATATTTTTTTTTTACTTTAAAAATATATTTTAAATAAATTTGAAACGGAAAATAAAATGTAAGTAAAAACAATTCTCTAAATTTTTTAACCCTACCTAACTCCTTATTTTTATTATTGTGCATAACCCTCGATGCGCGAGTTCGACTCGAACTTGACCGGATTTTTGCAATTTTACCCCCATAAAAATTAAGTTTTTAGTATTTTAGTAAGAGGATCACCCTTCACAATTTTCCGCAAAATCCCGTTTGTATACACATTTTTCCTTTAAATACCATGTTTGTGTCTTATTTGGCTAGGCTACTAGTGACCTGTGACTGTGTCAAAAAATTGTACATTCTTTTTCGAAAACCCTGTATTAAAGAAGTAAGTATGTATTTTTGTACTGAATATTCTTTAATCTCTTTTAAATTGCATTTATTTTAACTCAAATCTAGTTCAACTGAACAAATTGCAGGTAAAGTGATACATTTAGATCAGAGCGCAATGCTGTATGAATCATTCTATATTTTCATCTAGTTAATAGATCAATGATGGCAATAGACCTCTAATAAATTACATTTTGTTGGTAGGTCTAATCCATACAACACATGACAAATGGATGGACGACACCAAACAGGAAACGGTTCGTTGACCAGAGCGTATTGGCGCAAAAACAGAATGTAAAAATATGAATGATTGCGTTACGAATGATTTCTTCATCTCTAGCAGCGCATGTTGTAAATTATTCTCCCATTGACAGAACTGCGCATTCTCAATCTCAACAGTATGTACATAAAACGTCCACTATTGAAATAAAATGAAACTGGGCTTGAGAATAGCCGAGAGTGTAGCAACGCCGTTATTTATTTGACATTTCCATGGCTCTTTTATTACAAGCCCCCAGGTTCTAATCCAAGAACTACTAAAAGTGTTAACTGTATTTTCAATTTATTATTAAAAAAAATAATAAAGTTGAAAATATGAATTAGTGCTAGGCCCAAATAATCCTAGCTGTTGGTATTTGCTGCCAGCCCTGTGAACGGTGTTAGCCCGAGTCTGATTAGAAAATGACACGAGGAGGCAGCCACCACTGCCTATCTCCTTCCATTGAGCAACATTTTTCTGGCCTGCTACACAATCCACTCTCAATATCCGTGATTCTCCCAAATTGTAAATTTTATTGTAAATTATGAACGCTCGACAACTGAGGTCATTAACGTCGCGATTCTCTCGAAAGTATTTAAATAGTGGTTGCAGTGGAAGTGAATTGGTGGACTCTAGGCATTATATGATTCATTAGTGAAGAATTTATTATTTAAATTTATATCTTCATTTTGAGTAGGTCTGACTAAACTATTAGAGACACAGTAAAGCGATATAGTATGAGAAAATTGTTGCTCTTGATTATTCAAACCAAAATCTACCCGGGCGAAGCCTGGCCGGAAAGCTACTGAAAGCACAAAGCAAATCATTATTGCCGCCATATTTGAGTTGCCGCTACATGCATGATATACCTACGCTTGACTTATCAGGACGATTGGATAATTTAGTTGCATAAGAAGCAAAAAAGAAAACTATCAGAGGCGTACTAATATTTTTTTTATATTGAATAACAAATTGAGATTAACACATTTTTTTATTAATTGGAAATTGGATTTTGTTGAAACTTGGTACACTGTCATTTGAAACCCAAACCAAGAGTATTTATTTTTTACTATGTAGTATTTAAGCCTGTGTTCGCCATGTACCTAGCTAATATAGAAGTTTATATGTTTTTTTCTAAAACTCTCGGGGAGAAAATTCTGTCCCATGCCCTATAGTATATTAAAAGGGGTCTTCTGGGCGGCGTGGAAAGACGGACACACATTGGGAAATTGTGTATTAAGTAGTATAGATTTGGCTGAAATCGTGTAAAGTTTCCTGTCAAAATCGACATTTACGCATAATTTAATCCAAGAATTAATACTGTTCAAAGTACTTACCTATTTTTGTTACGGATTAATTTCGAAAATGAATAACACGGCAATGATTACAACATCGTGGCGTTTATTTTCGTCTGCGATCCCAGATTTATTAACAAGACGAAGTAAATAACTTTAATCGCTTCCAGATATGATTTTTTCGCCGTCACTGATCTTATGGATGTAAAATAGTAGCATGAAAGCGAACGAATGCCAACGGAAATCGCAAGAAATAGCCAAGGAACGTGAATACACAAATATTCCTAATACACACTCACAGTGAATTGAGATCGGTTATAAATACAGCAAAGTCACATCTTTCTTTTTTCATCCTCATTCTCTATCCTCTTCGCTCAGACTGTTCATCTTTGTTTCTTTTCTTCACATTTTATATTACTTACATTTTGTATTATGCCTATTGACTTCATATTAAAGTGGACCATAGATGTGCAATTGCGCTTTTGACAAGTATTCAATCTGTTGCATAATTTATTCGTTCGACTTGGTGCAATGACTGGGGTTGTCCCGCATTTTTTTTTTTTTTTTTAGAATTGGAATATACATTACAAAAACACTCAGGTGTAAAAAAAAAACGGGCATCTTACAATTTTGATTACGTTTTAGGTTTGATAACTTTTTTATATTTAGTCCAATTTTAGTGATTTTTTTTTTAGAAAACTGTAGATACAATTATTAGTTTTAAGATATCTGTATTAGACGCTAATGGCCTCAGTTGTCGAGCGTCTATAATTTACAATTCATTCATTCAAGATGTCTGTACAAATTTTAAGTGAAATTAGTTTTTTGACAGATTATAATATACAAGGATAATCTAAATGTTGTTTTTTTGTCTCATTTCAAAACACCCTGTGAAATAATTATTTCAAAATTCCAGTTTTCATCAACTGTCATCTAATCTTGACATTTTGTTTTTTGGTTCATGTTAATACGTGTATTAATTGTTCGCACATAAATGCAAAATGATCACCAATGGCGATATTTCCACTTAAATATGCCTCAATTACTTTGTATTGCCTCCTCTAGCCCCAACTACTGCCTGTATACGTCTGTTCATACCATCAATGAGCTCGTGAATAGCATCTTGCGAAATATTCCTCTGTTCTTCCTGAAATGCCACAGGAAGCTCGTTTAATGTAGCTGGTGACACTTCTCGGCCTTTAACGCGTCTTCCTAGCGTATCCAACACATACTATATGGGGTTCAAATCCGGAGAACATGCTGGCCAGTTTATTTTCAATGCCAACTTCTATCAAGTATTCAGTAACGCATCTTGCTGAATGTGGTCGGGCATTATCTTGCATCAAGATATAAAGCCATTTCCGATAAATGGAGCAAATGCAGGAACTACGTCATCTGCCAATACCTCCTTAATATTAAACGAGGTTCGTGTGGCACTTCAGGAAGAATGGAGGAATATTTCGCAAGATCCGGCGATCGTTGATGGTATGAGCCGACATGTATGAGCAATTGGGGGCTTGGGGCCATAGGAGGCAATACAAAGTATTGAGGTATATTTAAGTGAAAATATTGTTGTTGGTGATCATTTTGCATTTGTGTGCGAACAAATGCGCGTATTGACATGAACCAAAAAACAATTATAATTGAAAAAAACAACATGTTAAGAATAGATGGCAGTTACTGAAAACTGGTATTTTGAAATAATTTTGCTACTCAATTATTCCACAGGGTGTTTTGAAATTAGACAAAAAAACAACATTTCGATTATCTTTGTATAATATTTCAAAAAACCAATTTCACTTAAAAATTGTCCAGACATCTTAAATAATAACAGCATCGACAGTTCTCTAAAAAATCACTAAAATCGGACTAAAAATAAAAAAGTTATCAAGTCTGAAACTTAATCAAAATTTTAAGATGCCCGTTTTTTACACCTGACTGTAAGGGGCGCACCACTTTCGAAACTTTTCTGCGAAAAATTTTTCATCGAAGTGCCACTTTTGTATCTGATTCACCTAGGCCAGGGGTCGGCAACCCGCGGCTCGCGAGCCGCATGCGGCTCTTATGATGTCAAGATGCGGTTCTCCAGTTCCATGCGCAAATATTAATAATTATAATATTTTATTTTCAAAACTCAAAAAAAATATTATACTGCAAAAAAAACTTTAAACAGGATAAAAACACTCAACAGAGAACGGTGAGAATAGGTGGAGTAGAGAGTATACGGACTGCTGACATTCTTTAAATGTGGCAACATTGTTCTGTTTGTTTAGTTATTGGTGCACTGTGTCGTCAACGGTCGCAGTCAGAATCCCCTGAAAAACCCGAACGTATCGCAAGAAGCTCGGCAAGAAGTGACAACCCCAGGTGACAATTCTGTGCGATTTTGTTTGAAATGTGTATATTTAAAAGTTGAGGTTATAGACTGTGACACAGTCATTAATTTATTATATTGTGAATGTATGCCAACAATTTATTAATTGAATGTGTGTGAACCTCTTTAACAGCTGGGTGTAAAATGCTTGTTGGCTGTTTGTAACAACACACTGACAAATTCGTAACTCGTCCGATGAAAGACGGTCTGCAGAGAAAGATAAAAATGCCACGCGCGGTTAGTTTTTCTAGTAGGATATTTATACGATTATAAGATACGATAACAACGTATAAATCAAACGCGCGGTTTTCTCATGTTTCCTGCATAATTTATTATTTTGTACGATTTTAATTATTTAAAGAACTTCGCATATGCATCAACTATGCCTTGATATGTTTTTATAAACAACTGCTAATTCACAAATTGAAATTAACTGTTCAAAAAAAAACAACAAAATAAACAATAGATTTTAAACGCGTTTAATTTTAATTGTCGATTAAGTACGCCTTTTATTACCGCTGACAGTAATCTTCTTCTCTACATACTATAAAATGAAGTCGCTTTCCGCGTCTGTCTGTCTGTATAACCGCTAACTCCTCCTAAACCACGCAACGGATTTTGATGCGGTTTTCACTATCAGTTAGATAATTTTTCCCGGAAGGTTTATATATATACATATATAGCGAACGAGCGAAGCGAGTGAGTAATGTAATTCCTAAACCACGCAACGGATTTTGATGCGGTTTTCACCATCAGTTAAATAATTTTTCACGGAAGGTTTATATATATAGCGAACGAGCGAAGCGAGTGAGTAATATAATTCCTAAACCACGCAACCCGATTTTGATGCGGTTTTCACCATCAATTAGATAATTTTTCCCGGAAGGTTTATATACAGAGTGAGTTCGACCACCCGTATCAGTCGTTTTTTTCGAGAACGATTAGTCGTAGAGAGTTGTGTCAAAAATTTGTATTATAAAAGCCCTAATAAAGAATCGAATGGTGATATTTTTTTCCGGGAAGGTCGGCTTTCCTATTAGTTTGCTCCAGAATGTCCAGAACTCCGGAATTATAAATGTAACGATAGGTCGAAAGTGGTATTGTTGAAAAGATCTTTAAAAAATTAGAAAGTTTTGTACGGATTTTTTTTTATTACTGCCACCCCTGTTAAGTAATATTTGTTTGAAATTACTAAATTAAAATGTCATAATAACGAACTTTTTAAAAGTCCGCATTTAAAATCTAGTTACCTATCTACCGATCATTAAACACAAGAAGAAGTATAACCAGAAGAGCTCAGTAGTATGTATTAAAGAGTAAATGGAAGACAGTTTGAACACTTGTGACAATGTCTAAGGTTGCTAGATTTTTAATGCCGACTTCGATCGTTATTATGAAATTTTGATTTAATAATTTCAAACGATTGTTACTTAACAGGGGTGGCAGTAATTAAATAATTTTTCCTACAAAACTTGCCTATTTTTTAAAGAGCTTTTCAACAGCACCACTTTCAACCTATTGTGCTTTCTAAAGTTTCGGAGTTTTGAACATATAATAATTTATATTTATATTTATAGAAATTTACAGGGGTGGCAGTAATAAAAAAAATTTTCCTACAAAACTTGCTTATTTTTTAAAGATCTTTTCAACAATACCACTTTCGACCTATCGTTACATTTATAATTCCGGAGTTCTGGACATTCTGAAGCAAACTAATAGGTAGGGAAGCCGACCTTCCCGGAAAAAAAATTTATCACTATTCGATTCTTTATTAGGGCTTTTATAATACAAATTTTTGACACAACTCTCTACGACTAACCGTTTTCGAAAAAAACGACTGATACGGGTGGTCGAACTCACCCTGTATAAGTACAGCGAACAAGCGAAGCGAGTGAATAATGTAATTATAATATCCAAGGGAACGAGCGAAGCGAGTGAGTAGTGTATTGCATCCGGGCTTTCTTAGCACCCGGGCGAAACCGGACAGGCCCGCTAGTATAATATACAGTGTGTAAATGGTAGTATCTAAGGAACATAGGGAAGATAAAATAAGATTGTTTTTAATGGATCAATGAAATCTTTGACCATTATTACATAACATTATTGGTGACGAGTTGTTGTAGTAACGTGTTCTATTAACCCGGCTTTGGTAAGGTGGGAAAAAATTACATAGTTGGTACCATGTTTTAGAAAAATGTTAATAAACACTCAAAATGAGATTAGGAACATTTTGGTTACTTTTCTACGACAACTAATTAATGATGAATCACAGTCTAAGGTCATAGTAAAATCTGATGTTTTGATAATGCTTTCTGCAACCCAGCCTAAATCTACTTTGAAGATAGATATACTTTTAGCACTAAATAATTTAGGTGGCTGTCAATCTTTGTGATTCAAGTCCTTTGATACGATTTTGAAAGTGGATTTAAGATAAAAGAACGTTTAGTACTGCATTGTACTAAAAATGGTTCTAGTAATAATTTATTACTAGAACCATAGCATTTTGCTATGGTTTTAGTAGATAACTATTACTAGAACCATATTAAACGCAGTACTAAAAGTGCTTTTATATTTTAAATCTACTTTCAAAATCATACCAGAATTCGAGCGTTAGACTCGAATCACTAAGATTGGCAGCCACCTAATTTCATCTCACTCACATAACTGACTAAATAAATATCACTTCATAAAACTGCAACTTTTCTGCATACTGCTGAGAAAGGGAATGCCCAATCCATTCTTTATATCAATGACTAATTATCCCAGCTGCCAAGTTAAACGGTAGGATTACCAGATCTTGAATCTGGCAACATTGCTTTGTTGTGTTGACAGTGCGCTGACGTTCAACGACAACGCTAGAGTACGTTGCTAGCGTAACGTTTTCGTCGACGGAACTATTTCTCTTTGTTGAAGCTCAACATAGTCACAACTAGGGCTTCCATACCGGAATTCCAAGATTTCACAATTCCGGAATTTCAGACAAAATTTTTAAACATATCAATTCCGGAACTGAATGAATGAATTGTAAATTATAGACGCTCGACAATTGAGGTCATTAGCGTCTGATATTCTGGAACTGAAGAAATTATAATATTGGAATTCCCCAATTATTAATGAAACGATTAAAAATAAAGACCAGAACGTTGGCCTTAATATTATGGACTTTTTATCAATTATTGATGAGTTCTCTAGACTCTAGAGTTATATAAAACTAGCGGTCCCGTCCGGATTCGCCCGGGTGCTAAGAATTTATGATTTATTATTCCCCTCCTCGAAAAGAAATCCTCCCCCTGCGAATCGAAGTCGGGCTGATGGTGTTTATAATATTACTAAGATTCCTCCTTTACGGGGTGATTTACTGCAGGAGGCGAAAACTGAAAATGTGTGTTCAGGATTTAGTTTTCAGTAAAAAATGCGAAATAAAAAATAAAAAAATATAAAATTTTTGTCAAAAATATGGAGACATTATTTTTGTTTTTACACGAAAAACCAAGAGCAACACGCAAAGTATTTGACTAACTATTGTCAACAATTATTAGTAAATAAGTTTTTTGTTTCCAAGCAATTTCCATGGCTTAATAAAAATTTTATGGACAAAAAATAAATAAGTTCAGAAAACTTCAAACATCTATATCTGCAAAACAAAGGCCGCTCGGAAAAAAGTTATTTCACATTTTTTTCTGAAAACTCAATCCTGAACACAAATTTTTCGCCTCCTGGTGTAAATCACCCTTATACGCTAAAATGCAAAAGAATTTCAGAGTTACGTTTTGTTACTATCCCACAGGAATTATCAAAATAAAATATAACCTATCACTCAGGGATACTTAGTGTATTTTCCTATTTGTGAAAGAATTTTTAGAATCGGTTCAGTAATTTCAGAGATAAAAATTTATGAATTATTATCCCCCGCCTCGCGAGAAATTTCTGCAGCAAAGCGAAGTCGCCTGTCGTTCTTCTCGCTTCGCGTATATTACTTAGTATATAGATAATCAAAAAATCCTACATCCCCGTTTTATCCCCTTTGGGGTTGAATAAAAAAAAACTCAAATAGCTTATAACCTTCCTCAATAAACGGGCTATCTAACAAAAAAAAATTCAAATTGGATTGGTAGTTCCTGAGATTAGCACATTCAAATATACACAAACAAACCAACAAGCAAACAAACCGAGTCTTCAGCTTTATTATATTAATTTATAGATTTATGTTTTTTATGTTTAATATTCGAAATGTTCCTAATTATTACTAGTCGATATGTTGATTTTTTTGCTTGTTTGCAAATTTCCAACTCGAAGTTTCATTCAACGTTCAACATATTTCGATTTTAAAAAAGACATATTTCTTCTACATGTATAGTATTTCTGTAGACTTTTCTCGATATTGGAAATGCTTCTGGAATTCCGGAACTGAGAAACAAATATCGAAACCCGTTCCGGAATTGAGATTGATCCGATATTGGAGGCCCTAGTCACAACACTGGGGTCTGGGACTGACTGACTGGCAGCGCGCTGGTAGGTATACGACGCGGCTAAATATGTTGTTAACACAGTGCTGTGCCTTTACAGCGGAAATGATTTACTATCTTTTTGTATTTTTAAAGTAGCCGTTACCCGCGGCTTTGCTTGTGGTGCTTTAGGGCCAGCGCATACATACTACTTTTTGTATCATCATTGTGTAAAATTAAATTAAATTGCATTTTAAAGACCACCAACAGCTAAGGTTATTTGGGCCATCACCATTGTGCGATTAGGTCAATTGTAGATCGTCAACTGCAGCTATCAACGTAAGGCTGCACTGCAGTGACTATTCCCTGAAACACACAACTGATGTGTCACGAACGCACGGTTGTCGAAGGCAGAACGAGAAATGTCGAGTAGCTGAGTAATACAGTTGCTAAATCGCGCGTTTTCGATACAAAAAGTAACATATTATATGTGCGCTGGCCTTAGATAGGAACCTTTTAATTGACATGATTTTTAGCCAGATGGAATATTTATGAAGAACCATACATGACTTCCATGTTCAGAATCATCTTTCAAAATAATTTATAATAGGTACATAGTATGAAACATTTCGGTGTTTACCAAGAAAGTTCTCATACGACAGACTGTTAAGGAACACGATCTTGACTAATTAAATTTTTGTTTATAATCTACGGACTAGAAAATAGATTTTTTAACAATGATCGTTCTCTTTAGAGTTATACAAATACATATAAGTATACAGGCTATATTCAAGACTTGCGTTGTCGACCGATATATTGATTTTGGGTGAAGATAGAAAAAAAGTTTAAATACAAAAATTGTATAAATTATGATGGTGTATAACCTAAAAATATTTTCAATTGTACAGCCTGTCCCATTTAAGCGTGGCAGATCAAAGTTATGTTTTTTAACCTAGCACCCTGTTTTTATTTGTTTTTTTCAATTTTGCACCTAAATGTGAATAGAAATTGTAAGGAAAGCCATGCTCGAAAACTCAGTAATTTTTTAGTTATTCAAGTTTTTTAGAAATATTTGACACGTGCAGACCTTTACCTAAAATTCGATATAGCCAAAACAGAAACCTTTATCAAACTGAAATTTTGAGGATCACTAGATAATAGACGGACATATCAATGTCTGTCCTAAAAAAATGAATTTTAATACAGTAGCTTTGGTTGTACCGCACTGTTTTCCTTAGGTCTTTTGAAAAAATGTTTGATTTTAAGTACCTACTATACATTTTTTCGATGCTTTTTAAAAATGTATGGGTAATATATTATATACCTATACTACTATAAATAAATAACTTACATTAAAAATTTTAAATAATAATTAGAAGAGACTTCTTTGGCTTTCAAATGACGTTTGAAACATCGCTATATCTTTAATTTTTACAAAGTTAGTGATTCTGCTTGTTTAATAAAACGCGTTGTATGAGTAAGTCCCAGTGAGGGCGTATACCGGCAAGCATAGACGTAGTCCTACGTCAAAAATTAGGTTTACGGCAAATTTAAACTGGAGCCCCCCTTCTCATTTTCCCACTGCCCGCAAACTGTAAATATTTTTGTTTAAAAATCAGTTTAGTCCGCGCTACTGTTTTTCAATCTTTAAGCGCGCGCAGTTAGTACTGTGCAAATCATTCGCGCAGCCTGCTTAATGTTTATTACTGGCTGACAAGTGAACCGCGACTAGAGCGCTCTGCCTTCGACTGCGCGGCAACAGCATAGCACTTAGCCGGAATTAAATACTTTCTTCCATTCGAAAGTGCTTCGTAATTAAAATGATAAAGAGGAACCGGAGCAATTTGTCAATACCTCTAGGTCTGTATCTATATCAATATAAACGATGATTGATCACTATTAATAGGTATACATGTTTAATTAATGAGTACATTGAGTACGAGTTTTATCATATTTTGCATACAGACTTAGAAAATTGCAGTAACTATCAAACAAACGCCTATTTAATGCTCCGACATATTACAGTGCAGCTCTTTTCACTTACTGTTAAAACTATTACCAAAGAGGATATAAATTCAGGGTGTTTTCTAAAAAAAACGTCTCAAGCTATAACTCCGTTATTTATAGTCAAATTTCAAAAAACAAAAAAATAAAAGAAATCATTCCCGAGATACTTCATATGTTATTAAATTGGCACAGACCTCAAAGTTTTATTATTTTCCTCTATTTAGTGGCTTTTTGAAGGAGGTTTTATTTTTTGTTAAATTTTTTATTTTATATTTTAACAGCCGCCATTTTTAAACAAAGTAGCGGAACAAGATCAGTCCTACTTAAAAACACTGTTTGCGGATATTTGAAAATTTTGGTTCTATACGTTGCGCAGTACAAGAGTTGTGACTTGTGAGGGTACAAGAAAGAAAGTAAGAAAGATCCATGAGAAACGCATATACGCGGCTTTTTTTTAAGTCGTATGAAAACAAAAATTGGTAACATGTTTTCGTTTTCAAGATAATGATGCTGTTACGGATCACCCTGTATATAACCGGCAGGCAAGAGTTCTGAAAAACGGGGGTCCGCTTACTGTAACAACTGGTACCTGCACGAAAGTTCTAGAGAAAGCGAGAACACACTAGGCTTATGCACGCAGCATATATAAACAGCAGTCAACGGTGAATCAGGCATTCAAGCCTACGAGCAGTCAGTCAATGGAGAATACTGAGCGACAAATAGTGCGTCTGATATAAATACAGTGAATATAAATATTTGAAACATAAATAACTAGAAATAAATAGTCTTGGTATACAGTTAATTGTTACGAGTTATTGTATATAGTTGTTTGTTTTGCTTTGTAATTACTGTTTAGTTATTGTTTATTATTGTCTTTTTAATTATTGTAAATAAATATTTATTCCGCCAACTCAGAAAACAGTTTGGAACAATACCTATATACATAAATATAAAGTTATTGGTTCTAAAATACCTATGACGTTGTATTGAACAAAATGCATGAAATGCGAACAGTAAAATTTGGAGCATATTTATTTAAAATTTATTAATACTTTTCAGAAATGTGGAAACAAGAACAAAAATCAATAGAAGTAAAATGATTAGAATTCAACGTTTATTTTTATGTTGGCGTCCTTCCAAAGAATTGATCTGCGTTTAAATTATTAGATATAAATTTTACATCACACTGTTACAGAGTCAAGGGATATACAGAGTTTAATACGAGATATTAGATTATATTTCACATTAATATGTTCTGAAATCCCCAAATTTTTTAACTTTTCTTAAATTTATAACAAATATTTTTTAAACATGGGGATTTAATTATTTTAACTGATAATTAATATAAAACATATTGTTACAAAACTGGTTTCTAAGTTGGCGGAATAAATATTTATTTACAATAATTAAAAATACATAACAATGAACCCAACAACTATATACAATAATTCGTAACAATTAACTAATATACAATAATTCGTAACAATTTTTGGCCATGCAAATAAACTTATATCTATCTATCTATCTATCTATTAACAAGGACTATTTACATCACTGTATTTATATCAGATTTATTTCTAACGTTTATTTATGTCGGTCATTTACACAGTTACTTCAGTACTATTTATTTATATCCACTCCACTATTTATATCACTGTACTGACTGATTCGACCGTTGATTGATTTATATCATTGCGTGACACCGTCGACTGATCTCGGTGACTGACCAATATTTATATCAGACGCACTTGATTGCACGAGTCACTAATGACTGCCTAATATTTATATCAGACGCACTTGATTGCACGAGTCACTAATGACTGTCTAATATTTATATCAGACGCACTTGATTGCAAGAGTCACTAATGACTGCCTAATCTCCGTTGAACTGATTACTTGCGTGAGTCACCGTAGACTCCTGACTCCCGTCGACTCGCTGCTTATATAGAGGCTGCGTCGCTTAAGCACAGCGCTTCTAGCGTTTTCCAGAACGTCTAGAATCTTCGCGCGGTCACTAGTTGTTCGGTAAGCAAACACCGCTTTCTCGGAACTGTTGCCTGTCGTTCATATACAGGGTGATCCGTAACAATATTATCCAAAAATCGAAACTGTGGTGGAATAATTTTTATGCTGTCGACAATTACAAATTATAACTGAATTTGGATGTTCGAAGTTTATCAGCATAAAGGTAGGGTTGGGTTCCCCACATTAATTTATCTTTGGATGTTTACTCGTCCAAAGTGTTGAAAGAAAGGGGTGGAACTTCAATTGAGGGTCCTTGTTATCGAGACAAAGTGAAATATGTTTTCTACAAAAGGTTATACTTATTTTAATGAAGTTCACTGTTCTAATATTAACAGTGAGAGATGCTTAGTTGAACAAAAATGTCTTAGATTGATTCGAACAATCTTCACTAAACTTATTCAGATCCAAAGGTTCTCATCAATTAATTCATTCATACATGAAAAAAAACAATTTTATGTATCTTTAACAATCATAATATATTAACTTGCTATAAATTTAACAAGAATTTTACAAATCACAAACGTTACTGCAATAACAATTTAAATCAGTTAAACAGACATACTGCTTAACTCAACACATTAAAAAGTTGAAAACCGCTGAAGAGCATTATAATTTACAAATCTCTATCTGTATCAAAATCTCAGATTGGTACTGAACAATTTTTATCAATTATAAAAATGCATAATTAGAGTTAATGTGTAGACCCAGTGTATTAGGCAACCAAAGTTACATGAAAAATTAATCAATAATAGTGCTATCTCTTTATAAACACACTAGATCACAATAGAAACCAAAATTAGTTGATAATAATGAAAAATTACCTTAGTTAAACACAGGTGAGAATAACCCATCTGTGACATAAGAAAATAGACAGATGATTCTTATAGGTTAAAATTATCGATCAAAAGAACAGTATAATCTTATCTCAATTAATTCATTAACAAATTCCACCAATTTGTAAAGATTGGTGATATACCAAATTGGTGATACTTCATTCTACTATACATTGGTTTGTTAAGGCCATATTATTCTGATTATCAAATCGCGTGTGCGAATCAAAATATCTTTGATTAATTTTATATTAAATTCAATTCTGTTAAAATACAACTATGCCATGAATTGATTGTATATGATTGGCAAAATATATCCAGATTTTATTCCACAATTATTATCATACACGTGGTCGGTGTATTTTTAAAATACAACACTGATCAACAGGTTATATTAAAATATTAAATTTTATATATTAAATTTTATCTGTAATTAAACGTAATATCGTAAATGACGCTGCTGACAGCATTAATCATTTATTTTACCTTTATGAAATTTTTATTCTAAAATGGCAGACGGCCATGTTATAAACTCATGCTTATAATTTTCACGCAACATTCATTCATCACTTATATTAGTTCTAAATTATTTACAAATATCTACTTAGCTGTTTTTGATTAATTGAAGATAATTAAAGCTCTGGGGGACTCCGATGGGCGATAATTATCCATAAAACCCCAGCTCGTCCCGAGATATGTGATTCCGTCTCGGCGATACTGGCTGCGAGCTGCGGTTCAAGCAAACTAGAAAGAATCGACATCAAGCCGATCACAAGAGGCACTTGGCAATGATAATGAATTACGTCGCACCGGAATTAAAACGAGCGCGCAACCATAGAGTATGAATATAAATTAGCATTGGCAACCTTAGATAAAGAATATTATCTGTTGTCATGAACTATTCCATGACAAAACTATAATACCTGACCGTTTGCAGAGTAAACTTCCCCTGCTATTAGACTTTATCTACTTCTTTATTTTTTGATAGGAAAACACAATAGTTTTTAAAAGTAGTGTTCAGGGTAAAGTTTTGACCGGACAATTAGCTAATTAGTAAATTATACTAAACGGAGTACCTACATATTTTAATTTTATTATATATTACGCATCATAAATTAATAAATAATAGTATTTTAATAATAACAGCCGGTGTTATGCAGGTAGATACTTAGTTGGAAATAATATTGCTTATTCAATAGGTGCACGCTTTTAGTGTCTTTTCGTGTCTGTAATGCGGATCTTAAATGGCCGTTTATTAACTGGTGACGTCTTGATCAAACGATTTGAAAAACCCGTTACATAATGAACCATTATGTACCTTTTTTCGATGCTATAATGAAATATGGTTACTCAATGGCAACAAAGTAAATAAAATAATATATTGTATCAAAGCCATTTTTTTTATTATGAGATGTACTGCTGTCAGTGAATCTAAGGTGTTTGCATTAATTCTATTAAAGTCTAAAACCATGCATGTGTTGAATAAAGTATAGTGTGCAACGCGAGTGCGAAATATTTAAGCGCGTATATTCGGCTCGCGATGCACACTCGCCAAGGCTTGTGTGCGCTCGCCTACTATTCGTGCTGAAAACATCGCGCCAACGCATGTATTTAGCACACTATGTTACACAATATACTATTATAAAACTGATTATAATTAATGGCAAAAAACATTTGTTACACTTTTAAAATAGTTTGTGCCATTGTACTTTTTCCGAACACAGTGTGCCTGATCCATAGATATAGAAATCCGGCGATGCAGTATAAAGTGCCACTTTAGACGAGGGGGGAAGTTATTCAGGGGAGGGTGCATGTCTGTCTTATGGATATGTCCATGCTATGCATGTGGCCACGTTCTATTGGCCGCATCTTTGCACATGCTCAATTACGCCAGATGCAGTCGTCCGCGTCTTTGCGCATGCTCAATTGCTTGTACAGAGCTTGCGCAACTGAAGCGACCAATAGAATACGGGCACACTTGCTTCCTCACTGCCCCCTCCCCCCTCAACAGCAACCACTCCATTCGCTTGTACTACATCCCCAGATTTCTATATCTATGGCCTAATCTCTGTTGGACAGTGGATGTCTCATGTTCTCTTCTGCACAGCTCATAGTCAAGTCGCTTAGAGCAATGTTACGGAACCTATATAGTCGCTGTAATATTCGACAAAAAATCGAAATAAGTCAAAAGTTTTTGAGCATCCAGTACACAAGACATGTACGTATATCACCTTGGCCGTATTTTAAAAGCTCTTTGTGTATTAAATAAAAAAGTAAATAGAATTGCTTCATCACGACCGATCGATGTGGCAATAAGCACCACACAGTAATTTTCCTATTCATGAAAACTATCTACAAATAGCGAAGGTATGAAATATATTGTGTTTTCATTGCTATATGTTTACATAGACAAAAGAATCGATATGTAAAAACAAAAACTTGAAAAGCACTATTAAAATTTTACCATGAACAGTGGCGTACACTGGCCCTATATGAAAGGTACACTGTATTATTGAAAATGGTCATAGTTTCTCAGTCAATAACTTTTCTCATACCTACAATGAAGTTAATTTTTATTACAATGCATTTTTTTGTTATGTACATTTTTGAAGTTGGTTAAATAAATATTTTTCCTTTAAAGGAGCTGCTGACTGACGTCATTGGCGCCATGCATCAAGGCGTACTGACTACAGCCCATATACAGTGTGTAAACGGTAGACCCGAATATAGGGAAAATAACATTGAGAACATTTACAATTTTGTAGTAGGCTGTGGGCCATAAGACCTAAGGTAAATGTGTAGTCGATTACGTAGAAAAAATAAAAGATACAGTGAATTTTTTAAAAAAATATCCATAGCACCGGTTGACTATTAAGAGTAACTCGGAATCTGCCAAATAAAAAAATAAATAAAAAAGCAGTCAAGTGCGTGTGGAACTCGCACTACGACGGTTCCGTACCGTTACAACAATTAAATTAGATTGACATATTCTGTGCAAATTTCAACCGGCTACATGTTATGGTTCCAAATATACATGCCTTTAAAAGGTTTTTCCGTTTTTTGTGTGGGGACCCCCTTTAATTTTTACTTTTTATGATTTTTGAATTTTTCCCTTTACTTGTGTTGCGAGACTTCACTTTTTGCCAAATTTTATGATTCTAGGTCAACGGGAAGTAGATACCCTATAAGGTTGTGATGAGTGAGTTTGCGAATATCAAAGTAGGTAGGTATAGGACCCCCTAATTTTTACTTTTTGTGATTTTCGGATTTTTCCCTTTGCTTATGCAGCGAGACCTTGCTTTTTGCCAAATTTCATGATTCTAGGTCAATGGGAAGTACCCTATAGGTTTTTGATGAATGAGTTTGAGAAAATTAAAATAGGTATAGGACCCCCTTTAATTTTAACTTTTTGTGATTTTCGGATTTTCCCCTTTACTTGTGCTGCGAGATCTTGCTTTTAGCCAAATTTTATGATTCTAGGTCAACGGGAAGTACCCTATAGGTTTTCGATGAGATGGCAAAATGGCCGTATCTTTTGATTGCGTTGATCTAGAATCTTACATTCTTTACAAGTTTAAGGGACCGTAGACCTTAGTATTTCTTATAAATTTCAGCTTCATATCTCTATTAGTTCCGGAGAAAATAGGTCTTGAAAGACTAACACCCAACCAGCCAGCCAGCCTGACGGACAAACGAGTGATTCTATAAGGGTTCCGTTACTACATATTTGCATTAGGTCTACTACAAAATTGTAAATGTTTTCAATGTTATTTCCCTATGTTCTGGTCTACCGTTTACGCACTGTGTTTAATACATTATATAGACGCTAATGACCTTAGTTGTCGAGCGTCTATAATTTACAATTCATTCATTCATTTAATACATTATCTATCTCATTCTGGTCGTGCGAGATCAGTGTGTAGGGAACATCGGCGAACTGGTTATATAGAGTAAATAATATTTGCAGTGAATTCGCTTTGACTCTAATGACGTAGGCAGGGTAATTAGCTATTAAAATTTAAAAATTTGTATCCCCGTAAATAGTTGATGCATTGAAATGAAATTAATGCCGATGTGTTTGTGAAAATGATTTCTTATAAGAAATAGTCATAATATTATTTCAATTAGGTATTTTCTTATTTTTAATACAGCCTCATTATTATTTTCCCATAAATACAGTGTACTTTTATTCATCAATGCATCGGTTGAATTTTTATTTTATGGAAATATTTTTAAAGGTAACCAGAGTAGATTACTCCCAAGAATGTAATGGCAACTTTTCAAATTAAATATTTAATTCATATAATACGTTAGATTTAAGGGTAGTTAAGCTTATGGAACTCTACATTTATACCCTCCAAGGTCAATTTCTGGCTTACGCCTCTAACAATATCGTCTAAGTGTCATAATAATTTCGGAGGGGTGACGATGAAAGGCTCCAATAAAATGGTATTATCAGGAGTGTGTGCAAAATTTCACATCACTAGCTTATTTATTAATTGAGTTACAAAATTCCAAATAGACAAGTGAACAAAGCAAGTTAAATAAAAGCTTGTAAAAATATTCCAAGTTTAACGTCACATTTTTGTCATAAAAAAGACATTAACATATAGAATGATTAATTTATAATAATTTCAGATATAAAACAGTGTCATAAATAGTATAATATTTTGTGATATTTATGTGTAATTGAGGCCGCTGTTACCCTATAAAATACTAAATATATGTGACAAACATATTATTATTTAAAAAAAACGATTTTCATAAAATATCTACAGTGTAATGCGAATGCCGAACGGTATTCCTGCCTATCTTTAATAAACGAGGCCAATATATTTTTTTGGGCCACCATTAGCTAGGGTCGAGCTAGGGTTATTTGGGCCTAGTACCAATTCATATTTTCAACTTGTTATTTTTAATCCATTATGAACCTTTAACCACTTTATAGACATAGAATAAGTTACTCTAATTTTTTTTTGGGAGCCGAACTATTTATTTTTAAAAAAATTTCAAAAATTGAACTTTTTCTGATAGGTAGGTTCTTAATGGATTACCTACTAATAAAAATTGAAAAGTCAAAATATTGTCATAATTTTTTTATAATAATAATTGATTTTAAGACAAAACCTTCATATAAGTATGGGACCGCAACGGCTCTCTTTTCCAGATAGGTACAGGGTGTTTTTGAAAAAAAAATGGAAGCGTGTACTTTGTACGCGCGTTAGAAGTTATACTTCTTTGGCGTGATTAAGAACTAATTTTTAATTTGCATGCAAATAATTTTTTGAAATATAAAATAATAAAAGGACTAGAGTGAATTTATTTATATTTGTTTATATGGTAACTATGGAAATCATTAATGCTGCAACTTCATCATGTTAAATTTTCGTGACGCGCATCGTAAAAATTCACTCTCATCATTTTTTCATAACGCGCCAAAAGAAGTATAACTTCAAAAAAAATTTTTTTATTTTTTGCTACTTAACTAAAACTTTGCACATACTAATAAATAGTCAGAGAGTACATTTCGCAAGTATTAAATAATTTTTAATTCAACCATGGGCGTAAATGTGGGTAGCCTTCTTAGGATTTTCAAGAAAAAATGGCACGCCACTGACATCTACGCCCATGGTTGAATTAAAAATAATTTAATACTTGCAAAATGTACGCTGACTATTTATTAGGATGTACAAAATTTTAATTAAGTAGTTGGCTCTATTCAAAAAACAAATTAAAAAATCTTATTTTTTTTTTAATTTTAACACCCTGTATCTGGATAACAGAGCCGTTGCGGACCCATACTTATATGAAGGTTTTATCTTAAAATCAATAATAGATTAACTCCTTAAACTTTGTGCACATACCTAATTAACACTCTGTATAAAGAAAAAAAAATGTCGTTCCGGTTTAAGCAGCATATTTCTGGAATGTTATCTGCCATAGAAGTGAGGACTGCCTTCACCTATATACATTTTTAAGAGAATTTCGTAATAAGTAGTACAACTAACTCGTTGCCTCAAACACGTCACTACATTGGCCACAAAACCTTACAATTTACGTATAAATAAATATACGGGTAATTTGTGTACACAGTACAAACATTTAATAAGTTATAACATCACGATAATGACAACTTATTACGTGTGTTTTTTTTTCTGTGTTCATACTGTTAACAAGTTAACATTTTATGTTTTACATTGAAATAACATAGCACATCAAATTGTCAAGCATGAAATTAGGTACGTATTAACACCACGAGTAAATACTGTGGTTGGTAATTTAACTAGTAATTATTATTACAAAAAAATCACTAGTTAAATGCTATAAAAAGTCGTATTTTTCAATGAAAATTTATTTTGAATGAATACCTACTTGACATTAATATAATTATATTATATCATACCTAAATGTTAAAATATTATTTTTTTATGTATGTTTGTTACTGAATCATGCTTCAAAAACTGATCTGAATAAAATTTCTTACATATTAAAGTATCTTTTTACCCGACTGCGAAGTAAAGTTGTTAAACGGTTTTATTTAACTTAACTCCGTATACAGTACGTAAACAGGTAAGGTGCACATAAGGAAATTAGCATTGGGAAAAAATGAATGGATCAGAGTGAGCCATGACTCATAATGTACGTATTTATATAGGGTTGCTATGGTTATTTTAGTGTTTTTATTTTAGTTTCAATAATTTTTATTTTATTTGACATTTAAACGGCAATTAAAATAAAAATAATTGAAACTAAAATAAAAACACTAAAAATAGCAACTTTATATAATAACATACATTATGAGTCATGGCACACTCTGATCCATTCATTTTTTCCCAATGCTAATTTCCCTATGTGCAGCTTACCTGTTTACATACTGTATGTGTTTGTTTATATCTTCAAATCTTGCGACCGATTTTTCACCCAGTTCCCGTTATCCGATTGAGTTGAAATTTTGCACACATGTGTAGCTCCGGTGACAATACAATATTATGGTAACTAGCTGACCGACCCGGTTCCCGTCCGAGTGCAAATAGCATTTTTGAATTTTCACAGGCAAAAGATCTTGCTCCGGTAACGTTTCAGGGATCGGATAAATGTAATAAAATCAGACTAAGCCAATAAAGCACACTAAAAAATTAAAAATAAAAATAGGTAAAAAAACTTTTAAGATAAACGGTTTTATACATGTACTAAAAAGAAAAAAATAATATTTAATTTAGGTTCATAGGTATAAAAGCGTTGGTCATGACTGTAATAAATTATCATAGAGTTTACGACCCACGCTTTTATACTTATGAACCTAAATTAAATATTATTTTTTTTTTAGTACATTTATAAAACCGTTTAACGTAAAAGTGTTTTTACCTATTTTTATTTTATTTGCATACTTTTATACTAAGTATTTGTATTTTATAGATAGATAGATAGATTTAGTGGTTTTAATTGTACAAATTTAGATACTTGTACTTAGGTATAGCTTTTATTTTTTGGGATATTGACGGTACTTATCTTGTATCTAGATACTTTTTTCAAGTATCTTATGCAGCTCTAATATGGACAGCGTTTATAAATTATCTTTAGTTAAGAAAACAATAAATACAAAAAATGGCGTAGGAAGTTAACTAGCTTTGGTATTAGTCTAGCTGTATTGGTTTACTGAGTAATTTATTAAAATCCACAGCGTTATTGATTTTAGCCGACAATAATAATTAAGCAGGCAGTAATAGGTCTTTAAGACAAAAATACACATATGATCTGTGTGGGTAGAGTTACAACCATATAAGTAATTTCAACATTTAAGTGTGCCCATTAAACAATTAACAATAAACAATGTATTTGTGCTTGTATGGAAACCAAATGAAGGTTGAAAATTAATGGACAAAGTATGATTCCGTCAACGTCGAAGGTCAACCGATAATTCATAGATAAATAAAACAAAATTTCTAGTAAATAATTTACAGTAGGTACCTACAAGAACTGAAAAAAATGAAAATTAAAAAAAACAAAACAAAACAAATAATGACATTTTATAAATTTGCTGTCTAAGTTTGTTATGTTAATTGCTATGTAATTATAGAATTTATTGGGAAATTATTGTTGCTCTTGAAATTATGTAATTAGCCATTAAATAAGATTTGGTCATTGAAAAATGCAATGCTATTTGGTTTGAAGATATGAATTTAAAAATTTTTTTTAATCTTGTTTTTACTGTTTACATTATAATCTACGCGAATTAGACACAAAAGGGAGATTTAGGGATTTTTCAGAAAATTGTCAAGGGTGGTCCCCTAACATGCTACAAATTCCACTCTTTTCATTTTTACTTCCCAGCTCTACTATATGGTAAGAAAGTATTAGATTCTGTTTGAAAGAAAAATTTCGGGATCTTAATAGATCCTCACGTTTTGATACCCTTTCTGATTGATTTATGTATGTGTGTGCGTATGCGTGTGTGTGTGGGTGTATGTGTGTGTTTCTATGTGCGTATCTGGTGAAACTTTTCTTCTTCGATAGGTATAGATCCAATATTTATTTACTTCGTTACCATAGCAACTACTTATATTCCTATTATACTGTCGTATCACATAAAATATTGTATTATTGTCGCGTGCCAACAGGGCACGAAATGTTGTACATTTCAAATATGTATTACAAAAAAAATATAAATGGATCTAGATGTCAAAATATGAATCAAAATCCTGCAGATCGAGAAAACATATTTTCTAAAAAAAATTGCGCGAAAATCACTTTTTTTTTGTCTAATAAAGATGTCCATGATTTTAGTTGGTCTTTAGTAGATCAACAGACAAGTAAGATGGCTATGCTTTTTATATTAAATCATCCAGGTGTGCAAGCTTTCACGGCCGGCATTGTTCCAAGTCTTCATGGTTTCCGGGCTTCTATAGGCTTTGGTCCGGTGGTATTTCTACCTGACGTTTCGTCTACAACTGCGGTACAACTGCCATAGACAGAACGTTGAGTTATTACCCACGGATATACAGAGAGGCCATAGAAATACAAAAACACACACAAAATTTCAACCGAAAAGATGAAGGCCTCAATCTCAGTAAAACCTGGACACCAGCACTCCGACATACAAAATCAATGACCAATCGTACAAGGACGGAATACGACCGAGTAGAGAACTCACCCCCACCACTACACACTGCGCAGTTGACCAATTACAGAGAGACGGACTACGACCGAGCAGAGAACACACTGGTACTAGGCATAAAAGAAGGGAGGACACCAGTCACTGACACACTGACCTGTGAGTCGCCAAGGAGGACACTTCGACCGCTGCCACATCGCCTTTGAGAATGTCTACCGCAGTTGTAGACGAAACGTCAGGTAGAAATACCACCGAACCACGGCCTACAAGCCCGGAAACCATGAAGACTTGGAATTAATTTTTCAGTTCGGGCGATTGTTTACTAAGTGGGAAGTAGATATACGGATAGGGACTGGCTATCCAGTTGAATTTTTTGGCATGTGATCGATGGATCGATGTTTGCTTCCATTTCAGCGGAAAATGGAACTGAATGATTCAATTGTAATTTTTTTACTATACATTGAATATACGAGGTTTTGCGTTTTAGTCACAGATACAAATTTACCTCTAGTCACAAACTAAGTGCGTAAACACATATTATGATAGCTTTTATTGACATTTCACAGTTCGTCTTTAGCGACCTTAGACGTACACATTGTACCTATAGTTTTTATATTGATTTCACATAAACTCACACACAAAATATTTAAATTAACATGTCGACTCACTTAGTCATTAAAACGATAATAAATATATTATTACATGAAAACATGGGCGTACGTAAAGGGGCATCCCCTCTGGGATTAAGAATAATGGAATAAAGTGTGAAATTCATAAAGCTTACATCATTTTAATCACTTTTATTTCCCGTTTTTGAACTTTGTCGCCTATAAATTTCTCGATTTGCACTTTGAATGTTTGGAGTTTGTATCTATTGTGTATTGAAGTAAGATAACTGGATGTCCATATTCCATAGCTCTTGCTCCTCCCCATCTCTGAACAAAATTCTAGGTACGCCCTTGCACGAATACATTAAAACTCAAGTATTTGGTGTATACCTAAAGTGACCATCCGTCCCGATTTAGGCGGGACAGTCCCGATTTTGAGCCACGAGTCCCGATTCAACAAGCGTCCCGCTTTTGTCCCGTTTTCATTAAATCACGTGCATTAAGAATGTTTATTTTTTGTCATTAGATATTTTTACCCACTCAAAGTATGTTATTTATCAATAATTGTATAATTGATACCTACCTTAAAAAATAAATAATATTTAAAATAAAAATATTAGCGAGTTTTTGGGGGTTTCTAGCGAGTTTGGGGATTTCTAGCGAGTTTTTGGGGGTTTATGGCGAGTTTTTGGGGGTTTCTAGCGAGTTTTAGGAGGTTTCTAGCGAGTATTTGGAGGTTTCTAGCGAGTTTTTTGGGGTTTCTAGCGCGTTTAAGGCTTTTTTGGGCGTGGAACCCAACGGTTGCCTGCGCCGGGTTTTTATAGACCTTGTCCCGCTTTTTGATATTCAGGATTTGGTCACTTTATGTATACCTAGCACAGTAATTTGCCACCTAGATCTATTTTAGAGGTTTTAAGTTTGTTTTTTAAATATAAGAAATAATATGTAAGTATGAGTTATATTTTGTTTACATTTTGATATGTTCAACAATCAAGTCAGTTCAGCTCATCAATCAGTCTTGTTCTTGAAGATCGATCAGCCAATGAAAATGCTGTTCCTTCGAGTATTTTTCCACGTGTAAACATCTTTACTGACTTATTAGATTCCGAGCGGAAGGCATTTGGAAGACCACATTAAATTGGTACGATTTTACTCTATCACGAAATATGATAAAACTATATGATACTTTTTTGTTCTTTGTTACAAAGAAAATATAATTAACTATTATTTGGAGGTCTGGTGAATCAAAGTTGGGCCTAAAATGCTCAACAATCACCGATAAAATGCAATTTTTTTAATATTTTGTTTCCACTTTTTTTAACGGGGAAACCCAATTTATATTAGATACCTAATTAAATTACAAAACGACTCCCCGAAAAACCTTGATTTATCAGACCTCTGAAAAAAATTAGCGTAGCGAATTCATTATTAACTTCCCATTGGAAGTTATTGTAATGGGTCCGAAAATCGAAATCAAAAAGGAAAAAAAATTTTTATGTTTCAAGGTCACTACACTATTTTTACACTACTTTTAGAAAGATGTCTGTGTGTGTGTGTGTGTGTGTGTGTACGTATGTACGTACGTACGTACGTACGTACGTACGTACGTACGTATGTATGTGTCAATTTCTTTCTAAGACGAAATCTCGAGAACGAAAAATGATATCGACTACGTTGGGGTGCCAATCGACGCGTATTAACGTATATATGATCTGAAAGGAATTTTTTTAAAATCGGTTCAGCCGTTCTTTTTTCTTAACCAAATAACCTCCAAAAAAGTAGATTTTACACAATATCTCGCGAATAAAAAATTATATCGACTTCGTAAGGGTGTCAATCGAGGCGTGTTAACGTCATTTTGATTCGACATAAATTTTATAAAAATCGGTTCAGCCGTTTTTTTTTTTTTTAATTATTGATGTTTTGATGATTAAAATGATTACTTTTCTGTGTAATATCTAATTTAATTATTATTATTAAATATTTATCAAACTGGGAAGTTCGTCGTGTGGACCTCAAGGGTCGCACTTTAGTCCTAATAAACGACCCACCTCACGGCTTGTTATTATTATGCGAAGGAAAAATTACTTAAAAAAAATGCATCCACAAGCACCCAAAACTTCAGGTTCGTCACCGTCACACAAGGGATACGTCTTGCGGAGCAAGTTGAAACCACAACAGCGTCTCAAACCATGAAATGGGCGATTATAGTGAGATTTGGTCGTGCGCACGGAATACACGGAGCGACCCAATAAGCACAGCCTTTTGTATGTGGCAGACTAGTGACTCAGCATCACGCTGACATGCCGAGATAGCTTTTATATTTGCCAACAGTGACGGTTTGGCTCCTCCAAGAACACCAATAATTATAAAGACAATTAATTTAACAGAATACTCTGGGTACAGCTTCCCGACCTCAAAAAAAAGGTCTTGATATTTGGTCCGCTTCTTATTATTATTATTTTCTTTGTAATTTTATAGAGAACAAAACAGCATTCTATGGTTTTGTCGGATTTCGCGATAGGGTTGAAGACAGAAATCAGAAGGTGACAAATCGTAACTATTTGTGCTTTTCCAATGCCTTTCTCTCGGAGTCCAAGGACCAAGGTTAGAAAATAGAATAAGTAGGTACTGCAAGTTCAAGCCGGAATGAGCCCATTCATCCAGTAAATGACGTGGTATAAATTAACGCATTTTTGAACCGATTATATGGATCTGAGAACTAGCCTATCTGCAGTCTCTTCTAGAAGTCATCAGGAACATTTTAATGATTTGTATTTAACATCGAACAAAACAGCGTTAAAACAAGTAACTGTAAATTATTTCATATAATTAAAAACGTGGTAACATAAACTGCCGTCATTATGTCCAAAATATATCGAAACAAGTTGTTAAATTATGCACCTACATGAATAACATCGGCAATTTACATGCTCAGAAATTAATTAACGATTTGATTTATGATTAAACGAATCGATGACAAATGATTTATCATTAAATTTGTAATTTAAGATTCCTGTTTTGATGAATATCTTAATTATTGATTTCGGTGTTAAACATTCAATTTATTAATTTTTCTTGAACATCGATATTTTGGAATTTAAAATTGTGTTATTAAACTTTGAAAAAAGGCGTATTTGATGTGGTTCTTTACATAATGTATGTAGATATAGAAAAAAACATCCTCGACAGGTACTAATACTAATAACCCAGCGATGTAGCTTAGTGGTACAGCACTAGACTCGCATTGGGAAGGTACTGGGTTCGAATCCCGGCGGGGGCAGATGTGGCTAGGACTTTTTCCTGCTGCCTCACGCCGAGAAACGGTAATTCCTGTACCGGCCATCTTGTTTGAGGTTTTCCATGGTTTCCCTCAATAATTCCAGATGAATATCGAGATGGTTCCTTATTCAAGGCCATGGCCGATTACCTGTCAAACTCCTATACTCCCAAAGTTGCCTACCTTACCCTAATTTCCTATAATTCCTCCATTCGCACATTGCTAATAAAAAAAAAGAGTTGAAGTTTAAAATATGTAGAAAACATAAACGGGAAGTGGTAAAATGGAAAATAGAGTAATGGTGCGAATGGCGTCTGTTATGACATAATGTCGAGAAACGGACGTTAAACGCATTATTATTATTATTATTGAGAAGGAAGAATTCCTTAAGAATTTTGCATTCACAAGCACCCTAAACTTCAGGTTCGTCACCGTCACACAAGGGATACTTGCGGAGCAAGGTGAAACTATAACCGCATCTCAAACCACGAAATGAGCGATTACAGTGAGTTTGGGTCGTGCGCACGAAGTACACGGAGCGACCCAATAAGCACAGCCTTTTGCATGCGGCAGACTAGTGACTCAGCATTACGCTGACATGCCGGGATAGCTTTTATATTTGCCAACAGTGACGGTTTGGTTCCACCAAGAACACCAATTATAAGGACAATTAATTTAACAGAATAGTCTGGGTACTGCTTCCTTTAAGCTCAAAGAGAAGATCTTGATATTTTGTCCGCTTCTCAGTCTCCTTCGCGACTATGTTCGTTTCAGCAGGAGCTGAGAACTCGATGACATATATAAGTTATTATTATTATTATTATAGAAAAAAATAAGTATAAATAAACTTCCTGTGCTTTAGATTGCAAGTTGAAATTATTGAAGTAATTGACTACTCACCTTAGAACATGATGAAAGTAGTTAAGTATCTATAAACTTTGAAAAGTATTCTACTAAAAATATTTAAGATATCTTATATATTTTAGATATCAGATACTTTTAAGCAGTATCTTCATTTTCGAATGCAGATACTTTCAATAAAAAGAAACTAAGATACAAGTATTTAAGAACAAAAATATCTAGATATATGATACAAAAGAGTATCTATAAGATACAGGATATTCCTCACCTCTGGTATATAATAAGTGCATAAATAAAGTCATATGAAAAATAAGTAAAAGTAAACAGTTAAAATATAATTCATTAGTGGATACATATGGAAGGACGTTAAAAGACACGGAAAGTAATAAATTTCCTGAATTGTAGTTAATTTCAATTTGGTATGCAGAAGCAACGCGCGTGCGCGTGCCGTTGAGCGCCAGCAGTCATCTGTTAAACAGGTTTAAAATGCAGCTCGACGACAGAAATTTAACATATTTTATTGGCCGAAACAGATTTTATAGTGATTTTATTATTCTAATAGTTCGTAAATATTAATAAAAGAACGTTTTATTGTTTATTGCGTTCCAGAACGAGTATAAGTATACATAAAAAATCTTATTAGTTAAAATCTGTAATCTATTAGGTATAATAGTTAATACTTAGTCCCATTGAACTCGTTGAAAAAAACTGATTAACCTGTATTCAACATGTTATAAGTGCGTTCATTTACACTGGCACACAGTGGGCCGAAGATCGAAAAATATAGCGAAAATTGAAACTTTTTAGGTGAATTCTAAATAACTTAACAATTTTGGGAAGAGTATTAAAAAAAATAAATGACACAACTCGGTCTAATTTTCTCATATATCATAATTGATCAAGCTAGTCTACAATGATATTGATAGTTGAAACTGGCAAAATCAAAGTTAAAATTACTGATAGTATATCGTTGTTTTTCTACGATCAAGACTTGTATTTTATCTTTCATATCGATACGGGTATTTAATTTCATTTAAAACACATGATAACTTCGGAAACCAATTTTAATCAAACACAGTTTAAAACCTGATCAGATAATACACCTACATGGGAAAGAAAACTGCATGAAAATTGGTTCAGTGGCTCTCGAGTTACAAGCGGACAAACAGACAGGGATACGTAGCGTTTTATATAAGTAAAGATATTATATTTTTTAATTTTTCTACAAATAGTTTATTAGTTTTCTCTTTTATTTTATTTTAAAATGATTGATAAACAATATTATTTATCAATTACATTTACGTCAGTTTTTCAACTCACCAGAAATGCGTAGTTTAAAAGTATAAAAAGTCATTAAATACTTATATAAATAAAATAAACGCTGATGGCCTCAGCTGTCGAGCGTCTATAATCTACTATCTGTCTGTCAAATTTAAATAAAATAAGTATTAAGACACTGTGCAATGTACAGTCGCGGACTTAATAAGTTTACACTTAAGTTTTTCAGTGTAAGTTCACAAAAAGTCAGTAACTTAGCAACAAATTTATTTTTTAATATGTAAGGGTAAATGTCAAAAATTAAAAGAAATAATTGTCGTTTAAATGTCTCGAAATTATTAAAACGATGAACAAAAAAAAAGAATCATTGCAAGGTTGGAGGAAGGAATTTGCTAATATCAAATGTTATCAAATCTTTTTATGATTTAATTGAATAATATTGAGTAATTTGGATTGTATAATAAACAAATGAGATGTTTTAATAATAATTTTTTATTGAATTTTTAGGATGTAACCTTAATAATAGATACATTACTATCAAAAACCAAATTACAATATGCAAAAATTAAAAAAACGGGTAACTAGATGATACAGGTGTAAACTTTTTTAAGTCCGCGACTGTACATGTCTGCGTATAGTCGTATAGTATGTTTTTTCCAGAAAAGTTTGTAAGTACATTAAATATTTAAATATTCTATGCAAATATGAATGCAAAATCGATTTATCTTTCAACGAAATTATTTAGTTTACCAAACCCTTTCTCGTCAGCCGCTGTCAATATTACAATAAAAAATAATACCTTTCCAATATATCAAACAAATGTTGTTGCACAAACTGTTTATAAAATTGAAATTACATACAAGAAAGTTTTTTATTAGTAGGTACGTTTTTTAAATGAACACATATAGGGTGAAAGCACTTGTTCCCGACCACGCACTGTTTGTCAACCACTTTTATATTAAAAGTGGTTGGTCAGAAACCGCTGCCTTTACCTTATATAAAAGTTATAAATTATAACATGTGAATTGTCAGGTGCTCAATATGTATGTATCTCTTCTCTACATAGTATAAAATTAAGTCGCTTTCCGCGTCTGTCTATCTGTATGTATGTATAGCCGCTAACTCCTCCAAAACCTCGTAATGGATTTTGATGCGGTTTTCACCATCAGTTAGATAATTTTTCACGGAAGGTTATATATATAGCAAACGAGCGTAGCGAGTGAGAAAGCGATCGAGCGATGCGAGTGAGTAATGTAATTCCTAAACCACGCAACGGATTTTGATGCGGTTTTCACCATAAGCTAAACAATTTTGAACCTTTTGTATTTTTTTAGTTAAATTGCGATTTATACCATGATAGACAATGTCACAATAAAAGAATAACGACAAAATTAAGGCATTCACTAATTTTAATTTTATCGGTGCATTTAAGAAATGTTTATAATAGTGCAAATGTTTTAATTCAAAGTACGCACGTTGACATAACTGTGCGATATGTTTTTCCGAAGTTAAATGAGTATCCATAATCATTCCTAGATTTTTAGCAACAAATGAGTACGGAATCGGAGTAGCGCATACTTGAATTGATGGAACATTTTTATTTTGAAATACCATATCAATATTATGTTTACTGGCAATTGCTAAGACAGTAGTCTTAGTAGGATTGAGTTTTAGACAATAGCATTCTGTCCAATCTTCTAACGATTCAAGATCACTATTTATTTTTGACATGGATTCTACAAAATCACTTTTTGGGAATGTGAATAAAAGTTGAGTGTCATCAGCGTACTGATAAATAAGAGAATTTTTTATACAATAATGCATAGCAACGACATATATTATATTAAACAGTAGCGGTCCAAGAATTCTTCCTTGTGGAACACCATTTAAAGGTTGGGAATACTGAATATTGTCATTCATGGTAATTTTGGTTGTATGAGTCCTATCTTTCAGAAAATCGCAAAACCAACTAACTGAAAGATTAGAGAGACCTAAGATTCGTAATTGAGCTAAGAGCAAATCGTGATTTATAAGGTCAAATGCCTTACTGAAATCTAATAACACCAAGACACCTACATTACCTTCATCTATAATATTCTTAATATTGCTAACTACACTTAAAAGTGTTGACGAAGTACTGTAATGCCTTCGAAATCCCAATTGGTTTTTAAAGAATATTCCATTTTTTTCAATATACTTTATAACTTGACTAGCTACTATTTTTTCCAAAATTTTAGACATTACCGGCAAGATACTTATCGGACGAAAATCTTTTAGAGTCGTAGGGTTAGTACACTTATTTATGGGCGTAATTATTGCATTCTTCCACAATGCTGGAAATGTACTAGACGTTATGGAGTAATTAATTATAAACGTTAACACTTTTAAGCAAAATGGTAAACAACGCAAAATATGATCTATATTGAAACCATCATCACCTACAGACTTAGTTTTTATCGACAAAATTGTAGAAAGTACTTTATCGTCATCTACACATACTAGCTGGAAAGAATCATTGCGATCTATATTCAACGAATTTAAACGGTTAATTTCTTCATGTGTCGAAGCACCTATCATTTAATTATTATGATTAAAAAATGTATTGTATTCATTAGCATCATTGCATTGATTAGATAAGTTTTTGGCATTGTTAGACCCATGTACATTCAACAATTTAAGCTCGCGCCACAATTTATTTGGATTTTTAAAATTGGAATTCACTTGTGAATTAAATAAATTTGTTTTGGCCCGTCTGATAATACGTCTGGTTTCACAACGCAACTGACAGAAATATTCCCAATCACACGAGTTTTTAGTTCTGCGATACTTTAGTCATGCGTTATTTTTGCGCCTTATAGATAATAAAATATCCTTCGTGAGCCATGGTGTTTTTCTTGGTGACAAATGCCTTTTTTCCAACGGCGCATGTTTATCTAGCAAACATGCAATGCATGAATTAAAATATTTTACTTTATCATTAATTGACAAACAGAACTGTACTCCTTCCCGATCTATATTAATGGCATCGACGCAAAACTGATCTATATTAATTCTAGATAAATTTCTAAATTGAACATATGATTTTCGAGAGTATGGTACATTAAATGCATATTTAAAAGTAATTACATTGTGATCATTATAACCTAGTGGAGGTAATTGGAAAATTTCTGTTACTGAAACTTTATTTGTAACGTAAACATGATCTATCAACGATTCATTATTATTTGTAATCCTTGTTGGCTCAGTTATAATTTGATCGAAATTTAGTGAATTAAACATATCTATTAAATGTACAGAACTACTTTTACTTTTTAGCAAGTCCGCATTAAAGTCACCAACACAAATTATATTCTTATATTTCAAATAAACACTACGAACATTATCTTCTAACAGCTGCATTTCACCTATAGGCCCATCATTTGGACGATAAACAACACATAATACCAATGAATTAATACCTACAGAAATTTGCAACCACAATTGCTCAACAGATCCATCTGGCTAATTTAAATTTTTATATTCCATGGAAGATCTGATGTAGACAGCTATACCACCTCCTCTTTGCTTCGGCCTATTTTATCTTATTAGGGTGAAGTTAGGAAACTGTAACATGGTGCAGTCAAAACCGGAAGGTAGCCAACTTTCAGTTATACAAAACACATCATAATCCTCTATAATATTACATAAATAATCCAAGTTTCTCATCACAGATCTTATGTTAGTATACCCGAATCGAATTTTCTTTTGAACCTTATTGCTTACTTTTTTGCTGGTACAATTTTGGGTTGGCCCCTAACATACTTTATTATTACATCTTCACCTTTATTTTTTCTCTCTTCTAATTCACTGCGCAAATTTTTCATAAACTCCCTCTGACGTACTGTTAAATCATTTTTTATATAAGAGTTGTGAGACAGTACTTGTTCAAATCGTTTCCTTTGTTTAAAAATGGCAAGAGCATCATTATCATCCTTCATTACAAGTTTTATGGGACGAGGTTTTTCACCTAACATACCCAATCTAAACATTTGTATGGTTTCTACATCAATATCTGGCGTTAACTTATTTATAATTTTCTTAACATCTATATCTTTCACTGTTCTTTCTTGCACAGGCCATGAGTAGCTGTCGTAGGGCGCACGCACAGTAAATATACATAAATCACTATGGAAAATGTTTACTTACCACACTAGCGTGTTTTGAAAACACTTTTAACATGCTTGCCTGTTAACTGATGCATTCTATGCATACAAACACGCATGTAAAATAGCTATTTTATAGTGGGTATCTACTATGGCAAAAAATTGATTATATTTATTGCTAATTATTAGTTGCCAGGATTCATGCCACAACACATCTGTGAAAATTTCAACTAGCTACCTCTTACCGTTTGTGAGATAGAGTCTTGTGACAGACGGCCGGACGGACAGACATCGTAGGCTCAGTAATTGAGTTCCGTTCGGAGGTATGGAAGTTACGGAACCCTAATAAAAAGAACAACAGTGATGGCACTCACATATACTATAGGTATGTGGACAAAATGCTTCAAATAAAAAAATGTAAATCGGTTGAGTACGGACCGTTGGTAGATTGTCAAAAGAAACCGGTTTGTTTTAAATACCTATACACGGTGTTTCAAAATTGTACGGTATGAATGAATGAATTGTGAATTATAGACGCTCGAAAAATTATACGATAACATTGAAAGGATATCTCCACCACAAAATAAGCAAAAAAGCTCATATCAATGCATTTCTCAAATTGATTTATTAGCCAAATATGGAGGCCTAAAGATATTTTTTTAACAATATAACATTCACAGTAATAATATTGTTCAAAGTGGCTTCCGTTTTACTTTGAGACGTAATGTTTATATGAAATGTTTTGCTTATTCTATATGGTGGAGAACACATCCTTGCAATGGTGCCGTACAATTTTGAAATCCTGTATAGACTATATAGACAAGTATAACTATAATTTTCTAAACATAGCGAGATTTTTTTTGTAATTTTTTCCGTCAATTATTTTTTTTTTGTTTTTTTTTCTGGAAAAGAAAAAATGTTGCTTCAAATTTAATGAATGCATAATTTAGATCATCATAATCTTTAACTCTGCGGGAGTTAATTATTCATCAATTTTATTTCAGTTGCTAGTCCATATTATGTATTCACCCACGTCGTTGATAATCTGTGTGAATCCAAAAATGGTATTCGCAAATTACATATTAGCCAGTATGTAGGCACAAAGTAGATAGGTTATTTCAACATACTATATATTACACAATATAATCATCCACTTGTTTTTAAATATTCACTACTATTATTGAAATTAACTAGCCAGTCCCCGTCAATATAACAGTATATTTTGTACACGGTGGAACAAAACTTGCGATTTTTGCACCCATAGTAGGCTTGCACAAAACAGTTTCAAAGACCGAACGTTTCCGAGAAACACGTTCAAGGAACAGTATCGTTCCACTGGCACCTTTGCGTTGAAGGAAAAGACATCCACAGACTCATTATGTGTGTACTTCGATGTTCGAGTATCATGACATTTTTTATGTGAGGTGAACCCGCACTGGCAGACAAATGGGTTGCACAATAGGCCAGAAAACGTATTGCTCAATATAGAAGGAAACAGGCAGCAGTGGCTGCCTCTTCACGTCTTTTTCTAATCAATTACGTTTACAAAGGTTCAGATTCAGACCAATAGCACAGATATAAACAGCCACTTTATTTCATCTCGCTCACACAGCAGCTTGGACATTTGACATGCCTAGATGTGGGGCTTTAAAATCTTGACGTTTCATCATTTTAAACAACTTTGTACCATTTTATATTTTGTGATCTGGTTTCTCCAAAAAAAGGGAAAAACAGACTAAAATTGATAATTGTTCAGCTCTGGTTTCTCCTTGTAAGTGTAATTGAAATTTTCATTACATAATGAAGATTAAGTATATAGGTATCTACAGAATAGCAAAACATCCACATTTGTTCACCAACAGCTAGGGTTATTTAGGCCTAGCACCAATTCATGTTTTCAATTTACTTTTTATTTTAATAAATTGAAAATTCAATTCAATTCATTATTATTATTCAATTCAATTTATTATTTTAATAAACTGAAAATCCAATTGATATTTTTACCAGTATACTCGGATTAAAACATACGGAAACAGGAGGCTTGTAACAGAGGAGCTATCGAATCGCCATAATATAAACAACGCCAGGGCCGTCCCTAGAGTTTGTAGCGCCGGGTCAAAGATACCTGACACCTCCCTGACACGGCGCCCAGGTCAGCTTGACCCCCCCCCCACCAAGGACGGCCGTGAACAATGCCATCGCTACACACTCTGCAGCTATTCTCAATTTGTTCAATAGGGAACAAAAGCTGGCGTATTAAATTTGAAACTCATATCAGAGCATTATTTGAGTCAGTTTCATTTACACATGTGATATTTTAGCGAACAATTTCCGTATTTAAGGAACGTTGTATAAATGTTTGTAATATATTATAGGTACGTTATTTTAAGAAATATTATATTTCAGAGATAAAAATGGTTTAACTATAGAGCAACAAATATTATTATTATGAAACGTGTACGTCAAATTACAACAGTTAACCTTCAGACAAATGAGACATTAGATTATATTGTTTGCATGCTAATATAGCGTACCTGTTTATAGGTAGGTGTATTATACCAGAGATGTACAAACTGTTCAGTTTTAGACTTCTGTGCCTGAAATTTGCTTACCTCACAGTGGCGCAACTACAATAAGCAGGGTCCCAAGTTGAACAAGAAAACTGGACCCTTGACCTAAAATCTTTTCTAAGGCTCATTTCGCGCCAAACCAGTCCAGTCCAGTCGTGTCCAGTCAAGTTTTGTCCACTCAAGTCACGTCAATATTACCTTTCGCACTGAATACGTCACGTCAGCCGTCCCGCAAATTCCGATCGAAGTTCGCGACAGCAACGATACGGTCGCCGCGGCACAGTTTTGTGAAGAATTTTGTGTCAAGATGGACGTCCTTCTCCAGGACATAATATTACGTCGGCTACACAGAAGAAGAAGGATGAAGATACGAAGAAATCTTTTTTGGGTTTATTCCATACATACCAGGACTTACTACCATACCATACCAGGACTTACTAAATGACCCTCTTTTGCTTGCAATAATAAAATTAAGGTTTCTACGTCCATTCTGAGTCTCAAGACTGGGCAGACTGGCATTAAAAATTCAACCGGCTGAGTCGCAATCAGTCTTGACAAGTCTTTACGCGATCGGACTGAACGTGACGCACTTAGTATGAAACCAGATTTACACATTGTCTTTATTTCAACGATAAGTTAATATGTCCAACCCAGTAGCGTCCGACTTGACTGGACGCGACTGGACTGGACTGGTTTGGTGCGAAATGAGCCTAACTCAAAAAAAATTCATTCGCAAAAATTAAGGTCTTAAATAATATTGAAGTGTTCATAGATTCAGTTGTTATATAGGACAAAAATAATGAACTATTGTTAACGTTTATTTACATATAATTGTGATTCTTTTTCTACGTGTATTTTTGTATGCAGCACCGTAGTTAGGATCATCGGCGCCCAGGGCAGGATTCTGGTTTCGCGCTCTTTGCTTAAAAATAATTATATTCTCAATGCTGATTTCGCTGATTGCGCCCTCCTCCGGGGTTAGCGCCTCTGGCGTGAGCCCCAGTTGCCAGGCCCTAGCTATGACTCTGTTTGTATGTATATATTTAATTTTGACTGGAGTAGAAGAGCAGCTTAGCTGTAATCCGCCCTTAAAAATATCATTTAATATTTAATAGAAAGATAATAAAACCGAATTCTGTAGGTAGGGAAGGTGATTGCAAAACGAAAGGAAACATTATTTAATCCTTTTTAGAGGTATTCTGATACTGTTGTTGCATAAAGTTCAATTTTTAAAAAATTATTTTGATAAGTTAAATATCCATATTAATTTTAATAATATACTCGTATTATAGAGGATGTTTTGCGCGAACCATTGTTTTCTAGCTAGGGGCCATTTATAAATTACGTAACGTATTTTAAGGGGGGGTGTCATTCAATATGTTACGTTTCTTTGTGTCTAGGGCGTGGGACTCTAATATACGTTATTTAACAAAAAAAAATAATTTTAGTGCTGACTTAAAAAAATGATTGAAACTAATTCTATAGGTACACATTTTTTAAGTTTTTATGTTTGTTAAAATTAATTATTTATTTTGTGCAATGTCTTCATGTGATTTTTCTTCTTCATTGAGAAAAATGTTACGTCACTTCATATCAGGGGGGGGATCTGTTAAATTGTTGAAAGTTGTTACTTAGAGTGAGAGAGGAGTAAAAAATCTTTAAAAATGTGTTACGTAAATTATGAATGGTTCCCTAGTAGTAGATAATAACTGACCCATTAATAAATCGGTTGAGAAATTCTGGACGATGACACACTATACACCGGCATTTACTGCATATACACAGATTTATCAAATCATTGGAAGCGCCACACCGGTGGGGAGAGGGGAAAGGTGTTACTTCTGTGTATCGAGTCTGTGTGTTTGCATAAAATAACTTCAGCCATTGTCTCCAATATACAGACATAATAAGAAAGGTTGGGAGAATTACACTGTTAGGTTAATAATTCTGGTATGACTATTACCTTAAGAGTATTCGATAGCGGAAGTTACCCCCTGAACTTTTTATCTCAAATCCTTTCCCCTCACCTATAAAACGGTCCCTGCTCTCCCTACGCTATTTTTAACGCTAAAAGGTTCGGGTAAACGCAAAATGAAGGACCAAGAAGCACACTACAGATCCTACAGATGAGAAATTGAAAAAAATCCTGAAAAAACTTATAACTTTTTAAAAATTACGTAATCTTTCATACGTACCTATCAAAAACTTTTTTTCAAAAATTTCAAAAAATTCGCCTTTAGTATCTGTAGTGTGATTCTCGGTCCTTCTTTTGGCGTTTACCTGAACCTTTAGCTTTTAAAAATAGCATCGGGAGAGCGGATACCATTTTATTGACGAGAGGAAAGGATTTGAGATGAAGGCTGCAGGGGGTAACTTCTGCTATCGAATACTCTTAAATCTAGATTTAAGAAGACGTATACCAAAAACCCAGCATTATTATTTATTACAGAATTATATATATTCATGATGCCCCAGAAGTAATGCCTTTTCAAAATGGCTGACCACTATCGTCGTTAACTGAAATTAATTATTCTAAGCGGGATGAACTCGAAACAAATATGGCCGCTGCCGAATGTCAGAGCCTTAGAATATATGTATAGAAATGGACCATCTAGAATCAATTTAGCACCTTCTTTAATACTCCTCATGTTTCTCATGCATGTCACTTTCATGCTTAGTCTAAATATGTATTTCTAAATATCGATGTAATTTAATGCATTATATAATCTGTATTGTTTTCTTGATGCTGTCAAAACACGGAGCCAGAGTGATTCTGAGTGAAGCTAGCGTTGCTAGTCCATAGTTGTATCGTCAAAATTCAGACCAGGGTAGAGACTCCATTGACTTGTTAAAATTACAAGCTCATTCCACTTAGAACATTGCCCATGCTGCCACCTATTGTTCGATTTAATTGTCAATAGGATTTTAAAAGTATAGATGTCCCATCAGTCTAAAAACATATTTTTGGAAAAAGTCTGTTAGTGTTCATTTGTTAGTCCGTTGTCTGTGAGCACGATGTTTGACATGTAAATAGGAAGAACTCTATTGTTTTTGTAGACAATCGGCGCATGCGCAGAAGAGATATTATGTGCTATAACGTTGTTTTTTTTCATCATAATAGTTAAGATCAGGGGTTTTAGGATCTATAAATGAATGTTAACAAACTATTTCCCCCCAGGAAGGACATTGGAATGTGGTTGCTATCACAAATTGCATTCTAATGCTCTTTGGGAACTAGCGCTCCCGGGGACCCGAGCTCGTACCAGTCGGTTTGTGTATGCCGACTGGCGGATTCTAATACACAAATGGATTATTTGTTGTGGTGATGACCTGAGTTGTCGACACGTCTATAATCTACCATTAATTAATTTAACAAGCTATTTTTGTTCGCGAACAAAAATAGCTTGTTAACATTCATTTATAGATCCTAAAACCTCTGAAATTTTATTCCATTGTTTTTTTCCATTATAACAGTATACTTTTCACAGCGGTTTATTATTAATTTATTATACATCGAAGATGTATATTAAGTTTGGTATAAATCCTTAATTGTCGTATCGTAACTCAAGTAACTGTAATTTGTTTTTAATAAAATTTTAGACACGTATGTGTTCCTATCATGGCAGGAGCTGTATTGTTTTTCATTTACATAGCTAAAAAATTAGTGCCCTTTTGGCCACAAAATGTCAAAAAACCTTCCGTACTTTCGATACGATTCAAGCTAGGAAAAAATTTATCGAAGCAAATTTGTTCGTTAATTCATTATCTTTCCGACTTGCATATAAAAAATAATGCCGTATATCTTTCTATTTATTTTTGCAAGAAAGTTTTGAATTTTTTTCTAAACTTTTATAGATATAATATGAAACATCTATGGACAAAAAGATTCATTTAAAAAAAAATTGACCGTGTAGTTCACACTATACACTACAGAAGTGAAACTTCTAGACAAATGAATCATGAAATACGAATATATTACACGTGGCGGGTGTCCATTTGTCTGTGCGTCACGACGAATGTGTACAGTTCTTTCGAAGTAATTCTCGCACGTACACATAACACATCCATACAGCGTTGCAGCGTTTTATTCGTCACGTCAGGTCTTTACGTTAGCCATTCAATCCCATGAATCCAATTCACTCTATCGTGCGTAAAGAAGTTTCACTTCAAAAAAATACATATAATATGTAAATCAGAGTTTAAAACTGCTCGTGCTTTAAACATATTGTAACAAAACTGTTTTCTTACGTGCAGGGTAAAATAAATTAATTATTTCAATAATTAAAAATGTAAACAACAATATACAATAATTCGTAACAATGAAAAGTCAATTTCAACAGTCAACACTGTTTATATAATAATAACACAAACAGTATTTCTCAAACAAAGTGAAAACACTTCAATAGCACTGTATTTATTTCAACTGTCACTCGTTGTTCGTTCCTTCTTTTCCCGATGACTGTTCTTGCTTATATAGTGGTAGCAGCTTGATCCCCACCACGCTCGCGCACTTTCCAGATCATTCTGGTGATTACCTGTGTCTTCGATATAATGGTTATTTGTTCTGGATGCTTAGATTGTCGCCAGTGGCGTATCGACTGGGTTTTTGCTACACATTGTTACTTATTCTTGATGCTTCTATTGTCGCCAGCGGCGTATCATCTGGGGTTTTACTACAATATATATAGAAATACGATTTTGCAGTGAAGTAATATAACAAAAAACTGATTTGAAACGGCAAATAAAACTAATATCAATTTCTAGCCATCCTTATGCGTGTACATCGGCCATTACTGAGTGACAGATACGTGTTACTGTCAAACAGTCGAGTCGAGGTCACCGCGCCGCGGACGAGCTGATCACAGCTAGCGTTTTTATGTGAACATTGTTGGCTGCTGAGGCTCAGCTGAGACCATTTCGACCTACTTGTCAGTCACTCATTTTATTATAATATTGCAAAAATCAATGTACAATGTAATACATACGAAATTGTGATACAGACTGAGTCATAAAAGACGAACAATTTTTAACAAGCTTCTATAATAACCAAACTATGTTTTAAGGTATGCAGTGGTTCGAATATTAAAATCTATGACGTGAAATTTAAATGTAGCCTAAATTACTAAAATAAAGGATATCTAAGGGTTAAACCAACAGCATTCCTTAGGTTCTAACGTATTATTTACACAAAAACACTTACTCTAACTCAAGAAGTTTAACTCTCTAGTCTCTACACAGTGATAGCAAACTTTGATATAAAATGTTCTTGCTACTAATATGCCACTTAAAGCAACACATTAATGATCTTAAATTCAGTCACTGTGTGTTTAAGACCTTTGTCTGTCGGTGGTTTGCGAAACAATAAGAAGAATGGCGTTTATTTTATTTCAATACGTTATGTATTCACATAGATACAAATCTTTAAATTAATAGCTGTTTACGTCACTAACTTCAAGCGCGTCGGTTGCAAATATTTTATACTCCTATATAACCAGGTCGTCTGTGATCCCAGTACACTGATGACGCCTTTCGCAAACATGTATTAAATATAATATGGGCTGTAGTAGTGTGCCGTGATATTTGGCGTTGGTGACCAGTCACTCTAAAGGAGGAAAAACAGAGATATGGTCTATTTTAACCAACTTCAAAAATTGCTTGTGAAGCCGTCTTGAGTGCTAGACAAAAATCCAAACGACATTATTTAAGTTAGACGGAGCTCATTTCAATGATTAAAAAAAGTCATCACAAGACAAGCAGCATAATATTATATTATTAAATCGCGCTGTAGAATAACTGATAACTCAGATTTCAGCCAGTGCCGTTCAAATTTCAAAATTACTTTAGATTTTCTTTATTAATATAAGTAGGGATGAAATCATTAAACAGTTGTAGATGTTTCTTGACCAATAATCAGCACTCGTAAATATAAATGTCATATAGGTAGGTACTGTTAATATTTTATATTTAGAAAAGTATGATCTATACCTGTCTCTCTATGGTGGGCCTTAAATGTCATATCGGTGACGAGCATAAAAAAAATCGAAACAGATTCACAGTGCAAGATCACTATGATTTGTGCAATATGTCTGACTGTTTGCACATTTCGCGAAAGTATGCTGTGACCTCACTTATGGGTTATGTCACAGAACGGACAATTTAAAGCGTATGTAAAAATTTCACATGCATCAATAAGTGAGAAATAACGGTTTCAGACTCTCGATAGGTAATTATTATATTGCTTTGAACTCAATTCGACTGGGTCAAAACTGTATCATCTAGAGTTCACTAGGAGAGGTTTATTAACCTATAAAAAAACTTTAAATACTTGTTTTGTAATTTTAACACTACAAGATATACGCGCCCGTCTTGCCCTCAGTGCTATAATTTGTGACACGCTTTTACTATTACTGTCTACTTGTCATATATGTTGAATTTCGAGACATTTTGCGACTCTTGTCTCGCTATTTTCTCATCTCGATAGCCAGGATGAACCTTTAAACGACTTTTTTTACTAAATAATTGGAATGAGCTTTGCCCAATTTAAAAATGCCTAGCATTTGAAACGGCTTCACAATAATTTTTTGAAGTTGGTTAATTTTTTTTTCCTTTTAAGATGCAGCTTAAATCATCAGCGCCAAACATCACGGCCGACTAACTACAACCCATATATTTTACCTATACATTATCTATCTTAATCTAGTCGTACGAGATCAGTGCACAGAGAACATTGGCGGTGTGGTTATCTAGATTCTAGAGTATATATTTGCAAAGAAACGCGCTTGGCGCCTATGACGTAAGCAAGTATTAAATTTAAAAATTTGTATCTCCGTAAAATCTTAACGAATTGAAATGAAATAAACGCCATTGTGTCTGTGGCAATAATTTCTAATAGGAAACAGTCATATTATATTATTGAAATTATATTTCTTTAGGCGCGTTATTAAAAAATGATGACAGTGAATTTTGATGTGAGTGTGAAACACGAACTGTGACAACAAAATTAAAAGGAATGATTTCCATCATATATGTATAAACAAATCTTGTCTACTATTATTTTATTTCAATAAAATATTTGCATGCAAATTAAAAATTAGTTTTTAATCGCGCCAAAGAAGTATAACTTCTAACGCGCGTACATAAGTACACGCACCCACTTTTTAGAGCCTCATTCTCGAAGAATATCTCGATAATTAAATATGCCATCTTCTTTGGAAATAACACGATCTTGGAATCTAATCCTATATTTTACTAAAATACGCATTACTTATTTACGGATTAGTTTTTAGGGAACCAATTGACAATGAAGAATATGTATAGACAAGCATTTGAGATTAAAAATGTCACATATTTATAGGTTACGTAGATATTACTTAATCGAATGAATTCGTCGATACCAAGTGACATTTGGCAAATGATATACAATTATAATATCCCGACAAACGTTGGCGTTTACATGAACTGATTCACATGCCATCTTTGTAGAATGGCCCACACCGGTTTTGTTTCAAGTTCCGTCAACAAGAGACCTATCTAAATACTTAAGGTCCTTGCTAAAGCAGGGATAGCCGAAGCATTGTCCCAGGATAGCATATAATTAAAAAATTAGACTGATGACCAGTCCTATACTTCCCACCTAGTAAATATTTGCAAAAAATAAACACTCTTTTTTTATTCTTTGAAAAATAGCATGGCCCTCTTTTCTGTTTAGTGATCTAGTGATGGCTAGCTTAATATAGCAAAAATCATGGTTACCTCGGTTTACGAATAATTTTTATTTCTTTTAGTAAAATATTTTTTTTCTCGAAAACTGTACCTACATTTTAGAGAAAAAAAATATTCACATTTTTTTTCATATTATAACATCTAGAATTCATTTATATTTTTTTTGCCTATGTTAATACGTGACATTGAGAACGTTTCTTTTAATATCTCAGGATCTACTGAACCGATTTGACTTAAAATCTAATCAGATCTAAGTTAAAGGCTGATAAACACAATAGAACAATCGGCATGCCCATATGTTGTTCCGTTTTTACGATATCGAAGGCGAAAAATTGACCACACACACACACACATACAGACATCAGTCAGAAAATGATCTTAAACGATTGCTAGGGTCTTAAAACGTGAAGATCTGTTAAAATCTAGAAATATTTTTTCGGACTAAATCCATTATTTCCCTACCGTAGTAGAGGTATGAAGTATGAAAACCATTTTGGGCAACGATCTCCATTCTATGCAAAACATTTTTCGTCTCTACTTTTTCAATTTAAAAGCGTGATTTATATTTTTACTTTTTTCATTCGCATTGGGTTTATGTTCGGTCTGAATTTCAGGGTTTTTTTACAAAGAAAAGAGGAGAGATAGAAACGCAAGAACAACCGCCGGCCTAAGGTGAAAAATTAGCTAGGAATGGCATTGTACACAGGCAGTCTAAAGTACCTATACTTTTAAAAAAACCTACATCATTGATATTTTTTATATTCAAAGTACCTATTTGATCTTTTTCAAATTTAAGTTATGTTATTGTAGTACCTATAATAGCCCTAAATGAATATAGATAGTAGATACGAATATATAAAATAGTAACGATAGACCCGCCAGTAGTCTCTTTTTCTTGTACATTTTTCGAAATTTTTAGATCTTTTGTATGACATCTTGATGCGTAGAAACGCGTTTCCAGAAATTATAGCATCACTCGAAAATGGCTGGATTGATTTTGATGAAATGCGGCACACTATCAAGTAAACTTAATAATAAAGTAGAACGTGTATACATATTTTTAGTTCAGTCAACGAAGATCCGAAATTTGCAAATAAATGCATTAAATCGTGTAGTTTGGATTATTATTTTAAGTGGTAGGGGTGACTCCCAGGTATAACATACTAAAAGTCCCCAGCCGGGGAATGCGAGCTTTGGGCGGGAGGGGGGTGAAAAGGTCCCATTTTTTGGTTTTTCGTAAATATCTTGAAAACTAAGCGTCCTAGACAAAAAATTGTCATAAATAATGAAGCTGATTAAATGTCCTACAAAATGGTATATTAATTTTTTTTAGGAGCAATACAAAGAGAGAGGCGGGGGGTGTAAAAGTCAAAAATTAATGTTTATTGTCCATTTTACCTATAGTAGGGAACCTAAGGGGTCCAACCTTGCACTTTTTCCTGCTGCGATGAAACTTGGCACGATTCAAGTACATACCTATAGGTAACATTTAAGAAGTGGTGCCCCCGGCCGGACGTACAGGAGCCGGTTGCCTACTGTTCAGGGGCAAATTATTGCAACAGTCTATATCTCTGGAAGAAATCGTCCGAGAACAAAAATGAGGATACCGTTGGACTCGGCAGACACAGGGCAACCTTTTTGGACCAGAATTTTTTCTATCCCAACCCCTGGACTCAGGAGGCGTCCGTAGGTCGGTATATGTAGAGAAAAAACATTGAAGATAGAAACGTGAAATTTGGACAAGAGGTTTCTTTTGCGACAAAAATAACCACTAAGAAAGGATTTTTCGAAATTCAACTTCTGAGGGGGTCAAAAGGGGGCGTAGAGTCATTTGGCAAAATGCTCATATCTCACGTCTCGTTAAGGTGAGAGGTATTTGTATTGCTACTAAAAAAAATTAATATACCATTTTGTAGGAAATTTAATCAGCTTTATTATTTATGAAAAGTTTTTTTTTCTAGGACGCTTAGTTTTCGAGATATTTACGAAAAACTAAAAAATGGGACCTTTTCACCTCCCTCCCGCTCAAAGCTCACATCCCTCAGCTGGGGACTTTTAGTATGTTATACCTGGGGGTCACCCCTACCACTTAAAATAATAACCCAGACTACACGATTTATTGCATTTATTTTTGCTTCGTTTAATAAGTTTAAAAAAGTAAAAACTCGGGTCGCAGTGCCAAAACCCTGCCGACAATATAGTGTATTTGCTAATACTGGCATTGTGGTTTTATTATGTTTGTTTTTGGCAAAATGAAAAATTTAACCCCTTAATACATCCCTTAAAATAATATTTTTTTTCTTAATTTCAATATTTTTATGAATGCAACCTCGGTACCAAATTAAATACACCCTTCAGTAAGTAAAGCACTATCCGCAAACTAGTGTTTTCATAAAATTTGTAAGTCCGGTCCTGTCGGGCCGATTTTATTAAAATTTTAGCAGTACATTTTAATCGTTACTAAAGGGTTAAATTTCAATTTTGAAACGATTCTGAGAATTTTTTCGGCATTTTTGGGCCCAAAAACATTTTTCAACCCCTAAAAACCACCCTTAAAATGGTCTGATTGGGCCCATTTTAAATAGGCTTCATGCGGTGATGGATTTCAACGTGCCTACCAAATTTCGTCAAAATCAATTAACTCTTTCGAAAGTTATTGCCCGCACATATATATATATCCAAATTTATAAATAAATAAATATATATATATATATATATATAAACAGATTTTTTCAAAAATGGTGCCAAAGTGTTCAGGAGGTTATGAAACGTCGAGAAATTTTGGTCCGACCCCTAGGTCCCGCCATCCGACCGACGCCAATAGTGTATGTGCCATATGGCAAATACACTAATAAGGCAGCTTTAGTCAGTCAATGTCTTTATAACATTGATGATTTCTATATTTAATATGTATTTTATAGGGGACCGATTTGTTTTAAGTGTTTTGACGAATCCTCGTGTAATTGTATTATGGATTAATAAATTTCTATTCTATTCTATTTTATCCAGCTGCTCTCGGGTTAAGTTAAGAGCGAAGTCGTTGCGGGTAAAATCTAATGTCAGTATATATACCATCATGTCGATTGTGAAATGTAGCAATGATGAATAAATTAGGTAGAAAAAACTAATTGTTTTTTCATAATTTATTCAGAAAAACTTTTTGGATTTCTCGTAGATTTGGAATAACCGGAAATAACCAAAAATTATACTCGACCCACTCAAAAAAAATAATTCATGATTGTTTTCAAAACTTAAGTTACAGAATGAAATATTTAATAGGTTACCTTCTGAAATATTCGGTTAGAAATTTAAATAAAACACACCTATGTAAAAAACAGGTGATCTACGAACTATTTCCGAGAGTGAGGTCACATAATAATTTATTCATTATATAAAAAGTACACTTAATAAAATTACATTTTTAATATATTTTATTTTTTCGATATTATGAAGTATTAGAAATACCTTTTTTTTGATGTCCGTCTTGTGACTTCCTATGTTTTAACTTGACGCGTTTCAGCAACGAGTTGCTATCTTCATTTCATGTATCATTATTTTCTCAGTTTGATATTTGCATTGCAGAATTTCATAACACAACTGGCATTTTCTTGCAATATTTCAAAGGTCAAAAACCACTTTTCACACAATTTTAGAATAATTTCCCTACTTCCCCGGAATGTAAAAAACATGTTTTTGGAAAAAAATCTGTTCGTACGGTTGTCAGTACGATACCGGTCAAACAGCTAAAAGGACCGAAACCAAATTTTGGTTGGATGTTTGACGCACGTAAATAGATATACTCGTAGATAAATATTGTAAATTATAGACGCTCGACAACATAGATCATAAGAGTCTGAAGACACGTAAATAGAATGAGCCCTATTGTTTTTTTTGTATCCTTTTATTGACAGTGCAAATAAATATGTATTCTTATTATACTTTTTATAACGATTTATTGTTAGTATACCTTGCTTATAAACGTGTAGCAAACATTGAAATTAGAGGTTTAAGTTATTGCGAAACAGACAGACATGCACCCTCCCTTTATAGTTTTATTATATTAGTGTTGATTAAGGACGCTATATCGAGATCCAATGAGGTTGACCCACGTATTTTTTTATAATTTTTTAATCGGCAGTGTTTTTGAATTGAAGGCTTATCAAATTTTTTTCGGAATTTTTAGACTCGGAAAGGCCTTAAAAAAATAATAAAGTTGACAATTGTTAGTAGTATATGACGACATAGGACTATGGTCGCGCGTTTTTCTAACAGCCAATAAGACAGTGCCGGATTTATATTTTTTATGAGTGTAGGCCACTTTATTTCCGCCGTCCCATGTACATACCTTTCTAAAATAATAATTTTCCATTTGTAGTAAAGGGGCCTCCTTTACTACAAATGGAAAATTATTATTTAAATAAACGAATGAAAGTTAAATAAACGAATGAATTAGTCATTAAGAAAGAGAGCGTAAAAAAGAAACAAGATATACAATTTTTTACGGGCCTTTTTAATAGCAAAATCATCTATAATATCATCATAGTTTATGGTGTTCATTATCTCTGCTTGTATGTAGAGAAGAGCCAGAGAATTCATTTTTTCTTGAGACAATGAAGACCTTTGATAATTTTTCACGCGTTTTAAACAGGAAAAACTCCTTTCCCCAGAACAATTTGTAGGGATTTATTTAAAGTATAAAAAACCATGAGAAAACCAGTGGACGTGTTTGACTTTTATCCTCTGAAATCAAGTGACCGTCCTCTGAAATCTGCCGCCCCTAGGACGCTGCCGCCCCTAGGCCGCGGCCTATACGGCCTATTTATAAATCCAGGACTGCAATAAGAGTAAAGCCAGCAGAAATAAAAATACACTGTTGTCGTATTTACAACTGTCAAGGGTCAAGAAGCGTGTTTTAGTGTTTTTGTTACTTCATACGTTCAAATATCTATAATATTATTTTTACACATTATTTTCAGACGTTTTTGCTGAGAAATTTTTACGACTGAGAATTACGGAATTTGACATTTTACATCACAACGACAACATGACAACGCTGTCTCAGCCATATTTCGTCATTTCCATGGCGCGCGCCTTCTGATTGGCCCTTTAACTAGCGGCAATTTTAAATTACTGTTAAATTAAATTATTAAAAAAAATAATAATAAACGCTTCAAAATTCCTACCAAAAATGGATATTGATTATACACCTATATAGAGTACAATGCTGTCCGTAAAATAACAGCCACTTTCAGCATATAGTGGCTCAACCCCATTCCAATTCCGAAACAACGGATAATCAGATACTTTTTCACATCAGATTTCGAAATAATTACAACGGATGTGTCGCGTCGATCGTTGCTTGCGTTGCGCCTGCTGCGCATACTTTCCCTCCCGCGCATGATTATTATTTTTTTTCTATACTGCACTCACGCACTGCGTTATCACGTTTTTTTATGAGTCGGGTAGTGTTTTGATTTTATTTTACAGAATAATAATAATAATAATGCGTTTAACGTCCGTTTCTCGACATCATGTCATAACAGACGCCATTCGCACCATTACTATTTTCCATTTTACCACTTCCCGTTGTTTTCTACATTTTTTAAACTTCAACTTTTTTTATTAATAGCAATGTGCGAACGAAGGAATTATAGGAAATTAGGATAAGGTAGACAACTTTGGGAGCATAGAAGTTTGACAGGTAATCGGCCATGGCCTTCAATAAGGAACCATCTCGACATTCACCTGGAATTATTGAGGGAAACCATGGAAAACCTCAAACAAGATGACCGGTACAGGAATTACCGTTTCTCAACATGAGGCAGTAGGAAAAAGTCCTAGCCACATCTGCCCCCGCCGGGATTCGAACACAGTACCTTCCCAATGCGAATCTAGTGCTGTACCACTAAGCCAAATCGCTGAATCAACGTGATAATTAAATATTAGTATATCAAAATGAGACCAAAAAGCTGGTTTCGATTTCGTAGCCGATTCCATATTTTGTCGATAGAGTTTTTTTGCAGTACGACCTGCTTTTTTTAATATAAGGAACGACGCAGAAGCAGAAGAAATCTTCTATATGACTATTTGCTACTGAAAGTAAGATCTTTAATCAGTGGCGAACTAAGCCCGTCGGAGGCCCGGGGCGGCAGAACTAAATGAGGCCCCCGGTTTGCTTAGAAATTGGTGTATTTGTAGTGTAAATTTCGTAAAAAATTAATAATATAGATGTAATAGCTGACAAAATAAATCAAATATTTATAATAAACGACCTACCTACGTTTATATTTTGTAGGTACCTATACGTACGGGGCCTCCAACTCCAAACTGCCTCTTACGCACTAAACATATTTTGGCCTTGTTTGGAATTTGATTAAGAAGGACTTCTCGAGATTTGGTGCCCCTCCCAGGATCAGAGGCCCGGGGCGAGTCGCCCCCTCCCCCCTCAGTCCACCACTGCACATAATCAAAATTATAGATAAATTTTGTGGACGAAATGTAGAGAAAATCTGAAAAAAAATGTTACTTTGCTTTGAAAGTTGTATTTTTACATTAATATATTTTATAGTATTTAATGCGGAACTTGATTCCAACTGCGACATAATATAAGATTTAAAATTGAAGACATGTCGACCGTTTGATAAAAAAGATTCAAAAGTCAAGGTGTTAATCGACGCTCTTGTAGACTTTAAAACAAATATTGTGTGTTTATGTTGCTAATTTATTATTTCGAGGTCATTTGTGGGCGGCGGCGTTGTAGAAAACATAGTTAATATGAGAAATATTTCCCAGCAGGTTATCAGCAAGCTTTCCGTTATAATAAATAGTGACTTAAATTTACTTTTTTTCAATTAATAGATGTTAATGCCGTTACTGGTATCATATTTTAGTCATATACGATTTCAAAATGACTCACAAGTAGGTTTCGTGAACTTTGTTTATTTGAAGAAGTTTAATAAATCTGGGCTCTGGATCAGTAAACAGTATTACCAGACAAATTATTGTTTTTTCTCAGACAACACAAACGATTGTGTGAAAGGTTTGTGTTGTCTGAGGAAAAACAATTGTCTATTAATATATTATAGTTTTATCAGTGCATATTTGTTAATTAATACAAATTACAACATGTATAAAACATTCAACATTTTTTTAATTATATTCATGTTTGACATACAATAATTAAACTGTTCTAATTGAGAGCTTGATAATGTCCAAATATATGAACGAAACGTTGCGAATCAATTAATTTGTTTTAATTTGTCCAACCTTCCCAAGATTTCAAGTGTTATCATAATATCTATTGTATTCGAAAAATTATCCTTTTCATACCTTACTCTTAGCCGCCTTAGAGAATTTTAATTTTATTTGGGAAGATTTCGAGAAACATTTTAGAGGAAAGTTTTTTCCAGGTTGACAACACATATAATCGAGTCAAGTAATTAAACATGAAACTTCAAAAAAAAAAAAACAAAACAAAAAACAATGAACGTTTATTAGCTAAACGTTGTTAGAACAATTTTATTTATTTTTACTTAACTTTTATTTAAGTTGCTTAGAAAGATTTTATTAATTCATTCATTCATTGGGGGTATGTTCCTTTGATATCTCAAAGTCGAATGAACTGACCAGCTGGTCACCTGACAAGTTCTGCGTTGCAGATAGTTCTCTCTCACCAGGAGTGGATAGAGGTTTTCAAAGTTTTTGGGTCATTGATTTTAAAATTGAAATTTAAAAATGACGCATCCAAAATGGTTGAAATTTTTTTTCTAAATTTTTAATCGACGTGAACACAAATTCTTATAGGTTTGTATGGGACAAATTTTTTTTCTTTTGGAATTACTTATATCAATATTTCTTAACTTCACTCCAAATTGTCTAAATATGTAACCTTTGCAGTATGTTAATTATTACATGTTATTAAACGATATCGTTTAAACGATTAATCAAACGATTATGTCATGCAATAATAATTAATGATTCTTAAGTATACAAGTGTTAAGTATATGCAGAACATCTAAATCAGTTAACAGATATTACATATTGTATTATGCATCTAATTCATAACGCAGTCTATAGTAATGGTAAGTTTAATTGTTTCTGAAGGTAAAACACGATTTGAAAGTTCATTCTTAAAAAGAGGCCATATTATAAAAATAGACTACTTCATCCAGTTTATTAAAACATTTTGCTCTCATTGTTTTGATCTATTACGGCTTCAATTTTCAACAAGAAGGTAAAATCGGTAGTAAACCTTTCCAACCCCGTTTCTTTAGGGGTCTGTACCTCCGATCGGAACCTTATGCAATAATTAAAGTACTCGAAAAATTATTGCAACATACGTAAAACTTCGAGAAAATCTTACTTTTTAATGTCCAATTGGTTTTATATCATTTGCTTTTGCCAATCAAAAGTTATAGCCACTTTTGTACAGCGCGCGTACTCTCGCAAACCTATTCCAGCGTGAGCGAACGGCCGACGTAGATCAACTTGGAGCATTAGTTAACAAATTACTGCTCGCTCAATTTTAATTCGAAAAACACATGCCATATATGCTTTTTTAGTAAAATTTTCTGTTCTTTCCAATGGTGCTGTCATTTTTTTATACAAATTGAATTTAAAAAGTTATTCATGAAATATCGTATTTTAGCACCTATATTGTTTAATAAAAAATTTTCCGCACAATTTCTCACGGTGGCATTTTTAAATTTGGTTCTCCACACATTTCTGAACACGTTTCAACAAAAATCATCGATCGAGGAATTATTCCGAAGTGAAAATCAAAATAGTTACTAAGCAACTTAGGTTCTAATTACTCACTAAACTAAAAAACAGCAAACTTGTATCACGTGACGTCATATTCTTAAATCAGTTTCGTTTGCGACCCCACTTATAAGGAATTGAATATCTCCGTTGAAATTAAAGAGAATTTTTAAAGTTATCTTCATTACAATGATGTGACAGTATCATAATTAGTATTTTCGTCCAATGGAAACTTCCTAATTGGAAGAATTTGAATAAAATAAGTATTATTAATTAATATCAATTGCTTTCGGCAGGATTTTCGCCGCCACTGTAGTCGTTTTAGGGACATGTTTTTATAACGAATCGTTTAGAAAACATTAAAATCGGCCGGGGATTCAAGGTAGAACAATCGACCGGGCTCTCAGATTATATTATACAACTGTAATTTTTGTCTTTTGTTTTAAAATATATCGCCGAAGTTCTGAAGAAGAGAACAAAAAATACAACTGTTAATTTGATAACTCTTCATTTAGCAACTGTTTTTTAAAAACTTGTTCTTAAGAATTTGTTCTTTAAAAAATTGCTCTTTAAGAATATGTTCTTTAAGAAACTGTTTTACCGGAATCTGTTCTTTTGAAACCTGTTCTTTTGGAATCTGCTCTTTAAAAACGTGATCTTTTAGAACTCGTTCTGTAAGGAGCTGTTATTACGGAGCATAAATTTGGGAACTGTTATTTTTAGAACCAGTTCTTTCCCAGTAACAATAATTGATATTGTTATTTTTCTCATCAATAGTGTATACCTCTCTTCTGCCGTTATCGTATTAGTACATATTCCCATTACTTTATTGGACATCTCTCCTCAATCACCCTCTTTATAAAACTTTACCACTGCTGTTTCTTTTTTCCACTTCTTTCAAGTGACGTACTTGATGTATTCTGTGCTTAAGAATATGTCATAAGTTCGAGATTTCATTCCTGATTTGATTTTATGTCAAAAATACCATGGATCCGATATTCTTCTTTTTTCTTACATGTTCCCTAAGGATACTGAAGTATAGTGATAAATGCTTATAAAATTGTGTCCGAGATAAGATCAGATTTTGATTGTAGTACCCTAAAAATGTAAAGTAGTTTTCCGCATTCCGGCTGTGTCTGGAATTTTCTTTCGTTCACATTAACTTCTGCAAAAATGTACTAATTTGGGTGATTTTTTTTAAAATATTTGTGTCAATACGGACTTCAGGTCTAATGATTTTGGAAATATACACTATGTTTTATCTAATCTTATAATGGCTTTCTGGCATATTCCACTAATATTTTCACAATTAAAAATTATTGCTGTAGTCATGTCTATAATATATTATAATCTAAGACGTCACCAAGTAATTGAACAACAAAATTAGAAAATAGAACTTGATTATATTGAAGGTTTGCCATATTAATTGTTACATTTGATGTTATGAGGTTACAATAATCTAACGAAACGTTCATACAATCAAATTCTATTTTTTAGTTTTGTTGTCTAATTCCCTGTAATGTTTTAGATTAAAAATTATTTTGAAAGCAAATTTTGTATCATGGAAGTCTTGTTTCTCCGTATACCGATATTTGTATAGTGCTGTTATTTTTGAAACTGTAAATATTATTAATCGAAACTATCAGTTTCACTTCATTATCATAATCAAATTACATTAGAGCATTGGATAAAGTATTCTTATATTATTCAAACAATATGAATTATTTGAACACGAAAACAATTTGCGATTTGTTTTATAGGTCAAACAGATCAGATAGAAAAAGTCACGTTTAATTGAATAATGAAATAGTGTTATTTCACCTTTACATTTGAAATATTAGAATTATAGCGATATGCTTTAGAAGTTGCACAATACAAATAATTATTAAAAGTTAATTTATGTAAAACAATAGGTAGGTACATGTCACAAATCAATCACTTTCATATTAAAATAAATAATGTGAAATAAAGCAAAGATTAATAGTATATTGTGTGACAAGTGTGCTAAATACATCTTTATACGTCAGGCGCGATGTTTTCAGCACGAGTAGTAGGAGAGCGCTCACGAGCCTTGGCGAGTGAGCATCGCGAGCCGAATACGAGTGCTGAAAACACACTATACTTTATATAACACATGCATGGTTTTAGAGTTTAATTGAATAATTTAATGCCACTGACAGAAGTACATCTCATAATAAAAACATTGGGCTCGATACAATATTTATTAACTTTGTTACCATAGTAACCATATTTCATTTATAACACCGAAAAGAGGTATATAGTTCATTAGATAACGGGTTTTTCAAATGTTTTTCCATTATTCATCGAAAAGCGTTTCATAATAGATCATGACGTCACTCGTCAATAAACGGTCATTTAAGGTCCGCAAAACTGATACGAAAAAACACTAAAAGCGTGCATGTGTTATATAAAATTATTTTTACTTATAGACAAATTTATTAACTTCAAAAATCTCTAATTTTTAGGGTTTCCTAAAAAAAATCGGAACCTTTATGGGATCATTCGTTTTTCTCTATGTCACAGTTGAATTTCTTTGAACTAAATAAAGGTAATAAGCTGACTTTGGCATAGCAATTATAATGCTTAAGTACTATACAAATATTTTCGTATAAATTTAGGGGAAGGGAAAAGTTTCGACGCCAAAAAAAAACTTTTTTTTTGCATTCTGTCATGTGCAGTATACTTAAATTGAAACTTCTTTTCTTAAGGATCTCAAAAATTTCTTTCAGAATTTTATGTTACGTAGTTTTCGAGATTTTCCTAAAAACATATCTTGAAAACTGATTCCCATCTATACCCAAAACTAGTACAGCAAAAATTTCGAAGAGGTATAACACGTATCTACGCGTCACAGAAAAAGTAGGTATTACTGCGTTTCCAACAGCTATAAATATAGTAGGTATTCGAAATTCAAAGGCAAATTAAATAATGGGGAAATATTAACTGCACGTCAGAATAGGTGGTTTGCACAAGAGAATTAAAAAGAAAAAATGTTCCACCCTATAGTCGAAAAGTTAAAGGGGGGACACACTTTTTACGACTTTAGAAGCGCATATCTCACTAACTATTGCTTTAAATAAAAAAGCAATTTTGAAACTTCTTCATCATTTTTGAAAACCTATCTAACGATACCCCACACGCTTATGTGCACTGGAATTTTTTTTTCATCCCTCATTTACATGTATGGACTGCCACCTAATTTTTTTTCGTAATTTCACTTCACCACTGTATAGCGGTTCATAGAAAGCATCTACCTTCCAAATTTCATCTATACAGTGCCAATAGTCTCCGAGAAAAATGGCTGTGACAGACGGACGGACTATAACTGTCTTAACAGTACAGACGGACAGACAGGTAGATGGACAGACGTACAAGACAAAATTATAACGGTTCCGTTTTTGCTATTTGACTCAATCATTCAAATCTACCATGTCTGCTACAGACGTCGGCAATCATGGATTTCCATCCTTCGCGACTATCCGCCATTTTTAAAATGTCTGTTGGATTGTAATCAGTTCTTAAACTTTTTAAAAACATAAGTCTACTTCGACCTCTATTTTTTCACCGTTAATTTTTCCCGTTAAAATTAGGTGCGCCATTTGACTACGGAACCCTAAAAATCTGATATAGCTGAACACACATTGACTCTGTGCAAACACAAAATCCTCTTTGAAGAAACGCAAGCTAATAGAACATTGAGTTACCATCCAAGCATAATGCATAAATACAGAAAGGCTATAGAATATAAAATCACAAACAGAATTTCAACCGAAAAGATGAAAGTCTGAATCTCAGTAAAACCTAGACACCAGCCAGCACTACTACATATATACAAAACCCATAACCAATCACAAAAGGACGGAATACGACCGAGCAGAGAACTCACTCACACTACTGCATACAACACAATTGACCAATCACAGAACACATAACATTTCTATTTAATCAGCTATAAATTGAAAATAGTAATTTTTAGAATCTGTGCTGGCACCTACAGTTTTGATTATGAAGCACTGGTGTTGGTTAAAAAAACCTCAAAGGGAGACTCGCCGCGCCGAACATCTACCAATCGTTTCTATCCTGTGATGACCAAAATGAAATGCCAGTTTGTACGATATGTTAGTGAGTATGTTTTCTAAAAATATGGAGGGAGTTAGATCTGTTCTCATAATTAATAGTTTAAAATGTTACAAAACTTACGCGAGAAATTCTAAAGTACCTAGATTTTATTATCGTATATTTCTCAAACATTCATACATAGTTGTCACTTATTGCTACAGGCAATTCTTTTAATGTTTACAAGCTGGTAGTAAAATAAGAACAAAACAGTTAGTTCATCAGTTAACGGAATATAATCACAATTTAAAAGCTAGAAACGTGGAAATCTATGATTAAAAAGAAGCAAAATGAAATACTAATTTGCAGATACTGTATAATGCACGTATGAATGTCCGCAATACGTCTCGTAACAGTTAAAAAGAGTCGTTATTTTGTTCGTCACGCTCTCATTTGTTTTGCTTACGTTCAGTTGTCTGCATTATCCACGGCCTCCTCAGATGGGCGGCCACAATTTGCAATACGATGACACGTACTTAGACCTATATGCACATACCAGTTGTCTATTAAATCTGTAACTATCACTTCCGTATGCTGAACTGCCGTAGAGGACACAGTTCGACATAGAGATTCGCGCACTAACATATTTTCATGAATTTCATCGCTGTTGGCATTTGATAGAACACGATAAAATGATATACATATTATAATATTAACAGAAACACTCGGATAAGTTCTACAACTAATTTAATTGTACTCAACGTAGGTACCTTTCGAAATACCATACACTTGATATTGTACCAAGTTTATGCTCTGACGATGCGATGGAATAGTATTCCGAAACGTACGTTAATCACAATTAAATTAGTTGTAGAACTTATTCAAATGTTTGTGTTATTAATATGCTTACTAATGATTGGTTTCTCTGCATGTTCTTTAATTAAATAAATAAAATTTCTTAGGTAAATTGGACTGGATGCAGTGTATTATAAATTATAAATCATACGTTTCGATTATATATTAAGTTTTTCTCAAGGCTCTGTAACAAATAGCAATTTAACATTCCTATTTTAACTATTCCTCATATTTTTTTGACATAAAATATATCAAAAAATAAACTATTATATTTACCTAAGTATTTTATAACATTCATTATAGTATAATTAATATTATAAAACATATGGCTAGATGTAACAACTTAATATATAGTCGAAATGTTGGCAAATAAATGATTTATAATTTATAATACACTGCATCCAATCCAATTTACCTAAGACATTTTATTTATTTTATACTTACTAATATTTTCATTCGCTTACAAACTCCCAGGTTCTATAGTTTGAGAACCAGTCGACGCATCAATTGGATTTTCAATTTATTGAAAAGAATAATCAACTGAAAACATTAAATAGATTCAGACCCGGGTCAGAAACGAAAGGATACGAGACGACTTACAACAGCCACCTATAAGTAAGAGAATAGAGGACCGACAACTCTCTTGTTTGGGACATGTGCCACGGCAATTCATGGAGACAAAGCCACAGGGCATGACCTGCAGGCAGACCAAGAACCACGTGGGATAAGTTTGTCTGGATACTTTTTCCTTGTGTGCCTGACTACTTTTCCTCTAGAGTCTAGTTACTCGGCTAAACTACACTGTTCCTTTTTTAAATATTCAGTGTCTTTAGATCAAAGATTCCATCTTTCTTCATGAGATTCATGGACACATGTCTTTGTTTAATAGAAATAGAGAAGATAACTTTTTTTTGGTAAATTCTAATCATTCGGTTTCATAAAATGAAAACTTCTCTATACTACAAAGTCATGTGTTCATTTGAATTGTGAATGAACAACTAATTAAGACCCTAAACTTGTTATTTGCTCTGCGTCATTATAAAATGACTGGGTCGATGTTCGATAACAATCGGTCTTTATTACTACACACACACAAACAAACATAAGTTATATGTATATGTTCGCCTTTCGTATTATCTATGAGATTTATGCAGAAGATTACAAATAATTGCTGCGAAATGGCGATTGCTGCATGCTTTGATTCGATTTCCTTTACTAAATGTAAGTTAAATTATCTTTACAATAATGCTATACTCTGCGTTTTAAGAAGAAAAATAAAGAACAAGAAGATGCAGTTATGATGAACTGCAATGTATGCCGATGTGACCCGAACTGAAACTGGAATAATGCATGCAGATACAGGTGACTTATAATATCTAACTAAACTGATTCAGCGCTGGATTTGCATACTTTCCGCCGCCCCTACCTTAAAAAAATTATCGTATAAATCGGTAAAATTTTTTACTTTCAGTTATTTATTTAGGCAAGTTTATGAAGATATAAAAGTACCTAAGTTAATTATGAGGCAAATTGTTTTAGATCTTTTCACATTTCGTGGTATAGTCCCCCTAATTTGCCGCCCCATAAAATCTACCGCCCTACTTGACCTAATGGTGATGAACAAAAAAGTATTTCAGAAATAAAAGAAATAATTGTATTCATATTATTATAAAGAAGCAGTTCATGAACGCTCATTTTTAACATGCGTCGTTGCTTGCTGTTGGCTTTGTCGAGCTGTTAGATGAAACGTGCACACATGATGGGTTGCTTGCTTTGAACTTCTCAGACCAATGCCGCGCAACTCTCAGTTGTTAAATAAAAAATTCGACTGATGACCAGTCCTATACTTCCCACCTAGTAAATATTTGCAAAAAATAAACACTCTTTTTTTTTTATTCTTTGACTAGGCCCAAATAACCTTAGCTGTTGGTGGTCTTTAAAACACAATTTAATTTTTATTCTTTGAAAAAAGCATGGCCCTCTTTTTTGTTTGGTGATCTACTGATGGCTAGCTTAATAATATAGCAAAAATCATGGTTACCTTGATTTATGTACAGTTTTTATTTTTTTTAGTAAAATATTTTTTTTCTCGAAAACTATACATTTTAGAGAAAAAAATATTTACATTTTTTTCATATTATAACATCTAGAATTCATTTATATTTTTTTTTACCTATGTTAATACGTGACATTGAGGACGTTTTTTTGAATATCTCAGGATCCACAGAACCGATTTGACTCAAAATCTAATCAGATCTAAGTTAAAGGCTGATAAACACAATAGAACAATCGGCATGCCCGTATGTTGTTCCGTTCTTAAGATATCGAAGGCGAAAAATTGACCACATACACACATACACACACACATACACACACACACACACACACACACACCCACCAGTCAGAAAATGATCTTAAACGATTGCTAGGGTCTCAAAACGTGAAAATCTGTTAAAATCTCGAAATATTTTTTTCGGACTAAATCCATTTCTTCCCTACCATAGTAGAGGTGGGAAGTAAAAATATATAGGAAAGAAATATGTAAATTAAAAATCATCTGTATAAAATAAAATTGTGCGGATGTGAAATAAAAAAGAGAATATCGATTTCAAATTCGTTTCAGTACAAGGAGGAAAATAAAAATCAGATACCTGTATAATTGGGAAGCATTTTTGATAAACATATTATAGTACCTATATTATGTACTTATACATATATAAAGTAAACGATTATTAATTATTCACTTTATATTTTACTGTTACAATAATGTTGTGGCTTTTTGCGACAACATTAAGAGCAAAACTACACGGGCGGATTTTCCGCGGCGTTTTTAACGCGGCGGATTGCACGTCCAAATCGAAACCGTGCTTGCAAACGAGTGAAACTAGACAAACGTATATTCCGTTCGTCTAGTTTCACTCGTTTGTAGGCACGGTTTTGAATTGGACGTGCAATCCGCCGCGTTAAAAACGCCGCGGAAAATTCGCCAGTGTAGTTTCGCTTTTGCTCTACATGAGGGAGGTCAAATTGTTGGGCCGTCGCCCCGTGCTGTCTCCATGGAAAAACAGTAACAAAATTTTACAAAAATCGCTCTGGATGTAGCGCAGTGCTTTTCGTAGAAAAATTGTTAAATTGTGTTTTAAAGACCACCAACAGCTAAGGTTATTTGAGCCTAGCACCAATTCATTATTTTTTTTTTAAATAAATTGAAAATCCAATTGACACTTTTACCAGCTCTCGGGCTAGAACCCGGGAACTGGGGACTTATAATAGAGGAACCATATAGCAACGCCATGTAAATAACAGCATTGCTATACTCTCAGCTATTCTCAAGCCCGCTTTTCGTAGAACTACTTATACATTTTTTCAATGTTTTTAATTTAAAAATTGTATACTTACTAAAGAAACCATAAACAAATTTAAAACTATAATAATTGAACGGCACTTTTTTGGTTTTTAAATGCCACTTCAACATCGTTATATCTATTTTTTAACACGCTTTTATTAGCTTCACCTGTATGTTTGCTTGCTTGCTTGTTTGCTTGTTTGCTTGCTTGCTTGCTTGCTTGTTTGTCAGTTTGTAACCGACTTCTTTGAACTTGATTTTGACCAACTTTGAACGGTCAGATTTAGTTTAAACTTTGCACACTTATCAAGGACCGACGACAATACAATATTATTCAATAAGTTTGTCCCATTATCCTGACCAGGATGTCCAGGACTAAAAAAAAAAAAGCAAAAAACTTCAGATTGAACTGAAACTTTGCACACTTATCAAGGACCGATGACAATACAATAATTCAATAAGTTTGTCCCATTATCCTGACCAGGATCTCCAGGACTAAAAAAAAGCAAAAAACTTCAGATTGAACTGAAACTTTGCACACTTATCAAGGACCGATTACAATACAATAATTCCATAAGTTTGTCCCATTATCCTGACCAGGATCTCCAGGACTAAAAAAAAGCAAAAAACTTCAGATTGAACTGAAACTTTGCACACTTATCAAGGACCGATGACAATACAATAATTCCATAAGTTTGTCCCATTATCCTGACCAGGATCTCCAGGACTAAAAAAAAGCAAAAAACTTCAGATTGAACTGAAACTTTGCACACTTATCAAGGACCGATTACAATACAATAATTCCATAAGTTTGTCCCATTATCCTGACCAGGATCTCCAGGACTAAAAAGCAAAAATAAATTATAATTTAAAAAAACTAAAAAACACGCTTTAATGAACTAAAAAGTAAAAAATAATTAATTTTATTGTAAAAAAGCGTGGGGTGCTTTGTATTATATTTTCATACCACCCCACGCTTTTTTACAATAAAATTAATTATTACAATGTAATAGCGATTTTGCCTGTTTTATAAAAAGTGTTACATGAATAAGTCGAAGTGAGTGGCGTTTACCCGAGAACATAGACGATAGTCCTACGTCAAAATAAAAAGATGCCAACATTATCGCAACTTAATTTTTTATATCTCGAAAAAAAACTGTGAGTGACTGGCATCATTCAGAGACCGGGGCGACTAACAAATAAGATTAAAATTAATCATTTAATCGGAATTTATTTAGCAAATTGGATAAAATTACACATTAGATATTACTTAATATTATTACAAATACCTATTAAACAAATATCTAAATATGGTGACGACAAGAACACGACATAAGTATTTTACCTCCATGGAGTACAGAAATAGTTCTTTTTATTAGATTTGTTTCTAATTATTTTGAGAAAATGTCTTTTTTGTCTCTGCAAGCGGATTTGATTTAAGAGTTACTAGTACTTACTATATCATTGTAGGTATATAATGTGTCTAAGTATACCTATTTATTAATGAATCTCTTGACGGGGATTTAACTTTTGGTGTGAAGATACTGAATATGAAAAGGTAACCACAAAACACCAAAACAGGAACATTTTTTTGTTTTTCGTTTCGCTAACCATGTTAGCATCATCAGGAGATGATAAACTTTTTTAAACAACTTTAGATTATGCTAGCACACCCTGTATATCTTTAGGTATGTGAATAGAACTCGCTTTCCTCTACACATTTTATGTCTAAAAATATACAGGGTGTTCTACTTAAAAAAAGATTTTAAGTAGCACACCCTGTATATTTTTAGGCATAAAATGTGTAGAGGAAAGCGAGTTCTATACACATACCTAAAGATATACAGGGTGTACTACTTAAATAAATTGACTTAAGGTAAGTTAAAGTTATGCATTTTCCAACTATTGCATTAACACCCTGTATAATTAAATTTTACTTTGAAGTACCTGGAGGGTAGCACATGCTATGGACTAATACTTTACATGCAAAAATTGACTCAACTTGAAAAATGTGGTTGGTGTATACTTAAGTGTATTTTAGTAGTACTTAGATAACGAAAATGTAGAATTTTGCAAAAAAAGTTGAATATTTTGGCAACGTCCCAACCGAATTTCAAAAATGGCACCATTTTATATAGGCCTCCGAATGGACAATAAGATGGCCTGAAAATATACAGGGCGTTCTATTTATAAAAACACAAGTCAGTTTTACCATAACTACATCGTACACCTTGTATAACTAAAAGTAATTTTAAAGTATAGTGCTCTTATTCTAATCCAACTTTTATTTAAAACTTTTTTTCTAATGCTCATAATAAATGAGATATCGCCCGAGACATTTTTAATAACTCACACTGTATAGAGTTAGGTGACCCAATCACGTACGTATACTTTTAGCGTAAATAAACGAATTCTGATTTTTGGGGTTAAATCAGAAAATAAAAAAAATTGTTTTTTCAAGTGCATCATGTGACGTATCAAATGAAAGAGCTCGCTATATGAGAAATACAAATATATTTTTTTCATAATTTTTTTTTTAATTTGAAAACAAAAAATACTATGCGACTTGGCTTCTGTGGCCATTATCGCTATACATAACTTAGTGGTATTGCATAATTAGTGTATATTACATGTGATTACATAATTTTCATAATTTTAAAATGCATATTTTAAAAGATATTAAAAATAATATACGAAAATCGAGCATTTCCCCCCTTATCTCGAACTGAGTCAAACATTTTGAAAAAAATAGGGAATATAGAGACTCACTCGATAGTTACAGGAAAACCTAAACGAAAATCCTAAGTCTATAAATCCTCACGGGAAACAGAAAATAATTCGAAAATCGATCATCCCTCCTTATCTTCGTAACTACTGAGCCCAACATTTTGAAAAAATAGGAAATATAGGGCCTCATTCATAGTTTACAGGAAAACCTAAACGAAAATCCTGTCTTTGAATTTCCATGGGAAACGGAATAGTAGATATAATTATGAAACCCTCTCCACGCGAATCCGACTCGCTCTTGACCGGTTTTTTAATTATCTGTATACAATATTTACTGCAAAAAATGTATACTATAATAGTGTATGTACTATGTATGTACGTATTTGTACTACAAAATTACATATCTGGTCCAATTCGAAGCAACGGTGTACAGCAATTTGATAATTTTTTGAACAGCTTGTATAAAGTTCAAACATTACCTATTACTATTTATCATTAGTTAATGGTATACCTACGTCTATACATTATGCACATACATAATATGGATATCTATGATCAAAAATCAAAATCACTTATGTCGAATTTGTGGTAAAATAAAATTAATGAAGAATTAATTTCCCAGCTCATTTGCGATCCAGTTCTCTACATTTCAGTGCAATGGAAAGAGATAGCACTGCTGATCACATACCTCAAGACATGCCTTACTGCTTATAGAATATCTTCAGGCATCTTCTAATTAACTCTTAATTTTCCTAACTTATATACGACTGTCGGGATTCGGAAATGATAAGTCGGATGAAACTAATTTATCAACGTATATTCTGTAAATCTAAATAAACTCGAAACGGTAAGAAACCTCATCGTTTCGAGTTTAATTTCGATTTTAAGTGTACTTTGGTGAATGATTTTCGTTCGACTCGCTGTTTGTGACGCTCGTGTAGTAAGAAGATATTTCGAGGCACGCGATCGACTATGATATATTTTTTCACATCTGGGTACTTGCAGGATTTTTTTTTTTTATTCAGGACGAAAATATACATCAATTTGAAGAATACTCTAAAATGTGAAAAAAAAATTTAAAAAACCATTTGTTCACAAACAATGTGTGACGTCACATGCCATCTTGAGTGTTCGTTTCTATAGGACCATTATTTGCTTACAATAGAGTATTTTTTGATAAACCTTCCTCTTAGTTTTTAAATAGTACAAGCGCACGTTCTCCTGCATACTTATATGAAATGTAACTTCAAGACTCATTTCCATAGACACTTAGCTTACTTAATTTACAAGCTACAATACGGTAGATATTTTTGTTATTTTTAGACATAATGACGTATAACTTTGATAATGTAAACGCACGTCCCCCATACTTTCATTATATATGTGACGTCATGAGCAAAAACGCTTTTTAGCAGGCAGGGGTTACATAAATAAATCAATTTTCGAATTTATTATACAGGGTGACACATCTTAAACAATGCAGTGAAATATCTCGTAAACGGTACAAACCATAAAAAAATGTTTTATACAAAAATTATAGAGTGTCAAGGGGGACAGAAGACTATCATATCAGATTTAACATAGGTGGTGCTGTGAAGGTCAGGCGAAGGTCAGCTTCGATTTTTTAATTGCAACAGTGCATTTTTTTTCCAGAATACGATACAGTATTTAATAGTGAACAGTAAATTATTAAGGTACATATCAGCTAAAGTTAATAAATATTGAGATATTTTGAAATTAAATAACGGCCAAAATGAACGATAATTAGATAAATTATGACATAGCAGATAGCCATGATATTACGCACCGGCCTTCTTGGCTTGAATTCAATTCATAAAAGAACCGAATTGACAAATTAAATTTGCTATTTTATTTGTAAATATCTCAATATTTATTAACTTTAGCTCATATGTACCTTAATAATTTACTGTTTACTATTAAATACTGTATCGTATTCTGGAATAAAAATGCACTGTTGCAGTTAAAAAATCGAAGCTGACCTTCGCCTGACCGTCACATCACCACCTATGTTAAATTTGATATCATAGTCTTTTGTCCCCCTTGACACTCTATAACTTTTGTATAAAACATTTTTTTATGGTTTGTACCGTTTACGAGATATTTCACTGCATTGTTTAAGATGTGCCACCCTGTATACCAGAATGAAGTGGTTTAGGTGCCATTTTATTCATAATTCATTGCTATATTGATATTACCATGAGCTAGGTTACTTCTTCTTAAACTGTTTTTCCGTTTGGCCACAGATATATGCGGTTGATATAATTATACATTCTAACGAGCCGATATAGTTACGTCATACTCATGAGCCCATAGATGCACTTGCATAATGCACATTGCACATGACAAGAGAATGCATTCTACACTGTAATGTGTCAATCAGATCGCTTTTAAACAATGTCCGATGTATCTATTGTATAGCTTCTCTATTAATTAAAATAGGTTATGTATCTCCCAATCACATACAATAATTATTTATTATCATTAAGAGAACATAAAAACGAGCCTTTGCTATCTATTTCTTTAATTATACAACCATATTCCCTCCAAAGTAGATTCAGAGACGCCCTAAACTATCCGACTGCCTAAATGGTCGTGACTCGTGAACGAGTAAGGCGAAGACCTGGAGAAAGATTTGCTTCCTGAAAATATATCTCTGCAACTTGATGCGGGCGTCAAAACAAATTCACCTTCAAATTGCAGTTACCAAATCATCTTCAAATCTTCGTCATACTCTTTCACGAGCATCGAAATCGCACTTGGCCGTTTATTTTTCTTCAAAGAATACTGCCTTATAGTATAGAATACATGGGCTTAAAACATTCGACGCAGTTTTCTGAGGAGAAGAGCTGATTAGATTATGAAATCAATCGGCACAATATTCTAGAAGTTATTTTGAAAAAACATCGTTTTAACAATTTTTTGTCGGTCTTTTTGGAATTTCTCAAAATCTATGGGGCCGAATCGGTTCAAATTTTCAGGAAATCTAAGTTCAGTAGAACCCTTTTGAATGTCGCAAATCGCGATTCGATCGGTCAAGCCGTTCAAAAGTTATGAGAGGTTTACATACACACACACACACACACAGACATACTGACATCATCGTAAAAATAGTCACACATCACAAAACGTCGAGATCTGATAAAAACTCGATTTTCGAAAATCGGGGTGAAATCAATATCAATTCGAAGCCATCTCAATTTTTAACTTCCCGCTAAGAAAATTGAAAATTTTCAAAAATAGGGAAGTTAAAAATTGAGATGGCTTCGAATTATCATTGCTAACATTTCGTATTTTAGTTGGTAGTTTACTGTATTCTACAGCTGCACAAAATAGTTAAATCGTAAACCCATAGATTCACTTTTTTGCAAGTATCTTCTGCAAATCTAACACCTTGTATATCAAAGGGATATTCAGAATATCGACCTCTTGAAGCAATATATGAATGCTATTAAGTTACAAGTTGATTTATTCACGTTTTCGAAATGTGGACACAATCTGTGAGCAAGTTTTCGATTCTATATGGACGTGTTTCCACTAAAGTGACGTGACTAGGCTTGCCCCAAACAGTTCTAAAAATGGAATGAACATGGAACTTTTATTTTTGTTGAGAGGAACTAGTTCGCGGAAACATGCACGCGTAACTATCTAGTTCTAGTGTTTCACTAGCATCTTTAAATGAACAACAGACAAAATAGAAATCTTTCTTTAGTTCTAATTATTGTAATAGGAAAGTCAACCCTTTCTTTTCATTGATAACTTACGAGTGGAAGTGTTTAAAACTAGATTCAGAAAATGATCTCTTAAGATATGGGTTTTGTAACTAAAGTAAGTAGTTAAATCTCGAGGTGAAATCGGAACCATATTTCTCTAAAAAGCACCTTACTTCTAGGGAAAGGTACCAAACGTCTTCGACAGAGAATATATTTCCTGGAACTACATAGGTCTCTCATTTTATTGTTTTTTTTTTATTCGAGGTTTCAATTAATAAAAATGTGTAAATGTGCTACTATTTAAATCAAATACAAACATACATACATACATACATAATAATAATATGTAGGTACTTTTGTTCTAATAGGTATTGTTCTTTTGCGAAGCTACAAAAGTGAATCAAGAGCAAGACCTGTCTTAATTAAAAATAGCCAACATATAATCTGCGCTCTACTTCAAATTTCTAATGCCATATCTAAATTTTGGTTCTAGCTACGGCTCTAAATAAGAGTAAGGTACGAATAAATGTATTTATTTGTTTCTGGGTACACAACTATTAACTCTTTAAAAAATGAACAGATAGAATCGTATCCGTCAACTTCCTGTTAAACTGATTCTTCTAATTCAGTTGATTGGTACGACTTTTCAAGAAGTTACACAATAAACCAAATGTGGCTAAGATACGAACAAACAGATTTATCGACTTCCGTTTCTGCGTACACGGCTCTTTCAAACATATATAAGGATCGGATCGTATCCGTCAGCTTTAGTAAGGAATGAACAAACCTAGTACCTAGTACCTTCCGTCGATAGATACGGCTCTTCGATAAATTATGGGATAAACTATTACTGGCTGTTGAGACGTTAACGAAGTAGATTTCACATTACGACATTATGATGATGTACGCAGTGTATGCCATGATATGGGGGTCCGGGGTGCATAAGTTAAGTTGGCAACCCGTTATGACGCGACATATAAACTTTTCTCTTTTCTTAAACGAATGAATCAACTCGTCGTCTTGCTTTGATATGTTATTATTTCTGGCATCTTGTTCACTCAGTTGGACTGAAGGCATTTGTTTCTTCCCTTGTATGTATCTTTCTTCGCGGACAACATTCTATACAGTACTTGGTCGTAAATGGCGCAGGCCGTCCTTGTCGCACTTACAGTGTGAAATTCGATGTGATTCCACTCGAGTGTAGTATACCATAGCGTCGTACATATTATACGGTATCAGATACTACAATACAGTGGGTACTGCGCCCATCGCACTGATTCAATCACTTACTCATCAAGTTAGGATTACATGATCTAGTAGCCCTGAAATATTGCCTAAATATGGGGTTCATCATAAATGGTGATTTCAACTTTGACTGACAATGACTTCTAAATTTTTAAAGATATCGATATAAGATAAAAAGCATGATTTAGTGAGTTCTTTGCTTTATGAAAATACATATGTATTTTCAATTTTAATTTGATAATATAATAAATACAGATTGTTGCTAAAAAGAAAACTATGTTTTAGTGATGGGTTTCTAAGGCGACAAAAGCACACCACTATTCGGGCCCTTTTTCTGGCCATGGCTTTCCACCTACACGAAAGGGTATAGAAACAAATTAGTAGAGGGAATGAAGGGTATGATTTTTAGTAGGTACGATAGTTAAGGGACCACCTTCAACAATTTTCCACAAAATCCGTTTTGTTACCTTGTCTTTCCACTATTTTTCCTGTTTTGTCTAGACATAACCTATACTCTTTCCCACCAACAGATATACCTAAAAGTAGTCTCTATATTCTTGGACAAAAATAGAGGATTTACTTACTATAATTGATACGTAAATAGGTCCTTTATCCTTGTCTAAGATTACTATGATATATGTTGATGGGAAAAAGTAGAGTTATATATTTTGTTTGAATGATGCAAGCACAGAACACAGAATATGTATACTACCTACATAGATACTTATAACCTCACGAGGTTCACAGCACGTCCAAACTGGCAGACCGCATTACCCCATCTCGCTCTATCTACTTGCACGTATCCTGCGAGCGCCAGCATCCATCCTCGATCCTCCAGTAGAGCGGTAGCAGCAGGCCACACCAAGCACTTCTTCATTTGTTGACTCTGGGTACCCAACACCGTCTGCCATACTCCATACACACACACACACATACAAACTAATCAATACCTTTATGTCGGCTCTGGTCGGAACGGTTCGGCTCCGGGATCGGCATTCCAGGTTTCCGGTGAGAATATAATATACGGCTTTTTACACTTGTGCGAATGAAAAGCTGCTGTTACGAGGATTGCATACATACGCAGGTACTACGCCATTATGGATGCATGTGTATGTGTGTGAGTAACTGATCCGATCACGTGCTTTATGAAGAGGGAACCCTTAAAATAATTATTTACTTCACGTTTTGTATTCTAAAACTTACTCAACTCGTTATATAATACAGCACACCTGTACAATGTTCATGTCGACGCAATCAGCTAAACTCTAAAAAATAATTACGTATTATTTACACGTGGTGTTCCGGAGTTTATTCATTTTTTTGTAATATAAAAACTGCGTCCACTGTTCGCAGACGCATCTTTTTTCCATTTACAAAATCAGAACATATTGTCAATGGCGTATGTAGAACTTTGTTCGAGGGGGGGGGGCATGACTTATGAGAGTAAAGATGGGCATTCGGTTATCATACTCTAATTAGGTTTTAGGAACGCGTCGGATAAACGAATACAAACTTTAAAACTATATATTTCTATCAAAATATAAAAGTTGAAATAGTACAATTTAAATAATTTTCACTTGATCGTTATTTTCCAAATGTCAATTATTCATTTTTGTTGCCTATGAAACAGCGCGTCACAGGTCGGTACATCACTCCCCCTGCAGTGACTTGGTTTCAGTATTTTTTAAGGAAGTTTACAAGTCACGATATAGAACTTAATACAAATCGATCTGGGAACCGGACGGTTCTTCCGGAGCGCGTCTTCTTCGTGGGTTTAGTCGGCTCGTCAGATGGCGTGTTTGCAGTCACTGGCTTATTAACCTTGAGCTGCACCGGTATCTCGGTGCTCTTCTGCGTCGTCGGCTGGTAATCATCAGCTAAGAGACACCGTAACATCTTTTCCTCTCATGCTGGTTACAAAGAACTGGTCAGTTCACCTGACAACTGCGAATGGTCCTTCGTAGGGTTGTTGCAGTGACAGTTTTACGGCATCTCGTCGAATGAAAACATGAGACGCTGATGAAAGTTCTTTGCAGATAAAAGTCGCTCTGGTGCCGTGTCTGGAGGCTAGAACGGCCTGCAGCAACCTGAAATGGCGACGCAGTTCATCAATGAAACTGTTAGGACTGATGTTGCTAGCTGGACGAGGTGACAGAAATTCACCAGGAAGTTGAATTGTTTCCACATATAGACCATTTCAGCTGTCGTGGCTTTGAAGGCTGCTCTGAAGCCTAACATAACAATGGGTAGTTTGTCAACCCACTTTAGTGATTCATGGCGCTTGGTTGCAGATTTGACCTGGCGGTGTAATCTCTCCACCATGCCATTGGCTGCTGAATGATAGACAGTCGTCTGTAGGTGGTCGAGTAAGAGATTGGAACAGATCCGACAAAAATTGGCGTCCTCAGTCTGAGGTGATTTTGAGCGACACATCAAAACGTGGGATCCACCCACTGAAAAGTTATGTGGCCACAGTATCTGCTAGGCTGTCCTCTAGAGGGTAAGCTTCAGGTCAGCGAGAGAAGCAGTCTACAATTGTAAAGCAGAATTTATTACCTTGTGATACCGGAAGTGGGCTAACGAGGTCGATGTGTATATTATGTTCGAACCTCGAACTTCGCGTAACGAAACTATCAAGTGGAACTGTGGTGTGTCTTGTAACCTTGGAGCGTTGACATGGAATGCAAGCTCGTGACCAAGCTTTACAGTCTCTGCGGAGCGATGGCCAGATAAACGTGCTTGCGATGAGCTTTGCTGTAGCTTTTGCTCCAGGATGACTCAGATACAGTTTGTGCAGCGAGTGGTATACTTGACGTCGGAAGTGCTGAGTGACAAACGGTCGTGGAGTACCCTGAAAGACGTCACAGTACAACGTACATCTTAAGTTGGGTACATGCATTTTCTGAAGTTGTAAGCCAGAATCAGATTGCACAAATTTATTTAATTCTACGTCACCTGATTGGGATGCCGCGACCTCTTCAAAATTGATTAGTAGATCTAATGATTTAACACGGGACAGCATGTCAGCAACGATGTTGTCAGTACCGGAGGGTACCGGACATATATCGGATGTCCGTATAAAACTGAGCGATGAAATCTAGGTGTCTGAATTGTCTTGGCGAACACTTGTCTGGCTTCTGTTTGAAGGCGAACGTCAGAGGCTTATGATCTGTGTAAATTGTAAAGCGACGTCCGTCCAGCATGTGACGGAAGTACTTGATCGCCGAGTAGATCGCGAGAAGTTCTCTGTCATACATACTATACTTGCTTTGGGCAGCACTAAACCCTTTTGAAAAGTAGGATAGCAGTTGCCAACCCTAGAATGAATTCTGCTGCAAGACAGCCCCATTGCGAGGTCTGAAGCGTCAGTGAATAAACCCTAGGAAAGATTCGGGTCTGGATGCGCTGGTTGCGCGGCTTGGGCGATACCTTCTTTACAAGAATCAAAAACTTGTTGGAGAGCTGATGTCAAGATGACTGGCTTCGTTTCCTTGGAGTTAGGCCCTTTTAGGTATTCACTTAGATGTGCTTGACGCTCTGCGACGTTTGATATGACCCGTCGATAAAAATTAACTGTGCCCAGGAAATGTCGCAGCTTTTTAACTGTATTGGGAGGTTTATAGTTGATGATGGCCTCAATTCTCTCTTGTGGAGGTTTGATACTATTAGCCGAAATAGAATAACCCAAGAAAGTTACCTCTGATTTCCCGAACTTGCTCTTGGCTACATTGATAACCACGCCGTTCTTTCTTAGGCGCTCGAACAGAACACGAAAGTAGTCGATGTGTTGGTTTTCGTTCTCTGAAGCTACCTAGATGTCATCAATGCGCGGAAAGCAGAAGTCTAAGACGGCTGTGATTTCATCAATTAAACGTTGAAATGTTTAGACGACTTTCCATAACCCGAATGTCATAAATGGAATCCTAATGGCGTAATAATGGCAGTTTTCTCGATATCTTCCGGTATTACCGGAATTTAATTAAATGCTCGAACAAAATCAATTGTTGAAAATACCTTTTTTCCTTGTAGGTTGCCTGTGCAATCTTGAATGTTTCTAAGCGGATAATTATCTGGTATTGTGCGGTCGTTGAGACTACGATTATCTCCGCAAGGTCGCTAGTCGCCTGACATTTTTAGAGTTAGGTGGAGTGGTGAAGACTAGCTACTTTCTGAACGACGAGCAATTCCCATTTTTAGCATGGTTTCAAACTCTCTCTGAGCGATCTTAACTTCGTCTGGTGCGAGTTGACGTGGTTTACTAGTCACTGGAGGACCTGGCGTCGTCGTGATATAGTGCCTGGTCGAATGTTTAATATCACTAAATGTACCGTCAAGTCTTGTTAGACTTGGATACTTCTTTAATAGCTCGACACACCTGGTCGAACCAGAAACAAATTTTTTTTGCGTTATTGTTTTGTCAGATGCTTGAAAGCCTAGTGTTGAAATACTTGTAATACAGTCAATAAGTTATGGTTGCGCATATCGACTAGTAAATTGAAGAGTGATAAGAAGTTGGCTCCGATTATGGGTTTGCTAACGTGAGCCACCACGAAGCGTCATGTAAAATCGCGACGAAGACCAAGATTGACTTGAATGGTCAAGAAACCATACGTATCCATTGGAGTTCCATTTGCTGCGTACAAGATATACTCAGATTTCGCACGCCGATTGCGTAGATATGATTGTGGATAAACGCATAAATCTGACCATGTATCGATAAGAAACTGAATCTTAGATGTCTTGTCGATAACGAATAGACAGCTGAGCTTATGGGTATCGCTTGCCACCACTAGCGACTCCCTGTGGCGTTTCCTTGAGTGAGACTGCAACAGGCATAATATTTTCTTGCATCAGCCCCGAAGCGTCGATGATACCAGCACAGGCCGTTGGTATGTGAATGTGACGTGTCGCTGGATGGTGTGGAATCACGGTTTTACTGCGAAGATGGCGTTTCGCGTCGCTGCAGTTGGACCGTGTGCGTGACCGAAAACGACGTCTGCTTCAACTTGCTTAATAAGTTCCATGACTTGATTTGTCAGAACTGAATAATCAGTGGCCAATGTACTTGCCACCTGATGGCGCGGAACGATTTCATGTATTTTGTCAGCGAGTCTTTCAAGATCATCGAACGATGCATTTGGCGAGATGTCAAGATCGCTTGTGTAGATGCTGGCATACGATTTAACCTCAAAGTTCTCACCGTGTCATGTGGCATTGTGATGTCTGCCAGTTCTTGTAGCTGACGAAGAAATTGCGATAGCTTGCGGTCACCGAGTTCTTCGTGATCAAGAAGGCGTCGTATTTGTTGTTCTCTGGACGCTGATAAATACTTATTAATTCTTGTTTTAAGTGTGTGTAAGCATTACCTTGCGGTGGATTTCTTATCACGTCTTGCACTTCGGCTGCAGTTTTCTGATCAATATGTGTTATTACAGTGTTAAATTTTCTTGCGTTACTTTTTATTCCGCTTAATAAAATTATGCCTCTAACTGATCGTACCAGAGAGCCGGATTTTCTGGCCAAAACTGTGGTGGACGACATGTACTAGACCGATTTCAGTTTCTATAGTTTGATTTGCCTGTATTTGTTGGAGCAGCTGCCGTTGTATTTAAAATTGTTGATTTTCCTCACTTTGACCCGCTTCGTTTGGGGTGCTCGTCCGAGGATTAGATTCCTCGTTATCAAAGTCAAGAAGGCTCTGTTCGTGATTATCCATTATAATAATTTTAGTGAACAAAAAAATTTTTTCTTGATGTGAAACATTTAATGGCGCGCTTATGGGAGTAAAAACGTTTTAATGGCACGTTGCGTCTGACTACAAACGTCGCGTCTGGCCACCTACTGCATTACACTGTTATATACTCGCTATTTACACGTGTATGTGAATATCTGTATATTGGAACGAATTTAGACAAGAGAGCGTCGTTCCGAGCTGTTTTAATACCTTATCCGTTAGTAATTTTAAAAAATTATTTGAATCGTCAAATCGCGAGGTTAGAATAGTTTCTAGCTTCAAACATTATAACATCAATTAGTTAATTCTGACAAAACTGTTAAAAAATAATAAAAAAAAATTTTTTTCTACTCTTGTAAAACATAAATACTTTTCAGTGTTCAGTTAATAAATTTAAAAATCAAAATTCACACATTACAAAACAATGCTAATACCTATGTGTTTTATTTGTATTATGAATATATGTAATACTCCTATATTGCTAGCGCCCGTAAGTGGAGTATCAGGCCGCAAGTGAGACAGCAAATGACTGTTTCTATCTTTGTCAAGAAACCCATCTCGTTGTGCGCAAGCGTTGGAACTCTCGTGGGGGAATTGGCAAGTCTGGTGGGGAAAGCCTGTGGGGATATTATCACACAATATTTATAATAATAATTATGTTCGTTGTTGGTATTGATATTTATTTATTTCCAAATAATTAATTTACAATTTTCTATTTTACTTTTCATTATAATCTTTTTTTACTTGTCAAAATCACTCTAGTTACAGCATTATTTTGGATTGTTGATCGCTACAAGCCTCCTCTGCTCGAAGCTTAAAGCCTAGTAATTATAGTAAACATATCTTTGTATTCTCGGACATGCGCATAAGTCTCGACGTCTTTTGAGAGAGACAGACATATATATGTCTGCACCATAGGCTTTTCGCCAGACTCCAGACCCCGACAAGCAATATAGGAGTATTACATATATGGTGTTATGACAATTTTACTGTTCCTGTTGACGGCATTTGAGCTCTGATGATGTAATTATATATTGCGAAACGTTAGCTAATAAATGCATTAAAACAGTAATCGCATTTCAATTGGATCCTAAAGCCACACATTGAGTCATTTGTCTATAAAAAATTTATCATAATATCATCAGGATCACCACAGTTTCTGTTTTTAAATTAAAACAGATCCTTATCAATTAGAATAACAAGGTTCTAACTGCACTTAAAAAAATATTGTGGAATAAGGTTCTATCTGTCATTACGTTTCATGTATAACCTTCACAAAATTCATATATTTTGGCGCCTTAAGCGAGATTCTTAAAGTATAAGGTGGTAACTGGTACGGGTGTGATCGGACTGCTTGAGGTACGGAGTTCTATTAGCACGTCTCTTGAAACCGCGGCAGCATTCGAAAACGTGAAGGTGCGCAGATAGAACCTTATACTTTGGTTTAGCTGCAGTTAGAATTTTTTTCTTTCATTGTTTAGACGTTATAATTCTTTATTGTAAGTTGTCAGAAATTTTCTTTTGTGGTGAATTATTATGAAAATGTCTCAACAACTACTAATTCATTAAAATAAAAATTTAACTTGTCTTTGTTTTAATGAATTTTTATAATTAATGCAGCTTCAAGCAACAAGATAGAACCATATCATCTCTATTTAATCTGAAAAACTAGGGGAATCAGATTCTATATGCACTTTCTTATCTCAAAAACTTTAAAACTAACCTAAAATGTGTACATTGTTTACTACACAATTGTAGTTTGTGCTCTAGAATGATCAGTTACATAATTATTACAATAAGGGTGTTTTAATTTAATTATTTAATGCCCATCTAACATTGATCACCCATTTTCTCGAAATCATGCTTGATGCAGTTAGAACCTTGTTATTCTAACCCCGCGAAATTTTAAAAATATCAATAACTTTAAAACGATTGATTTTACAGACAAAGTGCCAATTCAAAGTGAGTCTAGAAATTTAAACTAGCTACCCTGTTTTCGATCACGACTCTTCCCCCTTTTATCATATCGTAATGAAATATAGATGCATATAAATATAGCACTCGCCAAGAAGTAAATTTTTCAAAACACTTTTATGGTTCTCGAGTTTTGAGATAACATAAATACAAACTTCTTCTTTGATGTAATAGTAAAGAATATAGATGCACATAGAATAGTCGTCCAAATTTATAAATATAATAATTTATAAAAAATTATTTACAAATTTCAAAGTATTGTGATTTTTGTTTGTATTTTTAATGATTGTATTTCAATGATTTTATGATAAACGATTTGCGATCATTGTAAAAAAAAACAATGTTAATTTGCAAAAAGCTCTAAGCTCAATGACATATTACTGTTAGACAATGGAAGTTTGAAAATAAATACAGAAATCGTGTAAAGAATAAAAAGCAGTGGTGAAGACTAAAATTGTTGAAGAAGTGAAATAAGTGTCATTTGTAAGAGAAGTGATGTACCGTACGTATATATAGATATAACATAAGCTGGCTAGCCAGAGAAAATCAACTAGAATAAGAAGAAATGGGAGATGAGAGAAGAGTTGGGAGGATAGCGCGTAGTATACAGGGATCGGACCTTAGGGAAGTGAAGTTATATGCGGCTACGTGTTTACAGATCGGCGATGTTAAAACTTTGATACAGATTGAAACTAAAACCTTATTGTAATGCGGAAAACGTTGGGAAAACGGAAAACTCTGAAATATATAAAATAGTAACAGGATCTCGGTTTGTAATTTCGTTTTATGCGGCGTGTTATTTGAACCGCGTTCAAAAAAAGCCACTAAAAAGTAAAAAATAAAACTTTTTATAAAAAAAATTGAACCTTCCCCAAAAAAAGTCACTAAAAAGAAAAAAATATTAAATTTTGAGGTCGGCGAAATTTAATTATTTGTCTCTTTTTAGTGGCTTTTTAAAGAAGATTAAGTTTTTTCACAAAAATCCAGTATAATTGTTTCATGCATTAATATTTATAAAAAGTTTTTTATTTAACTACATGGTGAGAAATCCGGTTTTTCCTACATTAGAATATTATAATGATTATTAGTCAAATGTTCTTTTCTAAAAAAGTGCTAATGTTTTAATGTGACTAAGAACTATATCTAATAGTCAATATCGAAGAGTTCTTAGTTACAGTCTTTTTTGTGCAGGAACCCACTGCCGTATTCGTAATGACCATCTTTCGTTTCCCATTCGTCTCATATGGCCACGCCGCAGTTCAGTTGGATTATTTTGCAGTATTAACGCCAGTAGCGAATTTCAAGACCAATAATTTTCTTTTTAAATTCTTGGTTGATCACTCATGTGTTTCTGAACCATACAAAGTCACACTCTAGTGGGGAAGTTTCTCGGTATTACATGCCAATCTATATTTATCTATCTAAAACCATCAGCGAATTCCATCTGAACCAATATCCCATTCTGCAGTGTGGCGCCTGACAAGAGTTACATATCGCCTCGTAAGGGGACTACGCCACTCGCTAAACATATTCCTCTCCTTTATACACACACGAATATTGCAATGCATCATCCTTGTTTTGTTTCAAACCAGAATAGAGAGAGATACTGACCCTTAGTGTGTCTGGATGTATGTGTGTTTCGTGTGTCCTGCCTCTCCCCCACCTGAGTTCTCACCATTATACACCCCATCATTTCGGTTGCCACTAAATCCGTATATGCTTTTACAACAAGCAGACCCGAATTTGGCGAGATTTTGAATTACAGTTCATGATAATAGCTGGTAATATGTAATCATAATTGTTTTATTCTCGCGAATTATGAATAATTATTAGCTTTTACCTGCAGTTTCGCTTACATTTTGATATGAACCTTATCTTAAGCTGAGCGTAGCCAAATAAAATGTACCCTGTAAATAAAGTTTAGATGCCAGTAGATTGTGTACCAAGTTTTATTAAAATCGACGCAGCCGGTCTCGAATGATACTAGTTCAAATGGATAAATGCCCTAAAAATCCGCCAAAAAATGAAATTACAGATAGAAATCTCGTTAATATTTTTATGTATTATTATTTCGAACATTGGTTGTGACAGGGCTAAAATCATGCAAGAATCTATTACACTGGACAATGAGAAGTATGAGCAAATCACTAAAAAAAATCGAGAGCCTACAAACTATAAATGATAATAAATACAAATTTTAACACGGACGCCGTGAGTAAATACACAATTAAATGAATGCATAATGACTGCAAACAGTATATGAACAGCTATTGTAAGAACAATGATGTAACACAATGCTGTAATCAGGAAAAATTCTGTGGAAAGTTTAGGGTTAGAATCCCTACGGTGACATAGGTTTGAATTAATGAATTTTTCCTGATTACAGCATTGCGTTACGTCATTGTTCTTACAGTAGGTGTTCATATACTCTTTGCAGTCATTATGCATTCATTTAATTATAAATGATAATGTTGAAGAGCTAAAAGTCAAAATAAACAAGCAGTATGCAGAAATTGATAGTTTAAATGAACGACTGGCCAAGCAAGAATAATATACGAGGAAAAATCAGTTAGAAATAACTGAAATTCCAAATGGCATTAAAGAAAAAGGCGTAGAAGAAGTGGCCATCAAAGTTGCAGCAGCACTAGGCGTCTCAATTGGTTCACAAAATATTGAGATTGCTCATAGAAATCGAACAAGACGGAGAAGTGGCCACGAACCAATTATTGTATCCTTCTTCGATCACAAAATACAAGATCTTTTATACAGCAAGAGGTACATTCTAGTCCCCTGCAACAAGATAGGGGGGGTCAGGACAGGATCATCGCATTTACATTAGTGAGCCAATGTGCGCTTATTGCAGAAAACTTCATTATGAAGTGAAAACTTTAACTAAACAAAATGGGTATAAATTTATATGATTTAAAAATAGTAAAATTTTTGTTCGAAAATCAGAGACAGATACGGCGATCTCAATAATACTAACTACAACGAAATATCTGAAAAAATAAAATAAATTACATTGTTTGCCGCTGGTAAATAAAACAATTAAACGGCAAATCGTTATTTATGCATTTAGGAAATTAGAAATAAAAAATATATAAGTATTAATAATGGACAAATATTTTTTTCTATGTAATTTAAATATGGTATTGGTTGTGCATGTACGGAATTTTTCTTGTTTTTCTAACGTACGTTTTATTTTTTAATAATCATATACTTTTTTTTCGTTTTTCTTTTTTTTTTATTTCAGATATTATACGAAAATCTTATTCCAGAATATAGATGACATAAACAATGAAGAGAATATTGTGTCAAATAATGATGCAAATTATGCACGGAGATCTGTATGCTTCTCTTCTGAACTATCAATTAAAATACCGAACTTGAACATTCGAAGCGTCAATAAAAATTTTGATGAATTCATCATATTGTTAGAAACCACTTGATTTAGATATAATGGTTCTGACTGAATGCTGGTTAAAATCGTCATATACTCACCTCAAAAGAAATTAAAGGTTATACCAGCGCCCATACAGAACTAATAATTATACAATCAAAACGACGGTGTAATTGTATACTACAAAACTAATTTAAATATCATAGTAACTGAGCTAATCATACATCACTCTAATTGCTTACATCTTTCTTTTAATAATTTTATACTTTTTTCCATATATCGATCCCCAGCCGATAATAATATTCTGCCAATCCTTAGTGACCTTCAACAAATACTAGACAAGCAGACAGGACGTGATATCATTATTGCGGATGATCTTAATATTAACATTTTGGACATAAATAACACCCATAAGCTGATGATTACCTTGACCTCCCTAAATCTTCTCCAAGCTCCAAAAATGTCGAAGACCTTCGGCCAGAAACACATTAAATTCCTTGCTCCCAAGTTAAACAATATATTTCCCATGGAGTATAAAATGATTGCAAACATTAAAAGATGTATAGATTGATAACACGATGGCTACTGGAAAATGTTAGCGCACAGATATATATAATAGTATATATAATATAATAGTATATGTAATCTATGCTATAATTAATTAGGTTATAAATAAGGTTATATAGACTAGACATTCTTTTATTTTACTATGTATTCATCAATTCCGCGACGTTTCAATAATCAATTAAATAATCAATTGATCGATTTAATATCAATAATTTCTACCTATATTTTGCATTGTTTTTTTTTCTCTTATTTCTTTTTCCAACTTATTCTTATTCTTAATGCCCGATCAACAATATATAATTTTTGTACTCCCACCTTAGCACTGGCTTGCCAAGTTGGGTGGGAAAATTCTAAATTCTAAACATCATTTGTTAGTAAAAAAAATGTATTATTAAAAGGAATAAAAATAATAAAAAATAAAATATTAATGAGTAGCTATTCACTGAACTAGAATAGCCGAGTTCGTAGGGATGGTGTTGTCTATATGATATTTTCATACCTCATCTCCTAGAAATCCCTTTCCAGGTTCAAATCTAAGACCGTAAAAGCATCAATTAGATTTTCGATATATTATTCAAAATAACAATAAATTCATGGTACCTAACCTTAAATAAATATCATTTAAAATCCTCATTTTGGACACCATATAGTGAGTTGTTCAGTCATTTGGGGCTTTGTTTATATAATATGTAAATATTTATGTAGATTTATATTACACTTATAAATGTAATGTACATATTACATGAACATATCTACCTTTGTATGGAATATGACGGGTAGAAGGTTATCTTTGTAATTCCCTCACGTTAGTGCTAGTTTTGAATTCTGTCAGATTTGTTTTGAAATATCTTTTGACCAAACTGAATTTCTCATTCCGAGATGAAAAATAATAAAATAGCAGATGAGTTTTTATTAACGTTCTTAAGTTTCTGTGTTATGATGAACTTGATAAATTGAAAAAAATATAGTATTGTTAAACATTTATGTAAGTACTGCAGAAAAAAAAGAATGAATTCTGTTCAAGCTCCTTAGTATTTTGCCAGAAAAACGTAAATTTGTAATAAGATAATGCTTCTCGTTAGCTTGTAACAGTTCTGGAGTGACGCCCTCGCACGCCATTCTTGGATATTGCAAGTAAAAGATTCTCCTCAGCGTGCTAAAAATTCCTAGAACAAAGAACAAAGTAGATGCAATTTAGATCATATTATGCAAAATAAACCAAAAAATTTCGAATCGGCTAAAATTTCTATTCTGAGCATTTTTTGTCAGGACAGCCGCCTATTCGTATTCAAATAACTCGATCGACGAATTTTTCACTGCACGTTCCAAAATACCCTTAACTTTGAGTCTTTATTATGAGTCTACCTCTAGAATGAGCCATTTTCCTGAGAGTAGTCCTTTCAATTATCATTTATCCACGAGAGGCAGTACTTGTGGTAGAGACAAACATTATTTAAGTATTCCCCATTAGTGTCGTATCATTTTAGTGGTATAACTTAATTATATAATAATAATTTGTTTAATAATTTTAAATAATTAAGTTATACCACTAAAATGACATGACACTAATGGGGAATAAATAATGTTTAACCCTACCACAAATGCTGCCTCTCGATAATTGAAAGTCTCAGGAAAATCGCTTATTGACTGATTCGAAAATGAAATATTTATTATGTAAAATTGAATGAAAAATATTTTTAATTATGCCTAATTTTATTGCCATGCTTCCGCTGGGGGTGGTTTTTTACAAAAAAATTCCTCCTACCTTGAGCTAGGGACTAGCTAGATTCGTGAATATTATACATTTTTAGAATTCCTTGCTTCCGAACGAAACCCTATTACTGAGCCTACGATCTCCGTACGTCCGTCCGTCTGTCAAAAGGTGCTATCTCATAAACGGTAAGAGGTAGCTAGTTGGAATTTTTACAGATTGTGTACTGTTGTGGCATGAATCCTGGCAAATAATAATTAGAATTAGATAATCTATTAATTTCAATAAATTAATGTTTTTTATTGTACCAAACACTGACTGCAGCCGTACTTATATATACTGTACTATAGACTCAATAGAGCGTATAATGTCATCGTTCGACTGGTTCAGTTGGTAGAGCGTTCTACTAAAGATATAAAGGTCACTAGTTCGATCCCGGGTTTCGATTTGCAATATTTTTGTTTGTTTTTTTTAATATGCATGTCGCATTTCAGCCGCTTCGGAATTTTTTAAGTTATACTTTTTTATGGACGTTGTGCGCTTGGCCGCAGGGGAGTAAACCTAGAAAAAACTTGATCGTCACGTCACCATCACCACTTTTTCTATTTATTTTTTATTTTCAAAATTTTTATATCAAATGGGCATACGATTTTTGGTGATTTTTTAAAGTATAACTTCAAACGCGTGTACATAAGTACACGCACAGACATTTTTTTTGTTGAGAAGCTAGAATTTTAAATTTACCGTTGTTTCCATGGTATTCATTGTTAAAAGTACTTTCAGTCGTACCAGAAACCGAGCATAAGTGTATCTACTATACAATCTGTAGGTATATTTTACGAGAAAGTTGATTATTCCGAGATCAAAATACATTGCTTTGATTTTCTTTGGCTAAAGGAGAATTTTGAACCAGATCATGAGCACTTATAAAATAGAGAATCTGGTTGAAATTAGGGATTAGAGAGTAGAAATGATGTGCATTTAAATATACCCTGAAAGCTCTTGGGGTGTCACTGATTAATTAATATTAGCTACAGCAAAGACTACGCTACTGGGATCTGTAATCAGCGTAAACTTTTTTTTCTAAATAATACAAAAAATATTTGGCACAAGTGACTTTATATTACTTTTAAAGTTAAAAAATCCTGTAACAAATAGTATATAAGAGTCATTATAGTAGCATTTGAAAGAAAATGTATGGCTAGTTAAATATGAGACATGAAAAAAACAACAATAATTATTATAGTGCAGTGTTTTTGTTCTCAGATGTAAGAAACTTGTGCTCCTTGAATGTATCACAAATTAATTATTGGCATCATCGGAAACTACTGAATCTCTTCTAAACGAAAAAAAATACAGAGGTTGTCCTTTAGCTAAAAATGAAATATATAATATGTTATGTTATTTTGATACAACAATGGACTTTGGCTTGAATATAGCGGAGATAGTTGGAATGCCGTTGTCTATAAGGCTTTTCTATTACAATTTACAACTCCCCGCTTACCACGTTTTGATCGAAGAATTGGTGAAAATAGGCACTGATACTAGAGAACCAGATAGCCCTGGAAATGTGTGGTCTTATTTAAATGAATAAATAATAAAAAAAGGATAAAATATTACCTTAAACAAAGAAAATTTGAGGTAAAATAAAAATAAAGAACGCGGTCTCATTTATTTTGGCTGACTTTTTTCGATAAATATAATTTTTTGAAGCCACCGACTTCCAGAACAATCTGGAGCTAATATCAGTTTATATTTTCAACGTTGCCAACCGCTTAACCATATTGCTACAACCACTCATTGGCCGAACATACGTTCCGACTCATTTCATCGAAGAAATAAAAACGGCCATATTGGATCCAGATGATGTATTAGTCAGCTTCGACGTGGTCTCTCTATTTACCATGGTTCCAATCAAATATATAACTGAGATTTTTCCAGATGACATCAGAGTTCTGTTCTGACACTGCCTCACGACAACATATTTCCAGTATATCGGTGAATTTCTATGAACAAATCGGTGGAGTTGCGATGGGAAACCCATTGAATCCGGTAGTTGCCAACTACTTCATGGAGATAATAGAATTACGATCATCAGACAAAAAACCATCGTGTTGACTTCGCTACGTTGACGATACCTTTATAATATGGAGCCACGAAGAGCAAGAACTGGAAAGATTTTTTAACAACGTATAACTCTATAAATCCCAGAATACAGTTCACGATGGAAAATGAAATGAATAAACAGATAGGCTTCCTAGACGTATTACTGGAAAGACAAGACAATAGAAAGCTGGGACATAAGGCCTATCGTAAGCCGACACATACAGGCTATTATATGAACAAGGAGCCAAACCACCACCCAAGACACTAGTAAACAGAGCAACACGAATATGTGACCCGAAATATCTCCAATCGGAACTATAACATCTGAAAAGAGCGCTACAAAACAACGGATACAAACTGCAAGAAATAAACCGAGCCATACGCCCAAGAAGAACAGCCATCCCGGAGAACGCAGAGCAAGAAATTCAAAGTGGAAGAACGTATCTACCATACATCAAGAACACAATGGATCGCATGGGCAAACTTCTGGAAAAGTACAAGATCAAGACTATCTGCAAGCCAACGAGAAAGATTCAGGAATGCCTAAGATCTGCCAAGGACACAAGAGATCCACTTGCAACACCTGGAGTATTCCGCATTCCCTGCAGCTGTGGATCAGTATATATTGGGACAACGAAACGAAGCATAAATACACGTATAGCAGAGCACAAGAGAAACTGTAAACTGGGACAAATAGAAAATTTTGCTATAGCTGAACACACATTGACTCTAGACAATCACAAGATCTTCTTTGAAGAAACCCAAGCTATAGACCAAACATCGAGTTACTACCCACGCATATACAGGGAGGTCATAAAAATACAAAAACACAAACAGAATTTCAACCGAAAATATGAAGGCCTGAATCCTAATAAAATCTGGACACCAGTACTCCGACATACCAACCAATGACCAATCGCACAAGGACGGTTCGACCGAACAGAGAACACACTGGCACTAAGCATAAAAGAAGGGAGGACCCCAGTCGTTGACACACTTACCTGTGAGCCGTCAAGGAGGACACTTCGACTGCTGCCACGTTGCCTTTGAAAATGTCTACCGCAGTTGTAGACGAAACGTCAGGTAGAAATACTATCGGACTACGACCTACAAGCCCGGAAATAAGATAAAACATTTCAATAAAAATAAAAGGTATTTAAAAAAAAATCGGACCCATTACAATAACTTCCAATGGGTAGTTAAAAATAACTTTTTTAGCTATTAGTACAAAAAATAAAATACAAATTTCAATGCAGAGTGTAACCTGATGACCTCCACGTTAATTATTTACAGTCTATAGTCTGTACTTTTTGTGCATAGACAAAATATCGTTGTCAATATCGTTTTGGGGTAGATGTGCCATTTCTGCTGTTAGAAGCTTCCTGAATCTAAAAGCATTGTGAATGTTGCCGATATGTGGAGTGATTCTTCTTTGAATCATATCCCACACATGCTCTACTGGATGCAGGTACGAGAATTTTGCTGGCCATGGTAATACAATTCCCTCGTTGGTCAACCAGTTCGTCACAATACGCGTGACACGTGGACGAGCATTGTCATGCATAAGACGGAAGTTTTGACCAACAATGGATTGAAAAATATTTCCAAATATTGCTGAGCTCTCAGAAAACCATTTAGAAAAATGAGCTCGGTTCTATCGTCAATCTCTGTACGGGTGTATTTCCTGGAAGTGCCTCAAACGTTCCATATTTCCGGATAGTCTCCATACTTTTGTCTGACGAGAATCTAGATAAAATTCAAATGTAGACTCATCAGTGTACAAAACTGTTGCCCAATCATTTCCATCCCAATTTTGAAGATCTTGACACTTGCTCCATGATTGCTTTTAAAGAGAGGTGTGCATCTGAGTGGTCATCGAGAATGGAAATTGGTGTTGTGGAGACGATTTCATACAGTATCTCGGTTAACGAGTATGTTATACGTCACCTATAACTCTATAACTAAGTCAAGTGCTGTAATTAATTTCAGGTTGTCTTCTAGCAGGTAAAACCAAAAATCTGTCCTGAGTTACTGTTGAAGAGCGTCTATGGCTTAGTCACTAAGAAAAAGCACTGTAAACTGAATGATCTAGAAATGTACCAGACAATTTAACGCAGCATAGGAATTCCATTTTTTTTATGTATCGTGTTTATCAAATGTTTAATATGTAGATTTAATGTGTTTTCAGAAAAGTCTATTCGGCCTTGAGCATTTGAACTAATAAATAGGTACGTTAATGTATAAATTCAAAACGATATACAAAATTTTATTACGGTTTTGTAAAAATATCCTTAGACATTTCTTGTGTGTATTTTTGATAAAATTGAAATGGGTACGTTTTTCTCCTATCTAGGCCGAAAGTTCGTACTTTCGTCTCTGCCAAGCGGGAACAAAGTCGCTCTATATTCCCGTGGTACGGACAAGTGCGCGTGCGCAATAGTACTTATGCCGGCTATCACGCACCTACTTCTGTCTCCCACACATTAAAATTATTTCCTTTAAAATTATTTTTTAATAATTTTAATAATATAATAAAATAAAAATAATAATTTTAATAATTTTTTTTTTTTCAATTTTGCGAACTTTTGGCCTGGCAGGAGAAAAAATAGTATGCGCAACACGGGAGGAAATTACTACATCTCCCCCCGCGTATTTGCCACCCTCGCCTTCGGCTCGGGTGGCAATTTTATACGCGGGAGGAAATGTAGCACTTTCCTCCCTTGTGGCACAATGTACTATTACCAGCTCTCTGGTTAGAACTTGGGATTGGGGGTTTGTAATAGATGGAGACACGAGAAACACCAAATACATAACGGAGAAAATTTACATGTTTCCATGTTACTAAATAGGTACAGTAAGAGACAAAATGATTTTTTTAGAGCACTCTGTATCTTTTCGTAGATAGATGCTATATCCGTTTAATGGTAAACCGTATTAAGCACTTCCGGTGTGGCCAGTGCAACGTACATAGACTAGAGACGCAGAACTGCCCTAAACTAGTACTATAGTCTTCCGGAAGTGTCATGGCTGTTGTAGTGCTTAGTACCTACCTACAATAGCAAGTACATACACACTGTCGTACCACGTATTACAAGTACAGTATGTTAGTTACTGTTGTAACGTAGGTACCTACATAGTATAGTACTAGTAACTATAGTATGGTTCGGAAATATGTAACAGAAAGTAACTCATGCACTTATATCTTATTTTCGAACCGTACTATAGATGAGTCTATTCGCTGTGAGCTTCTACACTGGGCGCCGCCTATTGGTTCGAAAAAGGCATCTTTGCTGTAACTTTAGTATGCGAAATTATAGGAAAGAGCAAAAAATTCGCTTATTACTTGAAATTGAGACAATACCTCCAAATTTTCTAATTGTATTGTAAACATTAAGTGAATATATTCTTCAAAAATTCAATGTAAGTAAGCAGTATTATTCATAAATATTTATTACTTTAAGTTATTAGGACTATGTAGAGGTTATGTTTCCACATTTTGTTGCTGTATTAGTTTAGGTCCGAACCATATTTGTAACCTGCTTAGATATCGAGTTGCTACATTTCTCTTATATTTAGTTTTAAGTTCGAACAATTATTATAAGATTCGTTTATTATCAACTCAAATTGCCATACAATAAAATTACATTCTTTAATTATCTGTTCTTTCACTGCAACACTACAACACGTTCTCATTAAAAATACAGCATTAACGCATAAAGTCGCCGCATACAGCGCTCACGAAAAACTGCTTATCCCCTCCTTTTCGAGGCTCACAACGAATAAAGAGTGTGCTAGTAACGCCGAGGATTTGAAAGACGTCCTTCTTGTAAAATTTTGGATTGAAAATGTAGTACATTTTTTTACATTTTTAGTTTGGTAGACTTTGGGACGATATTCATTCAAAAAAATTATTAAAATATTTTATCGACATTAAATTGAGTGTCGCAGTTCATTCTATTTGTCTTTCTAATTTTTTTATGGCCCACTTGACAATTTTATAAGAAACCCAATTTAATGTCGATACACATTTTACTATTTTTTTCTAATTAATGTTACACCAAAGTCAACTTGTTAGAAAAATATCATTCTATTCAAAAAAAAATCTTTACCAGACTGTCGACTGAAAAAAAAAATGTGTTTACAGTCATTTGAAAAAAAACAAGCTGAGTATCGCTTGACATTGGGGGTGTGAAGTTAGCCTCGCAACTTTCGAAAAAATATTGACGTTGAAAAAAATTAAAATTAGGGCGGTTTTGTGGTATTTCTAGAATGATTTCTTTCATTTTTTTGTTTTTTAAAATTGGACAACAAAATATAACGGAGTTATGACTTGAGGCGTTTTTAGAAAACATCCTGTATATACACGGTACGACGCAATACAGTCAGTTCAGTTAACTCCTTTGTGTGCTGCAAATAGAAATGGAACGTCCGTCATGGACAGTAATAGGGACCCTCACACAGTGACGACAAAAACGAGTCTCGTTGGGCAATTTCAAATCTTTTACCGAACGTACACATTGATGGAATCCGTAAAATTCAAGTTTATCTTACAATGTCGACGCGACGCATTGACTAGGTCAACAGAATTTAAGGTAGTGAACTCTATAGTTATTATTCCGAGGTGAATTTTTGAAAAATAGCCCTAAGGATCAAGAAACATCAGTATTATTGTTTCATGATCATTGCCAAAAAGTAGGAGAATTTCATTGAAAATTCACCTCAGAATCACTTCTAGGATCTGTCTACATTAAACTGTAGCAATTCAATCAAAATTAGTAATTATATCGGTTCTTACTAGTTTTTGTAACACGTAGGGTCGTATTCACTATGTATTACCACTGATGGTTTTATAGGTTGTGGATAGTCAGCTAGTCTGTATACAATATTTGAAACCACTTAAGTCGGCTCCAGACAACATGGCCAACGTATGCCAATGTTGGCGAATGTATCGGCGACCAATGTTGGGCATGGTTGAGCGCATGTGTGATCTGAACTCCGCCCCTAATAAAGACAATTATTATTATTTGAATAATATCTCCTGTATCCACACGACAGGATTCTGTTTGGCCAGTGTTGACCATGCTTAGCACACCCAGTGTTTAGCGAATATACACCAACATTAAACAAAATGTATAGCGAAGATGGCGCAATTGTTACAAGCGCTTCAGAGGTTTCTTGCACCCGCAGCTCTTAATACGAGTACATACCTCGTGCAACTTATAAATCACAATAATAGACACACACTAACAAACACCGCGTAGTGAAAACTGTCCACTGTCCAGTTGTCTCGATGAAAACAAAGTCATATTTGCAAGTCGAGACCAGGGTTGGCTAATCCCTTTGACGTGTGTTCAAAAAAACCGCACTCAAAGCGAATGTCTTCCAATTCCAAGCCGGCTTTAGGAGCTGCAAGAAATGAGCAGAACTGCGGGTAACAAGTTTAGCAAAATAGTTGAACTATCACTTATCAGTACAGCTCACATATCATTATGTTAAGTAAAAACAATTTCAAAAAGGTTAGTCAATCTCAACGTCCCAACAGACTGCGTTAAAATGTCAACAAATCCTAGCGTCCCAACAGCTCTTTCTTAAAATCCTGCATCAATATGTGACTGGCAACTGCACAAATTACTTTCAGAAAATTGCCGCCATTCACAATTCCTATATTAGAGACTTCAGTTTTACAGCTGCTGTCAATAACTGCTATAAGTAATTCTGCGCTGAAGTGGGTTTTAGAATGATAAGCTACTGGCAGGCCCGCCGCTAGCAGTTTATGGGTCGGCATGCAATTTTGAATTTCATTTAATAAGTCAAGATTGAATCAAATTTATCATTATAATAAAGGGTCGATGTTGATGTAATTTCTCGCCTCCTTTACTGTGCCGCCCGCGTGCAGTGCATGCCCGTTTGACGACCCTGCAGGCGACTGGACACTGCAAGTTTGTTCAAATAGCTCTTACCCATAAGTTGAGACCCCAATATTTATGAGGCATAGATACTTATAATTTAAAACCAGTGCATATGAAAATACCAAAACCAATTCTCAAAATTGTGTTTCTTGTTCAATCAGTAAATATCAAATTCGATATCAAATGAAAGAAAAATGTTGTTTCTTTTAATAATCTATGGTAATCGACTCTAACTTGCATAAGTTTCTAAAATCCATTGTGTCAAATAATCTGTATTCTCATTTGGCATATAATATTATGTACATAATATTACTTGTTGCAATGTTATTTTAACATTCAAATGTAAATAATAAAACGAACGGAATGAACGAGCGAACGAATGAAATTGAACGGTTGATTCTTGTGCAAACGTTACATAACTAAAGTTTCACTGTCGCCTGCAAACGCCACTCGCTTTCCTCAAACAGTATAAACCTTCTGCTTACTTGCACTCGTCGGGATTGGAAATGCGCTGGAAAGAAGACGTCAGTGGCGTACAGTTTACATACAAATTGTTAAAACCATCAAATAGGATACGTCTTTGGACAGTCGCAATAAAAACAATTTACAAATGGGAAGTAAGGACATTTACCTGTGCAATATGTTTTATTTTATTGCCAACGTTTCGTCAACATTGTTGACTTCTTCAGAGCTCTGTAATGAATAGACATATCACATATACACAATAAATTTACAATAGTACATTTTATATCTAGAATCTAGAAGCGTAATGGGGTATATTACTGACGAGTGATGACGGTATGTAAAAACGACAGTAGGCCGTGAAGGTCGTGAGTATGTAATCGCAGGCGCATAGAGCGAATAAACAGAAGGTGCTAAATGGCAACCTTTACTTACCGCACTTGCTATGTAATGAAAACATTTTTGCACGCCTGCCTGTTAAATGATCCAATACAGGCTGGTATACATGCATCGAAAGTAGCTATTTTTAGTGGGTATGGCTAAAAATAACTAACGAAAACATAGAATTACGATATTTACCAATTAATGGTAGTTTTTGCACATTATAGTCATGTACAGTAGCCTGTAATTATTGTAAACTAGCCGTTACCCGTGGCTTCGCCCACGTATTTTACGATTTATAATTTATTATCCCCCCCGCGAGAAATTCTTTTCCTGCAAAACGAAGCCGGGCGGTAGTGTTTATTCGCTCGAATTTTATAATACATAACTCACTCGCTTCGCTCGTTCGCTCGGATTTTATTAACACATTACTCACCCGTTCGCTTGAATATTATTAATATATTACTCACTCGCCTCGCTCGTTTGCTTGAATATTATTAATACATTACTCACTCGCTTCGCTCGTTCGCTCGAATTTTATTAATACATTCATCATCCGCTTCGCTCGTTCGCTCGAATATTAATTATACATTACTCACTCGCTTCGCTCGTTCGCTTGAATATTATTAATATATTACTCACTCGCTTCGCTCGAATATTAATAATACATTACTCACTCGCTTCGCTCGTTCGCTCGAATTTTATTTATACATTATTGCTCACCTACGATACCTATATAAGGAACTCCTGTGCAAAATTTATTATCCTACCGCGAGAATCTTCCCCCCTAATTTGTTATTCCCCCGCGAGAATCTCCCCCCCTAATTTGATATCTCCCCGCGTGAATTTTCCCTCCATATTTGTTATCCCCCGCGAGAATCTTCCCCCTAATTTGTTATCCCCCCGCGAGAATCTCCACCCCTAATTTGTTATCCCCCCGCGAGAATCTTCCCCCTAATTTGTTATCCCCCGCGAGAATCTTCCCCCTAATTTGTTATCCCCCCGCGAGAATCTTCCCCCCTAATTTGTTATCCCCCCGCGAGAATCTTCCCCCCTAATTTGTTATCACCCCGGGAGAATCTCCCCCCCTAAATTGTTATCCCTCCGCGAGAATCTCCACCCCTAATTTGTTATATCTCCGCATGAATCTTCCCCCCTAATTTGTTATCCCCCGCGAGAATCTTCCCCCCTAATTTGTTATCCCCCCGCGAGAATCTTCCCCCCTAACTTGTTTTCCCCCCGCGAGAATCTCCCCCCCTGCGTAGCTTTCTATTAGTGAAAGAATTTTTAGAATCGGTTTAGTAGTAACAGAGATAAAACAAAAACAAATCTATCCCACGGGAACCGTACATTTTTCCGGGATAAAAATTAGCCGTTAATATTCTCTGACCACTAAACTACCACTATGCATAAAATCATGTCGATCCCTTGCTCAGTGAAAAACAAAAACAAAACTATCCCACGGGAACCGTACATTTTTCCGGGATAAAAGGTAGCCTATGTGCTATTCCAGACTATAATCTATCTCTGTGCCAAATTTCATCCAGATCCGTTCAGCCGTTCCGACGTGATTGAGTAACAAACCTCCATCCATACATCCATCCAAACTTTCACATTTATAATATTAGTTAGATTGACACTATTAACATCCAATAAGGATTTTTTTAATAAAGAATTTTATTAACTTCCCATTGGAAGTTATTGTAATGGGTCCGAAAATCGAAATCAAAAAGGAAAAAAAATTTTTATGTTTCAAGGTCACTACACTATTTTTACACTACTTTTAGAAAGATGTCTGTGTGTGTGTGTGTGTGTGTGTACGTACGTACGTATGTATGTGTCCATTTCTTTCTAAGACGAAATCTCGAGAACGAAAAATGATATCGACTACGTTGGAGTGCCAATCGACGCGTATTAACGTAAATATGATCTGAAAGGAATTTTTTTAAAATCGGTTCAGCCGTTCTTTTTTCTTAACCAAATAACCTCCAAAAAAGTAGATTTTACACAATATCTCGCGAATAAAAAATTATATCGACTTCGTAAGGGTGTCAATCGAGGCGTGTTAACGTCATTTTGATCCGACATAAATTTTATAAAAATCGGTTCAGCCGTTTTTTTTTTAATTATTAATGTTTTAATGATTAAAATGATTACTTTTCTGTGTAATATCTAATTTAATTATTGTTATTAAATATTTATCAAACTGGGAAGTTCGTCGTGTGGACCTCAAGGGTCGCACTTTAGTCCTAATAAACGACCCACCTCACGGCTTGTTATTATTATTATTAGTCATGATGGTCGAAAAAAACAATAATATGAATGAGAATAATGTAATACGTGAACACTAAACATAAGTCCACAACTTTGCACACGATAATGTCGGTTATGATGGGAACTTTACTTTTAGCGGGATATACGGTATACCCATATACTAAACTTTGGATTGTATTGTAGAACGTGAAATTCAATCCGGCGGTAGTTGGTTCTGCCCCTATGTAAAGCGGTGGAACGTTAGTTAGCTTTTTTACAAAACAACACCTTTTTATACGGCTAGCCGCTTTGTAAGGCGACTAAATTTACAATTTTACTGCGAGTTGTGACATAGAGATAGCTTGGTTTATTTGCTATTTCTATGACTTATCTATACCTATATTAGAAACCGTGCGTTTCCAGGTTCTAATCTGAGGACTGATGATTTCGTAAAGTGTATTTTCATAATTTATTATTTTTTAAATGCCAACAACTACCAGGGTTATCTAAGATTATTACCCAATCCTATTTTTTTTTTATTATCATTTTTTAAACTGAAAATTCAATTGACACTTTTACCAATTTTTAAATAAGAATCTGAGAATTAGGGATTTCAAATAGGTTAAAATTCCATAAAAACAACGGTTTCTATACGGTCATGTAAATTCTCAACCCCAAAAATTAAATTAAAAAAAATAATAAACTGAAACTATGAATTAATAATAATAATAATAATAATAAATTTTATTAATTCATAAAAACTGAAAAATACAGATATGAACAGTCAAAAATAATTGGTTACATATTTACATATTCAGGGATGTCATAGAAGCAGTTTTTAATTAGGTATAATTTCAAATGTTTGCAAAATAGCTTTAAGTCTGAAATTTCTTGCAATCGACTTGGCAAATTGTTAAAAAGAGTAGGTCCGGCACATTTCGGAGACTTTGAATAGAATTTCGATTTATATTTGTAGATATGAATTTGCAATGCTTGTCTCGTGTTATGATCATGAATCATAGAGTTATCCGTATACTCGTCTCTACTCTTTTTAACATTTACCAAAATCTTATAAAGATAAATACAGGTAACAGTAAGTATATTATTATTCACAAATGTAGTTCTGCAACTTTCAAGGTTTTTTAAGTTAAAAATAAGGCGCAAAATACGTTTTTGAAGTACGAATACTCTCTGGAGGTCCCCACACTGTCCCCATACGATTATGTTATAGCTTAAGTGTGAATAAACAAGCGCGTAATAGAGTTTCAATAATTGCTCCGTAGTCATCGTCTGTTTTAGGTTTCTAATCGCAAAGTATGCACTGTTCAATTTTTTACATACACGGTCTATATGGAATGACCAACTTAATTGACTGTCCAAGACAATCCCTAAAAAGACGCAACTCGTAGCCACTTCAATTTTTGAACCATTTAATATGCATTTTATTTGAGGAGATATTTTCCTTTTATAAAAAAGTAAACACACCGTTTTATCCACATTTAAGACTAAACTGTTTCTAAAACACCACTGTGAGAATTCAGATAAAACTTTATTAATGCTGTTTTCAAGGTCAGTGGAAGTTTTTGCAGAAACAATCACCGAGGTGTCATCAGCGAATAGAATAACTTTGTCCGCCGTTAAGTGTTGGGGCAAGTCATTTATAAAAATGGAAAATATTAGTGGACCAAGCACGGAACCCTGGGGGACACCCAGAGAGCAATCGTATTTGTCCGAATAGTGACCGTTTGCAGACACTAGTAATTTTCTATTTTCAACATATGAAATTATCCAATCATTGACTGATCCTCTAATGCCAAGGTTACATAGTTTATCTTTAAGAAATTTGAAATTAATGCAGTCAAACGCCCGTGACAAATCAAAAAATAATCCAGCAACAAATTTGTTATCATCTAGGTTCTTATTTATACATTCAATCAAATCTACTGTAGCAGTTTCAGTCGACCTGTTGGGTCTGAAGCCATGTTGGCAATTAGACAATAGATCATATTGCATAAGAAAATCAAAAATCACTCTATGCATAACTTTCTCCATAATTTTAGAGAACGTTGATAAGATTGCAATCGGTCTGTAATTCTTAATGGACATAGGGTCATCCTTTTTATATATTGCCTTAACCAGGCTAACTTTAAGTTGATCTGGAAAAATCCCTTTTTTAATTGACAAGTTTAGAATATAAGTCAGAGGTCCTATTATATATGCAACACAAGTTTTTATTAAAATAATTGGTACCTCATCAATTCCATAAGAATTTTTATTGGGCATTGACATTATAGCATTGAATATCTCATTTTCTGGCAAAGTAGGTACGAATATTGAATTAATTACATTAGGCGATTTTGTACATTGATTAGATATTTGATTTAAAAATTGGGAATTAACTATTTGACTCGCAATCCGTGAAAAGTAGTCTGCAAAGATATTTGAAATTTCCCTATCATTTTCAGTTTTACTACCGTTCAACTGTAGGGTAATTTTAGTTACAGAAGTTTGATTTTTACCTAATTTTTCATTGACCATTTTCCACAGTTGCTTTGAATTGTTAGAGGACATATTGACTTTGTTTTGATAATATTCATATTTTGCTTTTTTAATTTTTTTGTTATGTAACTTTTTTTTAATTTTGTATATATTCATTAAATCTGGATCATTATGATTCTTAGCTATAATATATAGATCTTTTAAATATTCAGAATCTCTTATTATTTCATTATTAACCCAATTTTTTTTATTTGGTTTACTAGTAACTACATTTGTACTTCTAGGGCAAGAGCAGTCCATACACCAAGAAAATAAAGACCAAAATTCATTGAAGCATTCATTAACATCCGAGAAAGAATAAATTCTGGTCCAGTTTACTTTCGACATCAAAGAATAAAAATAATCAATGTTTTTTGAATTAAAATGCCTTTTAGTTAGAAACTGTCTATCATTTGAGCAGGGAGCGCTTAGATTTTTATTCAAATTAATTAAACAAGTTTGCGCCTTATGATCAGATAAGCCAGGTTCAAATACAAATGCATTGCAAATTGTATCTGATATTATATTCGATACTATGTAATCCAACCCACTATTTAAACGAGTAGGCTCACTTATTTTTAAATTAAGCTTAAAACTATCAAACAAATCAAATAATAGTTTTTTTTCTTTTGATTCCTGTAAAAAATTTATGTTTATGTCGCCACAGAGAATTATTAAACTATGGGTTTTCGTAATAGTAGTAAGTATAGTGTTTAAATGTTCCAGAAATATTTTGAATACACCTCTATTGCTCCTATAAACACATAAAATCCCGATTTTCGTGTCATTAACTAGGTGGGACAGGGCTACACACTCAAAATGTAATTCTAGGTTAAATTTACACAAATGATTTAGCACTTCATAGTTAACACCTTGTTTAGCAAATATTACCACACCACCATGTATATGCGCAGATCTGCAATATTGTATCGCTTTGGTATAACCTTCTATTTGAACACATGTGGAGGATGCCTCTGTCAACCAAGTTTCACTGAGGCAAAGGAAACTAGGATTTTCTTTACTGACAAAAATTTCTAGTTCCTCAATTTTATTAGAGATGCTTTGTATATTAAGATGAATAACTTTTATTTGTTGATATGTATCATTCAAATTATGAATTCGTTTTTTAGATTTGGAATTATCATAAATTTCAGTATTAGTATTAAAACAGTTTATATTTTTTAGACTTTTATTCCTTAGTAAAGGATCCCGTTTTCCGAAAAAATATGAACCTTTTAACTAAAACATTTTCTGGCCAAGATTCGCTTTTACTTAATTCATCTAGTAGATCGAAGTCAAATCCTATTTTGAATGCTACGCTACGAGCATCATCTCTTCTCGGCAACAGGTCAACAGAGAAGTTTCTATTAGAGAATTTCTCATTAAGGTAACTTTCTACTTGTTGAGCTGTTGTATTTATTTGTAATTTTCCCAAATATAACCACGCTAGTTTAGGAACAGCTGATAGAGTGTCGCAAGATGCAGAACCGACAATAGCTTTGGGTTTAACTAGAACTGTTTTCGGAATAGTTTTTTCTGTAAGACTATTGTCACCAGATACTGATATTTCACTTTTCTGCACATCAAGTTCTGTATGTTGCAAATTCTTATTTTTGTTCTTCACTCCTGATTTCGTGGCAGTCGCAAAATTAGTATTATTACTAGTTACTTTTTCCTTCAAGAGTTCCGTTATTGTTTCCAAATCCTTTAGCCTTTTACTCTGCTCTTCAATTAGTTTATCATACAGTAATATTTGTTTTTTTAGATTTACATTTTCTGAAATAGTTTGCTCACATAAGATTTCATTCCTATCAAAGTGATCGGCAATAAGCTTCGTTAATATGTCATTGTTAATAGAGTTGTCAACTTTTTTATTTAAAATTATTTCCACCAGATCACATTTTTTCAGTTTATTTAGTTCAATTGTTAAAATTGCAATATCTACCGCCATTATTATTAATTGAATTATTTCACACAGTACCTACGCATAAAACACGTCCGTACAGCACAATAACTAACTTGAATATTATTTACATGAACGGGAGCACACGCCAAAGTAACGTTGAATTTCAGTCATATATTTAATAGACAGTTAAAATGTAATTACCCATCAAATCTCTTCAATTCTTTATGTTAGATTTCCTTTTATCACTTCTTTAAGATTGCATAAATGATTTTTATTTTGTTTTAAATAAACTTATTCTGTACACTACTATGAACTGGTGTTCTCTTATTTTAGTATATAATGTGTCCAGTATATAATTGGTCCAGATATATACCCTGGCAGTTGGTTGTCTAACAAAAAGTCTTTTTACGATACGCCACTGTGATTTTAGAACAGGCGAACAAAAGATGAGGTTTAGTTGATACGTTTCTCCATCTCTATCTACGTCCTTCATTCCCGTGCCCGACGCCCGTCGTTCCGTCTTCCATCCGATGCTCAGTCTGCCGCCTACGGTCACGGGAGCTTGTTGCCACCGCCGCCACCGCGCTGCTGACTGTCCTGTCCTGTCCTCTTTCAGCTCTCTTCATTTCAGGCCAATGATTCCCGCCGGAATTCCCAAATCCCGAACACCCCGCTCTATTCTTCATTGCTGCAGCACTGCTTGCACAATTCCCATTGTGGTGTAGTTTAGATGTCTACTCGAGAGCTTTGTGACAAAGAAATTAGTTCACCAAATAAAGTTACAAGTCAAAAAACAGCCTTTTCGTTTTAGCTTGTGTACTTACCTATTATAAACCATCATATTTCTCCGCAAAAACCAATGGTATCTTGAATATAACCTCCTAAAATTCAAATTATAGTTTTGAATGAATTACCATAATTTAATGTTAAACGAACTGTGTCGAAAAAATTTTCTGCAAACTTCTTTAAAGACAGACGCTGTTGTAATGTTTGTCTATATGTAGTGAAAATATATTTATTAAAAATTTTGTTTAAAAAATTGACTCAAAAACCCATGATTCTTTTTGATAACACTGACAATTTACTGATTATCTGGATAGCATTTGAGCTGCCACCCTTAAATGAAGCAACATGTGCAAGAAAAGGACTAACCTAGTCGAAAATATTTTACAATAGTATAGAGTAGTCAGTAGATCGAACCGAGAGTGTAGCGGCGCTGTTGTTTACATGGCGTTGCTATGGTTCCTCTATTACAAGTCCCCAGTTCTCGGGTTCTAGCCCGAGAGCTGGTAAAAGTGTCAATTGGATTTTCAATTTATTATTAAAAAAAAAAAAATAATGAATTGAAAATATGAATTGGTGCTAGGCCCAAATAACCTTAGCTGTTGGTGGTCTTTAAAACACAATTAACAATTAAAGTAGATCGAACCTAAGAACTTGTATTTGAAACATTTTTCCTTAAACGTTCTCATTTTCGATATAAACTTGCCTTTTAGCCTAGGTATAATTAGTTAATTAAGTGCTCTGTAATAATATAAGCGACATTGTTATATTTTTAGGTTGTACGATACATAAATGTAAATAATAATTATAATTTGTATTAGTTAAGATCGATTGTTGATAAATAAATATTTTTAACGCCACGAGACTCAGTTTTGTTACAATATTAATAATTACGGCGATTGTGTGACTAACTACTAGACATTATCGTATATTAATTAATATTCATCTGCCAACTGTCAGCGAAGTAAATTGCAGGTCTCTCTAAGCAAAACTAGTACCATATTATATACATTAATATGTAAATTACAATATCGGTACCTTATATCAAGTATGGTTCTATTATTATTAGTATGTCGATAAAGTTATTACCTATGCTGTTATTATTACTTTTGTAAACAAAGTTTACAAATATTCTTACTATCTTAATACTTATTGTAATCTTTTCATGTTAAATATTGTTTAAACCTGTATTCTTCAGTCGCAAAAAGTCTAAGAATCTAAGATGTGTTAGATATCTTAGAAGAAGAGAGTTGAAATAAGTAAAATTATAAAATAATACCGTGTTTACATATTTTGTACTTTTTGTTATTGTTCGAATTCTTGTGTTCCCCTATTTCTGTCCCCAGAGAGAAAATCGAAAATCCTACTCCAATAGGTTCTGTCCCGTGCTCGATACTTTTAGCTTTTTAGGTCAACGGGAAGCTTCTCCAGAGTCCAGGACTGGAAAAACCAACAGATACTAAACCGACTGAACCAGAAATCCATTTTAAATATTAATTTGCTCATAGTATCGTTTTTACCTAAACATGAGAAAATTCTAGTAAAACCCGATTAACCCTATCAAAGATATTTATATTGCCCAACTCCACGTGTTCCGTATCTTCGTTTTTCGCAACTTTTTTTATCAATAGAGAAATAAATCTATTTACCTATTTAAAAATATGGAAAATTACAATAATTAATAGGTAATACCTGCCTAACGTTGTTCAGTGTAATAATACAAATTTTTCAGTGAATATTAATGAGCCTTTTTCTTTAGAGTAGTCCTTTCAATTAGCCACGAGAAGCAGCACTTGTCGTAGGGGTAAACATTATTTATTCCCCATTTAGTGTCGTGTTATTTTAGTGGTATAACTTAATTATTTAAAATTATTAAACAAATAAAAAAATGTTTTTAAATAATCACAATGCCAACAAAACATTGTAGTTTTGCTAATTGTACTTCGGATAATCGATATCCAGATGAAAACGTGTTTTTATACCATTCGTAAAACGTCACATTGACGAGGTTAGATGTGATAAATCGAGGAGAATGGATTTGACAAAAGAAAAAATAACAAAATATACATATTTAACGGTCAGTAAATGATAAACTAATAACTTAAAGTCGTAATTTATATATAGCCCAGTCACGAGAGCTTAAAAAGGTAGGTCCACCTTGCGTTTTGTGCAGCAAATGATTTTATTTTTTTGTGTCCTCAAGCATGTTTAGGAGATGTCAAATCCAAGTTTGCGACCTCTAAAACAGGGCGGGGGAGTTTTGGTGGGCTAAAAACCATGATTTTTTTGCACTTTTTTCGGTTTTTTGCTTATAACATAAAAACGGCTGGTCCTATCGAAAAAATGGTTCTATTCAAAATTAAAGGACTTCAAAATCCACTAGTTAAATATGTTTTTGTTCAGATTTTTACCGACTCTACAGAACTTAGAAAAACAAAATAAAAAATAAACTCTTTTCGACTCTTTTCTTGTTTGAAGGCGCTAATCTCAGGAACTACTAGTCTGTAGAAGAAGCAAAGTAGTAATCATTGAGACCCTATACGAGTTTTTTAAAAATTCAATCCCAAAGGGTGAAAACGGGAGTGTAGGATTTATTGTAATAACAAGAAATCTTACACCCACGTTTTACCCCCTTTGGGATTGAATTAAAAAAAAATCGAATAGCCTATAACCTTCCTTAATAAATGGGCTATCTAACAAAAAATTTTTTTTCAAATCGAACTGGTAGTCCCTGAGATTAGCGCGTTCAAACAAAAAAAAATAAACTCTTTTTTTGTTTGAACGTGCTAATCTCAAGAACTACAAGTCCCATTTAAAAAAAAAAATTTTTGTTAGATAGCCCGTTTATTGAGGAAGGTTATAGGATATACGAGTTTTTTTTAAATTTAACCCCAAAGGGGGTAAAACGTGGGTGTAAGATTTTTTGTAATAACAAAAAATTTTACACCCCCGTTTTACCCCGTTTTACGTGGGTGTAAGATTTTTTGTAATAACAAAAAATTTTGCACCCCCGTTTTACCCCCTTTGGGATTGAATTTTAAAAAATTCGAATAACCTATAACCTTCCTTAATAAACGGGTTATCTAACAAAAAAAAAATTTTTTTAAATCGGACTTGTAGTTCCTGAAATCAACGCGTTCAAACAAAAAAAGAGTTTATTTTTTTTTTGTTTGAACGCGCTAATCTCAGGAACTACTAAGCCGATTTGAAAATTTTTTTTTTCTTAGATAGCCCGTCTATTAAGGAAGGTTATAGGATATTCGAGTTTTTTAATAGTTAAAAGCTTGAAAAAATGCTATTTTTTCATTTTGGTAAATTTTGGCGATTTTCTAAGTTCTGTAGAGCCGGTAAAAATGGGACCATAAACATATTTGACTAGTGCATTTTGAAGTAAATTTTGTGCCCTTTAATTTTTAAATTGACCATTTTTTCGTTAGGACTAGCCGTTTCCATGTTATAAGCAAGAAACCGAAAAAAGTGCAAAAAAATCGTGGTATTTAGCCCACCAAAATTCTCCCGCCCTGTTTTAGAGGTCGCAAACTTGGATTTGACATCTCCTAAACATGCTTGAGGACACAAAAAAATAAAATCATTTGCTGCACAAAACGCAAGGTGGACTTCCTCTCGTGACTGGACTAATAGGTAGTTAACAATAAATGTAGGTACAGTCGCGGACTTAAAAAGTTTACACCTGTATCATCTAGTTACCGGTTTTTTTAATTTTTGCATATTGTAATTTGGCGTTTGATAGTAATGTATCAATTACTAAGGTTACATCCTAAAAATTCAATAAAAAAAAATTATCAAAACAGCTCAGTTGTTTATTATACAATCCAAATTACTCAATATTATTCAATTAAAACGTAAAAAGATTTGATAATATTTGATACTAGCAAATTCCTTCCTCCAATCTTGCAATCACTCTTCTTCTTTGTTCATCGTTTTAATAATTTCGTACCAGTAGCGTTGCTGGTGAGAAATTTTACGTACTTCAGGAAAAAGGCTCATTATACCTACATATACCATGTATAAGTTACTGAAAATAATGCGCTTATAGTAGATTGTATATCTAGATGTGTAATGGACTATATTGCGACGAGTGATGACAGTATGTAAAAACGAGCGATATCGAGTTTTCACAGTCACACGAGTTGTAATATCATTACGCACGAGATATATTATATGATATTTTGTGCCATACTCACTACAAAATACCTATTTTTAACTTCATTTTCAAAAAATTTCGACAGTTTATTTGCGTCGTCATTTTTACTTCTACAGTATGCCGTGTAGTTCGTGAGTAAGTAATGGCAGGCGTATAGAGCGCCCTAGTGCGGTAAGTAAAACACTTTCCGTGCACCTGCCTGTTAAATGACTCATTAAAGGCTGCCATACATACATCGAAAGTAGCTATTTTGTAGTAGGTATGGCAAAAAATGATTAACAGCATAAACAAAACAATCTCCCTGTTAGTACTTCCGTAAGCAAGAGGCAATCGATAATTTTATCGACAGTAAAAGCAATAGCGCTGATTACTAACTTACAGTACTAACACGAGAAGGTGCGTGTTGTGGAGAAAATTATTATCAATTATATGAATTATGTTATTAGTATCACAATTTATTACGTATTTAATTTTACGTTATAATATTCATTTGTTTTATGATATCAACTAAATTATTTGTTAACAACTTTTTAATTTTAGATATTAATTTAATCTAAAATAGTAACGTAAATGTCAAATGTGATACGGGGGATTTAAAAGAAATTTCAAAATAATAAGAGATCTCACCGCAGTTGTTCCATACGCTAAATAAATAGCAGAATCCTAATGATATCGACTGTTATTGAAGGGTCTAGTCGCCTCACCTTTTCCCCTAAACCTTTTTTACACACTCCCGATCATATTTTTGATCCAAGGATAGATTTTTTTGTCCCCTCTTAGAGCGCTACAGGTCAAATTTTTAAAATTTTGTGCCCAGACCACACAACTCCCTTCTGAATATTAGATAGTTTTATGTCAGCTCTACTGAGAAAGGTGTTCAATATTTTTAAAAAAGTACCCTATAGCACTCCTAGACGCATCCTTTGTCATTAATTTAAGATCAAAACAGAGAGTCTGAGTTCAGAAATAATGTCGGGAGAGTGACAGTGTAATTTGTAAATATAGTGAACGTATGTTTTTCACTTTTTTGCGAGACAAGCGAAGGACAGTATAAATTATTTTTTGTTCTTGTTATGCATAATCAATATTTTGTGTGTATGGTGTAAATCGAATGGCCACCAGTGAGCCCCCTCTTCAGTCGTGAAATAATTAGATAAATTAATTAGGGAGATACTTTTCATTACAAATGTAAAAATTGGCCATGAAAATTCACAACATAAGCATACAAGTTTAACAGCTTTGTATCATGAAACATTCGGAATTCAGCAGTTTCAGTATAATTTCCTTTACTATTTGCATTTTTAATAAGATTTACGTTGAAATAAATGTAAATAAAAACATGGAGGACTGTCACAATATTATCTGTCGCTAATTAAATGTAATTAGCTCTGTTTACACATTTATAACTCTATAAATCTAACACTTAATGCATGACTCCCATCTTTGAAGAGTCTTGTATACTATGTCCCATAAAGCACAATACGTTCCATTTTGACGTGACTACGTCTTACACTGTGAGTTGTGTTCAGAAAGTTAGCGTCACGAAGGGTCCGCGGCAATAACTCGTAGAGATTTTGCAGTACCTACGCTAAATATAAATACACGATAAGCTTCATGCCTCACTCACAACCTTGTCGTTCGAACGTAGTTAGGAGGAGAGGGGGGGGGGCGCAGCGATTCACTGATTTCGAACAGTTTTGAACACTCAAAACTGCTGTAGCAACTGAACCGCTCATCTAATCAGAGAATTTCAAGTGTCAATTTAGGAGTAACAAAACAGAAATAATTAGAAACATAACCTATAATCATAAATAATAAACACACATGATAGTTTTCTTACCTATAATATTTTTTTTAAATTATTTTTAATGTATGTCCAGCTCCAGACAGTTTAGCCATAACTTCTCGAGGGGTTGACCACATAAATTTTACTTAAATCGTTCAGTAATTTTGACGTGACAACATCTTACAAATTAATTCTTACTTCTAGGATGGATCAGACGGTACTCTAAGGTGGACCGAGCCCACCCGGTCCTCCTCTAGATACGCTTTCATCCCAGGCAGACGTAGTCACGCCCAAACACCCGCGACCGATGTAGAAGACACAGCCAATCCCGTTTTTTATTCCATTCGTAGGGTATTTCCATAACAACATTAGATCGAGTAAAAATAAATGTGTTGTTTTTTCAATACAATATTGAAATATTAATTTTGGTAACATATTCTGTTTTCATGCTAGTCACAAATTAAAATATACCCGATTGTAATAAATGGAGATGGCGATTGGTATTCAGAAAACGTTTTTTTGAAGTTGGTTAATAAGGGCGTAAGGCAAGCCTCGTCAACACCGCGACCTTAATAGATCTATTGTATGGCCCTGACTTGTTTATTCCTGTGCGAGGTTCAGGCTTTGGATGAATCCTTGGATCGCTCTGGAATATGTATCCCATACTTGATCAGGCGTTGGGAATGGGATGTTAAGGTGACGGAATCTTCGCATCATGATTGCTTCACATTTGCATATATAATTTTATAATATACTTTTAGTTGAATTCAGTGCTGATGCAGTTAGATTTTTATTTCCCACCTTCACTACGGTAAGAAAGTATTGAAATTTCTTGAGTCGTAGAGAACTCTTTAATTGATTATATTAATGTCATAAACTTTTAAAAATATGTAAAAATCCATAGTGTAATCCATAATGCATATTTTGTCGTTATAGGTACTGATAAATTGGGAGAAAAATATCTAACACAAAATACGTATAGGATAAATAGAATTACCTTACATAACTCTTTCTCCCAGTTTTATCTATTGTGCGAATTTCTTATCTAGGAATTTCTGGGAATTCGCACTTTGGAAAGAGTGAGTCAATGGCGGAATTAGTCAATGTAGCAAAGAACTGGAATGGATTCGCAATGAGAAAACAGTTTGTCAGCCTTTCAAAGGAAGTAACAATAATATATAGCTGGATAGACTTTAAAGACGCTCGATATCTGAGGTTCATTAAAGCTCTGCAGCAAAAGTATCTTAAGGATATGGTTAGCATTCATCTATTTACAAATTTAGATTACGTTTTCATATCTATATTATGCAATATGAACTGATTAGCATGTAGGTAGTGAAGTGTTTCTTTGGAAGATGAATAGTTTTGGCCGTTAATCTTCTAGCTGTAAACTGGCATAGCGCGTGTTCACTTCCCGCCTGAAGGCAGTCGAGCCTGTGAGGTGCTGCCGATTTACGACAGGTGAGCATATTAATCTTAACTACACACGTTATATGTGTGTACTATATGCATAAGCTGTATGCAGAGTTTAGGGCTCGGAAAATCTGCCTATGTTTCTAATATTAATCTGCACAACACTTTAAAAAAATTCATTAAAAATGCTTTTCTAAAATTATTGAAGATGTAACTCACTTTGGATCACCTGTTTTCCAATCAAAGGATTTTATACACCGAGCATGAGTAGCCCAGTGGCGAGAGCACTAGACTAACATTCAGAAGATACTGGATTTGAATGACGGCGGGAACAAAATTTATATGACTGATTTTTTTTCGACTGCCTCTAAAAAAGAAACGGTAATTCCTGTAGCAGCCATCTTGTTGGTTTCCATCAATAATTCCAGATAAGTTTCGAGTTTGTTCCTTATACAAGGCCATAGCCAATTACCTACTAAATTAAAAAATAATGAATTGAAAATATGAATTGGTGCTAGGCCCAAATAACCTTAGCTGTTGGTGGTCTTTAAAACACACACCTACTAAATTCATGTGCTTAAAAAGTTGCTTACCTTATCCTCATTTCCTATAATTCCTCCACTATTGGCTTAACTAAGTTGAAGTGGTAAAATGGAAGATAGTATAAAGATGTGAGTGGCGTCTATTATTATAAAGAAAGAATTCCTTAAAATTTGGCGTTCACAAGCACCCAAAACTTTGGGTTTGTCATTGTCCTACAAGTGATATTTGGGAAGCAAGTTGAAACCATAGTCTCGTCTTCGACTAGTGGTCGACCTCCTAACAGGACATTGTGCCCTGAAAAACCACTTACAAAAATCGGGCTGTTTAATGGGGCCTAAATTGCAGACAGTACAATAAGGAGAAAGAAACAGCGTACCATATCCTTTGCGAATATGATGCCCTGAATCGTAGAAGGCAGGAAATTTATGGACAATCAAGGATGGGTCCAGAAAACTATATCAACCAACCAGTTCACGGTTCGTGCGAGTTAGTTCTAGAAACAAAAATACTGGATCGAGTGGTACAAGAGATTGGGAATATAATCAACCCAAGAGGCATAGGCGATAGGACGGCTCTCAAAACACAAAACAAATGCATATACGTTTTGAAATAAGATTAAAAATGTATCAATGAAATACTGACAAAATCAATATCTAGGTACATAGTAATTTTCCTATCCCTAAATATGTTTTACATGCACTACGTCTGCTAGAGTAGTAGGTAGCTCTATTGCTTTAGCAAACGACTTTATTTTACATGACACGCTATATGCTGACATGTCGTTGAGATTTATTTTGTGTGAAATCTAGAGATTGGCGATTTTCGAATAAAATTCATTGTGCGATGAAAAATATATTGCTATATTATAAATTATGTTGATCTACTGTTGTTTTGACTTTTTCCTTAATGCAATAATTTATCAAAATGCTATTTTTACATCAACGGTCCATAAATTTTTCTTTATGTCGTATATTATCAAAAATATTTTTTTGAATACAAATTTCTGCCAGGAACAATCAGATTTTCCTGGATATAAAAATATAGAGTGTAAAAGAATATTTGCGAAAAATTTACCAAGTTTAGTACATGTACATCAAAATCAAATATTAGGGTAAATGCGGGAGAGATGCCGCGGTAGGAGAGACGCCGCATAGCTATTAACTTACTTATTTACCATTAATGGATGGTGCTACAAGTACGTATGTTCGTTCATCTTATCTTGACAAGATAAGATGAACTAACATACGTACTTGTAGCACCATTCATTAATGGTAAATAGGTAAGTTAATAGCCATGCGGCGTCTCTCCTACCGCGGCATCTCTCCCGCATTTACCCTATACAAAAACGAGTTCATATCAATAATAGTCGAAGCTCTGGCCGTACAGAAGTCTACTGGACAACACTACTAAAATTTTATTATTGAATATAATCAGACTTGAGGTACCCGTCCGGCTTCGCCCGAGTGCTAAGAAAGCCCGGGTGCAATACACTACTCACTCGCTTCTCTCGTTCGCTTGAATATTATAAATACACTACTCACTCGCTTCGCTCGTTCGCTTAAATATTATAAATACACTACTCACTCGCTTCGCTCGTTCGCTTGAATATTATAATATCGAACAAATTTGATTACCATAAAAAAGTTATAGTGAGTCAACCTTAAAAGATAGACATATGCTGTCGCGAACTTTTTTTTAGAACTTTTAAAGGGAAACAATTCCGTCATACATGATTTTTGCGTAACTTTAACCATTTACGCAGCGCACGCAACGGAAGCTCTCAAAAGGAATAATTTTTCACGTTTTTGCAAACATTTTTCATTGATGCTCCGCTCCTATTGGTCGTAGCGTGATATAATATAGTCTATAGTTTCCCTCAATAAATGGGCTATCTAACAAAAAAAAATTCAAATCGGACTGGTAGTTCCTGAGATTAGCGCGTTCAACCAAACAAACAAACTCTTCGGCTTTATAATATTAGTATAGATAATATGATGAAAAACATCTAATCGGTGGCAAACCAGTTCAATTTCTTTTATCATTTTTTCGGCTCAACACTACTTGATAAAATTTGTACAGATTATAGAGAAGTATCAATTATTTACAATTATCGTCTTCTGTCTTGCAATTTTTTTGCATTCCTCATTTTGAACATTTATCCATTTGGAGATAGGTTTGTCAGGTATGCAAAAAAAAAAAATTATTGATACTTCTCTATAATCTGTATAAATTTCAACATGTGTTGTTAACCGTATTCTAGATACTGACAACAAAAAATGAAAAAAAAAATGAATTAGTCTGCCACCAATTTGAAGTGTTTCATCATATTATTATCTGTTATAATATATTCACTAATAAAATGTTAGAATTGTTGTCCAGTAGACTTTTGTGTGACTATAATAATCTTTTTTCCATTTCAAGTTCCTCGTTTCAAAATAGACCTTTAATAAAAAAAATTATTTCAGAATAATAATATACCTACATAGAAATAGATACTTATTTTTGAATGTTTGTCAACGCCCGGGCAATTGCACTACTAACTAGAAAAAATGAACCTTCGCGTCACGTCATTGTTCAGCCAATAAATGTCGTCAATATTCAATTTATATGTTTAGCCGTAACATATATGCACAGATATACACCAATCTCTGTATGCACATGGGACTAGGAACGTTTTAAGACTATATCGATGACCGATTTCGAGCAAGGAACTATACATCGATACTCTAAAGTAAAAAAGTAAAGTAAAGTAAAAAAAGGTTAGAACCTGAACCTCCAAGTCCCAATTACAAACCTATAGTAGGTACTTCGGTCTTGAGAATAGTCGAGCATGTAGCGATGCCGCTGTTTATAATATGTGGTTTTCGTGCCTCTTCTATTACAAGTCCCCAGTTTCCTGGTTCTAATTCGATAATTAGTGGTAAAAGTATCAATTGGATTTTCAAATAACCCTGTCTGTTATGTGCTTCATTGTGTCAGCGAATTTTAAATTCTCAGATGTTTTCCAAAAAAGTGAAAAAAGACAAATTCAATGCATTAGGCTGGCATATTTTTTTATGAACTGCATTTTGAATATTTATTTTCTTTACGTTGGCGACTGAATAAAAAACATAATTAAGGAAAAGGTACATGAGTAGCAATTACACTCACCTTTCATAATGTTCCATAATTGGTACCTACGATGTTTTTAAAAATACCCACCTTCACAATAATTATCTTAATAATTTTTGTTAACTGTGCCAAAAATCACAGCAAATGTAGGAAAGAAGTTATACAATCTGTTTAGCGGCATAAAATAAGAAAAAAAAACTCCTAAAGAACTTTTTCAAGAATAATTGAGTTATAAACTCACTGAGATGAAGTCGTAAAATCTGTTAACGTCTTCCACCAGACACTTAAAATGAGAACGAAAACGTTTACGAAATCTGACTAAATTTCTTTCCTTAAATAAATGATTGCAGTCTGCTACGTTTAAGTCGTTTGTGACTACAGTAATTTTAACAATGAATAAGAAATGAATTGGCACTATTTACAATAAAAGCCAAAATTGGTTACTGGAAACAAAACACTATATACATTTATGCGCTCATGAATTTTAAACCTAAGGATGCAAGCGCAGCTTCATAAGAAGGAATGCAACTTACAAGGAATTGAAGCAAGGCAAAATATTATTATATATTATAAAGTTTAACAAACAGAGGCTAAAGAAATCCGCTTGTGTCGTAAATATTACACAATGCCATCAAATGGGCGCTTGGAGCTGTTTAAACTAAACATTAGGGCTGCGAGAGAAACTACGTATTATATGGTTTGTTTTTTTGAAATAGTAGATTGTATATCTAGATGTGTAATCAGCCCCGGATTTCTGCCTAGGCCAACAAGGCACCGGCCTAGGGGCTCAGTCGCCGAGGAGGTCCCGATCAGGGCGGAGATGGAAATTACTTATATAAAAAAAATTATTTATGTACTTTGTATTATAATGTCGAAATATAAATAATAGTGCATTTTTTTTGCTAAATTTCCAACCAATCCAATTTAATTTCCATTTTTTCCAATTTTTTTTTTGAGCCTTGGGGGCTTCAAATGTCAGGTGCATAGGGGCCGGGCCTGTGTATAATGGGCTATATTATACGATGTGTGATCACGGTACCTATGTAAAAATAAGCGACAGCGAGTTTTTACAGCCACATGAGTCATAATACCATGACGAACGATATATATAATATGGTATTTCTTGCTTACAAAATACCTAACTTTTCACTTCATTTTCAAGAAATTTTGACAGTTCATTTGCGTTGCCAACTTTACTTTTACAGTATGCCGCGAGGGTCGTGAGTATAAGTAAGGGCCGGCGCACGTAGGCGGTAGGGATGTGAAAAAATAATCGATTTTTATATTAATCGATTCTTTTTTTCTTATAATCGATTTTTAACAATCGATTTTTTTAATAATAATAATCGATTTTTTATAAATCGATTAATTTTTAAATAATAATAATCGATTTTTTATAAATCGATTATATAAATTACACTTTTTTTTATTCTTTCTTTATTAATATTAATATTAAGAAAGAATATAGGCTTTGGGAAACCCAATGCAGCCAACATTTACAAATTACACGTTTTAATCGATTTTTGTAAACAACGCCATCTGTGCGACGGATGAAAAAACGTAAAATATAAGTTCACTAAACGTAAACTAATCAGTCGGAAAATGGCGCCATCTGTATGTATTATGTAAAATAGTTTCATATCGATACCCTTCCAATTGTTTTCATTCATTATAAAAGTATGCAATTTTTCGAATAATAGAAAAAATCGATTTTTCACAAAAATCGATTATTTCTTTAAAAATCGATTTTTTACAAATCGATTTATATTGAAAAGAGAAAAATCGATTATTAAATAATCGATTTATATTGAAAAGAGAAAAATCGATTATTAAATAATCGATTTTTTTTACTCAATGTCACATCCCTAGTAGGCGGATAGAGCGAATAAACAGAAGTTGCTATGATAAGTAAAACTATCCGCACGCCTGCCAGTTAAATGACCCAATGCATCGAAAGTAGCTATTTTGTAGTGGGTATGGCAAAAAATTGTAAAGTTTAAGATAAAACTTGCAAATTGGTGACAGAGTTAAAGTTTACAATAATATTTTTATAATAATATAGTTACTTTTACTCGAGGCTTCGCTCACATTAATCTCTTTCTTACCTAATTTTAGTTAATGTCTTTCTTACCTGATTTTAGTGATGACTTCTAAGAGATTATCTTTAAAAGAAAAGGGGTCTGCACTTCAAGTTGCCATTTAAAACCTTTAGAGGCGCTGTCGTCGTTATAAATGTAATATTATTTTTAACAGTTTAATTTTTTTAAATATTTTGAGTAGTTCGACTGCTAGCATATAGAGGACTCTGAACGAACAAGAAGCCAATGCACGTCTGACGTCACCCTACGCTTACACTTTACCGCGTCGACTTTACAGCATCGATGCTTGAAACACAATCAATCACAACACTTTTGAAAAACGCGAAGTGAACACGAAATTCAAAACTGATATTTATACCAATGTAAACCAAATGAAAGTGACGCCGTCTCTTAGACAATAGCAACACTTTTTTAACATGAACTACCCAAAAATCTTTAATGTACCAAGAATATAATCTATAAAATCTTACTGACCACACACATTGACGTAACATCCAATAAAAAAGCTGATGTTGTGAGAAATATTGGGTTTAATTCCATATGGTGGCGCCATCTTTTGAAATGAGTGAAGTGTAGGCCCCCTTTAAAGTAATATTAAATCCCACCAAAAACATAAATTTGAAAAATGATGTAGTGTCGGAGTCTCTACCGCTTAGGTTTTTGGTAGAAAACGTCTTACCTAATAAAATAGTAAAAACCAGTAACGTTTCTATGGTTCTTAGTTGAGTGTAAAATTGTGTTTTAAAGACCACCAACAGCTAAGGTTATTTGGGCCTAGCACCAATTCATATTTTCATTTCATTATTTTTTTTTTAATAATAAATTGAAAATCCAATTGACACTTTTAACAGCTCTCGGGCTAGAACCCGGGAACTGGAGACTTGTAATAGAGGAACCATAGCAAGACCATGTAAGCAACAGCATTGCTAAACGCTCGGCCATTCTCAAGCCCCTTAGTTGAGTGTAGAGTCTTATAGAATACCAAATGCTTTGGTTTCGTTAGCCAATAATTCTGGCATATTCAAGGGAAATGTGGTAATGTCCGCTCTTCACGTTGGTTACACGGGCCTAGATCCTTAAAAGACTCCTACTAAACCCTGCCATCATAAAGAAGGAAACATATTTGTGACTTGCGGTCGTCCCAGCGGATCTCAATCTATTAAGTAGGAACGCGACTAGCACGAGATGCGATTGCTAGACGCTAATGACCTGAGTTGTCGACGCGTCTATAATCTACAATAAATAAAATAAATAAAGAGATGCGATTGCATAGTGTGCATTAATGTATATGACTGCGATCAATTCGACGGCCAAGATGTCAGTTACAATAGGGTCGTCCCTAATGCCAGAATTTGATAATTTTGAACAATGCATATTATTTCTTATTCGTAAACAAATAACGTAAACCAGTTTGTTCATTCTTATATCCTTTCTTTTTATTGCAAACAAGAATTTAAAAAATGGATAAATTTTAAACAGCTTCGCTTAAACCGCCCATGATGACGCGGAAGCCAGAGAATGATCGTCGCGCTTGGACATTCAACTATTGTTTTGACAATTTCACATCAAACCTAACCTAACACAAATGTTAACAAACTCAGCTAGTCTTTGAACTATCACTCAGAACGCTGTACATTCAACACTGGAGTCGTTGGGAATTTCATATTATTCATGCAAAAGAGCAAGACGGAAAAACGGTAGTCACGAGTTTTCAATGTGATAAGAGGGCAGAATATACTTTTGAAATTTGTTTTATAACCTATTTTTAATGTAGATTCTAACCGTTTGGGACGTACCAACCGTATAGGTAAAAGTGAAGATAAATCTAATTTCAGTTATATTTTCTAATTAAATGAATTTATCGCATATATCAAAAGTTTTAAATGAATGAATGAATTGTGAATTATAGACGCTCGACAACAGAGGTCATCAAAAGTTTTAATAGATAGTAATTGAGTTATAGTTTAATGTAAAATACAATTTTTAACTTTTAGGGGAAGATTGAGGTGGACACTCGTCGACAAAAGTGATTAAATATTTTTTTTATAAATTATGCAGTAAGTGGTTGCTTTTATTTTGTGATTTTATTTTCTATAATTTAAAATACTAATTACTTATGTAGTTTAAAAAAACAAATACCTAAGTTATATTATCTTATACTTACTTTTCAAGATACGAATTGCTCATTAACTTACTTGTTGAAAATAAAAACTGCTATAACTTTTAAACAATATTATTTACTAAATCGATCTCAGTTTTTTTATAGATTCAAGACATATAATAGAAACAGTCTGTTAAATTTCATCAAAATCTTAACATTTTAAATGTATGTCCTAAACATTCTTAAGGCCTTTCTCCCTTATAATAATACAACATTCGCCCTTCGCCTAGGTCTTTGTTGCACAGGCCTGGATCCATGAAAAGGCTCCGACTATAACCCTGTCAGAGTACAAGAGATATGTGTAATGTTCGCGATGTCTGAATGTTCGGAATATTTCTCTCACTACAATTCTTGTAGAAGCGGTGTAACATTAACGTTATACTTTATGTAGGTGCATATTTATACAATGTTGAACACACTCGTATGTTTAACTACGCCATGGACATTATTATATGCCTGTTTATGCGATCCTGCTCATAGGCGTGCCAGTTACATTGTAAACGATAATCCATCATAAAACTTAAGTGTGAAGAATTGGGAATTTGCATGATTTTTTAAATGCTTTACTTTTTTTTGTACTTAATAGCTGAAAAAATCTATATTCTGGTTAAAAAAATTGATGAAAAATTGACCATGAAAAAAAATTATAAGAAAAGCTTTTATTTAAAGAAAATGTACAAAAAAGTAAAAAATAATTTTCATATATCTGAAAACTAAAAGTTTTGGGGCGGTCTTATAACACTATTACATAGTTACTTTGCTCAATTTTTTTTTTCATGGTCAATTTTACATCCATTTTTTTAACCAGAATATAGATTTTTCCAGTTATTAAGTATAAAATAAGTATAATTTTTATTTTTTAATTTTATTTTATTTTTAGTCTAGAATAACGTCACATAGCTTATCGTATTTTACTCGTCAAACCCTTTCATTTGATACTCTGCATATCAAGAAGGTTGTAAAGAAAAAGGTAATCCGCCATCTTGGAGCGTCCGCCATATTGGGTTAAGAATATATTGTTTTAAGTTATCTTCTTGAGGCATTTTAATAGTACCATTTTCTTTAAAAATTACAGCGAAAAATTTCTATTGTGATATTCTCTATATTAGCAAATAATTTAGGTATACTTACAATAAAACAAATATACATATAATTCAGCTTATTTATTCTCAAAACTGCCCCTAGTGGGAAAGTTTTGGGGTAGTTCTGATGTCTTTCATTCTACCTGTATTTTCGGGTCCTGAATCCGAATCTGAGGTTTGCTAACAAAATATCATGACGCAACATTGATAAAATCGCAAAAAAAGTGAAACATTTCTGCTTTTCTCTGAAGTTTTGCGTAAAACTCGAAAACTATTTACTTTTAGTAAATGGCCTGTTTACAGAAATTAAAGTACGTAAAATTTTCTACAAATATTACTATTTATTTTTTCTTTCAGAAGAACCGTTCGGTCTTAAGTGACAGTCAAAATTTGGCGTATTTTGGCAAAACCCACTTTTTCGATCCAAAACTTTACTTTTTTTATTAAAAGGCTGTCAGATAGTGATTTTCACCTATAGATTTGTGGTGTTAAAAATGGCTTCTGACGTGTGTTTTATTTGTGATAAAGTACTGGATAATGATGTAGAAAAGGTGACGACGGTGCGGGAAAAAGGTTTGAAAACATTTATTGAGTCTAGCAAGAAGAGGAAGGATGATCATCATGTTCAGCTTAGTAAAAAATCTACAGTTGAGGTTCATGAGCGATGTCGTAAAAACTACAACAATGTAAGAATGATTACCGCTCATTTGAAGAAAGTTGAGGAGGGTAGGGAGCAAGTCCAAAGACGTTCTACTGAACCACCTTTCAATTTCAAAACTCAATGTTTTATGTGTGGTCTCGTCATAACACCTGAGTTCATAGAACAGCAAAGAAAAAAGAAAACTAATCGCAATATGGTGTATCAGGTTCGAGTTTTAAAAATCAAAGAAACTGTTATGAAAGAAAAACTAAATAGCAATATTTGTAGAGAATTTTACGTACTTTAATTTCTGTAAATAGGCCATTTACTAAAAGTAAATAGTTTTCGAGTTTTACGCAAAACTTCAGAAAAAAACAGAAATATTTCACTTTTTTGTGATTTTGTCAATGTTGCGTCATGAAATTTTGTTCGCAAACCTCAGATTCTGATTCAGCACTCCAAAATACATATAGAATAGAAGAAATCAGAACTACCCCAAAACTTTCCTAGTGAAAACACAATATTACTGAATTAATATGCTTGGCAAACACGTCGACGAACTGTGGACTGAAATTATCTATAATAAAGGATTTGAAAAGACAAACACGCACTAAGAACTTTTACCAAAAGGTCAAATACAATTTTTATGGATTCCAAAAAATTGAAAAATCAATAGAAAAAAATCAATTTCTTTTTTGAATATTCTGTAAATCTGTAATATGTTACACACACCTTTGAAACCGTTAGTAAACGAACTTTAACCAAACGAAATGTGTGCTGTTTATTAGCTAATGGAAGCTACATGCAGAAACAGCAGATACAGGCCGTGCGATAAACAGATCGCCAAAACTTTTACGAATAACTTCATTTCTTCTTTGACTATTTTTAAGTTCGCTTCAGGTTTTTTTAAACACTAGAACAATCTTTTTCAATAAATAACTAAATCAAACGATTTTTTGTTTTTCCCTTAATTAGGTCCTCATTTTATTCACATAACAATTAAGTAGTGAAAATATATCAGACAGCAAGGCTGCGGATATCCTGATTGATTGGCTAAATCTAAAAAAAAAATCAAAGCCACTGTCGGGACTTGAACCCGAAACTTCCAGTCTCCGGCTGGATGAGTTACCAGTTACTCTACAGTGCCCGAAAGTAGAATTTGACCCCTTCTTAAAAACTCCCTTGTGTTTATCTTTTTCACATTTAGATGATTTAGACTTTGATGCATAAAGTTATATCTACAGTCAAATCTCTTTACGAAATTCAACCGATAGTTTAGTCAATGAGTGCTCAAAAGGGGAATGTGGATGGAAAAGTCGAAAGCAGAAAGTTTGACTTAGGAACTTTGTTTGGACTAGTTAGGAGATAAACATACTAAAAGTCCTTACCCCACCGAAGTACGCCCGAGGGAGGGGGACACAAAAAAGGTCCCGTTTTTTGGTTTTTTGGTTTTATCTTGAAAACGGTGCGTCGTACGAAATTTTGTTGTACTACATAATGAAAGCTGATAAAATTCTCTACAGCTTTAACTTTCACACTTTTTATCTATCTCCATTCTTTGCTTAGCTATGAGCTTCGAAAAACGGCCGATTTTCAAAAATGTGTTAAATTATCTGTAGCACATTGTAACAACACAAATTTGCCAAAATCATTTCTTATTGCTCATGCACCTTATTAAAAAATGAATTATTTAATTCGCCGCCTCTTTGGGCGTGACGGGCCTGGTTGTGGTTCATCAGCGTTTGCCTCTTCTTCTTTCTTCTCATCTGTCGAATCGTTATCAGATGATGGAACGCAGGCTACTACTTCTGCTACATTATCCCCACCGTCGTCGTCATCGTCGTTGTCCTCCAACATGATAATGCTATTTGTGCAACTTCCATTGCAATTGTGGCAAATGGTAGAGCACAGCATGGAAGTCTTCCTACACCCACATCTAGCACTACTACAATCAGTGGTGCACCGGCAAAATATCAGCTTCAGTATTTCTTCCGGTGCAGCTGGTTCTTTGGTTTGAACAGGAATCAAGAGGTTGCTTTCATTCCGTCTCCATCCCCATAGTTCAGGGGAAAGGTATTGTCCAAGCCAAGCCTGGACCTGATGGTAAGTACGGAAAGAGTGCTCCATCGCCGCTCCCTCAGTTGGTGGAAGGGAGGAAATGTCTGGTTTGACGTTTGACACTGACTGGAGAAAACGCTGGTAGCGATAGTTATTAAGAGAGGTTTTCTTCTGTTTCGCTCCATGCCATCTTAAAAAGCATAAGTTTCCATTTTCTCTTATGTCAGCATGCGATGAAGAGGGGTTCGAGAACATCTCTGCGGCTTGACGGATCTCAGGATTTTTTAAGTACAGTTTACAGAAACCAACTTTGCTTATCCGAACTGCAGCAGAAGTGGTGTCGCATCCAGTGAAGGCGTGTAGAAATAATATGTCTTTCAGGCCTAGCTTTTGTAATTCCTGACTTGAATAATAGGTGGTAGGTACTTTACCTCAGCTAAGTTTTATATTTTTATTTTTTTAGCTCGATTCTGAAGAAAATCCAAATCCGGATCGAAACGTCAATTATTTGATTTATTTGTTGTAATTTTTTGTTAATACATTGTCTGAAAAATTGGTCGAGAATTTTATTCGTTGATATTATTGGGAGTTTTATCCAGTTTAAAAGTAAACTGTTTCCGCCTTCACCGCGTGGAGGTACTCCCAGCTTGTTATTTTTTAATAGTGTGTGAGTGTTTTTAATAGTGTGGATGAGCAATAAGAAATGATTTTGGCAAATTTGTATTGTTATAATGTGCTACAGAGAATTTAACACATTTTTGAAAATCGGCCGTTTTTCGAAGCTCATAGCTAGGCAAAGAATGGAGATAGATAAAAAGTGTGAAAGTTAAAGCTGTAGAGAATTTTATCAGCTTTCATTATGTAGTACAACAAAATTTCGTACGTCGCACCGTTTTCGAGATAAAAACAAAAAACGGGATCTTCTTTGTGCCCTCCTCCCTCGGGCGTACCTCGGAGGGGTAAGGACTTTTAGTATGTTTATCTCCTAACTAGTCCAAACAAAGTTCCTAAGTCAAACGTTCTGCTTTCGACTTTTCCATCCACAAATTATTCGTTGCTTAAGCTACGAGTATAGTTTTTTTTTTTTGAGTGATTTTTAAAACAGTTCGATTTTAATGAGATTGGAGCGAAACGTAATAGGACCAACCTAATGTATAAACTTAGTCGAATAATACAGTGTCACTAATTTACCATCCATCTAAAAATAATGGTGTGTTGTTGGATACGCACCGGCCCAGGTTATAGGACCGTGTTCAGAGTTCATAGTACATAGGTACTTTATGCATACCTATATCGTAGTTGGTAGATATAAACTGTAGGTTGGTAGCTCTGCACACAGCTTGCGCAGTGTTCACAGTGTATTTAATAATTTATAGCTGTTACTGCTCTCTTCACGGCAATTCTCCCATTACACTGCAATTCGCGTTCGCAGACATCAGATCACACAGTATCTACTATGTACTATGTTATACATGCCGTACAAAGCAATGACGACAAGAACCCGTTTTTAGGTTATCTGTTAACCTAAACTCTTGGACGATGAGACCGCACCGTGTGCAATCTTGGAAGGGCGGAGGAATTTATACAAAGATATTTTTTTCATAAAAATTAATAAACAAACACTTGAAAAATTCTACACATTTATTCATCTCGACGATCATTTTGGGCCCATCATCAGGAGTTTACTTTAAAATTAAAATCTAAAAAGTCTACAAACATTATATATAGTAACCTAGGGAAGACTGGGGTGTCAATTATTACCTAAATAACAAATCCATAGACTAAACTTAAAACTAATTATTTGAGGTGATAGTGACAAATTATTACCTGAGTAACTAATACATAGACTAAACTTAAAACTAATTATTTGTAGTTTTAAGTTTAATTAATTGTTTAATTATTTATAGTTTTAAGTTTAGTCTATGTATTAGTTACTCAGGTAATAATTTGTCACTTCCACTTCAAATAATTAGTTTTAAGTTTAGTCTATGGATTTGTTATTTAGGTAATAATTGACACCCCAGTCTTCCCTGGGTTACTATATATAATGTTTGTAGACTTTTTAGATATTAGTTTTAAAGTAAACTCCTGATGATGGGTTAGGAGCCCGAAACGATCGTTGAGATGAATAAATGTGTAGAATTTTTCAAGTGTTTGTTTATTAATTTTTATTCAATCATGTTCTACCAAGTGCCAAGCGATAATTCTATAGAATTGATATTTTTTCGCAAGAGTATACAATACGATATAGCAACGAGAAGGAGGAGGCATCATCACAAAATCCCGCACTATCTTGAAAAACCTATAGCATCGGCGTTAAAGGCGACATTTTTTAATAGACGTTAATGACTTCAGTTGTCAAGCGTCTTCTGCATCGCTTTTAGTTTAGAAACCATGGCCGTTCCAAGTTTTTTTTTATTCGTGAGAAACTTTTAACACTCGTGTATCTTCTAATCCAAAAGAGATACAAAATACACGTGTGCCCACTGTCTAGTTGAATCAGTGTGTCTTTTACTACAAGCAGATTAATTTGAAAATATCATAGATTTATAATTTTGACAAAGAATTCATTTTTCCAATTAAAAAATCGCAAAAACTACATTTTAAAAACGGTCTCAAATAATCCAAGCAAATTATTTTTAGTTCAATTTGTTTTTGTCCTCAATAAATGGCTGTCCCGATTAACCAATTGTTTAAGCTGCTGCCCTTTTAGGATAAAACGTCCGATCTGCAAAAATTCGAATTTTAAGATTTGAGTCTTTCTTGTCCTATCTGCACATTTTCTAATTTCCTCCTAAGTTAAAAAGTCCTAAATGAAAGTAGAAAGTGGTTTAAAATTATTAATTATTTTGTCCTATCTGCATTTTATTCAACGTTTACAACTCATAACGTCCCAACTATGCAGGTTACTAAGTAAGAACGTCCCATGTGTTCAACCAAATTGGTGCAGATTTGAGATTGGACGTTTTAATTAAGCCTCAACGCAAATTATTTTTATTTTTTCCACTAACCTTAATATAACTGACGCGGATTCAAGTTGCAATTTTTCCATTTTTGCATTTTTTTGGAAATTTGAAGACATTTTTTAATGAATGAATCTTATTTAATTTTGTACTTAATTTATTAGCATATACCGAAAATTTCAAATCAAAAACTTAAAAAATGACGATGGCGTAGACAAAATTGTTAAATGTTAAATAACTCAATTCATTTAAGAATTAAAATGTCAGATCGGACATTTTGTCTTAAGAGGGAAGACTGGAATCTACTGGTTAGTGGTTATAGCACTTGCTTGAAAAATTCTAAACTGCCAAATTACCGTTTTAAATTTCGAATAACAAAAGGCTTAATTAGAGATTGGCATTAGAATGTTAGTTTTTTTACTAATTTGTTGTTCCATAACTTTAGATTAATCCATATTTGATAGACTTCCGTGTTTGTGTTGGTCCCGCATTTGCTTTCCTTGTCCCTTATTCCAAGTCCATTAATCCATCCTGCATTGTGCCTCAGTCTTTCTATTTTTGTATTAGGTATATGGAATATTGGGCACATTGGTTAATTCCTGAAGTCAAAGGTTGAGGTTTAAAAAAAATTGGAGATTTTACTGGCCCTTGCTCCATTTTTCTTTAGAATACCAGAAAAATACATATTTTCTATATTTGTATAGCTCTCTTTGATACAAAACTCAATCACATGTTGCTATGATCTCCATATCTCTGTTTAAATTCAGAGCGGATCAATTACACATTGCTATCTTCCACATAAATGGCGGACCAAATACAGATTGCTATTTCGAGTCCAGTATTCTTATTAAGAATAAGAAGTCTCTAGAGGGTACTAATATTATTACGTACCGTCATTCCACGTGTAGTCGTATACTTACACCGGATACTTATATTGTCACAGCGAAGCAAATATCTAAAGCAGTCGATAGTCGATATCTTCCAGTTTTACCAGAACGAATATACGTGTGTACATTACAGGGTAAAAGTGTAAGTGGTTATTGGTGTTTTATGAAGATACTATAGTTAGGTACAGAACCTGTCTTAGGTCAATTCTATATATTTGAACTATTCGAATTCCACGTTTACAGGAGTCAAGGGCAATGAACTTTTTAAAAATAAATCTATAAAGAGGATATTATAGTCCAAGCTCCCATCGCACAGAAAGTTACCCCATAGAACACATCAAATTTAAAAGGTGAAAATGCTTGGGAAACATGTAAAAAACATGTTACGCCCGCCAGACAAGTAAAAATTGGTTAATTTCTATTTTAATTAATTTTTGAAATTAGCTAACAAAATAAATTTACTTTTTTGAAACACCAGCAGCTTGAAATTTATACAATTTATGATAAAATATTATAATGTATCTAATTTTTAAAATTTGTCTGGATGACAATTTTTGTTAATTAACATCTGACAGACACCTTTTGTTATAAATGATTTTATTTTCATGAAAATGCACTACATAATACCTCCTTGGTTTTTGTTTTAAAATAAAGTTTGAGGTTTCCCCTATCTATTAAAATTTGTCTGGCTGGAAATTTTTGTTAACTACATTGTCAGACTTAATATTGAATGTGCAGCATCCCATGCATGAGTTTGTCATCATGCAAAACATTTTCTCGATAAAAACCCCATTTTAATATATAAAAGGGATTAAAGACTTTAAATTAGAATTAGAAAATAAAACATTTGTTAGTTGGCAATGGCAATACCACATTTTTTAACTAAAAAACGTTTCGGAGCTTAAAAAATTTAAGTCTATCATAGTAAAAAACATTTTTTTGCTGACAAACCAATTTTAAGCATAAAAGAGATCTCAAATTTCGTTTAAAAAAATAAGATGGTGTTTTGACGCGGCCGCCATAGAAACTTATTTTTATTATCGTATCAACATTTTTTTTTAATAATACGACGGCCGCGTCAAAACACCATGTTAATTTTTTTATATGAAATTTGAGATCTCTTTTATTCATAAAAATTGGTATGTTAGCGAAAAAATGTTTTTTATTATGACTGACTTTTTAAGCGCCGAGACGTTTTTTAATTTAAAAATGTGGTATTACCGTTGACAACTAAAAAATGTTTTATTTTCTAATTCTAATTTAAAGTCTTTAATCCCTTTTATATACAATTTATATACAAGGTGTCTCAGAGACTTTTGCAATTTTATTTCGTCTATAGCTTTAATGCCTGTTTTGCAATGAGTGAAACAAGTTCTGGAAATTTAATGTCATTATTGATATGGAACGGTTTGATGGCTAACAACGTGCGTTTTGTGTTCGCAATTTTTTTGAATTACATCAAATTCTTACATCGCAGTGCGGCGACGGTTTCGTGCTCGTTATAGTCTAGTATGGTCTAGTACATTGTTTCCTAATCTGTGGTCCGCGGACCCCTGGGGCTCCGCGAGCATATGTTTGGTGGTCCGTGGTCCCATACGCATCTATCTTACTTAGAGCATTAACAAAAAAAAAAATTACCTACGCCAAACATCTCGTAATTATTAGTTGCAAAAAAGCAGCACCAACCTTCTCATTAATGTTTTTCTACGAAAAAGTTTGTTTTTTGTTTTTTAATTTAATGAAGGAATACTAAAATATAAGTAATATTGCCCGAAAATTGCACCTTTTTTTCACTCAGGGGTCCTTGGCATTATGCTTGATTTCCTTGGGGGTCCGCGGCTGAAAAAGGTTAGGAACCGCTGGTCTAGTAGATAGTACGTCAATCTAATCAAGTCCTGGATACATATAAATTTGAAGAAAATATGCCAATTTTTTTGGAAATAACAACGGATAAATTCTGACAGGTACGGCGCAATGATCCGTAAATTTTTTGACCCTGCGCTCCAAGAATTTGATGATTTTAGTGACCAGTGCTGGTTCCAGTAAGATGGGGCTACTAGCCACACATCAAATATCGCTTTAGAAACTGTAAGAGAATGGTTCTCGGATAAATTGATATCAAGAAGAGGCCACATCAACCGGCCTCCAAGAAACCAGGATTTGGCCCCAAATGATTTTTTGGGGGCTATCTTAAGAGTCGAGTTTATAATAAAGCCCTAGCAAATTTGATCAGCTTAAAAATCGTATTCAGGAGGAGATTGAAGCCGTTACTCCTGACTTATGCACAAGCGTAATGGAAAATTTAAGGCATTGCTTGGGTGAGTGCCAACGGCGAAATGACCGACATCTAGATGATATAATTTTCCATACATGAATTTCCAATAAATGTAGTTTTAAATTCCAAATAATACATGAATTTCCAATAAATGTAGTTTTAAATCTAATCTAATCTAACTAATATTATAAATGTGAAAGTTTGGATGGATGTATGGATGGATGTTTGTTACTCAATCACGTCGGACCGGCTGAACGGATCTGGATGAAATTTGGCACACAGATAGATTATAGTCTGGAATAGCACATAGGCTACTTTTTATCCCGGAAAAATGTACGGTTCCCGTGGGATAGTTTTGTTTTTGTTTTTCACTGAGCAAGGGATAGACATGATTTTATGCATAGTGGTAGTTTAGGGGTCAGAGAATGTTATAGGCTAATTTTTATCCCTAAAAAATGTACGGTTCCCGTGGGATAGATTTGTTTTTGCTTTATGTCTGTTACTACTAAACCGATTCTAAAAATTCTTTCACTAATAGAAAGCTATGCAGGAGGGGGGAGTTTCTCGCGGGGGGATAACAAATTAGGGGGGAAGATTCTCGCGGGGGATAACAAATTAGGGGGGGGAGATACTCGCGGGAAGATAACAAATTAGGGGGGGAGATTCTCGCGGGGGGATGACAAACTAGGGGGGGAGATTCTCGCGGTGGGATAAAAAATTAGGGGGGAGAGATTCTCGCGGTAAGATAACAAATTAGGGGGGAAGATTCTCGCGGGGGGATAATAAATTAGGGGGGAAGATTCTCGCGGGGGGATAACAAATTAGAGGGGAAGATTCTCGCGGGGGGATAACAAATTAGGGGGGAGATTCTCGCGGGGGGATAACAAATTAGGGGGGAAGATTCTCGCGGGAGGATAACAAATTTTGCACAGGAGTTCTTTATATATAGGTATCGTAAATGAGCAATAATGTATAAATAAAATTCGAGCGAACGAGCGAAGCGAGTGAGTAATGTATTATTAATATTCGAGCGAAGCGAGTGAGTAATATATTAATAATATTCAAGCGAACGAGCGAAGCGAGTGAGTAATGTATTATTAATATTTGAGCGAACGAGCGAAGCGAGTGAGTAATGTATTAATAATATTCAAGCGAACGAGCGAGGCGAGTGAGTAATATATTAATAATATTCAAGCGAACGAGTGAGTACCTAATGTATTAATAAAATTCGAGCGAACGAGCGAAGCGAGTGAGTTATGTATCATAAAATTCGAGCGAATAAACACTACCAACCCGGCTTCGTTTTGCAGGAGAAGAATTTCTCGCGGGGGGGATAATAAATTATAAATCGTAAAATACGTGGGCGAAGCCACGGGTAACGGCTATTCCAAATAAAGTTAGTTTTGAAAACTGATGAGAGCTGAGCAAAATGAAAAAGAAAAGTGCAAAGCTCTCTGAGACACCTATCCATTTTTGCAATACATTATTTTGGACGTTATTAACCGATTTCTTATTTGATTCCTAAATTAGAAAAGAAAACTACTGAACCAAATTAAGTAAACATTAAATAGGATTACCTCGACATTTTAACCTGAACACAACATTTAAATCGGTTAGCCCCTCGAGAAGTTAAGGCTGAACAAAAAATAAATAAATATACTTATATTACTTACTCGTCGAATTGATAACATCCTTTTTTGAAAGTCGGTAAAAAATATTCAAAACCCCGCATGAAAACAAATGTACAGAGGAAATTAATTGAAAATCAAATTGATACTGAATTCCCAGATAAAAAATAATTACTATTTATAACAAGCAAAATATTATAATGTTCAAGGCATTTTATGTAAGCATGTATAACTAAAATAAGCCATTATCCGCAACATAATAATTTTATTTCGGAAATCCCGCCGGCAATTCTTCAAGTCGGGTAACCATGAAGATTTCTTTAGTAGATTTAGGTATACCTTGTGAGATTTATGATCGTGTTCTATTGTTGAGTTGAGCGCGAATTGACTGACGTCGCGTGTCTCATGTTCCCAACGCGCTAGTCGAACGTTGCTGAACAACGACTGAATGCGCTCTCTATGGCCGAATTCATAAACACATGAAGTACTAAACGATATTCTATCCAAGACCGCGCCAATACAAGGTGCAAAGAGTTTATTAATTATCATAATTAATTATTAGGTGAAATCATATGTCGATACCGTTGTCTGTAATCAATGTCGGGGAAATTTCCTACCGGTCTGCGAAAAATTTCGCCCGAATTAGGGTTTGACGGTTTTTCAAACCCGGTTTTAGAAAACCGGTTTTTAAAATAAATTTGTCACATTCGAAAACCGGTTTTTAAATTAAGAAAACCGGTTTAAAAGAATTCAAATTTGAATGTAAAAATTAATTTTTAACTTATTTTGTATTTTCTATTTTACATTTTAAAAGTTTAATTTTATTATATAAATTTCTTCTCTCAAAAATTAGTGTAAAATAAAAAATTCTGGCTTCTGTCTAATGGGATTTTAAATAAAACACAAGGTGTTAAAATAGTTCATATTTTCTTTCGCAACGTTTCGACATAAATTATGTCTTTATCAAGCTTCGGAATTAGATTAAGAAGATGCGTGTTTTTTCAAAATCCCTAAAAAATGTGTAGATTTCTTTAAATTACATTAATATCTAGTTAAAATAATAAAATTATAAAATAAACTTCAAAATTATTTATTTAATAATTTTAATTTCACTTTTAGATAAAAATGAATAAGTCGGTAACCTTAGATTTGCTATTTGATGCTTAAAAACCATAAAACCAAACTCAGTAGCAGCTAGTGAGTATTTTCAATTTCAGGCAATATTGTGTCCAAAATAAGAACAAGACTTAGCCACCGTTCAGTGAATATTTTATGTTTTTTAAAATCCTATTTTCTTAGGAGAAATTAAAATTAGTGAAATAAATATAAATATTATTTGAAATTTTTGTTCGAGTTTTCGTTATTTTGTGTAAGTAATGTGTAATCCTTATTTTTTTTTTATATTGTGACTTTGATATTGATTTCGTTTTTTGCGGTTTTTTTGTTATTTTATATAAATTAAATAGATATTTTTCCCTATTCTATTTTTTTTGACAAAAATTCGAAAACCGGCTAAAACAGGTTTTTTGGAAATCTGGAATTCGAAAACCGGTTTCTCAAATAGTCGGTTTTTGTGTAAACCCTTGCCCGAATCATGTAGAGGCCGCTACATGGTTATTTTTTTAAGTTATTAGATCGTTAATTAACCTATTCACTTTTCCTCCATAAATAAAATTTTTAGTAGGTACCTAACAATGAAAGAACCTCCTCCTTTTTTTGAAGTCGGTTAAAAAGAGGACTTAGTAGGAGCGCAATCTGGTATAGGAAATGACTCCAGGTATCTGGCAACACTGGGCTCCAGACTGGTTCTGCCAAAGAAGTAAGAATTTTAATGAAAGAGTTCTGCATATTTGGAAGGGGGGCAAAACAAAAATGTATAATAATTCTTGGATAAAATCGATTTCAATGGTGAAATAATGTCTATAAATCCTGGACACACCTACAAACGTCGTCTTCTAAACTAAATACAAAAAGGTGTGAGAGAGAGACGGTGAGTGAAATGGTTTCATTCTGGTTGTATGTTTTATATCACGACCTTTGACCTACAAAACATGGCTTTTCTTATAACACCTACATGTATGCTTCATTTGTTTTTCTTCATGTCACTTGTTTTCTTTAGAGTTTAGATCGTTAATAATGCCATTTTAATACTGACTCTATCACTGTATAGTTTGTATTCATCATACTGGTTTAGTTTGTTGTAGCCAAATTGTTAATTTTTGATAATAGGCTGTGTTACCGTGACTGTTTTTTGAAATAAAAAAAATTGAAGTCGGTTAAAAATACAAATCTGTTACTGATTAACGGGTTTTTAACACCCGGTTATTTTATATAACCAGTTAATTATTTTAGATCTTTAAAAGTGATAATATGTACCTATGTCCTATAGGTATATTTCTTGTTAAAATTTTTAATTACTAGAACATTTTATATTTTTCCTGATACATGACAATTCATCAATATCATTCATTTTGCTGGACTGACATTATTTTTTTTTGTACGTGGCACTCTGTGTAATAAAAAACTCTATATCTGTTTTATGTATCTATTATTGAAAACTGAAAAAATGTTGCGAATTATGCTATACCGATGTGATTGTGCGCATGACAAACAGTGAGGAGTGACATTTGCGTGTCAGCACACAATTTCATTGTGTATGTACCAACTGTCGATATACACAATTACAAGCACAGTGGCGTTCCTTTGTGCCGGACATTGATTTAGGGACAAATTTTCATTTATTTGTTAGCTGATTACTACAGTATACTCGAACTAACTAGGAAATTGGTTCATTATAAATTTTAGCAGTACTATTTTTACCTTGGAGAGACTGAAAAGAAAATATATTCAAAAAACTTTTTTTTAGTGTCATTTTTCCAAGGTGGTGAAGCAAACTGAAACGGTAAGACAGAGTGTCCACAAACCTGGAAAACTCAGAGTTTTTTATAGGTCAGGGGAATCATTTCATGGCCAATGGCCCCGTCAGAATATTACCCCTATAAGTCAAGAAAAAATATCAAAATCGGAAAATCTAAATAAATATCAAAGTCTACCGCGCGTTGAACTCTAGCGGGAGTGTTGTATTATATGTATAGTTTTTTCACTCATAGTGCTATTCTTATAGCCTTCTGAATTACAAAGTTACTTCCGATATAAGTAATGGATGATTTATTTTAATTTAAAATTAGACCATGATTTTTTGACTAGCAATGTGACTGGAGGTCACTGTTTATAAGTTCAGTGGCATTCTGATTATCAGATAACTGGAAGGAATAAAAAACCTGCGTGTTATCAGCATATTGTGTAACTTTAGATGTTGCAAACATTTATAAAAATCAACTATATTATAGATTATAGACAATGAGGAGCAGGGGACCAATTATTTAACCCTGGGGCACTCCTTTCATTATTTGTTGATAAGTTGAAACATTTTCAGTGTCTAAAAAGACTGACTAAATCTACCTGACAATTAATATGAGTCAAATCACTTAATAGCTGGACCCAGAGAAAAGTCGTACCATAGAAACCCAGCATAATTAGTATGTCACTCTGCACTCATCGTAAGGTGAGAAAAATAAGTGAAAAATAAAAAACAAACTGTTTCCTACTTTATGTGAATGCAAATTTCCTTTTAGGTGGATACTAAAACACCTGGAAAAGTTGAGGATTTTTTTCAAATCTTTATGATCACAAACAGTATGTATTGAAGATATAATGTATAATTTGTTTATTTTACTAAATGCCAAGTTTCAAAATTTTCTCTGAGATTTTCGTGGTAAAATCCCCATTGCCTGTTGCGTAAGAATTTAACTTATTAAGGTGCAGGTTGTTTCTTTCCCCGAAAAAGTCAACTATAAGTACTTAAAGGAATTTAAAAAATAATTTAATGTATGTTGTTTCGGTTTTATTTTACACTCGATGATGTACTAAAAGCTAAAAAATAATTATTATTTCTAGCTTTTAGTACATCATCGATTGTAAAATAAAACCGTTTAACTTAGATTAATTTATTATATATTAAATTAATTAAATTAATTTCTTATATCTGAGACTGAAATAAAATCGTGGGGTGCATTTAATAGAAAACTTTCTTCTGTAGGAGCTTGGAAATCATATCTGGCTGTTGACTATCTTCTTTGACCTTAATATTACTAAATTCACCCCACGATTTTATTTTAGTCTGATCAAAGCCCCGATTGGTGACTCATAATTTTTTTCTAACTTTTTGTACCTACATCATCGATTTTACAAAAAACCGTTTAATTTAAATAGTTTTATTTATTTATTTAATTTTTTACTTGTTAGTTCCTATCAGCTTATATAATTGTAGCCACACACATTTAGATAGCATATGGATAGGTCTATAATCCTTACATGGGAGTTTATTGAACAGTCTTCTTACTAGAGCAATCCACGTCAAGTGTTTCCATTTTTAGTCAAAAGGTACTATTTTGATAAAATTGCTTCTGTAGGGTAACCGCTTTGAAATTTCCTAATTTTTTTGATGAAGTTAGATAGCCCATCAATTGGTCTATAACCTCGATGTGCCAATTTAATATTTCTTGAATACTCTTCATATGCTAGAGCGTTTCCCGTGAAAATTGAAAGGTTTATATATTTGCTGTATTTTTTAAAAAAAATAATGGATTTTCGAAAAGCGGCAATTTTTTAAGGATTAACTTTTTTTTACTTACTATTAGAAACTCAATGTAAAAAAATCATGAAAATCCATCCATTATAACTGAGCTCCGAGGTTTTTGATTTTTGAGTCTAATTAAACTCCACTATAGCTAAATTTCATTTTCGTTGATAAGGATAAGTTCTTTTGCCTTAGTATGATTCGATTCAGGGTCCAAAAAACATAGATAACGACACCCCACTTGACAAAATGAAGCAAATTTGGTTTGGGTTCTTCCCCCCCCCCGAAAAAAACTTTTCCCCACATTGAATTTTTATGGACTCTTCGGATTCTTGATTCTTATGCCAAAGATGACTTATAACCAAAATTTCATGAGGGGAGGAATTTTTTCATTATTCAAACCTTATTTTACCTACGAGTATACTAATAGATCAGACAAAATATCTATAAATTAAAAAAATCATGTAAATCGGGTCAGTGGTTAAAAAAGTGTGATTTGTACACGAATTGAAGACGGTTCTTCAATTCGTTTATAATGATAACGGCCCGATCAGATGTATATAATATTGCATTGTCATCGGAACTACAACATGTGTGCAAAATTTCAACTCAGTCGGTTAATACCAGGAAGTGGGTCGCAATCGGTCGCAAGATTTAAAACTAATACATATACGGAACGTGAAGCTATAACTAAAACCGTTAAAAAACTTAAATGCTGGAATTTGTTTTCTTTCACGCAGCTATAGCTTTCCGAACGGATATGTTAAATTCCTTAATACAACATTATTTCAATTATATTGCAAAAAAGAAGTATTTATGCAAATTTAATTGTATTGAAATGATAGCTTCTTAACACAGATTGTAAACTAAACATTGTTTTAGATAATCATAATACGTAGAAAACATCTCCCATGATATTCGTCTATTATAAGAAATCTTAAAATTGACGAAACGTTCCATTAAGAATAAAATAGATTTTTTTCTAAGAAAAACGAGGGGCTTCTAAAAATTTAAAGAGATAACATATTTATTGGACTAGGTTCATTATAAGTGTGTCCCATACATTTTTGACTAACTTTTACTATCTTTTAAATGATGTACTTACGTTTAAAATTTTTATATCCAACGCATGAATTTTAGTTTTTCTTATGGACGCCATGTTGGGTTTTGACATATTTAAATTTTACGTATTTTTATGAGTAATTTGATATATCATACGCCTTATCTAAATGAAAGCAAAGCTGCGAAATTGACAAAAAAATTGTTTTATGGTGTCTCTCGTACCGACAGACTGTGCTATGTAAAATAAAATTTGTCGAAATAAATGAACGCCGACCATCTGTAATAACTGTCAAAAGATCGCTATGGTCATCTGTCTGTTTAGCTAACTTTTTAAGATATTCCTGAGAACGTAGATTTGTTTACTCCCTGCACTTCAGTTTCAATTAGTCCAAATAAATTTTCTTCTTGAATTTCAACACTTGTTGGAATTTATTCATCTTGTTTCTCTTCGCAATGCTGGATGTTGCCATTTCTCAAAAGTTTCCCTGAAAATGTCCCCTGTATTTTTAAACTGATATCCAAGTTCTTGAAAATTTTAGAATTAGATTGTCGTTTCCCTGGAAAAAAGAATCCAAGAGGCCAACAGAATATCGATTGACTCTCGCCATGAGTATAAATGTGGCGATGGGAGCACTGCAGTTGAGATTATCCAGCGGTGGGAGTAAGCAAATCTACGTTCTCAGAAATACCTTAAAAAGTTATCAAAAAAGAGAGGAAACCGCAGCGATCTTTTTGACTGATTGTTAGTTGCTGGGCGTTCATTTGTTTAGACAAATTTTATTTTACATAACACACTGTCAGTATGACGTCATAAAACTATTTTTTGTCAATTTCGAAACTTTGCTTCCGTTTATACAAATGATGACGTTTTCGCCGTCAGAATAATTTCTAATCATTTTGTTCAAGTTCCATGGCTATCGCTATCTGTTTTTGAGGTAATTTTGACATTTTCATATCAAATTTCTGCCGTTACAAAGCATGCAAAATTAATTTTGTTTAATGATTTAGATGCAGAATTTTGTTCTAAAACTTTTATTCAAAGATATTTTCCCTAAAATAATTAGGGAAGCAGGAAATCGCAAAAGTTTGATTTTACGGGTTAAATCCCTATTACCCGCAAAGCCATTCAGCACCCTGTATATGGCACATAATAAATCAAATTACTCAGAAAAATGCGTAAAATTAAAATTAAAATCCAACATGGCGTCCAAAGTTCATGCGAATATCTCATTATGCGTTGGATATAAAAATTTAAACGGTACGTCATTTAAAAGATCTTAAAAAGTTAGTCAAAAATGGCTAAAGAAATTTTTAAATATCTTCATGAATAAAAAAGTTATGGCAAGGTTTCAAAAAGACAATTTTCAGTATTTTTGAAGTAACTTCATAGTGTGTCAAAATTTAATTGTTTTTTCAACGGGATGTTAATGAGCATACAATTTTGCACTAGTTTGCTCATTTAACCCACTTTCTATGTCCACTAATAAAGATAGCCATGTTAACTAACGTCGCCTGGGACACCATGTATATACGCGCTACAATATAATACAGATGATTTATTAGTTCACCGACAAACTTTGAAAATGGTACATGAACATATTATGTCCCATTTCACTTATTTAAGGAATTAAATCCCCTAATATATCTTTCAAATTTCATGTTTCAAAGACCAATAGTATGAACAGAATGATTAAATCTGTAAAAAATAGCTTTAGCCGGGTATTTAATGTGTTTATTTATAGGTTTTATCATAATTATATAAAAATTTCACAATTATAAAATTTTCAGAACATTATTCTTACAGCTAGTACACGTTTTTCATGCAAAAGCGGGTTTTTTTGCTAGTTATATAAAAATGACAAATTAAAACATTAAAACTTTTAATTTGGAATAATTAAATTGCTATTAAATTAATATAAAATTTAATAATTCAACTTTGAGCGACCCCAGTACATGATATAAAGATATCCAAATGAAAGGTGATAACATCAAGAATACAAAAAATACAATCGGTGTACACTAAAAGAAGATATTAACTTTTCGGTAAAGTAAATGTCGGAAATAAGAAATTAGTCTATTATATATTATGTAAATACGTTGTAAGACATTTACTTGTGTGTGAAACAGACGTAAGAAATTTAATTTGACCTTTAATGAGAACAAACATACTATAGTTACCTATTCAATATACATTTAAAAAAAATTGACCAACTCCGTTTGTACACAAAGGGTTTCGTACTAACCTAAACCCTAGATAGCGACGTATGACGGAATTCTCTGAAGTTTGTGTTAAATTTAGCATTATATTATTATAGTGACTTATTTTAATATCCGAGTTTCGGACGCGTAGAAACCACTGGATCGAGTTTGATTAAACTTATTTGTCGTTAGATGTAATCGTAATTCTACTCTTCATGTGTCTCGGTCAAATATGTATTTTTCTAATGCGACCGGCTACTTTGGGGACAATTTTGGACCAAAATAAAAATCAAATAACTTGGTCGGAAACACAAACCATAGTTTTGACGTGAATACTCGACTCTGATGTTGAATTATGATATAAATGCAGTTAATAGAGCAGTAAATTTTGAACAAAATGACAAAATTACTTCTTTTTAATTTCAAATCAGTTCAAAAATAATTTTTCAAATATTTATGTAAGCTCCAATCGTTTTGCTCGTATAAAGTATAAAGTCATAATTTTATGGACGTGCGTTTATAATATCATGTACTAAGACACACTAAAACTATCTAAAAACCAAGAAACACTGTTAAAAAATACTGTTTAGTACATTGGTACCTATGTAAACATAATGTAAACAATCCAAGCTATGTTTGTATGGATTTTTTTAGAAAATTCATATTTTAATAAATTATTGCACTTAATCATTTAATAAATTCATTTATTGTTTCTCAGATTTTAGAATTGCGTTCATATTAACGTATATTTTCTTGCTACGTATTAAAAATGAGATAAAAAATTCTTGGAACTTCCCTATTTTATTAAATTTAACGCTGCCAACATTTTCACAACATACTCTTAGGTATACATATTTAAAATAATAAAAAAACATGTTATATAATAGTAATGATTAATGACAATATTAACTATTATGTCATTATAATATTTTTTCCGGTTAATTTTAAACTAACTTACTTGAACAGCAAAATGTTTTTGTTGATAGATACATACAGCAGTTTTACAAAACAAGTGGTTACTTGTTAAAATTTACGGGAAATTAGCAGCTACTTCAAGCGTTTTTTAGATATTAATTATATAATTATGGTTATTATGTCGGTGCAATTAAAAAACAACAAATTATTCATCAGCCATTACACTAGCTTCTTCACAACCTGATGAATGCGTCCCACACTCTCGTTGTGTGCTGACAATTCAACAAACTGTTTGAATAATATAACAAAGAAAGACAAAGATGTTATCTAAATATGAGGAACTGTTTGTTCCGATGCCAAGTTCAGTAGGTTAATACCATAGATCTGATAATACAATATAGATGGAGTATCGCGCCTGTCTTAATACATTGTGCCAAGTGTAACCTTTTTCAGCTGTTCTCCCACCACACATTAAATAATTACCATGACTAAAATAATAATAAGCAACATGATACGTATTTATAAGAATTTTATTAGAAAAAAAGCGCTACAATCAGAATATACATATCTATAACTTGAATTATTACAAATTATAGGTATATACCACTATTAGATTCAGAAACGTTCGCATTTTTGTTCTTACACGTTATTATAGCACAATTATTCACCGTTTTAAATTCAAAAAACTAATTTTTATCACTGAAAACACTATAGATGTCGTTACAGCAATCGACGACCCAGAATTCTAGTAATAGTTAGGACCATATATGTAATACTCCTATATTGCTTGCGCCCGTAAGTGGAAGTATCAGGCCGCAAGTGAGACAGCACATTTCATTGTGCGCAAGCGTTGCAACATTCGACTCACATTGTTTCCATAGCAATTTCGGAAATATTATTATCACTACTAACCTTGTTATTATCATAGATCAATAATTAATATTATAAATTGTTCATGCGCATAAGACTCGACGTCTTGCGAGAGAGACAGATATATATATGTCTGTACCGTAAGCTTTTCGTCCGACTCCAGACCCCGGCTAGCAATATAGGACTATTACATATATGGTTAGGGCAAAGACGCCATATTTAGCCAAAACAATGGAAGAGAGTGTATACCGAAAATACGCGCGTACTCCTGAAAACTTTAGAAACGTAACAAAAAATATTGCGCGTTTCATTTTTTTGTACTGACAGCAGCTGAGACAATTACGTTACCTATAGGAATCAATCATGTGAATAATACTTTGAATGACGTTAAGTTAAATTTTGGTTGAAAAACATGGCAGATCGAACGAACCAATCAGAAATCGACACCCCTTTGTCTTAACTCTTACTAGAGAAACTCTACGATGACCAACTGTGCACGATATGTCAATTTGCCCATGATTTTTCCATAGGTATTGATAAAACATTATGGAGGAATACTACATCTACGTGAATTATCAGTTCTATGGTTAACACATATTGTTTTAGGGGTGTGCAAGTATTAGGTAAGTAGTAAAGAACCGGTCAAGTAGAAAAAGTACTCGATTGTCGAGTCCAACAGAAAAAAATTGGGTGAGCATGCAGCTTTGGCAGTACCGCAGTGTTTTCCGTAAGAATACGTCTTTTGAATAAAATATTTCAATTAATACCTACTATCGTCTACATGTTTCCGATGTTTTTTAAAATTTTATGCCTGCTATAAATAAACTTACACAATTTTAACACTCTGTAAAACTTAGTTACTGAGTAATCAAATAAACACAGGGTTGCCTCTTAATTGGCTGGATTATTAGATTTATTATAAGGAAATTAAGTAAATGATTAGTACTTATGGTGGAGTGTGTGAGTCGGAAAAACCTTGAAAAATGCAAATATTTTGCAATGGACCGAGACTACCCCTCGTTTTTGAGGATGCTGATGTACAGTGGTAGTGGTGGTAGAATTTCTCTTTGGAGTTGCACAGCCCCCCAATCGGCCAAAAAGCACCCCCAAATGGGGTCAAATGCTCTTATTCCTATTTCCACAAGCCAGACCTACCTGATCTCCTGTTTCCGAGGATGCTGAAGACAATGGTGGTGCTCGGAATCCCCTCGCACCCTGCCAACTCCCAAACCACTAAAAAACATCCTAGAAAGGGGTGAAAATATGTTTTTTCTTCTGTCAACGATAAAAATCTGTCTATACCAACCGTTTTAGAGGAAGCTGAGCACGTTGGTGGCAGTTAAAACTCTCCTCGCGTCGCGCCAACCCCCCAAACAGACAAAAAAACACTCTCGAAAGGGGTGAAAATATGTTTTTTCTTCTATCGCCCGTATTCTACGTATCAATGATTCAATAGACCTGTTTTTGTCACGTACAATTTTAACTGCAAGCATGCAATAAATGCTTTTTTTGCAGCTAGAGGGGAAAGAAAGACAATCACAATCAACGTTCTGAAAAAAGATGAAACACGTTATCGTCGACCTGGATCTTCAATAATTTTTGGATAAAAAAATTGATTTCTTCTCTCTAATTGTTTCTTGTCTGTTTGGGGGGCTGGAAGGGCGCGAAGAGAGTTTTAACTGACACCATCGTGCTCAGCGTCCTCGAAAACGGGCATTAGAAAGATTTAATCGTTTTTAGAAGAAAAAACATATTTTCACCCCTTTCGAGGGTGTTTTTTGGCGATTTGGGGGGTTGAGGGGTGCGAGGGGGATTCCAATCACCACCACTGTCTTCAGCATCCTCGAAAACGGGACATCAGATAGGTCTGGCTTGTAGAAATAGTAATAAAAGCGTTTGACCCTTTTCGGGGGTGATTTTTGGACAATTGGGGGGTTGTGCAACGCCAAAGAGAAATTCTACCACCACCATACTCAGCATCCTTGAAAACGGGGGGAGGGGGGTAGTCTCTAGTCTCCTTCCATCGCAAAATATTTGCATGTTTCTCCGACTCACACACTCCGCTATTAATTAACAAATATATTTCTATGACTATTCTAAAAATCTAGAAAAGTCGTCCAGTCATTAGATTAAATTCCACAAATGAATTAGGGGATCAACTATAATCTCGAAGTCAAAAATTATCAATTTTTAAAATTTTCGAAAAAAATCGTTACAATTTTTTGAATACGTACAGCATTTTGACGGGAAAAGCTTCAGCTTTCGGTTCTTGACATTCAATTTCCTTGATAGTGTTTCTGTGAGTCGCTGCATCACTTCCAACAGAACCGGGCAACAATTGCAAACAATATTGTCAACTTTGAATGCATTTACGGGCGTGCAAAACTTTTTTTGTCTTAGCTTTCAATCCAGCTACCAAAAGTTGAGCTATGATTTTTTGACTCAAAAAATTAAAATTTAAAAAAATTCTGCACTTCAGGCAAATTTTCATCTATCGCTCGATTCAGAGTCTTTGACGCTTTTAATTCTGTACATGCAGTCTTTTAAATAAATTGTTATTTATTTATTTAATAATTTTGTTTACTTTCTTTCGTTTTGTTTTTGTTACGCTTTAAAAACACAAACTTTGTTTTCGAAAGCTCAGACATGCAGTTTTCGAATCGCAAGCATTGCGAATTGTTACTTTTCTCCAGGAATGTAACACTCAGTGATATCTGGAAATTCGATTGCGTGTTGCTCGGTTTGTTGTGAGTCGCACTTTTTTTTTTCAAATCGCCGTATCTTCGAGTCAAAAAGTTAAAAAATCATAGCTCGGTTTTTGGTAGCTGAATTGAAAGCTGAGACTTAAATCTTTCAAGCTGTGACGATGCACTCAAATTTGACATTTTTTTGCATTTTTGCCCGGTCCTGTCGGAAGTGGTGCGCAACGTACAGCAGAAACGTTTTTAGCAAATTTGAATATCAGGGACTGAAAGCTGAGGCTTTTCCCGTCAGAATGCTGTATTCTATGATTTTTTCTCAAAGTTGCATCGTGAAAGTTGATTCCCTAATTCTTTTGAGGAATTTATTAGATATAATAATAATAATGCGTTTAACGACTATTTCTCGACATTATGTCATAACAGGCGCCATTCGCACCATTACTATTTTATCACTTCCCGTTGTTTTCTACATATTTTAAACTTCAACTTTTTTTTATTAGCAATGTGCGAATGGAGGAATTATAGGAAATTAGAATAAGGTAGGCAACTTTGGAAGCATAGGAGTTTGACAGGTATTCGGCCATGGCCTTGAATAAGGAACCATCTCGATATTCATCTGGAATTATTGAGATGGCCGGTACAGGAGTTACCGTTTCTCGGCGTGAGGCAGTAGGAAAAAGTCCTAGCCACATCTTCCCCCGCCAGGATTCGAACTCAGTACCTTCCCAATGCGAGTCTAGTGCTGTACCAGTAAGCTACATCGCTGGATAATTTATTAGATAACAATAATTGCGAGAATCAGTTAAGTGTTGAGAAACCATCGTTAAATTTAATTTTGATATTTGTTGGATCAATCTTTTATAACGCTTCAACAAATTTATACAAGAAAACGAGCCGAAGATCGTCGCGCGCAACTCAACAAAGAAAATAAAAATAGAGCTTGTGTGTTAATTTATGGCTATTGGATTCCCTGTGCAAACGACGATTGTAAGGGCACGAGCAGACTGGCGCCAATACAACGTCAGTAACAAAGTAATAGAATTGAAGATTGGCAGAAGTAATAAGAAGCTATTCGAAATAATCAGATCACTATAAACTGGTTTTTGCTCGCGATTTCACTCACGCGAACGTCAATTGTGCCTGCAATTTCTTTCGCATGGTATTAATATGCATTATATCTTAATTCGAACGTAGCCGGGTAAAGAGTATTCTATACTATAGGTAGCTGTAAAACTAAAAAAAATCGTTTAAAAATACCATTTTGTATCCTAACATGATGTAAACAATCTAAGCTAAGATTCTACGGAAACGAACTCTTAAATCAAACCTAGCTTGACGACTGATGTCACACACTGTATTTTTTGATCACATCACATTAGTCCAGTAATTTTAGATTTCCATTGCAGAAAAATTCCCAGTTGGCTGATTTTTTTTATTTACCTTCGTTATGGTGTTTTAAAAAGTCCCCATCGATATCGTGTCGGCGTTGCCAGATATTCGAGGTTCAAGTTCGCGATAGACGGTTTTTAGCGAATTTCTCGGTTCCGTTCCATTTTTTGTAAAAAATGGCTATTATCAATCTTGTAGAGGATGAAATTATCTACAACTTTTGTATAAACATTTTTTGTCTACGGTTTATAGTTTTTCTTATTTAAGTACCCGCGGCTTCCTCCCCCTCGATTTTACATAACGGAATTATGCTGCTTCCCGAGGGCCTAACATAATGATTTGTACCATTATTTTAAGTTGAACTTAAAGATAACGATTAATTATAATTTTATTGAAATTAATGCAGTAGCTCTCTAGTTATAAGCAACCAAACATACAAATCGACAGCAGTGAAACAGACAGACAGGCAGAATTTTTTTTGGAAAATACGATATTTATACTTGACATCAATTATAAAGGTCATTCGTAAAGTAATTTTGTACAAAAAATTTACAAGGATTAAGAGAGTGCGGTTTAAGTATGGATATGCATTCTCATACCTTATAACGAACTCTACTAAGAATAGCTCGGAGTAGCCATACTTTTAATTTTTTTTTCAAAATTCCTTTACGAATACTCATTATAATTGTTATATAGACTACTCATAAAGGAATTTTGTAAAAAAAATTAAAAATGTGGCTACTATTACTAGAGTGCGTTATACGGTATGGAAATGCATACTCGTACTTAATCCGCACTCTCTCAACCCTTGTAATTTTTTTTTACAAAATTACTTTACGAATGGTCTTTATAATTAATGTCAAGTATAAATATCGTATTTTCGAAAAAAATATTGTCTGTCTGTCTGTCTGTTTGAGCGCTGTCGATTTGTATGTTTGGTTGCTTATAAGCAGAAAAATATTAATTAATTTCGATAAAAATTATAGTTAATCGTTAGCTTAAAGTTCAATTTAAAATAGATCTACAAACCATTCTGTTAGGCCCTCGGAAAGCAGCATAATCCCATTATGTAAAATGGAGGGAGAGGAAGCCGCGGGTACTTTTATAAGAAAAACTATAAATCGTAGACAAAAAATGTTTATACAAAAGTTGTAGATAATTTTATCCTCTACAAGATTGATAATAAACCATTTTTTACAAAAAATAGAACGGAACCGAGAAATTCGCAAAAAACCGTCTATCGTGAACTTGAACCTCGAATATCTGGCACGCCGGCACGATATCGATGGGGACTTTTTACACGTTTTTTAAAACACCATAACGAAGGTAAATAAAAAAAAATCAGCTAACTGGGAATTATTCTGCAGGTGGGTTGTTTTAATGTCTAAAATTACTGGAGTAACATGATTTCTTTTAAAGTACGATTTGCACCCGGACGAAGCCGGGCCGGTCAGCTAGTTACCATAATATTGTATTATGACCGAAACTACACAAGTGTGCAAAATTTCAATTCAATCGGTTAACGGAAAGTGGGTAAAAATTCGATTACAAGATTTGATTGTTAGATAGGAGTGAAACTAAAGAAAAGCATTTAAAAATCAAAACTACCTGACTTTTTTCATACCAAAATGTATCATTTTTCTGGACTAGACAGGGCCGGATCTGGGTACAGTGACGCCCTAGGCAAATCAAATCAAGGCGCCCCCTAACTGTAGCTGCAGTCAACACCTATATCTCCCCGTCTTTCCCAAAATAAAAAAAACATAGTCATATTTTTAACTTTATAATAGAAATAGATTATGGAAAATGTACACAGGTCAGGTAAATTTTACAATCGATAAAAGTTAATTCAGTCCTAAACTTTGCCGCCCCCTAAAGCCTGCTGGCCCTAGGCAACTGCCTATGTTGCTTGTACGGATATCCGACCCTGGTTCTACATTTGAATTCGCTTACGATAAACTTAATATTATGACAAATTATAAATATTAGCTACAATTTACTTTTCAAATTAAATTTAATTTAGGTATTTTTTCCTATGCTTATAATGATTTTCAATAAATTTTATTCATTTTTTAATTTAAGCTCATTTGTTACTAGAGACTGCCAATTTTTAAAATACACACAAAATTAAAAAGTAAAGAAAAAAATACTGAGCATGACCGCTCTTCACGTGCCAAGAGTTCTGTACATCAGTTCCAAATGAAAATTTAACGCATAAAATAAATAAATAAAAAAAATTGATCCGCGGGAAAACACAATATAAAATAAAAAGAGTCGTTCGTTCACGAAACACTGGAGGGAATCGTTCATTTTGAATGATACTTTACTACCACCATCGTAGTGACTTATTTGCCGCTAAATTTCAAAACTAATGAAAATCCGACCTTCGTTAGAGTTTTCCTGTATTTTTTTTATATGCTTGATTGTTTTTAAAAATTTTAGACCCAATACTTTACATAAAATAACTTTTTGAACATAAAATAATTATAGTGATGCAACGTCAACGATTCCTGTTTTTACGATTACGATTAAAAATCAATGAACTTTAACAATAAACTTTATTCTTTAAATAACTAAGAACTCAATAGATAAGATATATATCTAGGACGTAATGAAGTATATTACTGACGAGTAAGTGACATTACTATGTTAAAACGAGCATCAGCGAGTTTTAACAGTCACACGAGTCAAAATACCATTGCGCCCTAGATGTATATTGTACTTTTTGTCCTACCCCCTATAAAATAGCTGATTTTGTTGCCATTTTCAGTATTTTCAAAATTTTTTACATTTAATTTGTGTAGCAAACTTAACTTCTAATAGTAGACTAATGTCCGTTTCATAGTTAACCCTTAAGGTAAGTGATAAGGGTCTCTTCGCTGAGGGTCGCGTGAGTGCTGAGGGCATCTTATTCATAGGAGCATTTCATAGTCATTTCCTTGAGTAATTGGGAAGAAGTATAGTAAAACTCCATGATTTTTTCCTTTAGAACGGTTGGTCATACTGCAAACCGATTGTGTTTAGTTGTCATTTTTGATGTAAATGCGTGTTTTTTAGGTTATAGATAGTTTATTAGTTATACAAAATAGTCGAACGGTGGTTGTCAAGGTAGTTGTTCTTTATAATTAATATGGGTTCTAAACAAAATTTTACAGAACAACTCCTTTGCTGAATTGATATCTTTTCGAAAATTCATTATCTTCGTAAAATTCAAAAAGATTTTCAAGATCGCGTATATATCCCTTTTTTATTTTTTAAACGTTCTACTTCCATGTTACATTCATCACTACTATGGTACAATTCGTCCATTTTTATAATCTTTATTGTACGTAATATTACGCTATTTACACAGAGAATGCAGAAAACAATGGCAGCTGCAGTTAACAAGTTAGGTTAGCAGAATAATAATAATTATTACCTACGTCTATTTGCGTCTGTGTCTAAATAAAGATGCACATACTTTTTCGACACTCAAGGGACATACTACCCACCCTTAAGGTGAGGGTGATGTAAGGGCCCTTACAGACGTCAATTTTGACTATGAAACGCATATTCGATTTAAGGGTATGAGTAAGTGTTCCTTACTATTTTAGGGTTAACTATGAATACGGCCGTAAGAGTAAGCAGTCGCACGCACACTCAGCATACATTATTATTGAATTGGTTAGAGCGCCTACTTTTGTTTCACTTTACGCCCTAAGTTGTAATGGGTCACTTTAAATGCATGGCATACATGTATGTAATGCAGCTATTTTATAGGAGGGTGGGATAAAAATATATTAAAACACACTTTTTTTAATAAGTAAAAAAAATCGAAAATTCTACGGAAAAATTAAAACAAAAAAACAAACAAAGATTAAAGTTATAAAACACCTTATTTGAGTCTCGTTATATTTTTGGATTTGGTTGTGAAATGGAACGGAGTAAATGTACCGCGGTTCTAATTAGCGCGCCAATTCATAAATTTAACTGAAACAAAAACGAATCTTCAACATTGAAGATTCGAACATACCATCCGCCCTAATCATGCACTGGCTGCTGCCTCGTGTTACCAACCAGAGAGAAGAGTTACCGACCGAGAAACAATACAACGCCAGCGCCGCGATTGTGCTTTACGTGCGCTGATACAATATTAACGAGCTGCTCTCATTAAGTAAAAAAGTATATCATTTAAAATTTTAATTACAAAAAGGTTGTATGCATCATCTTGTTTGTATTTCTTTTTAATCTTCAAAAATCTCTACTAATTTTTTAAGATTTAATATAAAGGCGGCATTTCTTTTTTTTATCATACCGCTACAATGAAGTTGTTTAAATATACAGATACTAGCGGCCCCGTCCGGCTTCGCCCGGGTGCAATACACTACTCACCTCGCTTCGCTCGTACGCTTGAATATTATAATTATAAGTTAGGTTAAATTTTTATATTTCTGTACACTATTTGTAATTATTTATGCATTTGTTACACATTTATAGATGCCTGAAGAAGTTAACATTGATTAACGAAACGTTGCTAAATTAGAAATTCAATTTTTGTTTTTTCATCGTCCGTATCCCACAACAATTTGGTTATCGTCATATATAACATGGATATTATTAAAATTCAACACATTATAATTACATTACTCACATGATTTTTTCTTTATATCACTACATTATATTATTATATGACATATTTTATTTGTACCCTCGTTTGTACCTATTGATTTTGCTTTGGTTTTATTGTTTTTGTTTTTCTTTTGTTCACTTTTTTATTTTTAGACGCTAATGACCTCTGTTGTCGGGCGTCTATAATCTACAATTCATTCATTCATACATTACTCACTCGCTTCGCTCGTTCGCTATATATATAAACCTTCCGTGAAAAATTATCTTAAACTGATGGTGGAAACTGTATCAAAATCCGTTGCGTGGTTTAGGAGGAGTTAGCGGTTAAACAAACAGACAGACGCGGAAAGCGACTTCATTTTATACTATGTAGAGATTATTATCTATCTGATGTCTGTTTAGGCTTTAGTTACTTCTGAACCAACCTCCAGTATATGTATTTAATTTTTTGTTACTTGCTATTGTGTACTAACATATTTAACTATTCCGCATTTGTTTGAAAAAACGATTTGTTTAATAGTGAGACAGAAATAGACCAACTTTAAGAAAAAGTCGGTAAAGGAATATTCTAACAAAAACCTCAAAGAAAAATTGTGAATAGAGTACAAAATATTATGTTTAAATATAGGTAGAATTGTTCATTTAGAATTCTTAAACTGCGACTGACTATTGGATGAACCTAAAACTGCTTTTAAGTTTATTTTACTTGAATTTTAAAATTATGTCTTAACTTTTTTTTAAATCATTTTAATCAATTTGAGGTAAAAAAATGTTAAATTAAAATGTTAAATTAAAAATGTTAAATTGACATTGACATTCATTTCAGATACAAGATCTTGTTTCGTGGAGAAAATTTTGTTTTGTGACAATTACGAGCGATTCTCTACTATAGGTTGGAACTTGGAAGGATACCAGTTATACCGTGGAACTTTTTTAACATACTTAATCTAAGATACCATTATTTTCCTGATTTAACCTAATTTCTTAATTTTTAATCGCTGTCAACTATCCATATTAGTATACAGACTTCACTAGTTAGTTGTTACGTTCGTTTAGGTGTTTGTGTGTGTGTGTGTGTGTGTCTCAAACGACATCAAGATGGGGTATTCGACCAATCAGAATGGATCCTGACTGCAGGGCCTAGTCGCTTCACGCTTGTGTATAGGATACGGTATCGGTAAAGTGACCAGAATTTTAAAATTGCTCAGGAGGACACCACCTGGACACCAAAAAAAAAACTACTTTTGCAGTCTATTATCTAGATTCTAGACCTAATAATCTGAGTGAAACACACAGGAGTGGCGCCATCTAACAGTCCATAGCGGTATTCGTATTTGTTGTATAATAATATAATCCAGGTGTGCAAGCTTTCACGGCCGGCATTGTTCCAAGTCTTCATGGTTTCCGGGCTTGTAGGCTGTGGTCCGGTGGTAGAAATACCACCGGACCACGGTCTACAAGCCCGGAAACTATGAAGACTTGGAATAATATTATAATCATTAAAGAATACTGTGACTACTCTACCGGTTGTGAGATTGTCTACCCATAGTACAGAACCACAAAAACATTAGTTGAAATCGTTAAAAAGTAGGCCAAATGGGGTCGTTATGACGTTATCATTCGAAACGAGGACAGTATCACTGAGGAGGACAAATCTCATCAAAGGAGGACTGTCCTTCTCAAAGGAGGACGTCTGATCACCTTAGGTATCGGCCTAATAGGAAAGTTAGTCCGAATAGTGTCGGAGCGTTTGTTTATCTTTATATTATCGACTCTTTGTTATTGTTTTGGTGCAGTATTTTGTAACATCCCGTATGCATCTGCAGTAGTTAAAGCAATCGTTCGATACATATTATAGAAGAAAGCAACACGATGGAGCGTTCGTATTTATTATAAGCCGGCTTGGAACTTGGAAGTAGCGAACTCCAAGAGCGATTGCTTTCAATCTTCGCTCTGGTTATTTGTAGATATTTAAAAGTTATTTATACGTTCACCACATCATCCGTTACTACGGTAACATTCACACTATGAACCGCACGCGGCGCTCTGGTCACATCAAATCACAGAACTGCACCATGTCCAAATACAGCACGCTGCATATACATTTTATAGTCCAGTCCAATTAGACAAATAACGAATCAATCTACGGAAAAACTTTCACTTGGCTGGTTTTTTGTATACGGCTAAATATTGTCATTTTAAACTATCTCTCAAAAGTCTCCACAGATACCATGTGTGCAACATTTTTACAGGTGTTGAAAGGGGGTGAAAAACGTTTTTTTTTTTGCAAATTTCTCGATTCCATTTCAGTTTTAGTAAAAAAAATGGTTAGAGAATAAAATTCCCTGCAATTTTTTTTTCTACGCTTCATATAGTTTCTACTTATTTACGTGCCGCGGCTTTCTCCCCTCAATAACGGGATTCTGCTGCTTCCTAATGACCTAACATAATGTTCTGTGCCTTAAATTTAGTTAACGATTAATAATGATTTTATCGAAACTGATGTAGTAGGTAGTTCTTGAGTTATAAGTAAACAAACATGCAGACAGACAAACTGTCACACAGAAAGGTAGGGACATTTCTTTCGAAAATGCGATGTTTCTACTTGGCATCAATAAATTATAAAGACTATTCGTAAAGGAATTGTGTGAATTTTTTTTACTGGGATTGAAAGGGGGTGAAACAACCTTTTAAATAGTGCAAACAATTTAGTATTCCGTGCTCTGTATTGTATTGTACGATTTTAAAACCCCTCTGACTAAAAAGCACTAATTATATGTATGTAGTCAAAAATTGACTTGCTGTTGTTAAACCTACCACCAACATTGTTCGATGGCGCAATATTTTGAAACTGGCGAAAGTGACACACCACTGCCTTATCTTCTATTACATTCTGAAATTAATATTCAAATTTCCCACTATAATTTATATATAGGTGTAACGTTCCGCTTACCTTGACCCTATTACGGGCCTTTGGCTAGTAGAGTCGTTAGGTCCTCGTCCCACAACGGATTCCTTAATCTAAAATAAAACCTCTTCGGTAACAAAAATTTTGGTCATAAAAGAAAACAAACAACACTGCAGATTACTCTTTTGACTGTGCGCGTTTATTATAATTATTAAAATATAAACAAATCAATACTCATAAACAAAATGCCTTGCTGCAACAAACCGGCAACATACTTAACTCTATTAGTGCAGGTCAGTTTAAAATTAATATTGGTATATAATATTATATAGATCACCTTTGACCTATTCTCAAACCATAGTACTATAGCCTCATTGATTCAAAATGCATACCTCCCAAAATTAAATTAACATAATTAAACAATATTATAGAGCTCTTATCTTGTGGTCGTAGTGTACTGAAGTGTTTTGAAAAACACCCGCAGTCTCTCCTTCAGCTCCCTGATGAAAACAGCCTTCTTCGGGCTAGGTTGACGTGAGGCTCCGCTGTACTGATGTAATGGTCGCGAAGATAACATGCATTCGCAATGCACAACACAGTAACTTTTATAATACTAGACTTTTTTACACTATACTTTTTCACAAACTATAGATTCATTCACTTGATTATTTCGCTTTATTTACTAATAACCTCTTTATAATTAATTTTCTATAACTTATTTATCTTTCCTTATTCTTTAATTTCACCGTGAACGACTCCAACTATAACTAATGTTTTATTCAACTTTACTTTTTATTTAACTTTCAGGCTATCTCCCGAAAATGACTTAACGATTTAGATTTTTCTCAATGTTTTACTTTTCAATGAATTTTATATTATTGCGAGTCGCCGGTAATTCATAACACCTATTTATTCAGGCTTCGCCATCGAACGACTGCCTGATTATTTTATTTATAGGTTTTTCCCCAACAAATTTAGCGTCCTTTCTTTAACCAATCATATTCCTAAAATATTGCGCCAAATGCCCATATCCCCTCTTACTGTTCTATATCCCCTAATTGATTTCTGATCTGCATTATTCCCCAGGTTGGTTTCACAGGAAACAGCTTGCAATAATTTTGTATTAATTGACTAATCCGACCACCCACATTAAATACCTTATCAATACCTAAATGTCAAGAACATATTTTTTATCGTACAGGAAATTGACGCAATAACTCAGTAATCAGGCGACATGTAGGCACCAATTAAGAAATGATTGGTTTCCATGAAACAAAAGTGCTGGACCACCGAAATGGCTTGTACAGCAGTGACTGTACTGACTGTCACATAGGTATACCCGACCCTCACACTGACTGCAAACGTGTCAAAGTAGCATTTAACTGACACACTGACCTGTGAGCCGCCAAGGAGGACACTTCGACCGCTGCCACATCGTCTTTGAGAATGTCTACCGCAGTTGTAGACGAAACGTCAGGTAGAAATACCACCGGACCACGGCCTACAAGCCCGGAAACCATGAAAATTCGGAACAATGCCGCCCGTGAAAGCTTGCACACCTGGATATTTTTATTTTGATGTCGTTTCACAAAAATAATTGTCGTATTCGGCGGCTTTTCAGAAATCAGATCTGTTGCCCCCTTATAAGTTGGACATGTGCTAGTAACGTTTTAATCCGACAGAGTGTGTTTGTAAGTCGCGCTTACACACAACAACCACACATACACACACACAACACAAATACATTGCGCTACGCAGTATGTATGTAGAATGGCTGCAGACAGGCGCGGTTCGGAGTGCGGAAAACGACGGCGTGAGGCATCCCACCATTTACCAAGTAAATACACAACGATTTATGCATAGGTCCATAGATCTAACACAACATCAGATGTTTTATCTTGATCTGAGCAATATTGTTCTTTTGGTGTGAGAATAGCCGAGATCCTAGTCTTCCGTTGTTCCATAGGTCATCTATTACAAATTCTCAGTTCCGAGCTTCAACAATCTTAGAGCTGATGATAGTATTCCCATAGTTTACCAGAAGTGGGATATAATCATTATTATATCGCAGACTACCGTAAATAAAATGATAAGTTTGTGAAATTATTTTCTTCAAATTTATAAGACCCTGAATTCCTTGATTTTTGAAGTGAAAACTTCCTTAGGCGCGTTAGGCACTCTTTGCCTGGGTACTGAAAAAATGTGAAGCGTTCGCAACTACTTCCGTATTCGCAACCCGACCATAAGAATTCGCAACATACCTATATCATAAAAACGGCCGTCTACACACTTCCACCCATAGTGCAGTTGGTTACGTCTTTGCGTTCTATGCATAGGAACCTGGGTTCGAGACCTGATGGCAGCGTAGAATTTTTGGCGTTTTTTTTCTAAATTCTACATGATATTTATTTATATATTTTTTATTTTTGTTATATTCTTTCTTTGACAATAATTATAATTTTTTTTAAACCAAGGTGGAATTAATTAAAAATACAATTTTAGTAATAAATTATTTTTAGTTTATAAATGCGCTATAATAGATGACACCAAAAATTAGAAAATCTGAAGTTTTCACTTCTGTCGTGTGATCATAAGCACACACCCATTTTTTTTTAATTTCTAGGTTCAGTAGTTTCGGAAATAAGCGGGGGGATGCTCTATATTCGCACATTTCCTAAAATATCTTTTTAAATAGGTATGTGTCTAAAATTATGAAATTTTTTTTTGTATTCATCATAACAAGCAGTTTTCAACAATACCCTACATGCAGATATATATTATAACAGTAGATAGTATGTCTAGATACGTAATGAGGCATATATTACGGTGAGTGATGACAGTATGTAAAAACGAGCGATAGCGAGATTTTACAGTCACGCGAGCCGTAATGCCATTACGTACGAGACATAATATATGGTATTTTTTGCCATACGCACTACAAAATACCTACTTTTCACGTCATTTTCAAAAAATTCTGACAGTTTATTTGCGCTGCCATCTTTCCTTCCACAGTGTACCGCGAAGTTCGTGCAAGTAAGTAATGACAGGCACACGCAAGCGTACGCAGGCTTATAGAGCAAATAAACAGAAGTTGCTATGGCAACAATTATTTTCTGCGCTAGTGCGGAAAATGTTTTTAGTGCGGAAAATAAAACATTTTCCGCACACCTGCCTGTTAAATGGCTCATTAAAGGCCGCTATACATACATCGAAAGTAGCTATTTTGTAGTGGGTAAGGCAAAAAATTAAAAAATGTCCCCCTCTTTAATTCTTATATGAATATTCTAAAGTGTTAGCTAGTGAAAAATATGTGGGTTAACAAGATGTATTACTATTCCAAATGTCAAGTTTCTACGTAGCATGGTGTAGCAACAATTTGTTACATTATCACGCTTTCTCTGGTGTAATATTTTCTAAATTATTTTCCTTAGCTACGCAGGAAAATTGATTGTTGTTTTAATAATAATCTATAAAAAAATCCAAAGGCGGATTCAGGATTTATTCGAGGAGTGGGGCGCAAAATCATCCGAACTGCCCTAACCTAAAAAAGCAAGAGGCTTATATTGACACCGGCGACATTAGCGTTAATCTTGTCTTAATTTTTCTAGTTGATGAGGCAGGCGGCCTCACGCCCCTTACCTGGATCCGCCCTTGATGATTTCTGAGAAAATCGGCTGTAACAGACGAACACGTTCAATTTTTTTCCTTTTAAGGTATACGGAATTCTAAAAACGGTCTTATAATTTATCAGAAGTGGGATAGAATAAGAAATAAAACAATTATCCTCAGTGGAATTTCAATTGATTCTTTGTAATACAGTAGAATCTCGTTTATCCGGCCTTCGATCAACCGAGTCTTCGTGTTATCCGAGGCAATTAGCTCTTAAATATATTGAGGAACAGCCGGAAAGTAATGCAAGTGACCTCTTATTGATGAAACGGTAGCAAGATATTGCAGCTAAAAATGAATGAGCAGGTTGAAACAGTGCTCTATTATGGACTTTCTTAACCCGCGTTAGTGGCAAGTTACACGTTTCACTTTGTAGTAATTAAAAATGATTAAAATTTTCGAATTTTTTATTTCTTCCGTGTTATCCGAGTTTTCGCTTTTTCGAGGTACCTCATCCCCACATTACCTCGCATAAACGAGGTTCTACTGTAATAATAAATAGAAAAAAACATGAATTGGCACTAGGTCCCATGGTAGACTTAGTATTAGTTAAAAATTAAAATGGCATCCCCTTCCATACAGTTTATTCTAAATCTCTATATAACACTTTTTAAAACTCTTTAGTTCGTACACATGTGGCTTTCGTCATGATACAGTTAATTTTAGGGGAAAAACTTAAAATTAGATTTAATTTTTATTATTCAAGAATGAGGGGTTCATTGTCCTTAGACTTATGCTAGATCTTGTTTATTCGTTCCTATTAAAATTAACTTATTTGTGTATTGATACATTTCATTTCATTATAATGTTCCTAAACTGCTTCATGTTCGTAGATATTAAAATTAAATAAATTTATTAGCTACCATTTAAAAGGTTCATTTGGCCTTGATACCAATTGAAAATCCAAATCTCGATCCAAATAAATCTTTTCATACAAACGTCAGACCCCAAAGATCTAAATAAATAAATAAATAAATAATATTTTTATTTGTCTTGACCATACAAAACAGGTTTACAAAAATGTCAGAAGAAAAAAGAAATCAGATCAAATAATTTATAATAGAGTAAATGGCCTGAATGTGAAGCATTCCCGTTTGTAACCTTGGATTTCGAGCACAAGGCAATGGAAAATTGTCAAATAGGTTTTCACGTTTTGCATTCTATATCCGACCGTATCGTGAAATCCGACCAAACTACGATATAGGATCATTCTCTATAATAAAATTACAAAGAAATAAAAAATGAATTCGCTACGTAAATTTGTTTTGGAGATCTGCTGAGCCAAAGTTAAGTGTCTGGAAAATCACTGAAAATATCATTTTTTCGTATTTCCTTTTGTAATTTTTACTTCCCACCTCTACTATGGTAGGGAAGTAATGGATTTAGTCCGAAAAAAATATTTCGATATTTTAACAGATCTTCCGTTTTGAGACCCTGACAATCGTTTAAGATCATTTTCTGACTGATGTCTGTATGTATGTGTGTATGTGTGTACGTATGTGTGTGTGTATGTGGTCAATTTTTCGCCTTCGATATCGTAAAAACGGAACAACATACGGCCATGCCGATTATTCTATTGTGTTTATGAGCCTTTAACTTAGATCTGCTTAGATTTTGAGTCAAATCGGTTCAGTGGATCCTGAGATATTAAAAAAAATGTTCTCAATGTCACGCATTAACATAGGTAAAAAAAATATAAATGAATTCTAGATGTTATAAATTATAATATGAAAAAAATGTAAATATTTTTTTCTCTAAAATGTAGTTTTCGAGAAAAAAAATATTTTACTAAAAAAAATAAAAATTGTACGTTAATCAAGGTAACCATGATTTTTGCTATATTACTAGCCATCAGTAGATCACCAAAGAAAAAAGATGGCCATGCTTTTTTTCAAAGAATAAAAAAAGTGTTTATTTTTTGCAAATATTTACTAGGTGGGAAGTATAGGACTGGTCATCAGTCGAATTTTTTTTCATCGACTTGAACGAGGAAAACTCAAAGGACTTCAATAATAATATTAGAAATTTTAACTCAATTTGAACTCTCTACCACTATTAAAACCAAAGATATTGTCGTGAAATTGGGTCTTCGAGCATCAAAAGCCGTGTTTATTTTTCGCCAAAGCGTTATTTTAGATTACCCATGGGAACGTCATATAAAATTATTAAGCCTATTTCTACATTTTTTTTATTTTATTTTTTACTTAAGGCCACCAACTGCCAGGATTGTCTGGGGCTAGGATTAGTTTATATTTTGAATTATAATTTTTAGTAATAAATTAAAAAGTCAATACAGACAGACATTCACCAGTTCTTAAATTAGAACCTGAGAATTTAAGTTTTGTAATAGATGAGCCATGGAAACTTCATAATTATAAACACGGCATCTCTACGCTTCTAAGATATTTTCAAGCGTACAGAGTGTGTTAGATTAGATTAGATTAGATTTACACGGGGTGATAAGACATTAGATATCTCACAATCACTGCGACCTATAAGATCTTTTGTGAGTCCCCTAATAGTTTATTCCCAGTCGGGTAAAATGCTTTTTATGAACCTTATAACCTTTCTGGGGGCTTCTCTCCATATGTCTTCAGGCTTTAGAAAAGGCCTGTTAAGATGTTGCAGCCTTTTGGAGAACACTGCTTCACATTCACATAGAATGTGTTCGGCAGTTTCTTTTGCTTCTTTACAGAAGCGACAGTTGTCATCCTGAACTTTACCCATTTTTGAGAGATGGTATCTCAAAGGTGTGTTAAATGAATTCATTTTATTTTAAAAAATAAATCTTTAAAATCAGTAAGGACTAGTCTTTACGCAAGAATTCTATTTATTCTCATATAGATTGTAAACTCATCTTAACTTTGTGATGACATTACAATTTGCGGTAATGAAATAAATTAAATCTAACCAAAAGTGTCTTTGCGTAACTCATTTGGCTCGTGAAACCACTAATTAACCATAGGTGATGTGTAATGTGATGATGTCTAATAGGGTGGGACACTACTCTCCACTGCTACAGACAGTTATACTACAGTTACCAACTGTTTGTCTTTCTCTCTCCCTCTATGATGCACCGGCCAATTAGCTTAACTAAGTGAGCACAGCTAATTGAAAAATTATGAACAGTTGTGCCAACCTACAAACAACAAAATAAAACTTAACATATTTATTATATTATACTACATAACATAGTATTATAACACTAATATTAACATCGAGGTTTGTTCACTTTTTTTAGTGCTTTTAAGTTTTTGTCAGCTTTTTATAGTGTGGTAATCTGTTTGCACCATTTAGGGGAAGATGGGGGAGCACCGATCACCTAAGGGAAACTTTCGATAAAATAAAATCTAATTACTTAAAAATAATATTTGCAACGATAATTAATTAGAAAATTAGTTCACTATCCATGGTTAAAACTAGATGGTCACTCAAGCAGAAGTTTTCAGTAGGAAGTCGGAAAAAGGAAAAAATGAACTTTGATCGGTATTCTCCACCCTGACGGGTAATACTGATCATATATGTGCCCATGTATTTTAAATGGGAAAATAAGGAATTTGACTATCATGATTTAAATTGATCGCCAGTGACCATAGTTCTACCAAATGACAAATTGAACTATTTTCTCATTTACAATAGTCAACAAATAAATTTCAATAACTTTTTATAATTTTATTATAATATAATGCCAATCACTCGATCGCCATTCCCCACACCATTGATCGGTGTTCCCCAATATGCACACAAAAATATTTCCTAACCTAGAACTAAAACAAAATACTTTATAATAATAATCTAATAATAATAAACAATAATAAACAACAAGACAAAATAAAAAAAAAAATTATTTTGAACGATATCACGAGAACAACACAAAACTAGCGATTTTTTTTATATTTCTGAAATTTGGTATAGAGTCATAAAATTGCATTCTAAACAACTTTATTATTGGAATTTTTCCATATTTTGAAAAATAAAGGTACTTTTCTCTGTCTCATTTTTACAACTTTGCTTATAAACACCTTTTAGAAGACCGAATCAACTCATTTTTGGTATAGATATTAGGTACCTCAGATTTACATCAAGCAGGACTCGATTCCCAAATATGCCATTCCAAAATTCGAAAATGTTTTGGTCATTACACATCATTATTGTTACATCTATCCTGGGGCACACTGTATTAATTGTAATGAGAAAAAAATGAAGTACATACAGTTTCTTGAGTGCATTACTTCCGGAAATTATTCAGAAGGTGCAGCATTGTCAAAGACTTTATCACGGAAATGTTCAATACTTTTTCTGTAGTCCTGATCTGGTAATAAGTTGAGTACATGACTCGTTTATATTGGATACACACTATACATGTGATGGAAGCTAATTTTGATGCATTTGGTGGCATCATTCTTGAATCAGGGCGAGCCATCAGACGTGACGTCAGAAAGGTTACAATCAACATGTTCTAATATTAAATTTAGATGTTTATATACATAACTATACTGACGGCAACTCGACATATTCATACACGTGTGCATGTAAACATACTTCAGACTAATCATTTTAATATACCTATTTCCACATTTTTAGTGTATTTGCCATAATATGGCACATACACTATTGGCGTCGGTCGGATGGCGGGACCTAGGGGTCGGACCAAAATTTCTCGACGTTTCATACCCTCCTGAACAATTTGACACCATTTTTGAAAATGTTTATGTATATATGTATATATATTATAGCAATGGCTTTTGCTTCAAAAGACCCGAATTGAATCGGTTGCGCGGCTAGCTACCGACGGCGCGGGGTCATGGGTCGGAAAACAAAAATTATTATATAGTTACGATCGCACTTGTTTTGGGAAGCAGCCTCTAAAATTTAAATACAGGAAAAGCCCTTAATGGGCACTAAAAAACCCAACCACCTACCACTCGACACTTAGGACAACACAAAAAATGAACGCACACAATGAATCGTGCGTCAAAATAATTTAATTTAAATTTGAAGTCACCTCTACACTAGTATCACCTAACCAGAGACGGACCTCGTTGGAAGATTACTTAGTGGGCCAGATACCGACCGAGAGATCAAAGGGCGCCAGAACTTATAGGGCCACACTGCGTAAGTCTTAGGTCGTCCAAACTGAGACGTAGAGAGTGGTCACAGTTAGGGATAATTCAAAAAAAGGATAACCACGTTGGCCAAAAGAGATCCGAAAAATATTCCGGAACAGAATCCAGAACCACAATCACAGTTATATTAAATCCCAGGCCTAACGCTGTTACTTTCTTAGCAAGATAAACAGAAAAAAATCAGAGGTGATTTCAATGGCCAAAACCACACGATAACTTAACATAAAATACTAACAAAACAATAGATTCCGAACACAATATCGGGACACACGGTATTCGAGATACAAAAAAATAAAAGCGGCACTGTAATCACAGGCCTCACGGAACTTCCAACAATCGAGACAAAAATCCTAATTCAATAGGCCTCGAAGCCTCATAACAACCTACTTATTCAATCGCAAAACGTAGCGTGACGTTAGCGAGCGATAGTGAAACGATAACCTAACAATAGCGAAATTCTCAACAAAAACTCTTCATAAATAATGAATCGATACGGAACGATAACGAATTTCACATAATTAATTTTTAACAATTATTTCACACTTAATCCGGGCCTGTACAGAAATTCCGGAGCCTGAAAAGAAAATACATAGCATACGAGAGACATAAACACTTTAAAATCGCGAGACCGGCGACGTGGAATTCAAACTTAATTCATAATAAGATTCAAAATATTCCATAAAATTCCCAATGTAGTGCAAGAAATCCTACAGGAATACAATCGACGCAACATTAATCATTTTAATTCTGACGTAAATATCTAAAATTTACCCAGTACTACTCAAAGTGGTCGACATTCAGAAATGTAAAATGTTCATAAAATATTAGATTTGATCCTTTAATATTTTCGGGATATATTGTAGTACCATATCTTTCCCACTGGGATAAACACTTGATAATATTCTGGGATACTTAATGCGTCGTAACTTATGATAGCGAATATTAAAAATTTCGGAATAATTGCACAATCTTCAAAATTTCTGGAATAAATTAAATTATTCCCGTATTCCAGAATCAACACAACCACACGGAAATCCAAAAGCAGCAACTTATAATCCCTACTAGGAGAAGCGCTTGGCGCCTTTATGGTTAATGTTTACACGGTAAACTAACTAAATCGAATACAATAATCCAACAATGGAAATACGGAAAATAAATCAATTTTCGGGAATTAGGAAAACTAGGAAGGTCGATCAATACAGGAATCGAAGCAGGAAACAATGCAGAATCCAAACTCCAAACCAAAAACAATATAGCTCCAAAACGAAAAGCACAAATCCAACTCCAAAATCCCAAAATAAATAGTCTTTTATTCGCTAGAATATTCAATCATTTTATTTTAATTGTTTTAACAGCTCGATGTGCCTGATACGGTCGCCAGACCTCGTCTGTCGTTCTTTTGCGAGTCTTGCCAGCTCCACGACGAAACACAGCGTAAGCGATCTCACTCTTACCCACACTCAAAACATGCTCTCATCTACCGCACTTATAGACATCATAGGCCGCCAGTCATGTTAATTTCTGTTGTAGTGTTGTCTGGTTCGTTCTCTAGTCTACCTTGACGTCATAATATCACTACAGTGGGGTCCCACTTATCTCTAGAATTAATGATCAAACATAAAATACATTGAAGTTAAAATAAATGCCGCTATTTACTAAAGGTGCTAAAGGGCTAATTGCCCCCCTAACTACGACTAAAATTAGCCCCCTATAATATATATATATATATGTGTGTGTGTGTGTGTGTGTGTGAGTACACGATAACTCTCGACAGACTTAATCGATTGAAACGAAATTTGGTACACACATTGGAACCCATCACCGCACGAAGCCTATTTAAAATGGGCCCGATCAAACCATTTTCAGGGTTGTATTTAGGGGTTCCAAAAAGTTTTTGGGCCCAAAAATACCGAAAAGTTTATCAGAATCGTTTCAAAATTGAAATTTAACTCTTAAGTAAAGATTACAATGTGTTGTTAAAATTTTAATAAAATCGGCCCGACAGGACCGGACTTTCAAATTTTATTAAAACACTAGTTTGTTGATACGGATTTACTTATGGAAGGTTGTATTTAATTTGGTGGAGATATTGTACTGATAAAATCCATATCTAATATTGAAATTTAGAAAAATTTAATTATTTTAAGGGATGTATTAAGGGGTTAAATTTTTTATTTTTTCAAAAAACAAACTTAAGTGCACTGTTCACATAATAATGCCACAATGCCTGTATTAGCAAATACACTATATTGTCGGCAGGGTTTGGCACTGCGACCCGAGTTTTTATTAATATTCACCTCAATTTAAATGTAAGACTTTATATTCAATTTTTTTAATTTAATCATTAAATCAATCGCCGATTTTAATCAGCTTCTGTTCATTACACTACAACCCAAAAAACTTCTTTTGCGCCATTAGATTTAATTTAATATCTTCTGAAATACCGAATTTTAAAAAATATCAAGAAATTTACAAAGCATGAACATTCGCTTTCCAAAGCGGCTACTAGAAAATAGCTCGCTGAATTCGATGAGCACATCAGAATTTTTTAATTTGTATCAGTTTGAAAACTTTGGTTCCAGATTTGTTTTTAACGTAAAATGTCGCTGTTCGCAGTTGAACTGAGATACTGAATTTTTGGTGTACTCGCATTGAAGCTATGGAATTACGATTGTTTATGTTGTGCAGTCTTTGAATTCAGTATGTTGTTTTCTATTAGCGAATTTAATTTGACAAACAAAGCTATTTTTTAATATAAATACATGGCTATTGCCTATTGGCTATACTGATCTTACTTGCGTAATTAGTCACATACAAAGTCTTCTATAATATTATTCATCATTATTCTTCTAAAAGATGATAAACAACCAAACATTTTTCTTTCTAAGCTATTTTTTCAAATATTTTGAAAAAAGAAACACTCAAGGCTATCTCGTGTATTTTGTGTTCTCAGTGATTTCAGCTCTGCTATTTTCTGTAAGCATTAGTGTTGCCGTCTAGATCTAGACTTTCTAGACTCTTGTCTTGTCTAGATTTTTAAGACAAGACTTGCAAAAGTCTTGTCTAGAAATTTTCAAGACAAGACAAGACTTGCTTTATCTAGATCAAGACTCTTGCCAAAGCTCTAGACAAATTTCAAGAGTCTAGATAAACTAGGTAGTAGTATGTAAAGGTTTACTTTACCTACTACTACTAATCTAGACTCTTGAAAATAATCTAGAATCTTGATATTAGACAAGACAAGAGTTTGCTAATCTAGACTTGGACTTAGTGAAGTCTTGATATTTCAAGACAAGACTGAAGTGAAGTCTTGTCTTGATATTTCAAGACAAGACAAGACTTTGAAAGTCTTGTCTTGTCTTGTCTAGACGGCAACACTAGACTAAACATGATGCGGAATTTGAAAAAGCTCTTAAACTTTTTCCAAAAGGTGAACAAAATATCCAAGGCTTTTTGATCAGTTAAATGATAACAAGACAGACCTGATATTAAGTTAGTTATCTTGAATTTCTATATTAATGTCTATTCTACGATAAGAGACATTTTGATATTTTGTGAAAACAGCAACGTTTTTAACTTAAATTTCATTATAGTTTTATTAATACGCAAATATGTTGTAATTGAATTTTTGCAACACTTGCATCAAAAGTACAATTTTAGATGGCTGTGCACCGTTTGTTAAGTGATTCTTTATTGAAGCTTTCTAATGTATTCGAAAGGTAGTTCGTGAAGTAAATTTTAACGCACTCGTGCTATAAAGTTATAGATACCTACTGTTTTGTTTTACTTTAAAACACACGTGCGTAAAATAGTACTTTATAGATTATTTTGCTATAAAGTGTAATGTCACTAATAAAATATTTATCTAAATTGTGTTTTATTTGCTTAAAATTAAACTTTTGAAGCATTTGTTGCAAAAAATATTGTATGTAATGCGTGTCTAAAGTGGCGAATCTGACAGTCGCGATTTTACAATACTCTCCAAGGGTTATGTTGCATTTAAACTAGAACGTGTGTGATTACCGCACTTTCCTCCGGTTCGCGCGGTAAACTCACACTCGTTCTGGTATAAACGCAACATAACCTTAGACTCGTATAGCAAAATCGCAACTGTAATATAATCCTTGACTTTAGACACTTGTTGCATAAATATCTATTATTTAAACCATAAAATACTGTAATTTGTAACTAATTAAATAAAGAATATAATTACTTAAAATGGCTAATACATATTAGAGTCGGTTTTACTAACTATGTATATTACAGACACTTTCATCAATTAATAATAATATTTCTTTATTTGCATTTACACCGAAAGTTATACAAAACTTCATATAGATATATATTAAAAGTTACATTAAAAAACAGAATTTCATTTAATTAATTCATAACTTTTAATAAATTCTAATTTAGATTAAAGTAAACCACAATCAATGACCTTTCAAGAAGTTTTAAATTCACAGAAAAACAGATTTGGTTTTTTTTCATTTAAATAAGATTTAAAAAACACAGAGCACTCACACAAAGGATATCTTTATTTAGTTGTGCTTATGTGAATCACGCATAAAAATGGATTCTAAAAATACTTGTCGTATTTACAAACAAATCCAGCATAATATTTTATATAGGTACGACGCATGTATCAAGTGCCGCCTACAAGTGACATATAAGGTCTGCCTAACGCAATTATTTTTGTTGTCTCTATATATTAAGAGCTACAACATAATATTGTAGCTCCATACTGTCACAGGTTACTCTTTTACAATGTGTTCAATTTATTAAATTGTTTTTATTTACTATTTCTCAGCAGTAAAATCTAGAAACTTACTAATAGGTCAATCCCCAGACCCATATATTCGACTTAAAGACAATCGCGGACCGTTGTGGGCACGGTGGGCATGCCCACAACCCTAATTGGGGTCGATAGGCTGATGTTATATCTGCAATGCCTTAATAAAATTTAAAAAAAGGAAACCGTGCGGGTAAGAACGCGAGTGACTTTTTTATTTTGGCTACTAGTCTAGTAGTTTGTACTGTTTGACGTTTCGTGAGCGAGTCCATAGTCCGACTCGCACTTGGCCGATTTTCAAGTGGCCGTGACCATAACCATTTTTGAGGGCTGGATCCGCGCCTGCTTAAAGATGCGTTAATATATACCACGCCAATTACTGGATATATGAGCTCATGTCGACCTGAACTTTCCATTCCATTTTGTGACCTTCCGAGCAGAATGCATTGGGAAAACCACAAATAGGTACGTTTTCCGACAAAACCATAGGTTACTTTTTTATTCTATATAAAATTTCAAAGAAAATAACACATGACCTGCTACGCTATTTTGTTTTGGAGATCTGGTGAATCAAAGTTTGACCTAATATGCTCGAAAATCATCGGAAAATGTTAATCAGATTCTCTTCATATATGGTCCAAAAAAGGAAGACGGATCTTATCGTTCTAGTGGAGATTATCTTAGACTTAATGCTATAACTATTCCTGACAGATACCCCATTCCATTTCTACAAGATTTTTCATTCAAAATTTCGAACAACAAAATAATTTTGAAAATATAACATTAGAGAAATAGAGAACTAATAAACATGGTTCGTTGAAAAAAGAAATACATGCTGTTTATGAAAAATTCATTAATAGGAAGAAGATTTCATTGTATTGAAAACAATAAAAGATATTGGTTAAAAAAGTATATGAACATTTTGTCACCCAGACATCTACCGAAACAAAAAGAGTGTTCCCCCGTTCAAATACTCGTTTGGTATTTTAATCTGTAAAATGTAAAAGAAAATTAAATTTATGAATTTGTTGTGTGAATTATAAATTTGACTTTGTTTATTTTGGGACGACGTATATGCCAGTTTAATAATAGTTATATGGAACAGTAACTTGGCGTATTCTAATTTCCAGTCACTGGAAATGTAATAAGTTTCGGTATGCGTTTGAGGAACGTCTACAGTTTATAAATATACCTAATGTAAACAAAAGATATCATCGAGAACACATTTCACACTAAATATAATTTTATGATTTCAAACAAGAAAACACAAACGCTGCGTTACAAAGAAATCAGTATTTTTAAATTATTAAAAAAGCCGTAGAGATATTTCATCTGTCTTTCCTTACTTGAAGTTCTGGAAACAAAATATTGACGTTCCAATGTTCCATTCAAATTATTACTCAGAAATCAATCAATAATTCTGAAGAGTGTCCGCATAAAAAATCAAGGACACATTACTATAATAGTTTTTAAATAGGCATTCGTAAATTTAATTTTGCACATAAAACATAAAAACATCCGAGAAAACATCTCATTTCCATTTTTTACTTCCCACCTCTACTATGGTAGGGAAGTAATGGATCTTCACGTTTTGAGACCCTAGCAATCGTTTAAGATCATTTTCTGACTGATGTCTGTATGTATGTGTGTGTGTGTATGTGGTCAATTTTTCGCCTTCGATATCGTAAAAACGGAACAAGATACGGCCATGCCGATTGTTCTATTGTGTTTATCAGCCTTTAACTTAGATCTGATTAGATTTTGAGTCAAATCGGTTCAGTGAATTCTGAGATATTAAAAAAAACGTTCTCAATGTCACGTATGAACATAGGTAAAAAAAATATAAATGAATTTTCGATGTTATAATATGAAAAAAATGTAAATGTTTTTTTTCTATAAAATGTATAATTTTCGAGAAAAAAATATTTTACTAAAAAAAGAAAATTGTACGTAAATCAAGGTAACCATGATTTTTGCTATATTACTAGCCATCAGTAGATCACTAAACAAAAAATTCGACTGATGACCAGTCCTATACTTCCCACCTAGTAAATATTTGCAAAAAATAAACACTTTTTTTTTTATTCTTTGACTTGGCCCAAATAACCTTAGCTGTTGGTGGTCTTTAAAACACAATTTAATTTTTATTCTTTGAAAAAAGCATGGCCCTCTTTTTTGTTTGGTGATCTACTGATGGCTAACTTAATATAACAAAAATCATGGTTACCTTGATTTACGTACAATTTTTATTTTTTTTAGTAAAATATTTTTTTTCTCGAAAACTATACATTTTAGAGAAAAAAAATATTTACATTTTTTTCATATTATAACATCTAGAATTCATTTATATTTTTTTTTACCTATGTTAATACGTGACATTGAGGACGTTTTTTTGAATATCTCAGGATCCACTGAACCGATTTGACTCAAAATCTAATCAGATCTAAGTTAAAGGCTGATAAACACAATAGAACAATCGGCATGCCCGTATGTTGTTCCGTTCTTAAGATATCGAAGGCGAAAAATTTACCACACACACACATACACACACACACACACATACATACAGACATCAGTCAGAAAATGATCTTAAACGATTGCTAGGGTCTCAAAACGTGAAGATCTGTTAAAATCTCGAAATATTTTTTTCGGACTAAATCCATTACTTCCCTACCATAGTAGAGGTGGGAAGTAAAAAGAGGCCCATGCTTTTTTTCAAAGAATAAAAAAAGAGTGTTTATTCTTTGCATGGTCATCAGTCGAATTTTTTTTTAAATTGTTTTATAAATTATAAAGTCGAACAGAGTATAAATTTAACTGAAAATGTTTCAATACTAATTTTTGTTTAGATTTATAATAAATACCCAAATATAAGTGTGTGTGAAAATTATTATAACATTTTTAAATACCTATAAATTTTAGTTTTATGTTTCGTAAGGAAATTGAAGTATGGTGATAGGGTCGAAAATCATATCCGGGACAATAAAATCAGATTCTGATTAACCTACTTTCAAAGTAGATTTAGCATTGACTTTCAACACAAAATCTACTTGAAATGAAAAATTAGCGGGATTATAATCATTATGATTTTGATATTACTCCATCATCGAACCTTTCGTTCATTTATTCGAATACTGATGAAGTTCGAATAAATGAAAGAAACTTTGGTGACTGAATAAGATCAAAAAAATAGTGATTATTTCATTGATCCCGCTAAATTTTCATTACTATTAATCTACTTTCAAAGTAGATATATTAATTCAATTGAGTTATTAACCTGTTCTAAAAGTAGTAATTACTGTCAGTGATAGGTGCATTATAATTCAATGAAGGATGACTTGATATATTCTTTGAATGTGTACAGATATTAATCATTGAGTTTATGACATAAGTAAACAACAATTATTGCATGTGTTAAACAATGATTTTTACATTCTTATGTCAGATTTCAGTGTGTATGTCGCAGCCATCAGCTGGTGTAAGTAAACATTTAGACAGTTCAGCAATATTTACCACTTAAAACATTTCAGGGAAAAAGCAGTTACGCAAGTCATGAAATGACCTCTAGACCTTTTCACGAAATGTTCAATTATACCTGATCGTGGGCGCCGCTAAAACATTTTCCAAGAGGGGGGCATTTTTAATGCAATAAAGTACTACGCTGAGTGAATTGCTCTAAAATATACTTTAAATTAAAGTTAAAGAAATAACCGAATTTTTAATAGTTTTAATTTACATCGCAAAAGCTACGCTAACTCCTGAAGTTGTTTTGTTTTTGTATTTATTTATTTTCTATAAAATTGCACCATTCATTTTTTTTTTTTGAAATGTTGGAAATCACAATTTCTCCAACTTTGATATCAGATCTTTCAAAAATCACTTTATTGCATGAAAAATGCTCAAAATGACATTAACCGATCACGTCTTAAACCCGCACAGTTACCAAATTCTAACTCAAAGTCAAAAGGCAAAGCAATTGAATGCATGGAATGTTTTCAGGTGTGCACACTGTATATACGGATTATGCATATAAATACAGTAATTTAACATGATATTCGACACCTTTCAGTCATTTTCCAGGGGGGGGTAACTGTCCCTTCTTGATCCCTACTCCCTACCGGCACCATGACAAAATAATTTGTGGAATCTACATTTTCCGGACAGTTTTCTGGATATTTAAATCTGAAAACATTAGTGACTAGGGGTATGCGATATAACGATACGAAATTTTATGTCATTGAAAAATATTGTACCTGAATATTATAATAAAGTGATAATAGCTGTAGTAATTTATATGTTTATGGATGGCGGGATCAGTTTTGGTTTTGCAAATTCAGTTAGGCCGCGGATTAAAATTGATTGAATGACGGATTATTACGAGTGTTTGGAATTTCAATGTGTAAGTATATTCAAAATCTTAGGGTAGTAATGAAATGGCAATTATTTAACCTTCATCAGGAGCAGTTTGGAGTCTTGTAGGGTCAACCCGTTCCATATTACTTTTGTTTGACGTGTTGTCACCTATTTAACAACCGCTATAACTTTTAAAAAACATAATTACATAATATATCATATCAGATTTTCTCTGTATTTAGTGTTCACATTTTAAATTTCTTTCACGAATATTAATAAAAATATAAATTGTTATAGTAAAATTATAATTGATGCTAGTTTTATTTTTCGTAACATAACTTGTGTTTTGTTTGTGTTGTCAAAGAAATATATTATTTGTTTTACGTGACAGTTCCCGCGTATCCGCGAATCACTAGTACAAACAGTTTTAGCGAGTACTCGAAAAATTCCGGCTTTTCAAACAGTTTCTTATTAAGGAAGAAAAAACTTGTCCACAAGACAAAATCGTAAAAAAAGAGAAAAATTAATAAAAAAAAACTCGGGTCGCAGTGCCAAAACCCTGCCGACAATATAGTGTATTTGCTAATACAGGCATTGTGGCATTATTATGTGAACATAAGTTTGTTTTTTGACAAAATAAAAAATTTAACCCCTTAATACATCCCTTAAAATAATTAAATTTTTCTAAATTTCAATATTAGACATGGATTTTATCAGTACATCCGCTGCACCAAATTAAATACACCCTTCCATAAGTAAATCCGTATCAATAAACTAGTGTTTTCGTAAAATTTGAAAGTCCGGTCCTGTCGGGCCTATTTTATTAAAATTTTAGCAGCACATTTTAATTTCTACTTAAGAGTTAAATTCCAATTTTGAAACAATTTTGACAATTTTTTTGGTATTTTTGGGCCCAAAAACTTTTTAGAACCCCTAAATACAACCCTTAAAATGGTCCGATCGGGCCCATTTTAAATAGGCTTCGTGCGGTGATGGATTTCAACGTGCCTACCAAATTTCGTCAAAATCAATTAACTCTTTCGAAAGTTATTGCCCACACACACACACATACATACATATATACCTATATAAATATAAATATACATTTCCAAAAATGGTGCCAAATTGTTCAGGAGGCTATAAAACGTCGAGAAATTTTGGTCCGACCCCTAGGTCCCACCATCCGACCGACGCCAATAGTGTATGTGCCATATGGCAAATACACTAAAAATAAACCTAGCAGAGAAAAAAAACATTCAGAATCATAACACAATACATAGATCAACATTTAGTTATTTTGTGGCAATTCCAATAAATTCCATACATAACCTAGTATAATGTACGTACGTGTAATTAGTAATTAGATACATATAGAAACAATGTGTCTATAATACGTTATAGATGAATGGATATTAGATATCAACACATAATAATATGACGTATTGGAATGTGTAACTGTAACAGGAATGCTTAAACTGAAGCATTGCATTTCAGTTGAGAGAATCGATTCACGTAGTACAAGTAAGTTGATTCTGTCACAACGCACCAGATGTGTAATTTCGAAAGCGCACACACATGTACAAAGACCCCTCTCCCGATTTTTTGTATGTATTTGTGCGCCATAAAATTTGTCATTTATTTGCTAGTAGTAGGTATTTCACCATTTTCGGGTTAAGATAAGGTTTCTGTCAAAAGCCAACGAAGCTTCGAGAGAATTATATCTGATATCTAGCAGCCACTGACGGAAGTAGTATAGTGCTCTGTCTGTGGCTGTAGATATCAGGGATAATTTAACACTATTAATAACTGCTTTAAAGTCGCTAAGAAAGGCTACTGTGATTTTATATATGCAATACAGTATACACTAAAATGCACCCGAAGCGGTGCGCATATCTACAATACAGGTACTGGGTAGTCATATTATTGTATTGCCTATATAGGGTTGCCACCTGCCGCTAGTTGATTAAAGGGTTGCCAGTATAAAAAAATACGGGTTTTAGATATTTTTACGGGAGACAATTAAAACAGCAATGTTTAATGAAGATAATCTATTTTTTAAATTTATATTTATGGTTAGAAGAAACAGCTTTTAAAAGCTCTTCATTTTGAGAAGCAAAATCTTTGCATGATAACTTAAAACATTTGACTTGTAACTTGGAGCTTTATTTACCCCGTATTTTATTTTCGAAATTATGGGTTTTTGTATTATCTTAGCCTGAAAAACGGGGTAACCCGCAAAATACGGGGCATCTGGCAACCCTGTGCCTATATGACGTACCTATGTCTCTAACAGCATTGCCAGACATCCCGATTTTTGTGAGACGTCTCGATTTTTTAACTTATAAAATCGATGGTCCTGCGCAGGACAGCTATAATTTCAGTATGATTGAGAGACAATAAAGAACCTGCGTTTTCATTTACCTTAGGGTTTCAGATAAATGTTAAAAGTGAATAGAATGAGGCTAACGGGTTTTAAATCCATGAGATCTCGAGAATTAACAGTTAAAAGTCAAAGGATCTTTTCGTAGCAAATTTTACGAGCGACAATTTAGATTATAGCCTTTATTCTCCAAAAATTGATTGTTTCCTAGATAATTACGAAATTACTGATTGTGAGGGAAGTTGCTTTATCGTCCCACGTTAAATCTAATCTAATCTATTCCTTTTACCCCCTATAATAATATTTGCAGAGGTGCTATCGCAGGGAACTTTTAAGGTTTAGTTTAAAACATTACAAAAATCCAGCTTGTTTATAATTTTTTATAGTCAAAACCTAATTTTACTGCGCTAAGTGTATACCTACTTCATACTGTATACCGCACTGACTTAATTTTTGAATGCTTAAAATTAATTAAAACTAATATAACGTACGACGTTTCGTCACTTTATTGCGACTTTTTCAATTACTTAAAAGTCCAAATAAAAACATAGACTTTTTATTCAACTAAGTCCCTGTGATCCCTATATTAATTATAGTTATTATGAACAAGGCCAACCCACATACAACCAATAGCGTTCTTAGAAAGAGGCAGCCACCTTATTTCATCTCACTCATACAATAGTGGATATTTCCAGCATCTATAAAATAGGGAATGCGCAGTCATGCTATAAGTCAATGGTAATACCTCAACATATCCTATACCAGCGTTCCCAAACTTTTTCTATGACGGAACACTTCACAAATCCTGAAATTTTAACGGAACACCTTGGTTATTTTACAGGGTAGGTTTCAAACATTTCACAACTTGGTGCAGCATTTAAAATCATATACGAGGCTTCTTTTTAATTTCCATAATTTTTCAAGGAACACTTATTGGCTTTCCGCGGAACACCAGTGTTTGGGAAACGCTGTCCTATACTATGTATCTAACCTTATAGTATGTATACTGCATGGTACTATACCCAGTGTTCGGGTTCCTACGGTTCCTATGTCTATTGTGTACAGGTTTATAGTAGATATGGTAAACACATGATACATATCATTATCTCATTTGTAAAGCGCCGCGATTTACAGTGTACCTACTGTGCACTCCACTACATAAAGCTTGATTCACACGCTAACTTCTCGAGGATCGAATCAGAAAAAGTACACGTAAACAATTAACTTAAAGACGTCATAATTTAAACTGCACTCCTTTAAATAAATCAAAGGGCTCAAAAATAGCCGCCCTGTTCATTGGAATACTGCTGGAATACTACTGCGCCCAATGTTCAGGTTTTGAGAATTGGTGAAGACTATAGCTTTGACGTCTTTGGTAACTTATTTTGCTTTCCAAAACGAATATATAAAAGAAGAAGTTTGTAATTGTAAAGTTGAGTTTCCAGGAGATTTCTCAGGATTTTTTATTTTCATCCTAATTTTCTCAAGAACAGATTCAACAATTTTGATTATATATTTTTATAACTCATTAATGACTCTACAATTGGGTACTACCATTCATTTATCTAGGACACATCCTGCAGAAAACTGATAGTTTACTGATGAATGAAATCGATCGCGGGATCGATGCAGTTGAGCGAGAAAGTCAGTGCGGTGGAGCTGTATACTATACAGATTTGTATACTTCCGGACCTGTATTAGTTCTAGGAACTATGTTCTCTATCGGAAACGTTTCCTATCTCTCTCTATAACGCGCCTAAGCATGTCCATATAAGAACCCCATCTCATTTCAGTTGGCCCACTTACCAAAAAACTCAATTATTAGTCCTTAATTAACCGAAATCGAAACAATAGTGTAAGATAGGTATTTTTTATTTTGTAGCAAACATTTTACAAACTTTTTGTCAAAACCTAAGCCTACTTAGATAATGTATTCCTACTAAGATAATAATTTAAACAGAAAAACGAAAAATATGCAATCAGAGAAACTAAAACTCTAAACATATTTCAAAAGTTACCATTGGGTAACATCACCTTTATTGGTTATAACGGCCATTATCCTTCGAGGCATAGTATAGTTGAAATACGTTTCGAGTTTTAGTTTCTCTGATTGTACATTTTTTTCGTTTTTCTATTTAATTTAAGTACATATTATATTAGTAGGAATACATTACAAAATAAAAAAGGGTGTGGGTCTCGGGAGCCCCGACAGATGTGAAACATCAAAGAAAACGTTATTGAACTCGGTGGTATTCTCTATGTAGTAGTATATATTTTTTCAAAAGCAGCAACTAACTGTTATGCTGACGTAATCCTATATACTGCAGCCGAGAGAGAGAGAGAGTGCTGCAGTGGTGGGGAGAACAGCAGCGAAGGAGCGGACCATAAATTTCGTTGCATATTTCCCCTCACGCGGCTGTTCACAGCCCGACATAAGATGTTTCACATCAAAAATATCTATATTACACCATTGTTTCGATTTCTGTTAATTGAGGACTAATAATTGAGTTTTTTGGTAAGTGGGCCAACTGAAGTGAGACGGAGTCATACATAGTTTTGATTTGATAACGAGATCTGTAGCCAACGATGCCCGTTAGCGGCCCAGAAGAGTGAATGGCTGGCGCGTTCGGTTGAACTCGGTACTTAACGGATATCTTAGTGAGCCCTATATTGTTGTTATGCGTATATTATGTTTCGGCGTTCAGAATCAAAATTAGATCCTCTTAGCAAAGGAAACTGTCCATGTTCATTCCATCTTTGGAACTGTTTTGTGCAAGTCTATTGTAGGTACCATGTTTTATTTCCAGAATAAGTTGAGAACGTACACCGACCTCTATGACCCACGGCGTTCTCTGGGTGCAGCGTGTAAATTGTTTCATCATTAGTCTCTGTCAACATTAAGACGTTGGAATATTCTAACTATTTATGCCTTCTTTTACATGACTGGGAACTTTTTTATGTCATGTGTCTACTGTTTACTTTCCTTAAAAAAATGTTCTCAATGAGTGCTTAATCCCCGCGGTTACTCACTGATGATTAAAAAGTTGAGCGAAAACTACACTTTAAACACTGAACCTACTGTACGTTGTATGAATGAATATGTTTAAATACTTTTTGCTAATTACCTCAGTTGTCGAACGTCTATAATCCACAATCTGTTTATATTTTTTTAGACAATAACTTTTTCAAAATTGGTTTTTAATGAAGTTTTCTTCATGTCAGTAAATTTTTTTAAAGCTTTTTGTAAAGCTTGACGTCAAGGAATAATCTCATGTGCCAGACACAAAATAGTAAGACTAAACAAATAAGAAATAGTCTTCATGGTTTCCAGGCTTGTAGGCCGTGATCCGGTGGTATTTCTACCTGACGTTTCGTCTACAAATGCGGTAGACATTCTCAAAGGCGATGTGGCAGCGGTCGAAGTGTCCTCCTTGGCGGCTCACAGGTCAGTGTGTCAGTGACTGGTGTCTTCCCTTCTTTTATGGCTAGTACCAGTGTGTTCTTTGTTCGGTCGTAGTCCGTCTCTCTGTAATTGGTCAACTGCGCAGTGTGTAGTGGTAGGGGTGAGTTCTCTACTCGGTCGTATTCCGTCCTTGTACGATTGGTCATTGGTTTTGTATGTCGGAGTGCTGGTGTCCAGGTTTTACTGAGATTGAGGCCTTCAACTTTTCGGTTGAAATTCTGCCTGTGTTTTTGTATTTCTATGGCCTCTCTGTATATTCGTGGGTAATAACTCAACGTGCTGTCTATGGCTCGAGTTTCTTCGAAGAGGATCTTATGATTGTCCAGAGTCAAAGTGTGTTCGGCACACACTTTGACTCTGGACAATCATAAGATCCTCTTCGAATAACAGCAACGAAGGAGAACTGGGATGCCATCAACACCTATACGTCATCTTAGTTCTAAAAGAGAAGGAGAGAACTAGAGAATGGGAGGAATGGGCTTTTTCTATCCCCCGAGGCCGATAGGCAAAAACAGAAGAGACCTTTCTGGCAAATGAAGGGACTGTCCCGAAGTAATACTGTAAACTCGTTCCGGGGCAGTCCAGACGAACTGACGGGGTTTTAGTCGGTAATCGGACACGAAGGGCGGGAGACATATTCTCCTGCTGTCAGCCCATAAACGGTTTCCACCTCAATAAAAACAAAAAAAGGATGTTGAGAATATTAATTATTATAACTCCTTTACTTTGACAACCACCAATCAACGACGTTTAAAACTCAATGCCGCCAATATTTAAATATGTGATTTCCGGTTTGTAATTAATTTAGCGGTTGCTACCATAAAGACATAGAGGATGGCTACACCTTCAAAAATTGGGAAGTTAATAGTTATTCATGATTTCAGTCCGATTTTCGAAAATCGAGTTTTCAACAGATCTCGACGTTTTGAGGTCCTAGGAAGCTATTCTGACTATTTCCAAGTGGATGTCTGTATTTATTTAATTTATTGTAAATTATAGACGCGTCGACAACTTAGGTCATTAGCGTCTTGATTACATTAACTAACAACACACTTAAAACTAAATGACATCACAAGACTTCCATGAGCGGAGGCGAGATTCGAACCCACGACAGTGTAATTCAGAGCTCTCGACGCTAACCACTGGACCACACTGTCCTCTGGTATGGATATCTGTATGTATGTATGTGTGTATGTATGTGTGTATGTATGTATGTGTGTATGTATGTATGTATGTATGTGTGTATGTATGTATGTGTGTATGTATGTATGTGTGTATGTATGTATGTGTGTATGTATGTATGTGTGTATGTATGTATGTATGTGTGTATGTATGTATGTGTGTATGATTTATTTATTTAAACATGTTTTAAAAAATTGTATTTTATTTTGTTCTTTTTCTGCGATCCGAAACCCGGGATCGAACCACCGGGACCTTTAAATCTTCAGTCGAACGCTCTACCAACTGACTTAGTCGAACGATGATGTTTCTATAGGACAGTAAATAGAAGTACGGCTGGAGTCAGTGTTGAAGTAAAATAAAAAATATTAATTCATTGAAATTAATTATTGATTATTTAATTATAATTATCATTTGCCAGGATTCATGCCACAACAACACACAATCAGTGAAAATTTCAACTAGCTACCTCTTACCGTTTGTGAGATAGAGCCTTGTGACAGACGGACGAACGGACATAGAGTTCCGTTCGGAGGTACAAAACCCTAAAAACAAAGTTATCTCAATATTGAAAGTCTCGAACAAGATAATTATTATTGTATTTTGTATAGGTAGTTACGCGGACCTTCTCTCAGAGTTATTTGGTTTGCATACGTACGTCGATTTCCATATCATTCGTCGATATACCGGTTTGGCCGGCGATCAGGTGTCTGACTTGCGTGGGATGTGAAACAGAACAATGTGAGCTGTTACATCATGAAAACACCACTTGTACACACATACAGTATAAGAGGTAAACTGTATTCAAGGGGTCAATGGATGTCAATATATGGGCTCAACTCGTAGATAAAGTAGCATATTACATTATAACATTCTATACACAAAAATAGTGTTACAAAACTGTTTTCTGAGTTGGCGGAATAAATATTTATTTACAATAATTATAAATACAAGAATAATGAATGCAACAACGCAAAGTCAGTTCTAACAATTAACACAAGTAAACAATAACTAAACACTTAACACTTAACTTCTAAACTAACTATAACTTAACTATATACCAGGACTATTTATTTCTAGTTATTTATGTTTCAAATATTTATATTCACTGTATTTATATCAGACGCACTATTTGTCGCTCAGTATTCTCCATTGACTGCGGTATTCGACACTACACTGAATCGTACTGCTGGTTATATAGGCTGCGTGGCATAAGCCTAGTGTGTTCTCGCTTTCTCTAGAACTTTCGTGCAGGTACCAGTTGTTACAGTAAGCGGACTCTGTTTCTCAGAACTCTTGCCTGTCGTTTATATACAGGGTGATCCGTAACAATAGTTTTCATCTGTTGGTTTCTCAGATGAAATTATGGTGGTTCTGGGGTGACCTGGGGGTGTTTTAGAAGTTGTTTTGAGGTGCTTAAGGAGCAGTTTAACAGGAGTATAATGGTAAGGTGGTTTTTTTACTCACTGCAGTTGTCACCCTGCAAAAGCTTTCCAAACGCCTCTCATAACACGCCAGTTCTCCCCAAAAGTATCCAAACTAGCCCCATGTAACATTCCAGTTTAGCCCTAAAAATACTCAACCTGATCCCAAAAACTCTTTAATTGACCCCAAAGCACTCCAGTTGATCAATTAAATTTCGTTATAGTACGTGCTATTTTAATATAAAAAAATAAAAGTAGAAGCCGTGGCCCTTGCTGAAACAGCAGTTTAACAGCTAAGGATAAAGTAGTTTTTATTGAAATATTCTTCTCCAATGAATTTATCATATTTTCAATGAACGTCGGATAAGCTTAGTATTTTTCAGTCTGCAAGCGATAATTGATTACTGAAATGATTTAATTTCCAGTTTTATTACAAAAGTAGAGGTCACCTGTGCCCCCGCTCACGTATATTTACATTTTTTCATGCTTTCCCATAGAAAATTCAACACCCCGTTGCAGCCCTCTTTAGGGGTTGTCCTAAAAATCTTAAAATCAGTATTTTATTATCTGTTTTGAAGTGTAATTATACCAAGTTTCAAGTTGATACACGCAGGCAATACAGTTTTGTATACAGATATTTGCACCCCATTTGACCCCTCAGTCTGATTTGAAAAAAAAAATTTTTTTGTTAGATGGCCCGTTTATTGAGGAAGGTTATAGGCTAGTTGAGTTTCTTTAAATTCAATCCCAAAGAGGGTAAAACGGGGGTGTAGGAGATTTTGACCATCTATACTAATATGCTATACTAATATTATAAAGTGTAGGCAAGTACGCGAAGCGAGAACAACGACAGGCGACTTCGCTTCGCAGGGTGAGAATTTCTCGCGGGGGGTAATAAATCATAAATTCTTATCTCTGGAACTTGTAACGCTACAACGTTACAGGTACCAAATTATAATTTAACGTTGTAAAAAACATTTTTGTTTATTATCCTTTTGTACCACCTTGTAAAAATTTAAACATAAAATCGAAATTATGATATTAAGTATAACTCTGTATATCCAAAAATGCGTTAATAAATGACCGAGCGAAAGCAAGTTATGAACAAGTCAATTATACGTAATTTGATTGGTTAATGTCATCTGAAGGATATCTCATTTTTGTCTAAATATTAATTTTGAAAAGTACGATTGAGGCAGTTCTGTTTTAAACCCTCGTAGAGAAACAATCATAAAAAAATAAACCAATAGTTAATTAATTTTTTTTCAATTTAAAATCACTGACAAAGAAGTCACATCATGAGGTAATATTTTGTTTTTTCTTAAAATTAAACTGATTATTAATAGAAAGACCTTAATTACCAAAAATGGAAATGAAAGAAATCAAAGAATGGTAAAGTCATGTATGATAGTTAATTTTTTTTTGTCCAAAGATCATATTTAAATAATTCCATCGAGTATGTACGACTGGGTTTTGCATCGTGCAAATTCGATGTTTAAAAGAGGATATTTTGTCAAAAGTATGCTAAAGATGATTATCCTCGCCAGATTTCTGTAGCGTGGTTATTTTCCCTACAGTTAAATCTTTTTAATGTTTAATAATTGAAATAATAAAAGTTATTTTTTTTCTTTTGAGTTATAATGAGATTATATAGCCTAGAAACAGAGTCATAAATAGTCTAATTTTTATAGCAATCATTGTAAAAAATATATAAGATAAAATGTGCAGAAATGAAATTAACTATGATTCACAAATATTAATACGTAAAGAATTTGAGAAATAAGCTAAGGTTTTAATATTCTTGAAAGCATGAAAATTAAATGTTGAAAGTATTGAATAGAGCGTGATTTAAGATATAATTGATTAAAAAATTATTGTGTTGAAATAAGGTGACCGATATTGACGGCACTATGGTAAAGAATTAAAGATATGAAATAAGGTGACCGATATTGACGGCACTATGGTAAAGAAAAATTATGAAATTATGAAATTGATGAAATTATAAAAAATGTATTTATTTGAATAATTAAAGAATTAATTGATATTGAAAAAAACGCGAAATTAAGTATTTGAAAATTGAAAAAGGACATGACAAGAATATTAAAATTTTACCTACAAAAAGAATTTAAAATGTGTTAAATATATGAATATGAAAAATTAAGAAGTATTGAAAAAATATCTCTAATGAAATTATTAATTGTAAATTTAAATTGAGGCTAGGCTTGAACAATTGTAATTATATAAAATTAATAAAGAAATTATTATTATAATGTGCTGATTATGAAAAAATAAAAGAAATACTTTATTTGATGGTTTAAAATTAAAGAAACGTAAAATATTTTTTTTGGTAACTTGAAACATTTTTTTTTGTGTATGGAAATAAAAAATATCAACATTATGAAATTAACTTAAAAATATTTAATGTAAATATTTTGTATGTATAAATTATCAATTATTTAATTTAAATAAACTAATTATTTATTTGCTGTTTAAAATATGTTGTTTTGATGAAAGAAAAATAAGTAATAAAAGATTTGACCCTTACAATTTTGTTGGCCACCATTGAAATAATCATTAAACAGAGGCTTTTTGAAGTGCCGGCGAATTTGTCAAGGAAGTGTACGTCGTTCGGGCCACTCCAAACACACGGTCGAGTGCCCCAAAAGAACAGAACGTTACAAACTCCTGAACCGATTCTAAAAATTCATTCACTAATAGAAAGCTAACTATCCCTGAGTGATATAGGCTATATTTTATTTTGATAAATTTCTTGCGGGGGGCATAATTCCTGTGGGATAGTAATAAAACGTAACTCTGAAATTCTTTTGCATTTTAGCGTATAGGCGGAATCCTACTTATATTATAAACACCACCAGCCCCACTTCGCTTCGCAGAGGGAGAATTTATCATACATTTTCATCTCAGGGACTACTGAACCGAATCTAAACATTCTTTCACTAATGGAAATCTACATCATCCCTGAGCGATATAGACTATATTTTATTTTGATAAATTTGTCGCGGGGGGGGGGGGTGAGATCTGTGGGATAGTAACAAAACGTAACTCTGACATTCTTTTGCATTTTAGCGTAAGTTAGTTACTAAATAACGCCAAAAATTTACACAAAATGATAGCACAACTTCACTTACGAAAACTCATTAGTAAACTTGAACCGTGTAAGGCCTAATGATAAACATTAAATACTCTTAGGTAGACACGTGGTATGGGCTGGGTAGTAATTAGTTCATGGTGGAGGTTAAGCAGGTGGGAGGTCGAATTTTACGGTCACGAGTAGCGCCATAGACATGCTAATACCAAGTAGGTAACTCAAATTGCAGGCTGATTAGATTCTAATTTTAGGTACAAAATTTCAATTTTGGCCTCTAAAGATTTCATTATTTTTACATTTTATCAAAAACATCCAAAATCAGTTCTTACTTTTCCGGCACCAAAAAAAAATTTAATTTTGTTACCCTGTGTTATGTCTGTATTTTGGAGACTATGTTGGAAGTTATTTTGATGCAAACACAGAGACCTCGATACGCGGTGAGACGCGAGTGGCACCTTCCCGTCGCCGCACCGGTTCTTCCTTGGACATCCTGTATACATATTGTTATGTTAGTGTTAACCATTGAATGTAGGTGGCTACACACACATGAGTCGTAATACACACACTCAGAAGCACACAGAGTGGACCGGTGGGCGACTTCTTTATTGTTTATACATTTATGTCGTTCTCTATTGTGTACGAGTCGACATTCGCCGCTTAACAGAACAAAGCGATTAAACTGTGGGATAATCCACAATGTTAAACGTTGATACATATCGTCGGCATGGTATAGAACTGTGCTATCGCAAATAATTGAAAGTTTAATTAAAATGTTTTTTGAAGTGAAAACTTCCTTAGGCCCGTTAGGCTCTCTTTGCCTGAGTACTGAAATAAAGTGAAGCGTTCGCAACCCGACGGTAAGTATTCGCTGAATTGGGGTTACTTGGCTAACACGTATTAGCAGTATGCCCATGGAATCTACACAAGGAATATAAACTCCATGTAATCAGAAGCTTGTTTTATTTACACTTTACAACTGTCAGATGGAAATATTTACGATACTAAATTCACGTCAGTACGGGAAGGAATCCAGCGACGCTCTGGTGGTACAAAATGTAAACGTTAATTTGAACGATTTGTTGACAAATTTTGTCAAATTTTCCAATATGAGATTGTACTCCTTGAGTATGCCGCGTCTCAACTGACCGGTCTTTCTCTTACAACTGTGTCCGGCTGACATACTTATATCATAAAAACTGTACAGTTGTATCAATAGCTCAGTTAGTACCGTCTTTGCGTTGTATGCATAGGGACCTCGGTTCGAAACCTGATGGCATCGTAGAATTTTTGACGTATTTTTTTCTAAATTCTACATGATATTTATTCATATATTTTTTTCATTTTTGTTATATTCTTTCTTTGACAATAATTATAATTTTTTTTAAACCAAGGTGGAATTAATTAAAAATACAATTTTAGTAATATACTAGCGGCCCCGTCCGGCTTCGCCCGGGTGTTAAGAAAGCCCGAGTGCAATACACTACTCACTCGCTTCGCTCGTTCGCTTGAATATTATAATTACATTAATCACTCGCTTCACTCGTTCGCCATGTATGTATAGATTATAGTATACTACAATTATTATATTCGATTGCCATCTTGTGGATCTGTGGATGGAACAGAATAATATAAAAATCGCGATTAAAAATCAGGGGTTGATCGTATAAGGGTGAAAATTTAGAATTGTATGTATTTTTCAATGCTGAATCATGAAAAAATAAAAACAAAAAATGTTGTCCAAAAAATAAAAAAAAAATTTTTGGGGTCGGCCACCCTTAACATTTAGGGGTATGAAAAATAGATGTTGGCCGATTCTCAGACCTACCCGATAAGCACACAAAATTTCATCAAAATCGGTCCAGCCGTTTCGGAGGAGTTTGGCAACAAACACCGCGACACGAGAATTTTATGTTAGAAGAATATTTTTAGTTCATAAATTCGCTATAATAGATGACACCAAAAATTAGAAAATCTGAAGTTTTCACTTCTGTCGTGTGGTCATTGTTTTATAATATCTAGTTGTTAAATCTCTGTCCGGCCGGGTTCGCCCTGAGCGTAATAATACATAACCTTAGTTATTCGGGCTTACTTTAACATCAATTGGGAAGGGCAACGACTAACGTAGCGAGCTGAAAATACTAACAATCATCCTGATTTGCCAAGGGCCCAAGCAATAAATTTCATGACGCCAGGGCTCACCGTTGGAGGGTTTTCGTGTGACGGACAGATACAACTATTTTCTATTAATTTATAGTTACCTAAGATAATAAAGAGGAAAGGTGTTTGTTTGTTTGTCGCGGGTAATCTCAGGCTATACTGAACCGATTTGAAAAATTCTTTCATTGTTCAAAAGCGTACTTCTTCCTGACTAATATATAGGCTACATATTATAAAATGTTACGCTAAGACAAAAGGGGAATGAGCAGTAAGCACGCGATTTCTGAGTAATAAGAAGTATTAGAAATATTGGTGTCCGTCTTGTGACTTCATGTGTTGTTAACACGACGCGTTTCAACAACAAGTTGCCATCTTCAGATGTGGTTAATTTTTTATATTATAAAACACACACACATTGAGAGTATTCGTAACACGTTATAATATTATGATGCTAAGTACTTGTCTATTATGTTGTGGATTGTGAAGTACTGATTTAAATTTCAAGATTGTATGATTTATATAGTAGGTAGATGAAATGGAAGTGTGAGTGTGTATGTATGTGGACGATTAATGAGTATTGGGTGTTTGTGTGTTTCTGAGTTATTGACGTACGCTGGCTAAACTATAAAGAGATAAATGTGTTGCTCTTGAATATTTCGTTACCAAACCAAAATCTACCTGTGCGAAGCCGGGCCGAACAGCTGACGGTTAATCCTCTGTCAAATTCAAACCAAGATAAGAAATCGTACTTCATGTTTTGATTAGTTCAATAGATCCATTCAAGCGTTGGAGGCAAATAATATCCGTAGTAGATATATTTAGCATTTTTGCGTTTACTATTTACTCATACTTCAAGGTAAGATAGTTTTTTTTCTTAACTGATATGTTTGGCATCTATACCAAAATTAACACGAAATATCAGTGGCCTCCAGCACTACTGGCACCTACTATTGGCGATTATACACAAAATTAAATATGCTAAGGTCGTTATAGTAAGCCAATTGAACAAACCAAATTGTGCAGATTTGTTGCATTTAACGTCATACACTAATGGCGAAACTAAAATATTTAACGTGTTTATCAATAAAAATGTTCATACTATTTTAGCCAACAAGTTTTTAGTGTTCCGTAGCCACTATACTAACCCTTATAATTTCGTCATGTCCGTCCTGTCACAGTCCCCTAATTCCTAAAATGTATCGTTGGATAGATTTCCTAACATATAAATTATTTAAATTTGGAGCCTCCGTAACAAGCTATAACCATACAAAGTCGTTTACAGAGGAAAATTTTTACAGTCACTATAAAATAATAAGTTTTGCTCCTCTTATTTCCCAACAGTTTGTAAAAAAATCTGAAAAAAAACATAGAACATGAAAAATACAGCTACGGAATCCTAATATATGCGTATCCAACATGTACTTGAAAGATGTTTTCATACTTACAAGGAGGTAGGTTTTTACCATAAAATGATATTGTTACGGATCACCCTGTATATAAACGACAGGCGAGAGTTCCGAGAAACGGGATCTGCTTACTGTAGCAACGAGTAACTGCACGAAAGTTCTAGAGAACGCGAGAACGCGCTAGGTTGGGTCGCGCAGCCTACATAAAAGTGAGTGAATCAAGCAGTCAATGGTGAGTCGTGCATTCAAGCGGATCAGTGATATAAATATTAGTCAATCAACGGTCGAATCAGTCAGTACAGTGATATAAATAGTGGAGTGGATATAAATAAATAGTACTGAAGTAACTGAGTAAATGACCGACATAAATAAACGTTAGAAATAAATCTGATATAAATACAGTGATATAAATAGTTCCGTGATATAAATAACCAAATTGATAAAATAAATATTAGTGTAGTCAATTGTATATAGTTAAGTGTTAATTACTTGTGTTGACTGTTAGAACTGACTTTTGGTTGTTGTATTTATTATTGTTGTGTTTTTAATTATTGTAAATAAATATTGTAAATAAATAAGTGTAAATAAATATTTATTCCGTCAACTCAGAAAACAGTTTTGTAACAATATAATATAACAAGATGCCAGGGATGATTTAATGGTTATTGATAATATATTGCTTTAAACTGCTAGATGTCATCGCTGTATACGATCAATGAAGAAAGTTTTTTGTCCAAACCGACTTTAACGTGAGCCAAGCCGTGGATAAAGAAAATTATTCTAAAGAATGACTGTGTGTACACTGTACAGTTTACACGTGTATAAATACTGTACGCTGATTACACTGTCGTCATGTTTATTGGCTGCGCTGCTACAGTGAAGATCAGAAATGAGCTAAACAAGAATACCGGCCGAGAACTGTATGAGCACCCGGATGAAATATGAAGCATGCCCGTATCTTAGACAGACTCGTATTTAACGGGATTATTAACGGACCGTCGCGTCGCATCGTAGGGTTTTTCGTACCAAAATGGTAAAGCTCTGCTGTCCGTCCGTTTGTCTAATCTGTCAAAAGTCTATTACAGAACGTTTCAAAAAACATGTGCCATCGCTTGTGGAGTGATTCCTTAACCAAAAATAAGACAATTAGTTTTCCTGTGAACATTGTTCCGCAGATGCAGGGTGTTCAATTTTTTAAATTTTTTCGGTTTTTACAAAATATTTCCGAATCGGATTTAACGACTTCAATAAAATTTGAGTCGTCAAAAGTACCTACCTAAAATAACATTTATTTTAGCAATAAAAATGTGTAAACAGGTTTGGCAGGGACAATAACTGAACATCCTGTATCTTTGAAACAAAGCATCTGCTGAACAATGTTGATAGGAACTACTTGTCTTATTTTTGGTTAAGGAATCACCCCACAAGCGAGGGCACATATTTTTTTAAACACCCTCTATATATAAGGTAATGTGATATTCATTTTTGATTGAACGCTAAAAAATTTAATGTAATAAATTGTAATTTTGTTTTTTTTTCAGGTATCTACAACATATTGTTATGACATATAGTTTGCAGAACGCGTTTTCAGGAATTTTGACTGTGTGACAGACAGACCGATAAAACTTCGGTATCACTCGAAAATGGTTGGATCGATTTTACACTCTATATCAACAGGTTACCCAAAACGCAAAGGGTATTTTTTAGACAGCTACGTTCAGGTTAAAGTAAAAACGAACATTAACGCGAGCAAATCTGCGGGTAAAATCGACGTTTACGCGAGAGAAGCCGCGGGGAAAAACTAATATGAAATATGAAGAAGTGCCAATTTTTTTAAACCCACCGTTGGCTTCAAGAATTGCCATACACATAAAATCTACTTTTTTCTGAGAAAAACTCACGATTTTTTTATTTGAGTCCATCCCTGTGGTTTATGCGCGTAATGCGCCCTGTGTTAGTATTGTTGTCCATGTTTGTGCGTTATATGTGGCATGAATGACAGAGATGGTCGTCCGAGATAACACAGCTTGTGAGCGCGCGAGAGAATGAGATGATCCGAGAGAAGAGGATATTTAGTATGGTACACATAGCATTGGAGAATGCTGCATGCACAGTATTACATGTACCAACGTATAGTCACTGTTCAGTGCAGGGTCGTAATACTTGCGGCACGATCAGTACGTGAGATCCATTGCTGCATGAAGGATTACAACATAAATATGAAAAATTAGCCAAGTTATTTTCTCCCAGTTTGTGCGGCCACCAAAAGAAAGAAAATCTAAAACGGTACCAAGTTATTTTTCAATCCCAAACCAGAAACATTAGATTTGAAATTTAAAAATGGTCTAGCTCATTCCCTCACGCCTCAACATTTATTAGATGCTTCCGATTGTATTTTTGATCCGAGAATAGATTTATTGCGTCAAATTAAAGTTAAATGTCTCATCTTAAGGCGCCACAGGTCACATTTTTAAAAATTTTATGCTCAGGCCACACAGCGCCTTTCTGAATATTAGATAGTTTTACGTCAGCTCTATACTGAAAAGATTTTCAATATTTTTAAAAAGTGCTCTGTAGCGCGTCTGCTCGCATAATTTATCTTTAATTTAAGAACAAACGGAGGCTCTGAGTTCAAAATTAAGAGAGAGTATAGATTACTAAATAGTGGTAAACGTCTATTTTCGTTTCTTTTTGCGTTACAAGCGACGGCTGCATTTAAACCTCATATTTCCAGGACCATCCTAGACTATGCAGGGGCCTTTGGGCACACAGAGTCTGGGGGTTCTTTTAGAAAGCCAAAAAAAAAAACGTGAATGAAAACATCAGAATATACTTTTGTTTAGTGACTTAATATTGGTTATTATTCGTTTCGGCATTTCCGGGTTCCCATCAGGCCGGGGCCCTGGGCTCGTGCCCCACGTGCCCTTATAGTAAAGACGGAACTGTAGCTGTCATCACTTTTGACAACTTATGTTACAATTAATCTCATTTTTAACCGACTTCATAAAAAGGAGGTGGTTCTCAATTCGGTTGTATTTTTTATGTTTGTTACCTCATAACTCAGTCATTTATAAACCGATTTTGAATTTTTTTTTTATTTGAAAGGATATACTTTCAGATTGGTCCCATAGAAATTTCATCAAAATCGGTTCAGTAGTTCGGCTGATTTTAATAAAAGTGAGTAACGGCGTGTGATTCTTTAAGGTAAATGTCACTTTTTGACATATCAGACAGCGTAAAAAAGTCGGTTTAATAAAAGTGAGTAACGGAGTGTGATTCTTTTAAGGTAAATGTCACTTTCTGACACTAAAAAGTAAAAAATAAAAAACTTTTTAACAAAAAAAAACCTCCTTCAAAAAACCACAAAAAAGAGGAAAATAATGAAATTTTGAGGTCTGTGCCAATTTAATAAAATATTAAATTGGTTAAAAAGAAGATATTAATCACTATATAGGTACTATACTTTTTAACCGACTTCATATTTTATTAAATTGGCACAGACCTCAAAATTTCATTATTTTCCCCTTTTTAGAGGTTTTTTAAAGGAGGTTTTTTTTTCGAGTTTAGAATTGGAATGGAACTTATGTTTTTGGTAGGATATAGTATATCAATACTTTTTGCAGTCTTGACTAATTTTCTCCTTATAAATTCATAGACATTCCGTAATTTAGGATGGTAAAGTTGAGAATTTTTGATTTTTTTATTTGTATCCAAAGTCCTATCTACGTACCAAATTTCCAGTTTCTAAACGCACGGAAAATATCCTATAGTGATAACACATATATTGTAGATTATAGACACCCGATAATTTTACACTGGAAATGATAAATAAATTTGCATACACCCTGAAATACTTCAAGATTATTATTTGACTACATCTCTGACTATATACTTATACATATAAATAATACAGAAACTTGCGTCCATAGATAAGAACTTGCGTAAGTGTGAGTTGGTGAATATCTTTATGTATATGAATGGTACGTTGAACCTTCCAGAGCATTTAAACATTCATAACATGAAATGATCACCAACATGCTGATGATACATCAGATCGGTTGAGGTATGCACAATTCAACCCAGTCAACAACTGGTGTTGTGTTGTTGATTTCAAACCACCGCGTTTCAATTTCTCCTTGATACCAACAAAAATCTTGCTTTGGTACAGTTTGTACAAAACTATAATGATAATATTAACGTTAATTTTAACATCTCGTTTGAAGTTCAATTCATTGTAGGAGAACGAGATACAAGGCAAAAGAATAACATTATTTTTGTTCAACACCCGCAAGAAATATGTAATTCGTGGCTCTACTGAGAGTGAGCGAAATAATGAATTCTCTGACTGTAGACGTAGAGAGTGGGCGAAATAGCATTTCGCCCACGCTCATTACGGGGAACGTTTACGCAAGTGTTGATAGTTTCGTCAATCAATCAGGTCACCCATTATTTCGCCCACGCTCAGCAGAGCCACGAAATGACATATTTCTTGCGGTAGTTGAACAAAATATTGTGTGCGACTATTGGTCGAAAGAGGAGATTCCACTCGTGTGTTTTACCGCACTCGCTACGCTCGTGCGACAAAATCCACACTCGAGTGATCTCCTCTTTCTCCCACTAGTCGCACAATATACTATATTTGCTAAATTCTTTAATGGCTAATGTTTAAGTACTAAGTGTGTCTTCTTCAGGAGTCAGGACCTTAAAAATTAGCAAAATATAGTTCTTACATATCAATTGTCTAAAAATTTCGTAATATTATATTAAATGTACTTACATGGTAAATATATAAAAAATAATATACATATTACATTAGCTGGTCGGTCCGGCTTCACCCGGTTACAAATTTAGTATAGCTTTTGTCCGCGACTTATTACATTTTATATCGCCTTTTCAATTGAAATTGATATCAATCCAATTTGAATTCAATTCGAATTGCATCCGGACGAAACCGGGCCAGGCTTGTGTAGTACTTTTAAAATAATAATTTAATCACAATTTAGGAGCAGGTATCTAATTAAAAAACAAATTCAAAACTACAAACGTAATTAAATAAATTATTGTTAAAAATTATAACTTGAGTTTTAAAAAAATAAAGAATTATATAGAAGAATTGAATGAAAAGCATTGTTCCGATGAACGAATTTACGAACATATTAAGTATTCACTTCTGCAGTAGTTTACACTGTTCATTGTAGTCAGTTATAAAGTAAAAGCGTCTGTTCTGGGTGGCCGGCGCTTTGACAAAACGCAGAAGATCGTCAACGGAAGTCCATTGTTGCTATTTGGCGCCACAAACAAACGAACAAACTCTCTCAATTGCTCACTGCATTGTAATAGTTGCTCGTTTTCCGTGTGTGGGACGAAAATCGTAGAATGATTCTAAATTCACTTCCCCAGTAAAAATTCAATAATGTTATTGACTACTCTAAGACTTAGATCTCAGTCTTAGAGTATATATTATATGCCTATTTAATTAAAACACAAGCCGTTTTCTTTCGACACTCCACAAGCGGTCCCCACTCAACCGATGTACACTTTTTTAGGGTTCCGTGCCAGAAAGGAACCCTGTGCCAACGATGTCTATCTGTCTCTCTGTCACAGGCCTCTAACTTCTAAACGAAATGAGATAGGAATTTGAAATTCACACATAATATGTATTACCGCGGCCCAAAAACTGAGAGAATAACAAAAGATAAAAAAGGTTTATTTAGGGGAGGGCACACATACATGCAAACAGGGGTCCAAAATTGTAGGTTTTAGAGACCGTCAAAGTTGCAATTTTTAGACTATCTTAACAACGCCATTATCTATAAAGCTGTAATTCACGTCAAGTATCACTTATATCCTCTAGACTCTAGAGTCTAGTAAATCAAAAAATACTAAAAACAGAAAAAAGAAAGCGTTCATACATGCAAACGGGGACAAACAAAATATTTTTTTGTATCCATTCTTGTGGGGTATCGTTGAAAAGGGCATTTTGAGTAGATTATGACTGTGTTTTTATTTTGTTTATTGTTTCAAAATTATGCATGCAAACGGGGGCCAAAACAAATGTTTTTTGTACCGATTCTTGTTAGGTGTCGTTGAAAAGCTTTGAGTAGTTATGAATGTGTTTTTATTTTTATTTATTCATTTTATCAAAATTGTTGGTTTAGCATAACTTACTTATATAGTATACGGAACCCTACTCTTTGCGTGTCTCGACACGCACTTGGCCGTTTATTTAATTAAAGCTTTTTATCCATAGCTGATGTATAATCACTATGTTTCTTTTATTATTATTGTTTTTATTATTATTTATTATAAAGAATCTACAAATTTAAAACATACAAAACATCCGCCAGCGCTCCCTACTCAACCGATATACGTATTTTTCTTAAATTAAAGCTTTTTGTCCTCAGATGTGTCGTCACCATTTTTCTTTTTATTATTATTATTGTTTGTATTATTATAGAGACACATTATTATTATAATGGATGATTCTTCTTAAATTAATGCTTGTGTATGAATCTAGTTTCATCGGAACTGCTCAGAGAAGTCCAAAGCAACTGGGATTTCCGGGAAAGTCTTGGAATTTGTCGGCTTGTTCAGAGTACAGGAATTTAAGTCTTCTGTCCTAGAAACACATAATTTCAACGAAATCCTAGGATTCGCGATCGCAAGCGTATAAACACTTTATTATTTACAGTGATTCGGATTACGAAGTCGTGTTCAGACACTTTTTCCTATTTGAATAATCTGCCCGATAGTGATATATTAAAATTAAAGAATAATATGATAACACAAAAAAAAACTTGGAAAAAAATTGATTATACCTTTCATTTTACTTTTACCCTTTAACGAGCCCTTTAATAAATGTTATAGGTACCTATCATGATTTAATAATTTCTTAATAATCCATTTTTCTACCGTCGACTCAGAAACGTCCCGGAAATCTTACTTTTCGATCTAGAAACCCTAGCTAAATCGTTTGAAAATGCAATTTAAAATTAGAACTTATGTAAAGATGAAACAGTTTTAATAATGTTACAGAAAACAGAGTTGAAGAAATCTTTACCAAGATATTTGAAAACAATTCCAAAAATTCGCCATAGCTGGTTTAGCTTTTGGCCGCTATTATGAGTTTTAACACGGCAAAGCTTTCGCAACTAGCGATTGTTACGACACATTAGTTCGTAAAACAGCCGTCCGATATTGTCGGGGCGCCACCAGATGGACGTTTAACGAATCGAAGAGTTGCGTGCGCCTGTCCTATGTGTTGCGATTGTGGGGGCACACAGATCCGGTTTGCGATCAACATTGGTATACCAAAGCAAGCCATATGAAAACAATTGCTACGCACCATACTCGCGGTTAACTAGATCAGATAATTATCGGTTTAAGTGATGAGTCAGGGCTGTTTAAATTCTCATTCATTAATTTTGTCGGTACATAGCCGATATTTAACTAAACTGATAAATATAATGTATTGTATTAATATTATGTACGTACATCTATAATAACTGAAATTAGATTTAGATACGGTTTTTGTTACGCGTTTTTCATATTATAATTATAACTTAATCGACTAATTACCATTTCATGACAACAAGTTAGTGGTTTTTTATTGTTATTCTTTGTATTTATTTAACTGGGGCCTTAAATCTTTAAATTTAAAAATTCTAAATTTTGTCAAGTAAAACAAAATTAATTTCTTCTATAGTAGGTAATTCTGTTCTATTAATAATAATTGACCATAATATTTTTTTATATAAACAGACTGCACCATGGCCATTCGCACTATATATCTCTAGTTTAATTTCTCCTCTTTTAGTTTTTTTATTTATTTAATTTATTGTAAATTATAGACGCGTCGACAACTTAGGTCATTAGCGTCTTATTTACATCAAATAATAACTCACTTAAGACTAAATGACATCACAAAACATCCATGAGCGGATGCGGGATTCGAACCCACGACAGTGTGATCCAAAGGCCGCTACGCTAACCGTTACACCACTCTGTCCTCCCTTTTAGTTTTTGTAACAAATAAACGAGGAATGGAGATGTTGGTATGTTCGTCCAAAAAATCGTCATCTGACCATTTTTGTTAGGCATATTTTAATTTCTAAATCAAATTAATGCTTCCCCCGTGTGGTCCAGACTTTTCGGATGACGCTGTATCTTGTCACAAGATACTTCAACACACAAAGTCAATGGCGACGTCATTAAGAAAAACATCATAACCACCTTTCAAGAATCTCTTTTAAAGAGTGGTGAGACCTTTGATGTGAAGACACTGAAAATTAAAATAAATTACCACGGAACACTAAGCCACTAACAATTCCTTCTCGATGTATACGTTTTGCTAGCCATATTAGCATCATCAGGATAATTAAAACTTAAAGCTTCTAAGTTTTAATTATCCTGATGATGCTAACATAGTTAGTGAAACGTACGTCGATAATGAATTGTTAAATGGTTTGGTGTATTATGGTTATTTTTAATATTCAGTATCATACCTTTCAAACAATTTATACTTTGGTAAAGGACAGTGAACAAATGGTAACTTATGAAAACCAATAAAAAATTAATGGTGCATATTTTCTGTTCGGAATATAAAAAAAAATCCCGTTGAAGCCTTCAGTAATGTATAGCAGGAAAGCGTTTAATAAACAAGCAATTCTCGACAAAGTTATAGGTTGAATGTAAAAGACAGTAATAAATTATAAGTCAGTAGTTAAAATTTGTCCAAATTAATGACGCTACAAACTTAAGCACATATTTAAATGATGTTTTAACACAACATGTTGTTTTTTTTGAGTACGTCCACAGTGTGATTTTAATATCCGTGTTTGTTATTTGCCAATGCTTTTATTTCAATTATAATTTTAGAGATTAAATATTGGATTATTGTGACTTCAAAATTTTACAGCCTTCTTTAAATTTATTTATTTTTTTACAAGTACAGTATATCTCGGATTAACCGAGCCCGTTTTATCTGAGTTTGCGATTTACATTTAATTTTTACTCCCCGTATTAACCGAGCCCGGGTTATCCGAAGAATACGATTGTTTTTGTATGATTGACATAATTATTGATATTTTAATGATAGATAGATAGATAGATAGATATATATTTAACAACATTTGGTACAGTTAGTACAATAGTTGCAAGTCTAAATATATACAATTAAAATGTATGAATTAAAAACTCTTCCACAGAATGTATATATATTACACAGTTGTATATATAGACACATGGCAGAGTTAATATTTGAAATTTTTTAAATAAAGGACGGCATGGGTCCCGAAATTTTGCATTTGCAATAATTCTAATGGCCATTTTCTGTAAACGAAAAATAATTATGGAATTAGATGAGTTACCCCAAAGTAAAATGCCATATTGTATGCAAGAATAAAACATGCCGTAGTAGACAGAGAGTGCTACCTCCGCGGAAGCAACCCCCACGATTCTCCGTATAGCGTAGACAATTCCGCTTAATTTTTTACTGATAGTTTGAATATGACAATTCCAGCTGATAGTAGCATCTAAATGGATTCCCAGAAACTTGACGGAGTTTTTATTTGTTGACTGACGTGAAAAAGTGAAGTGTTCAGTTTTATCAATATTCAAAAATAGTTTATTGGTATTGAACCAAGATACCGCTTCCGAATGTTGACTTTGTGATAAAAATCTCTAGTCTTTTTTAAATTCTTAAAAAGTTTGTATTATCCAAGTTTTTCGATTATTCACAGTTGCTCGTATATTCGAGGTCTACTTTAGTGTACAATATTATTATTATTGTAATTTATAATTTAGACTAGACTATTAATGGAACTGGAACGCTTCTTTGATGTAAAAAAGTGTTAGTGTGCACATATGCATTACATTTTATTTCATAGAATTTTGCAACGGATCAACGATTATTCCAAAAAAAATCATAAATCATTTTTTTTTTTAACTGTGAAGAGTTTCCAAAAAATTGAAAAGAAACTATTTACACACGTCCCTGTTAAAGACCGCAGGGAGGGGACGTCTTCAAAAACATTAGGTTCGAGGAACTTTTGAGTGCAAAGAAGTACTGCTCCAGAGGTTACATATTCTTATTTGATATAGCAGTTATAACAAAGGACCTGAGCAGAAATGGTTCTTGAACCATTTTTGTTCTTTTCAATTCGAATGCAATATAATAAATCATCGCTTTTTAATGCACATCGCTGTAGTTTTATTAAGACAGTTACTGTAAAGTTTACTATTTACAAAACTGATGTCAAAGTTCATAAAAACTAATTAAATTGCTATAAGCATTCTTGCATTTAATAATACTGTAAGTTACATAAAAGTTGTACATAACCAACCAGTTGAACGACACAAAAAATGAAATTAATTTTAACACGACATTTTTTAAATCACATATTACATTCGTGGTGTAAATCGCTAGTTTCGTTCGCTGCAGCTCATCCCCCTTTTGTCGTAGCGTAATAATGCATATATAGCCTATAATATTTAGTTAGTATGTTTCCTTTTGACCCCCTTAGGGGTTGAATTTCGAAAAATCCTTTCTTAGAGAATGCCTACGTCCTATAAAGAACCTACCTGCCAAATTTCATGTTTGTATAGTCTTTATAGTTCCTGAGATTTCGGGATGAATCAGTCAATCAATCAATCAGTCAGTCAGTGAGAAAATTTCTTTATACCTATATATTTAGATTAGTAGGTACAGAATAAACATTTTCAAAAAAATTCTTCACCAAGGTGTTCAGAATGGTGTTTGAAATTTTATGATTCTATATTTCTAGGTCGCTCCTCTATCTAACCAACGCCAATGTGTAGGTATGTGCAAATAGTGGTTGTTTGAAAATGTTTGTAATAATCTTTCTAGTGGATTACCAAAAATGTGAAAAGGTCTTTTGTAATTTTTTCGTAAATTTAATGATTTTTTAAGGAAAAAAATAATTTTAATTCATTTACATGGCATGATTTGCATATGGTAAAAATGTAATCGAATTGTAATTTTTTTCGTTTTAAAAATTACAAGAAACCTTTTTTGTTTAGAATGAATCACGCTATCCAAAATCCATTTTAAAATGATGGTACAGCTGTAAGAAAAAAGTTACGTGCAAAACAAGTTCTAAGCGTCGCTTTTCCTACCCCTTGAACTCATAGGGGAAAATTAACAAATTGTCCACTATAAGTGTCTTCTCAATAGCAGACAACGTCAACTTAATTTCATTTCTGTTACTTATTCCGCATTTAAGAAAAAAATTAAAAACTACACTTTTGGCATCACTTTTAAAAGGGGTCGTATCTCAACAGGAGAGGGGCTAATAATTTTTTTTTTTCATTTGAAAAATCTCGTTAATTTTCAACAAGGAATTACCCCCTAAATTTTTTCGCACTTATTCATTTATACCCTGTATTTATTCAAAAAGTGCAGGTAGGTACAGCATAACAATATAGTCATGCGCGGAAGGGTAAGTATGCGTAGCTGGCGGGATTCATCGCAAGCATCTATCCACGGCATCGAAGTTATAATTATTTCGGGTATGGAATCTAATGTAAAAAATTCGACTGATGACCAGTCCTATACTTCCCACCTAGTAAATATTTGCAAAAAATAAACACTTTTTTTCTTCTTTGAAAAAAAGCATGGCCCTCTTTTTTGTTTGGTGATCTACTGATGGCTAGTAATATAGCAAAAATCATGGTTACCTTGATTTACGTACAATTTTCTTTTTTTAGTAAAATTTTTTTTTTCTCGAAAACTGTACATTTTAGAGAAAAAAAATATTTACATTTTTTTCATATTATAACATTGAGACATTTTTTCATATTATAACATTGAGACATTGAGAACGTTTTTTTTAATATCTCACGATCCACTGAACCGATTTGACTCAAAATCTAATCAGATCTAAGTTAAAGGCTGATAAATACAATAGAACAATCGGCATGGCCGTATGTTGTTCCGTTTTTACGATATCGAAGGCGAAAAATTGACCACATATACACACACACACACACACACACACACATATACACACATACATACAGACATCAGTCAGAAAACGATTTTAAACGATTGCTAAGGTCTCAAAACGTGAAGATCTGTTAAAATCTCGAAATATTTTTTTCGGACTAAATCCATTACTTCCCTACCATAGTAGAGGTGGGAAGTAAAAAGTATTGGATTATCCATAGTTTTGGAATCGACATCGGAGCTCCGTAACATCCCTGCTCTTCTGTATCGATCTTGGGAAAGCGATTACCTTCCATTCAGTATATTAGAATAGTACAGTACAGTCAGACTAAGTAATTGGAACATTAACGCGACGTACACAACTAATAATATTAACATTACAACCGTTTTGTTACAACTGATGTGGCGTCCAGGCGTGGCGTTCGCAGGTGACCCACGCTATGTTTGCGTGATTAAAACCAGAGTATTAAGTACAAACCACTTTATTGTTTACGTAAGGTAACCTGCATTTGTATTTAATGTACATATTGCGGGTGGCCAATAAACTGCGAGCACACTTTTTTGACATGACTACGTCTATATAGTATGTTCTCACTTCGACTTACTCATGTCACGCTCTTTATGAAACAAGCAGAATCCCTACAACTTAAAAAATAAAGATATACAGATGTTTAACGTGTCATTTGAAAGCCAAAGAAATCCTGTTCAATTATTATTTAAAAATCTTAATGTGAGTTTGGTAGTTTAAATTATTATAGACTAGCGGCCCTGTCCGGCTTCGCCCGGGTGCAATACACTACTCACTCGCTTCGCTCGTTCGCTTGAATATTATAATTACATTACTCACTTGCTTCGCTCGTTCGCTATATATATAAACCTTCCGTGAAAAATTATCTAATTGATGGTTGAAAACCGCATCAAAATCCGTTGCGTGGTTTAGGAATTACATTACTCACTCGCTTCGCTCGTTCGCTATATATATAAACCTTCTGGTAAAAATTATCTAACTGATGGTGAAAGCCGCATCAAAATCCGTTGCGTGGTTTAGAAAGAATTAGCGGTTCATTTTATACTATGTAGAGATACAATTTTTAAAAATGTCGAAAAAAGGCAGCACAAATTACCACTAAATTTCGTATAGGTACCTATCTTGAAATTATATTAAAATGCATAGTGCATTTTTTTTTTGGTTTCATTAAATAGATCTCAATAAAATATTATATTAGAAAATATTAAAATATAGGTATAGGCTTTTTTCAAAAGACATAGTACAACATAGTATTATCTGATTTTTTATGACCCGACTGCGGAGGGTAATGTGCTCATCGTAATTCGTGAATATGTTATGCCAGTGCGTAACATAAACGGTTCGACCGAATTTCACTAATGAGGTGTCGATACATTCGTCATAATCTCACGAGTCACGAGTAATACTTGAATACTGGGTAGGTATATGACGTCACGTAAAATTCAATATGACCGACATATTGTCAAAACACAAATATAAAAGATTAGGAAAAAAATCTCCTCTTTCATGTAATACAGGTTATGAATCGATCCGACGTCATTTCAGACCCACTCTGAAGAAGTAAACTGCGATGTTCACGAATCGTCGGCTGAAAGTTACACGATTGAAACCCGAAAAACAATGACAACTTAATCAAATCATCGTGAATTCTTTAAATCATTAATGCTTTAATGTCATTTGAGGACAGTGTGGTGTAACGGTTAGCGTAGCGGCCTTTGGATCACACTGTCGTGAATTCGAATCACACCTCCGCTCATGGATGTTTTGTGATGTCATTTAGATTTTAGTGATTTGTTATTTTATTTTTTTTATTTTAATTTGCAAATCTGGCAGGCTAACAGACAAATAATGTCCAGTAACAAGCCTGCACACAGTATTACAACAAATTCAAATTCAAATTTGCAGCACAGTAGCTACATTACAAAACATATGACAAAAAAAAATTACATAATTAAATAATATAAATAAAAGAACTCACTATTACTTCAAAAAAACAGAAACTTGTCTTATTTAATGTAATTAAGACGCTAATGACCTAAGTTGTCGACGCGTCTATAATCCACAATAAAAAATTTGATGTCCTTTAAAACGTAAATAAAAATAAAATAAAATGATTATTTTTCGTCCCCCTGTATATTTTATGTGGATGTATGGAAGTATGTATTTCAGAGTATTTATACTTATATATAAAAGTCTACCTCTAACATAGAGAGGTCAGTGTACGATTAAAAATTGACCTGCCGACGTACCAGAGTAATGGCAAACTGTAAGACAGACAATACTTTGTGTCACAGAAGAGGATTGCAGAAGCACCACTCATTGTCTTCACCTTGAAATCTCTATAATAGTATTTTAACGTTAGGTATAAAATGGATTAAATAGTACAGTATAGGCCCTCCGTTTCCGCGGGGGTTTGATTCCACCGTCTTTCACGGATACCTAAACTCGCGCAGATAGTATAGCGAACTATTTGTGAGCCCTAGATTTTTGCACTTTTGACTTTAGGTAGCAGAATTAAAACAAGAAATGGGGCTGTGAGTCTACATATTAATTATTAATATCTAGTTTTAATAGGGTACATTCATCAATATAAAACTTTGTTACAATGAAAGTTTATGCTCTAAAATATTTATTAGAATTTTTATTCTTATTAATTAAGTTTTGTAAACATATTTAAATTAATAAATAAAATCATTTTTTAATCTATTTGTCACTTAAAACACCGCGTGACGTCAATTTTAAGTAAAACAAGTGTTTGCACGGCAAACACTCGCGAGAGAAGCTTCGCTTCTCAGGAAGCTGCGCTTCCTCTTAAAAAGCCTTCGGCTTTTTCTGAATGAGTATTTGGAAACATGCTTTGTGCATAGAAATTAAAAAGTATAATTTTTGAATAGTGAGTACCCACTAGGATGGTGTTGGTTTTGAAACTGGGTACGCTAATCATAGCTGCTAAAAAGTTATGTATATTGCATTATATATTAGATTTTACAGTAATCGATGCAATTTCAAAACGGTGTGTGTACAGTGTGTTTTTTTCAAATTAATTGAATGAAAAGGGACCTAAACGGCCCTTATCTGAATACATCGAAGCGTCACTTATTCGGTCTTCTACACTCTACAGGTGTTTTATAAGTTGTACAAATGACCAATAAAAAGTACCTTTATTTTTCAAAATATGAAAAAATTCCATTAAGAAAAGTTGTTTGAAAATTAGAATGCAATTTCCCAATAGGTTCTGGCTTGCAGCTGTACTTACCGATAAGTCGAGAAGCAACAAACGGTATGAGTGGAATTCAAATTGAACTTCAATTTCTACTGACTAACATTGCAAAACACGCATGATTTAGTAAATAGCTGCATCTCACGCATGGCGGCCGTATTTCAACACGCATTTCAACAGCGCAGGTCACGATTTAAGCCTACCGCCATCTGTTGGTCGCTTGAGCGTACCAACAGACGATAAACATTGAATTCTAGTTACTTTTTAGGGATTGTGAGTTTTAGCTATCTTTTAGGTTACAACCTTGTCAGCTATTGGAAGTGTCAAATACAAACCACGGGCCCGATACAAACTTATAAATGGTGTTTGATCTCACATGGTATGGTATTTTACATATATAATATAATATCATTTTTAGCAATCTAAACATAATGTCATAACTAATAATTGTACATTTCATTTCTTTACAGATACATTCAAAATATTATGTAAATATTGTCATGTTATTTACATTAAAAGTATGCATATAAAATGTTGAAAACCTAAAGGTTAGGTTACTGATTCATTCAAATTATTATCGATTTTCCCCCAAAACTAAATCGAAACACTGATGCCTGAAAAGTAATAAACGTTTTTTCTATAATATGTAGCGATGACACATCTGTCCTGTGATGTCAACACGAAAGGTCAGTTTCACCCGATAAAGGAACCATCGATCTTTCTCTAGCAAATATTGACGACTACAAATTACATCATCCATATTCTACAACATAATTGGTCCGAGTCATTCTAGTGGAAAAAACACTCAGACCATTACATTAATTTAAGTTCTTAATTTAGTTCATAAGATTAATTATTCTTAGCATAGTTTTAATTTTAGTTTATAAATATATAATATTTTATTAATTCTTTAATTATTAATTCGGAGCTTCTGCATTCCCGTTTCTTTTACTTTCATTCTTCCTTTCTTCTTTATCTATTTACTTATCTTTGATTAGTGGTCTTTAGACAATGTATTAATATTTTCTGTTTTTTATTAATTTACATTTTATGTTTACGTATTCTTCCTTTAATCTTTTATATAACTCGGTATATGATAAGGTGCCAATGGAACACCCTTTGTCAATCAGTATCCGAATTATACTTCTTTTCTTGTCACCCTGTGGGTTCATTCTCCGACCAGGGATACCTTGTTCTTCATTATTTGTTCCGTTGTCCATATACGAATATTGCCAAGTTCGTTTGTTTTATTTCAACCGGTTAATGTTTTTTCATTCTTTTACCCGATGATTATTGTCACGTTCTCCCTGGTTATATTTTTTTTAAATCACAGGACAGATGTGTCGTTGCTACATATTATAGAAAAAACGTTTATTACTTTTCAGGCATCAATGTTTGAAAAGTAATAAACGTTTTTTCTATAATATGTAGCGATGACACATATGTCCTGTGATGTCAACACGAAAGATCAGTTTCACCCGATAAAGAACCATCGATCTTTCTCTAGCAAATATTGACGACTACAAAATGAACCGTCACAAGGTATTAAATAATATAATATATAGCAAAGATAGGCCTGTTTCGTGACAACCTGTACAAAGCAATAAATATTCTATTCTGTATGTCCGGGCTCTGAGTTATCGTCGTAATTCTCCGAGTTACTGTCAAGCGTGCCAAAATTCGGCTGTCGCGGTGACTGCTCTCACCTGAAGAAACGGAGGATCGTGCGAGGATTTTTTTTAATATCCGGAATAAACGTCGACAACATTTTTTGAAAAGATTGAGAATTTTATAAATAGATAACTTTTTAATTTTTACTAAAATTTATAAAATTAATACAAATAGGTAAAAAATAAATTATTATTCTATAATACAATTTACAAAATAATCTTATTCGTTCTCATACAAACATTAAAAAAATCCAAAAGTGCGATTTGCACCCAGACAAAAGCCAGCCCGGTCAGCTGGTTACTATAATATTGTATTTTCATCGGAACAGTTAGCTTATATAACATTTTCCGCTAAGATACAGTTTTCAAGTATTTTCTGCAGCTCTGTTACCAATTATAAAAATGTAAAGTATATGAAATTCTAAATCTATTTGCACACTAAATAACTGACTTTCAGTTTGCATGTGTGCATCTGGTAAATAATAAATACAAATTTATGACGGATCTTTTTCTTTAAAATAAAAAATTACAGTTACGAATACAAAGCATGAATGAAACTTCCACCATTAGTACAGGCTGCAGATTCATAATGTAACCCTACCATATCGTGCCAAGCAACGATCTACGGTATCGACGTTTAGATCGGTCACAATTATTTTGAATAAGGAATCGTGTGTGAAAGAGTATCGGATTACCCATATTTTCGGATTCGAAACTCCGTTACATCTATGCTTCATTCAAAACCAATGTTAGTGAGTAGGATATATTTGTGTTCTTAAGCTCGGGACCTCTCAGGAGTCTCTGCATAATGAACCATTCGCTTCATTTGAACATAACTGATTGGATCACCATAGCTCTCATATGAAGCCCTAAAAATATTAAATCAACATTTTTATTATTTATTAATAATTACTAAGGGAGATTAATAATTGTGGTTAGGCCGGCCGCACATTTCCTAATATCGGATCCGATTGTCGGATCCGGGTGTCTAACGCTCAAATATCTATAAGATTATATGACCATATCGCACACTTACGATTCGATATTGGATCGGACGTCCGACTTTCTTGAATTCTTTTTGTATTCAAAGGATGTATCCAACAGCATCGTTTTATTATTTGTAAATGGTTTTAGAAAGCTTAACTAATAATTAATGCTTCATTTGACACCAATCAGTGAAACCACATAAATATTAATTAAAATAACTAATACCCATTAAATATGTATACTTATATAGTTTATACAAACCTTTCAAGTAGATTTTTATTTTTTTTAAATTTCATAATAATTGTGTTGGTTGGTACGTCATAATTTTGTAATCGTCTTAAAATACTGTCACCCAAGAAAAAATCCATGTTTGTTAATTGATCCATTATTATAAATAATTACTGTTTACTGTTTAAATTTAGAATGGAATTTTTACTGTATAGATGGCACGGTTCAGACCTCGTACGATTTTAAATGCTGTTAAAATAACCAAGGTGTTCCGTTAAAATATTAGGATATGCGAAGTCAGTAGTACTTAGCGCGTTCGTCATAAAAAAAGTTTGGGAGGCAAGGTAATTTAACCTAAAAATTTCACATTTTTGATGTTATGACTTTTCGATTTTAGACTGACAGTTTAAAAGTTGTTTATTTAGGTTACGTGTAAATTAAAATCAGTATATGATTATTTTTAGTGTGATAAAATAATGACTATTCATTGAACGATAAATTATACCTATTACGTTGAAAATTATCTATTATTTCATTCATCTAATTTAACTGTCCACAAAGTTCAGTTCCTCATATTGATACATTCTTCGCAACTGAAAAAAATTGAATAACGATTGGTTTATTTTCTTTGGAAAAAATTACTGATAATTACGCTAAAAGGTATTTTTAACGTTTTTTTAACATCGGAAATTGTATGATTTACCATTCAAAGGCAATTTCTTACAGTTTAAAAAAAATTTCGAAACGATCGAAGCGGTATTTGACAAAATATTGCGCATAACGAAAAAATCTAGTTTCATGCAAGCCGATACAAATCAATTAAATATGATTAGATGCAGATATATGGCATTATTTTTGATATGACAGTCGGAAAGATAATGAATTAACGAACAAATTTGCTTCGATAAATTTTTTTCTAGGCTGAAACGTATCTAAGATACGGAAGGTTTTTTGACATTTTATGGCCAAAAGGGCACTATTTTTTTAGCTACGTAAATGAAAAACAATACAGCTCCTGCCATGATGGGAACGCATACGTGTCTAAAATTTCATTAAAAACAAATTACAGTTACTCGAGTTACGATACGACAAAGAAATTTATACATACATACAGGAATTAGACCAAACTTAATATACAATCTTCGATGTATAAAAATACATGTATCCATAGCAACGCACAGCTTAGATTGTTTACATTATGTTTACATAGGTATTTTTCAACACTCTGTTTCTGGGTCTTTAAATAATATTTGTAGCTAATATAAACGAACTTTCATAAAATTATGACGTCACAGTTGAGTAGAGCAAAAATGATTTTTAGCAAGCGGGGCTAACATAAATATTTTAAAAATTATTTTTGAGTTTATTTGAAATCAGAATGAAATGATTTAGGTGTCATTTTGTTCATAATTTACTGCTCTATTAATATAACACACACAAAAAAAAATTTAGTCATCTACTCTATTTACATCACATGAGCTATGGACATTTCTGAAGCTGGTTCGTTGTTAATATAAGAATATTGTAATTTCTCCAACTTTGACATCAGATATTTCAGAAACCATTTACTTCAGCATGGTATTTTTTATACAAAGTGTTCAGAATACTAAATTTTGTACAACCCTGTTATTTCTGTATTTACAATTATTATCTAACATATTATTTGAATATCATTTTGTTAAATTAATTATGTAAGTTGTTAAAATTACTTATTTTTCGTTTTCAATAAATCAGTTTAAAACCAGCATTCGTTTTGAATATTACAAGCTAAAAGTATTAACTTATCACAACATTTTTTGGTCCTTCGAAGCCGGATTCCGGATTTGGGTAACAAGCTACCAAGCTGCCGGTCTCTGTTTTATAATTAATCATTACCACTTTGATTATATACGTTAAAATATCAACGAAAAATCTCCTTTTGCACTATGGAAGATTTAGTCGAAAAGCAAATTTGGACGAAAGGATTGATAGCTCGCACAGTTGTTAATCTCAAAAAAATAGGAAAAGCAAATATTACAAAAGGTTCCATACGAGCTCGAATCGAACAGCTTGATTCATATTGGAAGAATGTTCAAGAAAATCACAACTCATTATTGGCGCTGAAAGATCCAAAAGTACGAGATCATCTTTATTTTACCGAAGAGTACTTTGAAGACATCGCTGAAGAATACACTAAAATCAAGGGTGAACTATTCGATTTTTTAGATGAGTTTGAAACAAGTCAACCTGCACATACATCAACTAGGGTTGAACAAAATATAAGTGAACATTCAACTGATGCAAACACCAATCAGATGCTACCTAGAATCAACGTTCCTCAATTTTCTGGGAAATATACAGACTGGGCAAGTTTCAACGACCTGTTTAAATCGCTTATTCACAACAACACATCGTTATCGAACGTACAACGTCTTCATTATCTGAAGTTAAGCTTAACTGGTGAAGCCCAACAACTTTTGAAAAATTTGGAGATTACTGACGCAAACTATCAAAATAAATTAGTGTCCAGATATGAGAATAAACGTCTGATTATCCACTCTCATTTGAACAAATTAATTAAACTCCCATCTGTAAAGAATGAATCGGCTACTGAGTTGAAACATTTATTCGATGGTACCACTGAAATTGTTAGAGCGTTGCAAAATTTAGAAAGACCAGTCCAACACTGGGATGATTGGTTGATACATATCACAGTGGAACGATTTGATCCAACCTCACGCCGTGATTGGGAAAAATCGATAAGTTCAAATGCAGATCCCGCAACATTTGAAAAACTTACACTATTTCTTGAAGGACGTATACGAGAACTGGAAGTTTTGGCTGATTCATCTGCTAAACAAGAGAAGCCTAAACAAACACGTCAAACATCGTTAACTACGACTACCAAGGATCGAAACTGTTCAGATTGTTCTGGTAGTCACTTCGTTCTGTTTTGTTCTTCATTCAGAAAGAAAACTCCGGAACAACGTCGAGAAATAGTTAATCGAAAACAGCTTTGCTACAACTGCTTGAGTAGTAATCATATTTTGAAAAATTGTACTTCTACAAAGCGTTGTCAAACGTGTGGAGCTAGCCATCACTCTATGCTTCATGAATTTTCTTTTAACAAGAATCAAGCTACGACTTCTACTGCAAAAGAAGAATCCAAATCATCGGACAATAATTCTACTACTACGAGAATGCACCATATGAGAGAGACGAATCAATGTGTACTTCTAGCTACAGCTTTAGTTAATTTACGATCTGACAATGGTAGAACTATCACGGCAAGAGCTCTTCTTGATCAAGGATCAGAGTCTACATTTATTGCTGAACATATAATACAACAATTGCATTTGAAGACGAGTGGCACTCACATCACTGTATCTGGTCTGGGCAATAATCAGTCAGGAATAGTAAGAAAAATGACTTACGTTAAAATGCAATCTAGAGTGGAACCGAGTCATTCCTACATGATTAGAGCCTTGGTTCTGCCGAAGCTAACATCATTCTTACCATCTAAACATCCTACTATGAAGCGGTGGCCACATTTAGAAGGATTACCACTGGCAGATCCAAACTTCACGATTCCTGCAAAAATCGACTTGATATTAGGAGCTGACATTTATAGCCAAATTATTCTTGCTGGAGTTTGTTCAGGACCATCAAATTCTCCTACAGCACAACGCACTACGCTTGGTTGGGTGGTATCGGGGTCGACAAATTCATGTAAAACTGATTCGACACCATCTACATGTAACTTGCATTTAACTTCAGACTTCTTGGACCTATCGCAGCAGTTGCAAAGCTTCTGGAAGATTGAAAATTTAGAAACCTCAACTACTTCATGGACAGAAGATGAGCAATCCTGTGAAGACCATTTTGTTTCCACGCATACTAGAAACAAGCACGGTCACTACGTTGTAAGACTACCTTTTAAGAATAATCATCAGTCTCTCAAGACAAGGTCATCTTATCAAGCTGCTTTTCATTCATTGACTCATATGGAACGCCGATATCAAAAGAACCCAGAATTTGCAACGATGTACCGAGATTTTATGACTGAATATAGCTCTTTAAATCACATGGAATTGATTGATGATTTAAACACGAGTCAAGATCCTGGATATATACTTCCGCATCATGCGGTTATGAAAGCGGAGAGCTCCACTACTAAACTGCGTGTAGTTTTTAATGCGTCTCAATCAACATCGGACGGCATTTCTCTGAATGACTGCTTACTAGTAGGACCTAAGCTTCAGACAGAATTACCTGCTGTGATATTACGTTGGCGATTGTATAAATTCGTGTTTGGCGCAGACATCACTAAGATGTATCGTCAAATTAGTATTCATCAAGACGATTGCAATTATCAAAGAATATTATGGAGATCAGATTCACAACAAGACATTCGCCATTACAAACTTTTGACAGTCACGTATGGTACAGCTAGCGCTCCGTTCTTGGCATTGCGTACCTTGCAACAACTGGCCTACGATGAGCAAAAGAATTATCCTCTAGGATCAGAAATTATTTTAAATAATATGTATGTTGACGATGTATTTTCAGGTGCTGATACTATACAAGAAGTTCAAATAGGACAGCAGCAGCTCATAGATATATTGAAATCTGGTGGTTTCCAGTTAAGAAAATGGGTGTCAAACTGTAATGAAATTCTTAGCCAAATTCCACAATCAGAACAAGAAACACTTATGAAACTTCGTGTCAAATTAGAGCCTGCTACATCCATATTATTATTATTATTATTATTATTATTATTTTATTACGTTCAAAAGACTACAAGGAGTCGAATTTGTCAGACATGATAAATATAAAAACAATAGCATATATAAAAATAAAGTATAAACAATACAATAAATTATTACATAATAAAATCATCAACGATATACAAACATTGTGCAATCAATGATTTCTTAAGTTTCTTTTGAAATGAATTAAAAGGCAAGTCTTTAAAGTCATTAGGCAAATCATTGAAAAGCTTCAAGGCAGCATAATGCGGACTGTTTTTGAAGAGAGAGAGATTACATTTAGGTAATAAGATATTGCCACAGTTACGAGTTAAATAAGAATGGTGGGCATTTATAGTTTGAAATTCAGCAATATGTTTTTTAATAAAGCAAAGTGATACCCATAGGTATATTGATGGAATAGTTAAAAATTTATTAGAAATGAAAGTATCACGACAGCTCTCACGCGAATTTAGCTTGAAAATTATTCTAATTGCTCGTTTTTGTAACAACAACACTTTATGCAGTCCAGTGGAGCTGCGACCCCAGAACATTATTCCATACCTCACATATTGAAAGAAATAAGCATAATATGCAGTTATACAAGGTTCAATTAATACGCAACTATTCCTTATTACCCTTAGAGCATATAGAGATTTTGATAACTTAAGACATAAAGTATTTATATGAGGCATCCAACTTAACTTACTATCAATAGTCACACCGAGGAAATTGACTTCAGATATTTTGTCGAGTATGTTACCGTCTAGGTTAAGAGACAAAGAATAATTTTTTATCAGAGAGGCCTGAAAGATCATATAATGAGTCTTTGTATTGTTTAAACATAGTGCATTATCATTACACCACAAGGAAACATCATCCAATGTATTTTGCATCTTGGCCTCCAATTCTGTACAATTATCAGCTGTAGTAATTAATGAGGTATCATCAGCATATAGAACAATATTATCAGCATTTACATGGTCAGGCAAATCATTCACGTAAAGAATAAAAAGTAAAGGTCCAAGGACCGATCCTTGTGGCACACCTGAAGTGATGCAAGCAGATTCAGAAGTAACATTACCAATACTGACTTTTTGGGTTCTATTGGACAGATAAGATTTAATCCAGTTGTAGCAGTTACCTCTAAGACCAAGATGTTGTATTTTATCTAGAAGTCTATCATGACTAACAGTGTCAAACGCTCTACTTTGGTCGCAGAATAATACGGATACCATCTTATTATCATTTAGACTGTTTGCTACAGATGTAATTAGATTGAAGATCCCATCATCAGTAGATTTATCTTGGACAAAACCATTCTGATGCTTACAAATAATTCTATTAATAGAATTAAAGGATGTAATTCTAAGGGAGAAAGCCATTTCTAAGATTTTTGAAAAGGTTGATAATATGGAAATTGGCCTATAATTATTGACATCATGTTTATCTCCTTTTTTATAAACAGGTACAGTTTTAGCTTCCTTAAGCAGATTAGGAAAAGATCCAGTTAAAAATGAAAGATTAATAATAAATTGTAGAGGTTTAATTAAAGATAGATTATTTTTTACAATTTTATTCGGAATACCATCAGTACCACAGGAAAAATTATTCTTAAGTTTATTGAAAATAAAAAGCATTTCATCATAAGAAATTGGCGTGAGAAAAACCGAGTGATTGATTACTTTGGTAGGAGTATAATTGTCATTGGCATGTTGAATTAATCGATTATTAGGGACATTAAGAAAATGATTATTAAATATATTGACAACATCAGAGACATTATCAGAGATAATTCCATCATTATTAAGAGAAATAGAACTGGAGCTGGGAAGATTGCCTTTCAATTCACTATTAATTAAACTCCACATTGCCTTACTTTTGTTGTTGGAATCATTAATTACACAACAGAAATATTCAGACATGGCAGTTTTAATCCTGTACTTATATTCAAATTTGTATTTTTTAAAAATTGAATTATATATTGGGAATTTTTTACTGAGTACATACAAATCATCAACAATAGTTTTAAAGAAAATTAAGTCAGGAGTCAACCACTTCTTCCTAATGTCATTACATTTTGGTTTGTTGTGTACTAAAACTACTGGAAAAGCACAGTTAAAATTATGCAGAAAAGTTTCATGAAACAACTTGAAAGCATCATTGACATCATCACAAGAAAAAACATCCTGCCATGTTTGTTTATTTATCAAGAAATTAAAAAAATTGCAATTAAAATCATTAAAAATTCGTTTATATGAGGGAAGTTTGACACAAGATTTGTCCTTATTAGTGTTAATTATCACACATTGCGAATAATGGTCAGACAAGTGTGTTTTAACGTTATATGCATCCACAAAATCACAATTTACTAAGATGTTATCAATAACAGTAGCAGAGTGCTCAGTTTCTCTGGTGGGTAAATTTATTGTTAACTTCAAATTAAACGAGGAAAAAAGTTCAATTAGTGTTAAAGCTTCTTGTGAGTTTGAAGAAAAGTCTGTATTGAAATCTCCAGCCACTATTATATGTGAAATATTTTTCAACTTATTAATCTTAGAGAGAACAGAGCCAAAAGCTGCAATGAAGTTTGTGAACTCACCAGATGGAGATCGATATACACTAAGAATTATATAGAAACTTTTATCAACACAAAATTTTATACCACAGCATTCAAAGTTTTTATCCTCACAAAATTTCGAAATCCAGATAAGATTTGTTGCATTAATGTAGTTTTTGGCTAGAATAAGAACACCACCATAGCTAGACGTTCGACAGTAGTCCGAACATAGGTTAAAATTCGGAACATGAACGTGAGAAACATTTAAAGGAGACAGTCACGATTCGGATATGCAGCAAATATCCGGATTTTCATCACTAAGTACGATGGCTAATTCATTGATTTTATTTGTAATAGACCTAATATTTTGATGCATAATTTTCAATTTATTCCTTATTTTGCTTTTAACTTTAGATTTAGTTATGGATAGTTTACTTTTTATTACATTTTTTTTTGTATTATTGTTTAATTTTGGGAATGTATGACTTTTTTTATTTGAATTATAATTAATGGTTTGAACTTGATCACCATCATTATACATCTGATAACCAAAATGATTAGAACACATGTCAATATTGGAATTAAAATTCAGTATACACTTAGATAATAACTTACAAGCATTAGCAATTACTAAAATATTTAAAGCTGACAATGGATATTCAGACAGACTTTGCCATATTTTATTTAAATATAACATTCTCGCATTTAATAAATTAGTTAAAATTTTATCAATATATTTGTTTATAGAAAATATAAAATTATTATACTGAGTTTCATTTAGGTCGTATGGTATCGCACTCACAATTAAATTAGTATGAGTTAACATGTTAGCTAATGAAGAGAAACAATTTTTAATTTTATTAAACTCAGCTGAGTCAAAACAGGATTTAATACTAGATAAGCCACCAAGGAAGATTACATAGTCAGATTTAGTGAGATCAGCAGTAAGTGCTGGAAGATAACTTATCAACAGATCAATTGGACAGTTCGGTTTAATAATCCCGTAGACAATAAAATGATTAGGTAAATATTGTTTTAAATTAGTTGCCCAGTTCAATCCACTTATATCAGAAACAATTATTACCTTAGGTGATATTTTTATAATGTTCTTTTTTGATGTCATAGGTTCATTATGCGAGATATTGAGACCTGTTTTTTGCAAATTATTCTCAGTAAAAAAACAATTGCCCGTAGATTTAGAAAGATTTATATTTTCTTCAGACATAATGCCACTAATTGAATTATCTACATTCACAGCAACATTACGATCATAATCAGAACATTCAACATCAGACTGCACATTATGACAAAGAACAGAGGCTTCAGTTTGAGTAGAACAGTCTTTTTGTATTACTTTCATTTTATCTAGAAGAGAGTCAATTCTAGTGGTTAAAAGTGCATTTTCATGTTGAAGTTTACAAACATTATTGCGGAGAGATTTTATTTCATTTAGATATTCTTCACACAAATTATTACTATCCGATAGTTCATTTAGCAAGTCCTGATTTCCAGTATTATCACACTTTACAGTATTGGGCCTGTACTGGCATCCACTGTCAGACTTCTTCAGATTTCGGGTCGTACTTCCTGAAAAGTTTGAAGTGTCAAAACGCTCTATACTATCGGACATCGCTAAGTTGTTCGATCCATTCGGTTGGCTTAGTCCAGTAATTATCACCGCAAAAATACTTCTCCAATCACTGTGGCTACAAGGTGTTGATTGGGATGATAATTTACCTGATCATATTGTTGAAAAATGGACTTCCTATCGATCAGAACTTTATGCACTTGAAGACATCTCGGTTAAACGATGGGTTGGTACACAAACGACGACTAGAGACATGCAACTCCACGGCTTTGCTGATGCTTCAGAACAAGCATATGCTGCTGTTCTCTATCTTCGAGTGCTTCAGGAAGACGGTAAAGTATCGGTTAGCCTACTCGCTGCCAAAACCAAGGTAGCGCCGGTCAAGAAATGTTCGTTACCACGATTGGAGTTATGTGCTGCTACGTTACTAGCTAACTTGGTGAAAAATACTACAAGAAATCTTAACTTGAACTTGCCAAGTGTACATCTGTGGACAGATTCTACTATAGTCCTCGCTTGGATAAGAAGTCACGCATCGCGCTGGAAGACTTTCGTTGCCAACAGGGTGAGTGAAATTCAAACTTTGACTTCTAATTCTGTTTGGCATTATGTTCCTAGTTCACAAAATGCAGCTGACTGTGCGTCTCGTGGCATAAAACCGACACAACTTCAGAAACATCCTCTGTGGTGGCAAGGTCCATCCTGGATCGGGCAGCATTCATCTTCTTGGCCATCCAGCGCACCTACACCAAATTCGACTAATGTAGAAGAACGGACTGTTATTCATACTGCTCAGCTGGAAAATAATTCAATGCTTGAATTGTTATCTAAATATTCTTCATTTCATAAATTATTAAGAATTACCGCTTACTGCAAGCGCTTTGTATCAAACTGCAAGCTTCCGATTGCGGAAAGAAAATTTACACATTTGTCGCCGCTTGAAATTTGTGAAGCTCGGAATTTTTTGATTATTACTACACAGAAACAAGAATTTTCTGACGACTACGTAGCTCTTCAAACGGATAAGTCAGTGAATATTAAAAGTACTTTACTGAAATTGAAACCTCTTCTCGATGAGCATGGGCTTATGAGAGTTGGAGGACGTCTTCAGCATGCTATTTTATCTTATGATGAGAAGCACCCTATTATTTTGCCAAAAAACTCACCACTAACAACTTTAATTATTGATCAAGCTCATAAACGAATGTTACACGGAGGATTACAATTAACACTCAGCTATCTTCGACGAACATATTGGATCCTAGGAGGGAGAATACAAGTCAGGAAATTAATTCGCAAATGCCGAACTTGTATTCCGTTTCAAGCAGTTCCTAATATACCACACATGGCTGACCTACCAGCACAACGGGTTCAACCAGCACGACCTTTCTGGAAGACAGGACTTGATTATGCCGGTCCAATACAACTGCGAACTACCAAAGGTCGAGGTTATCGCTCTTACAAAGGCTACATAGCACTCTTCGTGTGTATGACAACTCGAGCAATACATTTAGAAGCAGTCTCAGATTACACGACGGAAGCATTTCTAGCTGCATTCAAGCGCTTCATCGCAAGGCGTGGTATCTGTTCAGAGCTATGGAGTGACCAAGGTACCAACTTTGTCGGCGCAGACAAGGAACTCAGACGCTTATTCAAATCATCTTCTTCGTTCTATAAGGAAGTTGCTGAGTTAATTGCAAATGACTATACAGATTGGAAGTTCATCCCGCCAGCCAGTCCACACTTCGGGGGCCTCTGGGAGGCAGGGGTTCGTTCTGTTAAGCATCATCTGCGACGAATTGTTGGCAATCAAACTCTAACTTATGAAGAGTTATCGACGCTTCTCGCTGAAATTGAAGCGTGTCTTAATTCAAGACCACTGCAAGCTCTCGATGACGAACCGACAAGTCTAACGGCATTGACCCCAGGCCATTTTTTAATTGGCTCGGCCACTTGTTGTACACCAGAACCTAGTTTACTGGACTGTAAAGCTAATCGGCTCAATCGCTGGCAGCTTTTGCGACAAATGACTGAACACTTCTGGTCACGTTGGGCTACAGAATACCTGACAACTCTGCAAACACGTCAAAAGTGGAGAATCACTAAACAGAATGTTAAAATCGGCGATTTAGCTCTGTTAATGGATGAAAGACTTCCACCTACGAAGTGGCACCTTGCAAGAATCACTGCTATTCATCCAGGTCGCGACAACCAGGTTCGAGTGGTCACTCTCCGGACGCAAGGAACAACGCTCACTCGTCCAGTTGCGAAACTTTGTCTTCTGCCACGTGCAGTTGACCGCGACTAGCTACGTAAACAGATTTACATATTTCGTCAATATTGACGAAGGCGGGCGGAATGTTCAGAATACTAAATTTTGTACAACCCTGTTATTTCTGTATTTACAATTATTATCTAACATATTATTTGAATATCATTTTGTTAAATTAATTATGTAAGTTGTTAAAATTACTTATTTTTCGTTTTCAATAAATCAGTTTAAAACCAGCATTCGTTTTGAATATTACAAGCTAAAAGTATTAACTTATCACAACACAAAGAGTGCTCAAAATGAGGTCCTTTTTCTGAATCCGTGCCAGGTACTTAAAATAACAAAGCTGTGTATTCCGGGGTAACGGGTGGGGGCGGCGCAACGATTCAATACCTATGTCAAGTTATATCCCCTTATCGACTATCCACCCCCCCCTAAATTTTTCAATTTCTAACTCAAAAGGCAAGGCAATGAAAAGCGTTGAAAGTTTTCGCGTAGACACCCGGTATATTTTATCTACAGCGGCCTAAAATTTAAATATAAGCTGTTACGGAAATTGTTTATGGCCATAAAATACACTTTTATTAGCTACGTAGTTATACACGTGTGGAACGCGCGTCGCCGTTCGCCGGGATGCCCCAATCCAATCCCCTCCATTTCCGCCGGGAGACCATTCACTGTGTGCCGTGTTGGCACAATTAGATCTCGCCAGTGCCGCTAGGCTAATACATACGCCTTGTTGTTATTGTCTATGGTTGTGGTAATTGCCTATGGTTATACGCCAGTGAACCTAAATCGATAGTACAATAGTCATCAGCCGAACTGAAGCGCCACTGCTCTTGATGCGTGTAACAAAGCATTGATTTGATCAACGATCGCGCGCATAAATTATTAATGTACGGCTAGGCAGGCTAAATGACGCCTCTGCGAGATCTCTTCTGTGATGGTGTGTAGTGTGTACCTGTCTGAGCTGTGACTGCTTTCTGTTCACGTTATATTAGTGTTCGTTGTACACTACCGATTATGCTGATATTATTGTCCCAGGGTTGACCAGTATAATCATTTATTTATCATATTGTCATTGTGTCGGGCTTATCCAGGGCTTGAAAATAACCGAGATCAGAGAGGTGGCGTTTTTTATTCTCTTTAGGCATATGGTGTGATTTACATATACCCGACCGGTTCCGGCCCGCACCCGGCACGTAACGGACCGACAAGTTGAGCTAATTCACATTCCGACCGAAGAAAGACAGTACTGACTACTGTAGTCACCTATCATTGGAAAATTTGGCCGTGATCGTAATCAGACACACGTTTGTCATTCACACTCATAGATATAGAAATCTGGGGATGTAGTATAAAGTGCCACTTTAGACGAGGGGGGAAGCCATTCAGGGAAGGGTGCATGTCTGTCTTATGAACATGTCCATGCTATGCATGTGCCCACGTTTTATTGACCGCGTCTTTACGCATGCTAGATTTCTATGTTTATGTTCACACTACACCGGCACCGACCGTAAATATAAATCTACAGACACCCACTGGCACCGACAAAATATTCTTTCAAAGAATGCCGGCGAGCGCTGCGCTGTATCGTGTCTTGTCTGTGCGGAGCCGACCGTATAAGTGTGGATTGCGCCATATACAATACATTGCTCAATGTTTTGTCAGTCCGTTACGTGCCGGTGCGGGCCGGTGCCAGTCGGATATATGTGAATCATACTTAACCTTGAACGATTATTGATCATTACATGTATAAAACCTAACAGCATTGAGGGGCGGTAAATAATGTTTTTTTATGGATAAGTTTTCTTGGCAACATTATCTTTATTTTTTTTAACATTACTAACAAAACCATTTTGTTATAAAAAATTGGCCGTGTAGTTTACACCACACAATATGTGAAACTTCTAGACACAACTACAAACAGAATACTACTGGGTGACTACCAAACTCTGTCTATTAAACTCTGTTTCTTGTGGGTGTGCCGTTAATTGATCCCAGCAATTTTATACCACGACAAGTGATCCCACGACAACTGATCCCAACGACAAATGATCCCAACGACAATTGATCCCACGACATTTGATCCCAAAAAATTGTCTATAAACTGATAGCGTCTGATAAGTAATAAAGCTATTAAATTTTATTAATTTAATGAAATAATTTAATCGATTATTCCTTTTGTCAGGAAATTTGTTGAATTAAATTTGTAGACGGTATGATATATTTGTTATTACATTGTTATTAGAATTCTAACGAATGTAATAGTATAATGTGTTTATGAGTTAATAATCCTTTAGAATAATTCACTTTTATTTATCATTGCCCGGGATACGTCGTAATTTTGTCAAATATTGTATTTTATGAATTAATAACAAATTATCACGCTGACTTTTCATAAACTTTAATGGCATATTTAACAATAATTTCGTTATAATGTGAAAAGCACGAAAGACCAAATTGACTGCACACCTGATGTTTCGAAGTTTCTATGTACAATAATTTTTTGAACAAAATTTATAAAATACAATATTTGACAAAATTACGACGTATCCCGGGCAATGATAAATAAAAGTGGATTATTCAACTTGATCTTTACATAATCTTTAAAGGATTATTAACTCATAAACACATTATATTTACTATTACATTCGTTAGAATTCTAATAACAATGTAATTACAAATATATCATAACGTCTACAAATTTAATTCAAACAAATTTCCCTCGATTAAATTATTTCATTAAATTAATAAAATTTAATAGCTTTATTACTTATCAGGCTCTGTTAGTTTATAAACAATTTTTTGGGATCAAATGTCGTGGAATCAATTGTCGTTGGGATCAGTTGTCGTGGGATCACTTGTCGTGGTATAAAATTGCTGGGATCAAATGTTATGGAACCTTTCTTGTGACAAACTCTCAAAAGTTTACAGGTTTATTATAGACTTACCTATGTTGTTATAGAGCAAAATTACAGATTAAACCCTAGTACCTACACTTCTGATTATAAAAAAAGGTGAAAATGTAATGCAGCCACCATTGACTATTTCCATTTTTTGAGCGACATTTTTCTGATCTGTTGCGCAGTCCATTCTCTAAGTCAATGAGAATACCTGTGTTATATTATATCTCAGTGTTTTCTGACACCGTTATCTGACCAGCATAGAGCACACGGGACGAGAGATGACAAGGGCGTAATAATAACGCAATGTTATTATAACAATGCGGATTATGCAATTGTATACAGGCTGCGTTGTAAATATTCATTCTGTATTTTTAAAAAAACACTGGTTACAGAGAGAAAAAACGTATTACTGTGTTTGAAATCAAACATTATTATGTGAATTGAAATTAACTTAGAATATTTTTTTTCCAACTCAAATAACTCCGAAATATTTTATCAGTTTAACGGGAGCACCGGTATAGGTGTATAATATACACGTAGGTACTATATTAATCACTATCCGCAAATTTGCAAATCTGACGTTATTTGGTCAATTTTCTTTAATTTTTAATAGTATCAACCCATCAGTCTCATTAGAACGCTAGTTGTTTTTTCTGTTTCATAACCTTACATTAGATTAGATTATATCGTGTTTATAATAAAATTAAGAAAAATTGCAGGATAGTGGACAAAATATTGAATTTATTTAATTAAATGTACGACGTTTCGTCTATATATTTAGACTTTTTCAAGTACATAAAAATAACAATATTTACGAAAATTAATATTAATTAATATTAAAATTAATATTTTGTCCACTATCCTGCGATTTTTCTTAATTTTATTATAATCACGATGGACACGATTTCTAATATAAAAAATATCGTGTTTATGTTAGTCACGCATTTAAGAGTCTATTATTTTCCATGCCCCCATACCAAGTCCGTTAATTTGCAGCCATTATTGTGTCCCAGTTTTTATGTTTTCGAGGGCAACCGGGGCTACCACAAAAGAGGGGCCCTCACAATAGAGACTTCGAAAAAAAAAATTCTCTGAATTCTCGGTTTTTAAATTTTGTCGTTGAAAATATGCTAAATCGCGTTAATAATTTTAATAAGTAATCATAAGGAAATATTTTTTGACTTCCACTGCACAGATAATTCTTGTTTCCGATTATATTTATATGTTTGTTAAATAATAAAAGAATCTATACTTGGTTTCAGAATAAATTATTTATTGGAAAACTCGACTGGAAAAAATTGTCCACTTTATTTGGAAAATAATTTGGGGCCAGGGGCCCTCCACTCCTTTGTTGCCCCGGGGCCTCCAGACCTCTAAATCCGGCATTGTTAATATTGAAGCCATAGGTTAAAAAACTACTAAAATGTTTATTTTTGAATTTGAAACAATTCCATTAATTTCTTCGGTATTTTCAGGCCATTTTTAGGGTTTCGTATCTCAATATGGAACCGTATTACTCTACGTACGATATTCGTCCGTTCGTCCGTGTGTCCGTCCGATTGTCACAGGGCTCTATCTCATAAACGGTAAGAGGTAGCCAGTTGAAATCCTGGCAAATAAAAATTATAATTAAATAAATAATCAATTAATTTTAATAAATTAGTGTTGTTACGCATTCGCAGGTACATTCAGAATGTAGAGAATATTATTAGTAAACTCTCTACGACTGCACTGTACACTGAATATAAGCGTGCGTACTAAAATATAGTTCGGCTAGCCTAATGGTGATAGCGTTAGACCCCATGGTTCGATTCTGGGTTTCGGATCGCAATATTTTTTTTTTATTCATCAAATATTCTGTTAATATATTTTAAAAATATACTTTATTTAAATTTGATACGGAAAAAATTTGAAACACTACAAAGAACAAAATAAAATGTAAGTAAAAAAAGTCATGAGGTGTCGTTGGACATCCGACAGAAGCTATGCTTCTTACGCATTGTATATATATTTTTTGTTTTCTTATTATAAATATTACAATATAAACATTATTTGTCTAGCAACAATACGCGCTGCCCAGCCAATGAGGTGCGTTGCATCGTACGTGACGTTGCACTTTTTCGTGACGTTTTTATTGTGTTTTAGGTCCCCATCCCAAACGTGCGTTAAGAAGCATAGCTTCAAAAACTTTTTAAAAACAAATCTGTTAATTTTTTACCCCTACCTAACTCATTATTTTTATTATTGTACGGAACCCTCTATACGCGGTTCTGACTCGCACTTGACCGGTTTTTAAATCTAGTATTTGTATCTTAAACAAGGAATGCCTAAACTGTAATACATTTATAATTAACAATTGTTATAAAAAGCTTTTTAAATATGTAGGTACATATTTAGTTAAATTATAACATCTATGATAAGACTAAGTGATACGTATCATGTCGTTTTTTTACAGATTAATAACTCTATAATGAATAGCTTTGTGGTGCTTAACTGAGAGCTTAACAATAATAGATATACAAAAAAACTTTTATATAACACATGCACGCTTTTAGTGTTTTTTCGTATCAGTTTTGCGGACCTTAAATGACCGTTTATTGACGAGTGACGTCATGATCCATTATGAAACGCTTTTCGATGAATAATGGAAAAACATTTGAAAACCCCGTTATCTAATGAACATTATGTACCTCTTTTCGGTGTTATAAATGAGATATGGTTACTATGGTAACAAAGTGAATAAATATTGTATCGAGCCCAATGTTTTTATTATGAGATGTACTTCTGTCAGTGACATTAAATTATTCAATTGAAATCTAAAACCATGCATGTGTTATATAAAGTATAGTGTGCAACACGTGTGCTAAATATTTATGCGTCAGGCGCGATGTTTTCAGCACTCGTATTCGGCTCGCGATGCTCACTCACCAAGGCTCGTGAGCGCTCTCCTACTACTCGTGCTGAAAACATCGCGCCTGACGCATAAAGATGTATTTAGCACACTAGTCACACAATATACTATTAGGCAATAAAAAGCTTTCATATACGCCCGTACGTCTTTTTAACGACGATGTTTTCATAGTAATTTTTAATTAGATTTATCAATATTGAATGCCTATAAAACTTAATTTTAAAAATTTTAGATCTTTTTATCCCCTGCACTATCTGTTAGGTATTTTCCATATTCAATATAGGACTATTAAAGACTATAGTTTCCGTAGCTTGTACAATAAAAAGAGATAAAAATCGTATACAATAAAATAGTATTTTACATAATATTGTATTGTGTAAAAAATGATATATCTATTACTTACTTATTGTTACTTAGAAAGTACCGCGCGTCTCTTGGAAGGAAAAGTTTGTAAAAACATGATGTTCTAATTAATGACAACTGCAAAAACTTTCTACATATACATAGTGTTGACTGTTTATGTTCTTTTGTAATTGTCCAATAACATATACATAGGCACTACATAAACATAATATCATACCGTCAGTAACTACTACAGGCTGGCTAGGTTAAAACATGACAGGGACTTCCAGTAAGTATTTGGTATTTACAAATCTGCGCCCTTCCTCTCAAATCTGTTCTCCTCACCTAGGGCTATCAGGTGCCAAAATCGAAGTTCCGGACAATGAAGTCTGGCCTGTAATATATATAACATTTTTTTATTAATTTTTTTACAATGAATTTCGGTCACTTGGAACAGCTTTCAAAGAGTTCTTTTTTGCCGGGAAAACTATAAAAGTCCTTACATGTCATATTTCTAAAGTTGTATTGCGTGAGCAAAATAACTCTCATGGAGTTCACAGACAATATATTTCTTCGCTTCACTAATTTTCGTGATGCAACGAAAAATCCGGTCTTGAATGAAATCCGGGAGAAGTCTAGTCAAAGCCCTAAAAATCAGGTCAGATGGTAACCTTACCTTGGCCTAAAAAACGGTTATTGTTCTCCCGACGCCATTTCTAAAACTAGAGGATTCGGACTTGCTTCACTAAAATTGTCACTTCTAATTCCTTGTTACCTAGCGTAACTACATTACATTAGACGCTAATGACCTCTGTTGTCGAGCGTCTGTAATCTACAATTCATTCATTCGTAACTACAGTAAAAGGAATAGTACTAGGGGTAACTAAAACTGAAATCTGGTCAGGCAACGTAACTAAAAATTTAAAAAAAATCATCTAAATTAGATCAGTGGTTTTCGAGTTATAAGCATGATAACGAACAGAAAGACGTAGCATTTTATAATATATAGATGTTTGAAAAATGTTTTAAATCAATAAGTAGGTATCTAATAAACAAAATATTCTCTGCTATGCAAATATTTACAAACTTGTATCTAATGTTGCCGACATAAAGGTTATTACAAATAATTATATGGAGATTTTGTTCCTATAAACAGAATAAACCGTAGACTGTATTTTGACTGCAGAAAACTATAACAAATTTATTAGCGATCATTAAGGATATAGGTATTTTCTTAAAGTAAATTAATTTATGTGTGTACCAATTTATTGAATTTATGTAAAATCTGCTATTTTTTTCTCAAAGAAAGTATATAAAAAATTTGAACAATAAAATTGGAAAATGAATATGGAAAAAAGAAATAAATTTGAAAACCATATTTTTTACCTACTATATTCTGTGACGTAGTTACAAATTTCGGGCCCTTAGCACATTTTTATGGTGGGTCGTCTAGCATATTAAGAATTAATTTGAGCTCGCCGATAAATAGGAACATTGCACCTTCCTCCACTCCCTATGGATATTTTCGAATTTAATGGAAGGAAAATTTAGTCGAAATTCCGAAGAAATGTAGAGCAGGAAGCATATGAAAAAATATGTGAATTCAACAAAACCTAGTACGTTTTGCAAACTTTCTCATTATAAATAGTAAACGTAGTTTTTACAGTTTTGACGTGAATTCGATGAACGTCTTACGTTTTGTCCGGGGGGGGCGTCGTTCGGAAAAGTCATCTGGCGAAAATAATGTACTTTCGTTGTCTTCGTACGGCTAAACTATAGCAAATAGAAAAATAATACTTATACCGCCTGAAAAATCCATTCGGCGACTACACAAAAATATGCATAATCATTGCTTTGAAGCTTTGAAGCGACCAAACTACTTGTCCGTTTAGGACAAATTAAACTGTATTTCATAGGCAAGAGTATTGCCGATATTTTGACACCGAAAAAAATAAATTTGCAACATAAACAAATTTGTAGCAACGATTGGAAAATAAAATGCCGAGACCTAAAACAAGAAAGAGCAAAATAAAAATTAACAAGCCGTGAGGGTGGTCGTTTATAAGGACTAAAGTTACTTTTAATTGGGACTCACAAGTGCGACCCTTGAGGTCCACACGACGAACTTCCCAGTTTGATGAATATTGAATATTAATAATTAAATTAGAAATTACACAGAAAAGTAATCATTTTAATCATTTTAATCATTAAAACATAATTATTAGTGTATTTGCCATATGGCACATACACTATTGGCGTCGGTCGGATGGCGGGACCTAGGGGTCGGACCAAAATTTCTCGACGTTTCATAGCCTCCTGAACATTTTGGCACCATTTTTGGAAATGTCTATTTATATATGTATATATATATATATATTTATATATATATTTATATATATATTTATATATATATATATGTGTGCGGGCAATAACTTTCGAAAGAGTTAATTGATTTTGACGAAATTTGGTAGGCACGTTGAAATCCATCACCGCACGAAGCCTATTTAAAATGGGCCCAATCGGACCATTTTAAGGGTAGTTTTTAGGGGTTGAAAAATGTTTTTGGGCCCGAAAATGCCGAAAAAATTCTCAGAATCGTTTCAAAATTGAAATTTAACCTTTTAGTTACAATTAAAATGTGCTGCCAAAATTTTAATAAAATCGGCCCGACAGGACCGGACTTACAAATTTTATGAAAACACTAGTTTGCGCATAGTGCTTTACTTACTGAAGGGTGTATTTAATTTGGTACCGAGGTTGCATTGATAAAAATATTGAAATTAAGAAAAAAAATATTTTTTAAGGGATGTATTAAGGGGTTAAATTTTTTATTTTGTCCAAAAACAAACTTAAGTTCATATAATAAAGCCACAATGCCAGTATTAGCAAATACACTATATTGTCGGCAGGGTTTTGGCACTGCGACCCGAGTTTTTATTTATTTTTAACAATAAATTAAAAAAACGGTTGACCGATTTTTATAAAATTTATGTCGGATCATAGTGACGTTAACATGCTTTGATAGATACCTCAACGAAGCTGATAACATTTTTTTGGACGAGATTTAATATAAAATCTACTTTTTTGCAGTCGTTTTATTAAAACAAAAAAAAAACGGCTTGATCGATTTTGATAAAATTTCTTTCGGCTCTTGTTGATGTTAATATGCTTCTATTTACCCTAAATAAGTCGATATAATTTTTTATTCGCGAGATATTGTGTAAAATCCACTTTTTTGGAGTCTATTTGGTTAAGAAAAAAGAACGGCTGAACCGATTTTGAAAAAATTTCTGTCAGATCATATTTACGTTAATACGCGTCGATTGGCACCCTAACGTAGTTGATATAATTTTTCGTTCTCGAGATTTAGTCTTAGAATGAATTTACCACATACGTACGTACGTATACACACACACAGAGACATCTTTTTAAAAATAGTGTAGTGACCTTGAAACATTAAAATTTGTTATACATTTTGATTTCGATTTTCGGACCCATTACAATAACTTCCAATGGGAAGTTAAGAAGGCATATTCCCATTCGCGACCGACCAAATCACTCTCGGGTGCGGAGAGGGTTCGCCGCTACCGTTTAAAGAAGAAAGAAGCCAAAGAATATCAAACCAGCTCGAATTCACGTCAAAAAACTATATACAAAAAATTATACCGTGCGAGTTTTTTCAAAGCGTACATAGACTGTTTCACAATTTAAAATTGTGGTATAGACATTGTTGGTATCTATCTGGTCTGCCTGCAAAACTGCACACTAAATAACGCAGAGACTTGCCGACAACTATTTCCACCAGAACACAAATTGTACATAAGAACCTTTTCTTCCACTGTGTACATTTTTTATAGCAAAAATTATAAATAAATCTCTGAACTTATAAAATTTATTATCACAACTCAATAATAATAAATATTGTAAATAAAAACATTCGTTTCCATAGTTTCTTACAATATCTGTACCACGATTTATACCACGATTCAAATTGTGAAACAGCCTATGTACGTTTTGAAAAAACTCGCACGGTATACAAAATAATGAGTAGTTGTAATTTCGAAACATATTCCAAACAATTTTACAGATACGAAAGTAGTGTTGCCGGTTTGCAGGCTATAAAAGTAAGTTTATGGCGATTTCTACAACTATCTAATATTTTAGAACGATTATTTTACAGTATATTAATTACAAACGCATTGTAGTGATTTCATTATGTACGTTTGTCTAAATCTATCTAAGGTGGAATCTTAAAAAATCGCACAACTGTTTAAAGGTTTCTGTCTCGACAATTACCTACAACAAGAAAAGCGCATTTTCTAATAAAATTCATACATTGATTTTTATGTATGTACTCTCATTAAATTCTATGTGTTCTTGTCTTTAAGTATGCATATTAAATTTGAGAAAAATCTTAGATATTTTCCAAAACAGTGAATTTGATTTGCGCAGTTTTGTGATTATTGAATATAGGTACTGCCACTGGACTGAGAATAGCCGGACTATTTATTTATTTTTTTTGTAAATTATAGACGCGTCAACAACTTAGGTCATTAGCGTCTTTTAATTACATCAAATCAAATAACAAATAACTTAAAACTAAATGACATCACAAAACATCCATGAGCGGAGGTGGGATTCGAACTCACGACAGTGTGATCCAAAGACCTGCTACGCTAACCGTTACACCACACTGTCCTCCGAATATAGCCAGACTAGCAATGCCATTGTTTATATGGCGTTTCCATAGCTCCTCTTATATAAGCCCCCGAATTCCCAAGCATAGTTCTCAAGTTCTAGTCTGAGAGCTGATAAAAAGTATTGATTGGATTTTCAATTTATTATTAAAAAATTTATAAATATTAATTGGTACTAGGTCTAAGTATCCCTAGCTGTTGATGCCCGTATAAAAAAATAAAGATTGAATATATTATGTAGCGCATAGTTTTTTTTTTATTTCCCCACTTGAAGGCAATTTTTCTATCTTGTATTTTTTTAGAAACTAAACTGTCTTTTCGTTTCCCTCTTACAAAGGTTAAAAATTGTAAGTAATTTCAATGTCATGTTTCGAGACTACGGTAAATTTCTGAATTAAGGATGAACAAATTCCATTTTGGGCAAGTTTCACTATATTATTATTTTGCAAACATATACGAAAAGAAAGAAGATTGCAAGAAAGAGTTAAAAAGCAAATTGCAAAGTATTATGTAATATGTAGGGAACTTTAACAAGGAAGTGTAGAATTTGAAACGCAAAGAAAAAGGAAGAAAAAAGATGGTAGTATAATAATATATGGTGTTAAAAGATGATAAGACAGTAGACCACATCGTCAGAACATTTAAATCCAGTGGCGTAACGTACCAAGTAATTTATAAATGAGTTCTTTTTATTAGGGTATATATTTTATAGGAACAACAATATAATATCATTTGAACCGTGGCATAAAGGGTAAATTTAAGGACTCGGGCTCGAATCGCAGTAGTGATACATATTTTTGGCGTAGCATTACGTCTATATTTTCGAGTAAATGCCCTTCACTTTGACTTTCACATGTTATGCGTTTTTTGAAACATACAGAATCGCTTTAACTTTGTAAAAAATAAAGAAAATATAACGATGTAAATTTTAAATGTATGTTTGTTAATTTATTTAGTATACAAATTTAAAAAGCATCGAAAAAAATTGAAATATTTTTTTCAAAATACTTAGTCCTACGGGAAACATTGCGGTACAAGCAGAACTGAACACACCCGATTTTTTCCCTTTAAATACACCCTTATTTAGTTAATTGTTCTAAAAAGTAAACAAATTATGTAATATTACAATGTGTATTACAGTATTGGACATTTTTTACACTTTTTTGGAAAACATCACTTTTCTTCAAAAGTATTTTTATAAAAAAGGCTACATGAAATACGCAAGCTTGCAATTTTCGACTTTTTTTTATTTTTTTCTAAAGCTTATATAAAAAATTTCATGTATAGTAGGTGGTATCGACACCACTGGAAAAAATGAAGGGTGCGTCATTTTAAGCTAGTATGAATAAGGAAAGTGCGATAGTCAACGGGAAGAAGGCAAATTATTCCGACTATAAAATTATGTGTCAAATGCTGATACGAGTTAAATAGACATGAATATAAAAAATTTTCATAGAAAATATTATGGAATTGATGATCTAGAAAATGTATGTTTTGTAACAAATTATTTGATATTTTTTCAGATATATAGTTGATAATTCAGAATTACTTCTTTTTTTGACCGAGCGAGGTAGAGTAGTTGTGAGAGCACTAGATTCGCATTTGGGACGTACTGAGTTCGAACTCCGGCAGAAGTAGATGGTGGCTAGGACTTTTTCCTTCTGCCTCACGCCGAGGAAACGGTAGTTCATGTACCGGCCATATTGCAGAGGTTTTCCATGGTTTCTCTCAATAATTTCAGATAAATATCGAAACTGTTCCTTATTCCATGATTGAATCTGTCAAACTCCTGTGCTTACAAAGTTGCCTACTTTATCCTAATTTCCTATAATTTTGTAAATAAATAAAATTCTTGATTTACTTACATTTTTATTACCTTGAAAATTCCAAAAAAGCATCTGTGGACTGTGATAAATGTTAAAATTCAGCATCATTATTGTAAATATTGTCAATTTTAAAAAAGAGATAGCAAATAATTAGAAAAAAATAATAATTTAAATTTTGTATAATATAGGTACAAAATAGTGATCTAAAATGTAATCATAACTGTAGTACCTAGTCAGTATAATTACTATTTAATTTATTATGTAACTCTTTAGTAATTACGATTACAAATGAATTGTGAAGATTATTTTATGTTAAACAAATTATTATTAATAAACCGAATGTCGTATAGTAAAGTACTACTATTTAATTCCAAGTTATCACACTGGCGACGAGGATAAAAACTAAATTATACTTAAATTCAAATAAAATAAATTCAAATAAATTAAATTAAATTAAAATACTAAAAACAAATTTAAAATAAATTAAATCAAATAAAATTAAATTCAATCAAATATTTAAATAAATCAAAAAACTCAAGTCTATAAATTTTGAATAAAATGCCGGACACTCAGAATATTGACACACATAGTTCAAATGTTGGACATCTACGTGAATTCAATCCCGATGTGGATGACTGGTCCATATTCAAGGCAAGATTGTCAAATTACTTCATAGCCAATCTCTTATCGGATGCCAATCGAAAACGCGCAATTCTACTAAATGTATTAAATGAAAATGCTTATAAATTATTATTTAATTTGTGTCTACCCATCAAACCAGAAGAGAAAGGTTACAATGAATTAATCACGATGTTAGATAAATATTTTTCACCGCAACGGGTAGTATTCGCAAACAGATATAAATTCTACAATGCATTCAAGAATGTTAACGAGTCTGTAAATGAATGGGCGGCCAGAGTTCGAAACCTTGCGTCTTCATGTAATTTTGAAAGTACCGAATTGAAAATGGTTTTGAGAGATCGCTTTATTATGGGTTTTGACCGAGGTCCCATTTTGGATCGTCTGCTGGAAGAACCAACGGAGCTGTCTTTCGATAAGGCCATTGAAATCGCGATGGCGAAGAATGCTGCTCGTCAGTTCAATTTGGCAAACGGAAACCAGGTCGCTATAAAACAGGAGTCAAGTCTTTTGCATGTAAGGAGAAATCAGCAAACCTGCAAACATTGTGGTAAAACTAATCATAGTCATGACAAATGCTATTTTAAAGACAGTATTTGTAATAATTGCAATAAAAAGGGCCATATTTCTCCCATTTGCAGAAAAAATAAAAATGATAATTCAAATAATACATTAAATTCCAAACAAAATTATTTAGAAACTCAAATAGAATGTTCAAATAATAATATAAGTAACCAACAGAATCATTTAGAAGGTCAAATCGAATATTTATATAATATAAATTCAAATGATAACTATGCTCCGATAATGTGTCAAATTAAAATTAAAAATAAGTTATATAATTTTCAAATAGATTCTGGAGCTAGTATCTCTGCAATTTCTAAAGAATTTTATTCAAATAATTTCTCAGAAAATGAATTAAATAAGAATGTAAAACCACTTTATTTTTATAATGGTACAGAAATTAAACCCGTAGGGACTTTTATGGTAAAAATAAATTACAAGGATAACGAAAAATTTCTTAAATTTCATGTCATAGAAAATGGCGGTCCACCAATCCTAGGCCGAAATTTTCTATCTTTATTTAATTTAAATTTTCAACAGTTAAATTTTGTTCACAATGATAGAGATTTAATGAAATTAATTGACAAGTATTTTACATTATTTGAAAATAAACTTGGTACATTTAACAAAGGTAAAGCTGCGTTATATTTAAATGACGAAAACGCAACTCCCAAATTTGTTCGTGCCCGTCCACTGCCGTATGCTTTAAGGAATAAAGTAAATTCCGAAATTGATCGTTTAACTGAAATGGGCATAATTTCACCAGTTGATTTCAGTCATTGGGCTTCACCCATTGTACCCGTTATTAAAAAAGATGGATCAATTCGCATCTGTGGTGATTTTAAAACAACAATAAACCCATTTTTAAAGTTAGACCGTCACCCTCTTCCAAAAATAGAAGATTTATTAAATAATTTGCAAGGCGGGGAAACTTTCTCTAAATTAGATTTGTCAAATGCCTACCAGCAGGTAGAATTAAATGAAAGTTCAAAAGAGTTAGTCACTATTTCCACCCATCGCGGTCTATATCGTTACAATCGTTTACCGTTCGGAGTAAATAGTGCACCCGCTAAATTTCAAAAATTAATGGAATCGGTATTGCAAGGTATTCCAGCTGTTAGTTGCTTCCTAGATGACATTATTGTAACAGGGAAAAATAAGGCTGAACACTTGTATAATCTGGAATTAATTTTTAAAAGATTAAGTGAATGCGGGTTAAAACTTAATGTTGAAAAATGTTCATTTTTCCAAAAATCTATAACTTATTTAGGTTTTGTCATAAATAAAGAAGGAATTCACACAAGTGATGATAAAATATTGGCAATTCAGAAAATACCGGAGCCTAAAAATGTAGGTGAATTAAAATCATTTCTCGGAACTGTAAATTATTATTCTAAATTTATTAAAAACATTTCTACAATTTTAAAACCACTTTACAATTTATTAAAGAAAGATCAAAATTGGGTTTGGTCGGAAAACTGCAGAAACGCTTTCATAAATATAAAAAATAAATTAGCTTCTGCCGAAGTCCTTACTCATTTTAATCCAAACTTAAAAATAAAATTAACTGTAGACGCTTCCCCAGTTGGAATTGCGGCTATAATTAGTCATGTATTTGAAAATCTCACCGAACGACCCATAGCTTACGCGTCGCGAACACTGTTACCTAATGAACAAAATTATTCTCAAATAGAGAAGGAAGGTTTAGCAATAATTTTTGGCTTATGTAAATTTCACCAGTATCTTTTTGGAACTAAATTTATTCTTTGTACAGACCATAAACCGTTATTGTCAATTTTCAGTCCTAAAAAGGGTATACCACAGTATTCCGCGAATAGATTGCGTAGATGGGCGGTAATTCTATCTAATTATGAATACGAAATTAAATATGTTAAATCAAAAGATAATTGTGCTGATGGATTGTCACGTCTACCTATAAATGATTCTCTAAAATGGGAAGACGTGGATATCAATTATTGCAATTTTTTTACAAATAATTCTGATCTACCGATTAATTTTAAATTGATTCAACAAGAAACGCAAAATGATAGTGAGTTACAGGAAGTAATTAAACTTGTTAAAAAGGGTTGGCCAAATAAATACAAGATTACCGAGTTAAAAGCCTATTATTTTAGAAGAAACGAATTTTCAGTCGAAGATAATTGTTTATTATGGAACAACAGAATTGTTATTCCTCAAAAATTGCGAAAAATTGTGTTACTTAATTTGCATAGTACTCACATGGGTACAAGTAAAATGAAAAGCATTGCTCGCTCTTACTTCTGGTGGCCAAATATAGATTTAGACATTTCTCAATTAACCAAAAACTGCACAGCTTGTCTCGCAAACTACAACTCACCACCGAAATTTGTATTAAAACCCTGGAAGTATCCTGACCAACCGTGGTCACGTATACATATTGATTTTATGGGTCCCTTTCTTAATTCATATTTTTTTATATTAATTGATTCTCATACTAAATGGATCGAGGTTGTGCCAACTAAAACGATTTCAACACAATTTACTATAAATACGTTACGTTCAATTTTTGCACGGTACGGATTACCAAAAACAATTGTTTCTGATAATGCTAAACAATTTGAAAGTATAGATTTTAAAACTTTTTTAAATAAAAACGGAATAACTCATTTAACGAGTGCTCCTTATATGCCCCAGTCCAATGGAGCTGCTGAGAACGCAGTTAAAACCGTTAAAAATTCTCTTAAAAAAGCTTTTCACAATAAAAACATAAATAATGTAAATAAAATACTCGACAATTTTTTGTTTGATTATAGAAACACTGATCATTGTACAACTGGTGTTCCGCCTGCTTATTTAATGTTTGGTAGAAAATTACATACGCGATTTCAAACTTATTTGCCAAATCTCGTTAATAATTGTGAAAAATCCAATACTAATGTCGATTCTAATGTTAAAAACAAACAGGAAAAACAAATTAAAAATTTTGTTGGAAAACGAAACGTAGAATTCTATGAAAATGAACTGGTTTTAGCAAAATGTTATAAGATTGTTGATAAACCTAGTTGGGTTAAAGCTATAATTAATAAAAGAATTGGTAAATGTACTTATATTGTAAAAATACCAGAATTCGGTGCTACTTGGAAACGACATTCAAATCAGTTATTAAAATATAACTTTGATTATGCAACACCAAATTCTGATATTTCTAATGAACAAACTAATGAAACTGAAAACGATGTAATTGATGATTCAAGTAAACGAATTTTTTTAAGACCTAGAGAACTACTTAAACCTCCTGAAAAATATGTAGCATAATAAGTTTAATTTTTTTTCTAAATTGTTTTTTAATTAAAGGTGGAGGAAATGTAGTACCTAGTCAGTATAATTACTATTTAATTTATTATGTAACTCTTTAGTAATTACGATTACAAATGAATTGTGAAGATTATTTTATGTTAAACAAATTATTATTAATAAACCGAATGTCGTATAGTAAAGTACTACTATTTAATTCCAAGTTATCACAATAACTTTAGGTGTAATCTAAGAGTAGGTACATTTTAAAGAAAAAATATTATTAATACACCCTTGTCCGATTTTCGAAAACGGTGGATAAGGGAGGCAAGAAACTCAAATTAATTATTAAATAGAAGTCCAGTGTAATTTCTTGCACGGATTCCACTTTTTTAATTTATTTTTTCTCTTTTCGTTTTTTGGGTGAACATGTGAAAAATAAATGAAAATCACAGTTTAATTATAACTAGCACATACAATGATACAAAGAAACAATAGGATAACATAAAGTTGAATAATCGAGATTCTACTGTAATTAGTGACACCAAGTTTTTCTGTGTCGATGTTCTTGAAAATAATATACTTCTTGCAACTAAAAACTTTCTGGAAAAAAATCAGTAAGAACAGTAAAAGGACAAGCTTTTGCGATATAAATAAAAAAATAAGATAACAAGAAAGAGACAAAATAATATTTGAATTTAGAGTGAGAGAATAAACGTGAAAATACTGTGGCACGAGAAGCTTTTGGTTGAAAGCTGATAAAATGACATCCGAGATAGATAGCGTCAATCCAGTCGACTGCCACGGATGTACAGGGTTGTATTATGCCTAAGATTGTTCCTGTGGATTTCAAGATGTTTTTAGGGTTCCGTACATCCGATGGAAAAACGGAACCCTTATAGGATCACTCTCGTGTCTGTCTGTCCGTCTGTCACAGCTTATTTTCTCCGAATCTACTGGACGAAAAAAGTTGAAATTTGATACATAATAATATATAGAGTTAGATGACCCAATCGCGGACGTATAGCGTAAATAAACGAATTCTGATTCTGTCGGGACTTGAACCCGAAATTCCCAGTTTCCAGCTGGGAATTTCGAGTTCAAGTCCCGACAGTGGCTTCTGATTTTTTCCTTATATATCTTATAACAATCGTTTGACGTTTAACAATCATGATGGCATAATATGCTGACTGATATGTTAAGAAATACTATTCACTACCTAGTGGATGCCTTGTGGATTAAATTCATTGTTGAATTAATTAATAATTATTATATTGTTGTACACAATTACCTATCTCATATATTGTTATTTAAATTTTTAATGCTAAGCAGTTTTGATATACAGTATGCATGGTAATATTATGTACTATGTAGTCAAATAGAAATAAATCTTGTTATGAGCGCCCAGTCGGGATCAGTTTAAAAGTAATCACCTCCAGCCCTGTCAATGTTCATTGAGTTTCGTTACACCAGTAAAGCTTGCAGGAAAACACAGTTCTATGTTGAACACACTCACAGTCTAATGCTTTCATTGAAACGCTAACATATTTGTGTTTGACTATTAGACTATGCTTATATTTTATAAACTGGTGTTTTTCTGAATAACTTGTTCTCATTTTATATTTTTGTGATTTTATGATAATAAAACTGCATAAAATAAAGGCAATGCGCCAAAATATAAATTTTACTAAATTCAAAATTCAAAAATCGTATAAATAGTAGGTATTAAAAATTAATTAATAAAAAACATGAATTTATTCTAGGCCTTAGATAGCTCTAGCTGTTGGTGGCTTTAAATATAACAATTCGACTGATGACCAGTTCTATACTTCCCACCTAGTAAATATTTGCAAAAAATAAACAATCTTTTTTTATTCTTTGAAAAAAAGCATGGCCCTCTTTTTTGTTTAGTGATCTAGTGATGGCTAGCTTAATATAGCAAAAATTCGACTGATGACCAGTCCTATACTTCCCACCTAGTAAATATTTGCAAAAAATAAACACTCTTTTTTTTTATTCTTTGACTAGGTCCAAATAACCTTAGCTGTTGGTGGTCTTTAAAACACAATTTAATTTTTATTCTTTGAAAAAAGCATGGCCCTCTTTTTTGTTTGGTGATCTACTGATGGCTAACTTAATATAGCAAAAATCATGGTTACCTTGATTTACGTACAATTTTTATTTTTTTTAGTAAAATATTTTTTTTCTCGAAAACTATACATTTTAGAGAAAAAAAATATTTACATTTTTTTCATATTATAACATCTAGAATTCATTTATATTTTTTTTTACCTATGTTAATACGTGACATTGAGAACGTTTTCTTTAATATCTCAGGATCCACTGAACCGATTTGACTCAAAATCTAATCAGATCTAAGTTAAAGGCTGATAAACGCAATAGAACAATCGGCATGGCCGTATGTTGTTCCGTTCTTAAGATATCGAAGGCGAAAAATTGACCACATACACACACACACACACACATACATACATACACACACACACGCACACGCACGCACACGCACACACACACACCGCACACACCGCACACACACACACACACACACACACATACATACAGATATCAGTCAGAAAATGATCTTAAACGATTGCTAGGGTCTCAAAACGTGAAAATCTGTTAAAATCTCGAAATATTTTTTTCGGACTAAATCCATTACTTCCCTACCATAGTAGGAGGTGGGAAGTAAAAAAATATTATAGCATGTAGGTAGGTATGCATTTTTATTTATTGAAGTATTTTCACAAATTGCTTATAGTCTTTTAATAATATGGAGGTTGTTACATTAATAACACAATTAATGCTTTCAAAGCTAAAAGTTTCACAACTTTGATGGTGCGATTGCTTTCCGCCACATCTTCTTTAGAGGCTGCCGTTGCCCCTCAGTGAGCTTTTACTTGATGTCCAGTTTTACTGTTAAAGTTTATACAGCGACATGCTCTATTCTGACTTATCGAGAAACGAATGAACGGAAAATCACAATAATGTTACAAAACTGTTTTCTGAGTTGGCGGAATAAATATTTATTTACAATAATTAAAAATACAATAACAATAAATGCAACAACGAAAAGTCAATTCTAACAATAAAAAAACTTAAACGGTAATTATAGAACTAAACGAGCCACTTAAATAACACTTAACAAATAACTATATATACAAGGATTATTTATTTGTAATTATTTATGTCACTGTATTTATATCAGATTTATTTCGCTGTTCAACACTGTCACAGTACAATCTACACTGACTGATTCCCGTTGACTGATCAATATTTATATCACTAATCCGCTTGATGGCACGACTCACCATTCACTGATTACCGATTGCGTGACACCGTCGACTGTTTGCCTGTTCGCTTCACTCACTCGTTTATATACCTGCGCTGCCTAAGCCCAGTGTGTGCTCGTATTCTCTAGCGTTCTCTAGAATCTTCGCGTAGACACCAGTGTGTTCAATGTCAGACACCGCTTCTCAGAATTGTTGCCCGCCGTTCGTATACAGGATGATCCGTAACAATAATAAGAATTTAAATCTTTTTAAATAATCGAATTTTCTAGTAATCGCCAAAAAAAATTTCCTTGTCATTTTTTTTTTCAAAAAATTGGAATGGAAATAAAAAAGGTATAAGGTTGTATAAGAATTAATAGTAAATTATAGACGCTCGACAACATGTATAAGAAATAATAAACGTTAATGGATTCAATTGTCGAGCGTCTATATAATCTGCAATCTTTTTCTGTCTTCAAAAAGTAATTATTAAATGTCACCGTTGAGATTTGAACTTGAAGCTACCAGTAACTCTACAGTACCCGCAGTTTACATTAACTTTTTTCCATATAAAAGCTAACCGAAGGAATAAAATTCAAGATTTTTTTCTGAAACTCAATAATCTACAGTCCGAATTTATTAAAATCGAGTCGAAGTGCAGAACCCTGCCGACAAATGATTAAACTTTTCTCACACCAGACTTTTCATAAATTTTTGAAGTCCGTCTCTCTCTGTCCGATTTTGATCAATTTTAGGGGCACATTTAATTTTCACTAATGGGTTAAATTTCAATTTTGAAATTTTAACTTTAATCTTATGTTGTGGCATTTAAATTTCGTGCGCTTTATGCCCTACCAATTTAAAGTTTGAGATCGTTAAAACTCTAGGCTAAAAATCAAAGGAATCACTCGAAGCAACGGCTCTTCGATAGAACTATGGTCTAACTCAAGAACTATGAATTTCGATAAAATTACAATTATGATTATGTTAGGTCAACAGGAAGCAGCAGAATTCCATTATTTACGAATCGAGGACGGAGTCGTGGGTATATCTACGTTTTTATCAGCGAGGATAATTTTTTTCTTCCTTAAGAACCCGGTTAGTATTTCGGAATAATTAGTAGTCAACGTGAAGACAAACGCGAGCAAAAGTTAGTATTAAATAAATTAACAAGTTAGCAATAAGATTTGTCCAGCAGTAGATTTCCATACTGGAACGGACGTGTATAGGAAGTAAGCTGAGCCAGCTCAAGGCAAGAAGAATAAGTTTGAAGTTTGGTCACAGTTTGAAGTTCATATCCCGGTTGTCAAGGCAACCACAATTCTAGATATTCCAATACTTGACATCAAAGTGCAAAGTTGTTTGAATAAGGCACTTGGTTTTATGCCTTATATTCTACCTATATACATACATAATATAATAATATTGCATTATTATAGAATACGCACATAATAATATTATATACCTATACATTCGAAATGTTTTTTTCAGCGAACTTCTATTTCTATTTCTATTAGATTATGAATTGTAAAATAATTTATTTCTGTGTGCTGAACTGGCAAAACATAAAAAAGTATGCTAAAGAAACAATTCTTAACGCCCCTTTTTACCAGGCTTGGTGGCTTGTTTTGGACCTCTCCGAACGGTTCCAATGAAACCCGATTCATACACAAGCATGTTAAAAAGTGTTCAGATTTGTTTAATTATGATAATACTAGCGGTACCCGTCCGGATTCGCCCGGGTGGTATGAAATTATGATTTAATAGCGTTCACCCATGGCTCTGCTCACGTATATTTAGTAGGTATATTGTTAATTTAGTTATCCCCCCGTGAGAAATTCTCCCCTTACGAAGCAAAGTATGATTTATTATCACCCCTCCCCGCGAGAATTTCTCCCCCTATTGTTAATTTATTATCTCCCCGCGAGAAATTCTTCCACTGTGTGGCAAAGTATGATTTAATATCACCCCCCACCCCGCGAGAATCTCTTCCTCTGCGAAGCGAAGTCGGGAAATTTTCATTAAAATCTGTCCAGTGGTTTTTACGTGATGCGCGCACATCGACGGACGCTATAATTTTATTTGTATAGATGTCAAAGAAACAAAATAAAAAAATTAAATAAATATATCTAAGTATATAAATATGAAAAACACAAAAATTTCACCGAATATATTATAAATAATTATAAAAAAATTAAACAAAATTTTCACAAAGCCGTTAGCCGAGTGGGGCCGAACTCTGGACCTTATGCATGCGACGCCGCTACGCTACGACATCGCTATTTGACGGCAGTAACATGACGATGTTTTTATGGTATATAATATACGCAAAATAAAAACATAGTAGTAGTTTATTCGAACAGACAGACAAAAATAGTAGAAACACGTTTTCATGTCTATTATCTCGGTATTAAACAAAATGCTCAAAAATTCTCAAGAAAACGAAATTGCAGACAGAGGTTCCGTTACTGTTTTATATATTAGTATTAATTTTTAATGACTGTAAAATTTTAATTTAAACATTTTTGTAGTGTGAATCAAGTGAGCTTCCATGTGGTAAAAAATATACAATATGGTGAGAGTACGGGTACAAATGGTGGAAGTGCAAGAGCAGTACATTGATAGATCTCCTGTCGACACAAATTATTAAAATTGCAGATTTCTACACAAAAATTGTTAAATAATTATTTAGATTAGCAGCCAAAATATTTTTATGGTCCAGATTATATTTTTTCTTTATACATATATAAAGTAAAAATAATAATAGGATATATCGTCATATATTACTGTCGACGTTTCGCATTAAGTTAGGCCTTATCAAAACATTTAGATATTATCTGAAATTAATTGACTTAAGTTAATAATTATGAAAAATAAATGAACAAATTTTGTAGTTTGTAAAATTAATACATACCAAAAAATATAATTTGTCTGAAATCATATATAAAAAATGTTGAGTAAATAATAAAACATAAAACATGAATCTTTAAAATATATGGATTACTTTAGACTTATTAAAAACTTACATATTATAATAGAAACAATTATTATTGTTTCTATATAATATATAAGTTTTTAATAAGTATAATTAAAGTAATCCATATTTAAAGATTTATGTTTTTCTCTCCAAAAATCGTCTCAAAGTGCAAATAATACCCAGGACTGACAACTTGAAAACAAAAAATCGTTTCATGAGTGGTTTCCTGTCACCCGTCTTTGACCCACTCATTGTATTCAGGCTCTATTACGTTCAAATCGCAAATTGACAGTTATATGAAAATTAAATATTTCCAACACCTAATTTGTATTTTTTTTTATATAATTATTATTTATTATAATTTATATCCTTTTTTTATCTTTATAACAAACTAAGGGTTATATTTAAGAAATTAAATTAACACAAGTCTTATCACAACCAGTGAATTATATTGAGTCAATGTTGTAATCTTTAAAAAAATTCGTTTTGATTTCATAACCACGGTAACTACCTAAACGTTTCTTAATTATTTGTCAAATTATTGGTTACAAAAACATTTAAATATAAAAATCCTCGTGCAGTCTAGCGATTTTTATGAGTTTGCACACCTGAGTATTATTTTACAGAAATAAGCAAGAGAGAAACGATTTTTACAGGAAACCTGCCGGATACACACCATGTATAATATTTTCACCATGACAATGGATACATATTATATAATGATATAACGTGCAACGGTATCTCTACAGGAATGAAGTGGACGCAGTTGGACTGCTGCTGAAGGGTCAGAGGCAAGAGGGGCGAGTGGTTAATAAACGATAGTGAATTAGCCGGTGGTCGATGTTATACAATGTGATATGTGACATGATCCAGCCTTGTGTTGACTATTTGCTGTAGTTATACAACACACACACACACACACACACACACACACATGTATGTACATATTTTCTGTGGCCAAAATGTAAAACTGCTTATGTCGATTTTTAGTAATATTTTCTATATATACCTACCATAATGCAGATTCGGCCGTTAGCTAATATAAATTAATATTACACATTTTAAATTTAATAAAACACGGCGTTTTAATAGTAATAATAGTAATAGACTCGAGCGTACAACATGCTGCGGACGGAACGTGGCGTTTTCCCACCGGAACGAGAAGAGTGTAATGTAAAATCAAAGGAAATACACAAGCAGCGATATTGCGCGAACAAGTACTGCAGACTATCAACACATTATTATTAGAAGACACGCGTGTGTGTATTAGCGTTAAAATTTTAAAAACTTTATTTTATGACAATTGCTTTGCACATTGCAGTAGCTTCATCTTACAAAGATCTTAAAGGGAACTTCTCATACATTTTCAATGGAACTTTAAGCTCAAAATTATTGAATTAATTTAAAATAGACCTATTTTTTATTCATACGTATAAGATGACAGATTCTTCATGATTGTATGATCCAAACTGTAAATGTACCATACAATATTTTGCCGTCTTAACCTAAAAAGCAGTATCTCACAAAGTGTTTGTTTTTAGAGAGCGCGGCATTTGTTCTTATAGATTATATGATGGCAAGTGCACATACTTCAAAGTGCATAATATAATTTTCGTTAATCTAGGAGCTCTGAGCTGCCGGATAACATAATAAATTCCCATTATAAACCTAGAAAGATTAACAACATATTGTAACGCCCCAGAATATTTTATTATGTTTTGTATAAGTACCTAAGTATAAAACTTAATGTGAACCTAGCTTTATGAAATGTGAGTTGAGTAACGGAAAGATCGTATGAGAAACTAAATTTTTATAAAAAACGCGATAGTATGTGGACGAGCGGAGTAAAGTTAATGAAAGTTGTGAAGGAAGAATAAAAGTTGATAAATATTATAAACAAAAGTTACTGTGTTGTGCTACGCATAATTATTGTCGCAGCGTTTATTTGGAGTCACAAGTGGTCCGGATAAGGGACGCGCCTTCAACGAGGGATTATAACTTCGGGCAAGCGCCTGTAACCAAAGAACCAGCTAAGCAATTGAAATTTATATTTGTTTGTCATTGATTATATTTTTGTAGAAGCACATTTATTTTGAAAAGGTCGATTTCATGTTCGATTGTTGTGTAAGTTTTGTAAGATACTTGTATCTTTGTTGATCGAAACAATCTTGAAGTATTATTTCTTTGTATTAAATATTATTAAAATTGATCTCTCTTTTCATTACACGCACTTAGAACCTGTAGATTAATTCAATAAAAAGTAAGGCTAAGCCTTTTACTTTACAATATGGAGACAAAAAGGGTGATACTGCTTTTCAGGTTAGGACGGCAGTATTATGGAGATCGTGTATCTAAATAATATATAGGTTCGGTTGACAGGTATAGAATGAGATGGACAATCAACAAGGATAGTCTATCCCAGTATCCCTACATCCATAATATTGCCCCGGGCACACTACTTACGATTAATATTGAAATGGTGACTAATGCCCTGTGTTGAATCACGTAAGCTGACCACTGAATTCAAATTTCATGTACATAATACATTTAGGTGCCTGTTACGATACAGACAGAATATATATCACTATATAACACCGTTATTTTAGCTCGAAGTAGTCAACTACTCCTGTGTTCTGAGCTTTTGTCTTGGAAAGTGGTAAGAATATAGAAAATTATAAGTAAAGTTTGACCGAAGACCAGTTTTTTAAGTGAAGACGAATAGAAAAAAATAGTATTAGGCATAATCGATACATTTATATAATCGAAGGAATCTAAGGAATCGGTTTGAATAATAATAATAATAATTTATTGACCTAAAAAAAACAAGATCAAAAGGGGTAAACGAGTTCAGCATAAAATGCTGGTTTTCAACTCACCCTCAGACAAAAAAAATATACAACCATTTGTGAACAGAATACAATAACATACAAAGATACACAAAATAGAAATAAAAATATTAGTAACAGTGGCATCTCATAATTATTTAATTTAAATAATAATACTTAATAAGAGAGTAGAAACATATGTTATCAATTGTTGCTGTTTTGAATCCATTCTTTGAGCCTTACACTTTAAAATTTCGAATGCTAAGGATTTTATTACATGTGGTAATTTGTTATACCAATGAGCTGCCATATAGGTAAAGCTCTTAGTAAATTTAGAGTTACGAAATCTAGGAATATCGAGGCGTTTACAGCATCTTAGATTATAATCATTAATATTTTTTGTAATCAATTTATTGAACAAATATTCGGGAGTCTTTGTTACCAAAATTTTATGAACAATCAAAATAAAGTTTATAATCATCATTATGTCAATACTCATCATATTAGCTTTGCTTCTGTATTCCGAAATATGATCGAATTTACGAATCCAATAGGCGTATCGAAGGCACGAATTTTGTAGGATCCTAAGACGATCCTTATCGCTGGAGCGCAGGTGAGGTACATACACAGTATCACAGTAAGAAATCGACGATAATATTAGCGAATTAGTTAATTGAAGCTTGATATTTGGGCTAAGATCAGATCGTAATCTAAATATACTTTTCAAGCGCAAATAAGCAGCTTGAAGCTTCCTGCTGACATGTTCAGTAAAGAACATATCCTCATCAATATAAACCCCTAGACTCTTAACAACTTGAGAAAACTTGAGCTGTTCACCATTAAAACAAATTGAGGTATTAAAGGATTTAAAATTTCCACGAAGAACCTTATTGCCGATAAGTAACACGACCGATTTTTCCGAGTTTACTTTGAGACCATTAATCCGAACCCATTCAGAAAGTCGTACGAGATCTTCATTGAGTAGATTGACATAATGAAGAGCTTCCAAAGGATCAAAGCTCAATACGAGCTGCGTATCGTCTGCATACGAATGTACTGAGCAGTTGAACAACATCGATGGTAGGTCTGCCACAAAAATCAAAAAAAGATAGGACCCAATATAGATCCCTGAGAGCACCCCACACTGAATAATTTTGGAATCTGAGACGCCATTATTTACCATAACTTGTCTACATCTATTAAACAGATAGTTAGCGCACCAAGAAATAATTGCATTGTTCGAGAAACCTATACACCTGAGTTTAGCAAGTAACAACCGATGATGAATCATGTCAAATGCCTTACTAAAATCTATTTGAGTCAGTACTGAAATCATTGATTTGTCTATGGCATGAACTAAATCATCGCAGAGATTTAAAAGACAAAAGACAATCTTAACGATCATTCGAATGATATATAATAATAATAATAATAATATTTATTTATTCCTGTGACATACAATGTATGGAATAGGTCATATTATAGGTCGATTATGAATGTGCAAACTTCTCAATTCCGAATTTCGTTTTGTTTACAGTATAATCGAATGATTTTTAATTATAAAATATAAGTTCGTATGTTTTACCCCCGCCTGGAAAATTTTCTGGCGGTCCGCACTTGATTAAGCGTCTTATTGTTTGCAAGAACTTACGATTTCACTCTAGCCGGAGATATATTGTTTAACGTTTTTGGAGTGGCGAGCGTAGAGATGTTTACACATATCAATAATATTTATTTATCCACAAGAGGCGCAATCTGAAATTGTAAATATAATGAATGTATTTTTATAGACGCCTGTAAAATGCCGTCCTCTTAAGGAAATTAAATTCGGCACTATGTAATTCCTATACCATAAACAAAATTTCACTGTATTAGTAGACGCACTGAGATAGTGTAAAGGTAAACGGTAATTAGTTTAATTCACCCACCCGCAGAATAGAGAAACACACAACATTTAGACGAGAGTGGATGTGTATTGGGGTGATCGGAGAAATTCATCTATCTATATTATATGTTACGGTATTATCGATAAATCCAGTTGGTATTAATAATTACTGGTAAATATTAATAATTACCTACACATTTGGTAAAAGTGATTAATAAACCTGCATTTATTACAGTTATCGGTATTTATTCATAATTTCCAATTGAGTTTGGTTTACGTAATAAAAATCAGTTTGGTACTTTGCGTATTCTTTTACTTAGGAGTAAATATTAATTAATTAAACAATAAGAAATTTTATCAACTAAATAGAGTAGTTTTCTTATTCGAATCAAATTTAAATGTCAAACAACAATCATGCGAATTTCTTAAGAAATTAAAAAGGAATCTCCCTTACGATACTTATCACATCACTGCAGTTATTAAAATAATCTGCATTTTTTTCGACTTATTCGTTCATCATCTGAATTCATCATTCTGAATTTTCCGAGACAAATGAATGGAGGAATATTGTAGGCTCATTAATGGCATTTCAATTTATGAAACATGATCAAAGTCGTTAGAGCCGTTTTCGGGAAATTCGCAATTTTTTATATTTTTGCTCATCAGTAAACCGTAAGCTACTCTGATTTCGAGAAGTAGGGAAAGAATGAGAGAAAAACCCTGAGGAATCCCCTAAAAACCGTATTTAAGTTTAAAATTTGGTTTCGATCCATTGAACGATGTGTCCGCTGGGCCTCTGTACATTAGGACAAACGAATATCAAAAACTCGTTTTTTTCAATATGTAGGGACCATGTTTTGAGGTTACTTTTTAATATTCATTGAAATAAAACAAAAACAAGAGTAAATTATTTTCGAATAAGATTTCGTACGACTACGAGATTGAAATTTTATTGGTCTCATCCAAACTGTGACGATAAGGTTACAATAGTACTGTTCTACCGAGACCTTGCGAAATAGTTTTCCTAGCGTTATATTCTCGAGAAATTATTTCTCGTCTCGATAGTGAAAACTATATTAAAATTTTTCATACAGTCTTCCTGCTGAGCTGAAGTCACTTCCTTTCCCTAAATTTAAAAGAGAGTTAAAGACTCTTCTAATTAAAACATGTTTGTATTCAGTTAATGAATTTTATTCACTTATTTATAATTATTAAATATTTTTTTACGACGAATCCTGCTCACTGCTATATTGGACAATAAATATATTCTATTCTATTAAAAAACTAATCTCGACATTTTAACCTGCCCTCTCTAGTAGAGTAACAGCTTTCAAGAAGTTAGTGAAATTTCAGGTGCTCTAACTCCTTTGTAAGACCTACCCCGCTAAGCAATCATATTTTTCACCATCATGACCATGATCAGTGCTCATGACTTTAATTTCAATTCACTGCGGGCTACAGTATTTCTCTGGCCATCTACATAAACAAGAAAGCGAGAAAGAGACAGGGAAAGAGACCTATATATAACTAGAAACAGTATAAATGTTAAAATACAGTGTGTTCACATTGTAGCAGCTACACACAAATTATTATCACCGTGAATTCGGTTCAAACAGTAATGAATTTTTAATTAATGTTACATGGCATTTAGGATCTAATAGTTCGCGAGCCAGTGATGATTTTCATACGTCATAGTGCTGATGCACCGTTTGAGGGAGAACACTAGAAATAGACCAATCACGGCACTTTTGATACTAATGTGCAATATTTTTTTTATCATTCATTAAATTCTAAAATTGAGCACACATGATACATTTTTAGAGTGTTATGTCTCCAAGTCACTATATGAATAATAAGAAGTATTAGAAATACCTTGTATTTTTGGTGTCCGTCTTGTGACTTCATGTGTTGTTAACACGACGCGTTTCAACAACGAATTGCCATCTTCAGGTGTGGTTAATTTTTTACATTATAAAACACACACACATTGAGTATTCGTAACACGTTATAATATTATGATGCTAAGCACTTGTCTATTATGTTGTGGATTGTGAAGTACTGATTTCAATTTCGAGATTTTATGATTTATATAGTAGGTAGATCTCGAAATTTAAATCAGTACTTCACAATCCACAACATAATAGACAAGTGCTTAGCATCATAATATTATAACGTGTTACGAATACTCAATGTGTGTGTGTTTTATAATATAAAAAATTAACCACACTTGAAGATGGCAATTCGTTGCTGAAACGCGTCGTATTAACAACACATGAAGTCACAAGACGGACACCAAAAATACAAGGTATTTCTAATACTTCTTATTATTGAGCACACATGGTAATAGAACATTTTAATATCAATAGATTTTGTCTCTTATAACTTTTTAATATGACTTATAATAGTTCTCCTGAAAATCGATAAAACTAAATACGAACATGTTTGATTGTCCTTAAAACACGTTAACTAAGCCTACAAGGAAAATCAAATATGTTCTCATTTGGTTTTATAGATTTTCAGGAAACTCATAAGCTGTACTAAAAAGTTGTGACACAAATTCTATTGATTTTTAAATTTTCTATTAGTAGGTACCATGTATTCTCAATTTTAGAATTAGTATCAAAAGTGCCGTGTTTGGTCTATTTCCAGTGAGCCATTTTTCTCCAAATTTCATAGAATTATAGCTTTTCATTAGTGACGAACGAGTTCCAAAATTGAAGGTCGTATCCAAAACGGTTCTCCCAATATTATGACGATGACAATGTGTAATTTGTGCAACTTTGACATCCTGAAAGATGGCGATAGCAACCGTTTTGTCATTGCAGACGGTTGTTTTTGTGATCTTCAGAGGTTAAACTTTCATATGCCATTTAAATTTTTTATCAGCAATATTATGACGTTGGCAATATGAAATTTTTGGAACTTTGACACCCTGACCGACGGCGATAGCAACCGCTTTGGCATAGCAGACAGTCGTTTTTGTGATCTGCAGAGGTTAAACTTTCATATTATGCAATTTTAATTTTTCATCAGAAATATCACGTAAATGATCCTGAAATTCTGTCACTTTCAAAAATCAATAGGAGTGGAACGCAACCACTCAGAGCTAACTGACCAGAGTTACATTATGTGCTCGGTATCCTCTATCTGTTCCCCCAAAATGTTGCGTCAGCACTGTAACGTATGAAAATCATCACTGGCTCCCGTCCTATAAAGAATGATCGGTAATTGAAAACACTAGTTTTCGTTTACAATAATTAATCGGTATATTGATGTTTCGGAAATTATTTCTTCTTCTAGGTACCACTTACACTGAGAAGAAGAAATTATAATTTCGTTGGCACCGAGCAAATGTTTTGAACTGAATCTACAGTTTTTAGTTACTAATTTATCCTGCCATTTTACATTATTACTAAGTATTTACATAATATACGTTAGTGTCAAATCTCATCTGATTGTTATTACACTTTAAGCTTTCGAGGCTTAAGGGCCTTTAACTTGTTTATCATAGCTGGTGCAAATAGCTATTAATAATCTAAAAATTGAATTTTTATTCAAGTCAATATTATAATAACATATTATAGAGAAAAGCAAAGGAAACATAACGTTTCAAATAATATAAACAAATTCGATACTAACAAACAGCAAATAAGTTTTATAAAGGTAGGAACTAGTACTTCTTTAACCTTAAATTAGCAGTGTATAAAGCGCGTGAATTTTAAATAAAAATCAGTTTCCAGTTTGTCGCGTTTTATAATATACCTAGATTCTATAAGACGCGACAATTTGGAAACTAATTTTCGACAGAGGAGGCGACGATCACTACTTAAAAATGACCTATCGTAGATTCAAATATATCGCGTCTATCACAACGTGAATACACTGTAAGCAAATAATAGAGGACCTAGCGCAAAACCTTAGGGTACTCTACAATGTGTGGATGAGCGGGCGTCGGTGATTTATAGCTCGTCCGTGCCACCGTCGCCGTGCTGTTGTACGAGCGACGCCGCTACGTGCCCCAGCCGTCGAACGGGTCGCCATGACAACCGTTGTGCCACTGCATCGGGCCCGTTTCAACTAAAGACCCGTATTGCTGTGTTCGTAACGGATAGATGAAACGTTACGTAATACTCGGCATGGCAGAGCGAAGTAGAGATCTAAAATCGCTACACAAAAAATAAATTCTCAAAGTCGTAGGGGTGTGCGAGCACTTGAAAAATGGATACCAGTCGAGTATGCCATTATTCGACCGAGTGGAAAAAGTACTCTAAAAATAGTTAAAGAAACCCTGAAAAAATATTCAGCCTATGAACGATTATTGAAAAAATCACGTTGCATGTTTGTAAAATTTTTAATTCAAGGAAGTTATTATAGATATCTTTATTGTATTAAAAACTAGTTTCATTGTAATGATGAACATCTTTTTTTTATTTCACAGCATAATCTATTTTTTAATTATTTCAATACCCTATTTTGGTTATAATAGAGAATCTAATCTGTTGTCGAGTGTCTATAATCTACAATATCTATCTACAGAATCTATTTAACGGCTCCTTCGCAATGTCTTTTCCGCTTAACTTTATCGACTAAATTTAAACAGCCCTTTCGACACAAATGCTTTGCGCTCATAAATAACATAAAGATTTATGAAATATGAACAAAAACGTTGGAGCCGTTTTCGAGAAAATCTAAATTTTCAATTATCGTTCTTCAGTAATCAACTCTTATTTGAGGGAATAGGGAGATACCTAATCAAAAAAATTTCAGGAATCTTTTAAAAATCTAAAGTTTTAAAATCTGGTTTCGATTCATTGAATGGTGTGTCAGCCAACCTTAAATTCGATTTTCTTCGCCATTACAGGAATTTCTTCACTCCTGTGGTCGCTCAAAATTAAAAAGAATCCAAATTCAGGAGCTTAAGAGAGAGAGATTTACTTTTTAACAGCAGGTATTTATTTTGTAATGTGTTCGGTCGAAATTATTAATATTATTAGCATTATAATAAATGTCTAAATATCACGAAAATAGTTAGTTTACACGAAACATATACAATATGAGATTAATAGATATGATCCCTGATGAGATTCGAAACTTATATAGACTAAGAACTGATAACACTTTTTTTAACACGCTTATATTAGCTTCACCTGTATGTTTGCGGGCTTGCGGGCTTGTCAGTTTGTAACCGACTTCTTTGAACTTGATTTTGACCAACTTTGAACGGTCAGATTTAGTTTAAACTTTGCACACTTATCAAGGACCGACGACAATACAATAATTCAATAAGTTTGTCCCATTATCCTGACCAGGATCTCCAGGACTAAAAAAAAAAAAGCAAAAAACTTCAGATTGAACTGAAACTTTGCACACTTATCAAGGACCGATGACAATACAATAATTCCATAAGTTTGTCCCATTATCCTGACCAGGATCTCCAGGACTAAAAAAAAGCAAAAAACTTCAGATTGAACTGAAACTTTGCACACTTATCAAGGACCGATGACAATACAATAATTCCATAAGTTTGTCCCATTATCCTGACCAGGATCTCCAGGACTAAAAAAAAGCAAAAAACTTCAGATTGAACTGAAACTTTGCACACTTATCAAGGACCGATTACAATACAATAATTCCATAAGTTTGTCCCATTATCCTGACCAGGATCTCCAGGATTAAAAAGCAAAAATAAATTATAATTTAAAAAAACTAAAAAACACGCTTTAATGAACTAAAAAGTAAAAAATAATTAATTTTATTGTAAAAAAGCGTGGGGTAGTATGAAAATATGATACAAAGCACCCCACGCTTTGTTACAATAAAATTAATTATTTTTTACTTTTTAGTTCATTAAAGCGTGTTTTTTAGTTTTTTTAAATTATAATTTTATGTGTCTATATAAGACTTAGTACTTTTTTTAAAAGATGACTTTTATATATTTCTATACAAGGGGTAAATAGTCTGTCATTCCAAACGCGGGGCAAAGCCACCCCATTTTTTTTTGTTCACTCTTCCGAAAAAAATAGACTTATGTATGTTTATAAGACTTGAAATTTGGACAGATTTTTATTTATCATTAGTAAAGTCTAGAAAAAAACTGACAGACTGTTTGGACGGGGCTAACTCCCTGACAAACAATGTTCATCTGTCAGGGAGTTAGCCCCGTTCAAATAGTCTGTCAGTTTTTTCCCACGACCTTTGGATTAGAAGTCCAAAGCGCTATCCTCTGCGGCGCTGCGCCAAAGGGACTTGTTGCGAGCGGTGCCTTAACAGCGGTACACTAACCGGACAAAGACGATTTCAATAAAAAGCTTCTAAAAAAAATGTCCTGACTGACTGACTGATTGATTGATTGGCTGATTAATCAGGAAACATCTGCAGGAACTATCAAGCCTACAAACATGGAATTTGGCTGATAGTTTCCTTATAGGACGTAGGTACTCACTAAGAAAGGATTCAACCCCTAAGAGGGTCAAAAAGGGATGTAGAGTTTTTTGACAAAATGTTCATATCTCACAAATCGTCAAGACGAGAGATTTTTAATTCAACATACTAGCTGTTCTTTAAAAATAAGCAAACCCATATTCGAGCATTTTTTTTAATTCAACCCGATTCAACCCTTAAGTGGGTAAAACGGGGGTGTACGGTTTTTTGACTAATTAACTCCCAGGCCAAACCGCCCAAGCTATAAACTTGAAATTTGGACAGTAGGTTCCTTTTGTGACATAAGCAGCCACTAAGAAGGAATTTTTCGAAATTCAACCCTTACGGGAGTCAAAAGAGGGTGTATGTCACAGCCTAAACCACTAAAGATAGAAACATGAAATTTGGAAGTTATGTTCCAGGGTGTAGAGGTGCACTAAAGAAAGAATTTTTCCGAAATCAACCCTTAAGGGGGTAAAATGGGGTGAAAATTTTTGTATTCCTTGCGTGTATCAACTTGAAAATTGGTATAAATACTACTCTTCGAAAAAAATAATAAAACACGTATCTTAGGATTTTTTAAGACAACCCCTAAGGAGGGGTGCAACGGGGTGTTGAAGTTTGTATGGGAAGGCATAAGAAATCTAAATATACGTGAGCGGAGCCACGGGTAACCGCTAGTATATTATATGCATGTATATTAAACGTTATTTATATGCTATCGATCTTTTAAACATGCAACGTCGTGGCTTTTTAGGTGTTCGCGCACATGTGTCGCAGAGGTCCACTGGTTTGCGTCGGGCGGATAGCTCGCCGGAATCCAGGGTACGAAGCCAGTGGAAACGGAATACTGTATATGAAATGAATAACCAGCGTATTTTCTATAATAATATTTATTTAGAAACAAAGATAAAAATAAAAAGTACCCTTTACAAAAAGTAAGACAGAATAATATGTACATATATTTCAAATGATACCGTAGTATCCAAACGACTCTATATAAACTAAATCCTTACTTTACGGAGCAACGGTAATGACTCGATACAAACTCAAAACTGTTTATCAACAGGAAAATATATACAACGGTATTATACCGGAGGGGCGTACCCCTTATCTGAAACGGCGGGGGAAAAAGCGGTAGGACATCTGGCGATAGCACAACGCACTGGTGCCACAACGATCGCCAGGGGGTACGGGTTATAGGGGAACGAAAAAAGAAAACATTTAGGTTTCGTTTTTAAGACATGGGCTGAATTAACAAAATTGCAAATGAAATAGACACAAATGTCAGATTCCTTTTGAATGCAAAAGCCGCTGTGATGTTCATCTAAATCGGTTACAAGTTTGTGTACAACCGGTTGTGAACGTTCTAACGAACAAAGTATCTTTAACGTTGCGGTTCTCTTTTCTAGCAACCAAAACGTTACAGCAACCTTTGTAATCTCTCCTACATCGTGTTTGTGTATACGTATATAAATACAAGTAAACCTAGATCCGACCGAACATCGCGGGTGGCCAAAAACTGAATTTTTATTCTAAGAATGATATACAATATACTCGCGTAGAATAATTTATAATCCTATTCCTAACTAATATTACTATAAATACGAAATGAGTTTGTTTGTTTGTTTGTTCCGCTTTCTCAACCAATTCCTGTGAAATTTTGCACACGCGGGTAGCTTTCGCAATGGAGATGAACATAGACTATAATAACTAGCCGAGCCGGTTTCGCCCGGGTGAAAATCGGGGATAATCTCAGAAGACCGATTTCAAAAAAAGGTTCACTCTTCGGTAGGTGATATTTTGTTTTAGGACATAGGCCATAATACCTGGCCAACCCGGCTTCGCTTTAAGGCTATAATAAATTGGGCGAACGACTGAAGCAAGTGAGTAATGTATTAAATCATAAATTCATAGCACCCGGGCGAAACCGGACCGGGCCCTAGTCAACAATAATAATAACAATAAAATTAAGCAAAATCGCAGGATAGTGGACAAAATAATTTGATTTATTAAATTATGTACGACGTTTCGTCTATAGATTTAGACTTTTTCAAGTACATACATAAAAAAAAAACTCGGGTCGCAGTGCCAAACCCTGCCGACAATATAGTGTATTTGCTAATACAGGCATTGTGGCATTATTATGTAAACTTAAGTTTGTTTTTTGACAAAATAAAAAATTTAACCCCTTAATACATCCCTTAAAATAATTAAATTTTTCTAAATTTCAATATTAGACATGGATTTTATCAGTACACCCAATTAAATACACCCTTCCATAAGTAAATCCGTATCAACAAACTAGTGTTTTCATAAAATTTGAAAGTCCGGTCCTGTCGGGCCGATTTTATTAAAATTTTAGCAGCACATTTTAATCTTTACTAAAGAGTTAAATTTCAATTTTGAAACGATTCTGACAAATTTTTCGGTATTTTTTGGCCCAAAAACTTTTTGAAACCCCTAAATACAACCCTGAAAATGGTCCGATCGGGCCCATTTTAAATAGGCTTCTTGCGGTGATGGGTTCCAATGTGTGTACCAAATTTCGTTTCAATCGATTAAGTCTGTCGAGAGTTATCGTGTACACACATATATATATATAAATATATATATAAATATATAAATATATAAATATATATATATATATATATATATATATATATATATATACATACATATATATATAAACATTTTTAAAAATGGTGCCAAAGTGTTCAGGAGGCTATGAAACGTCGAGAAATTTTGGTCCGGCCCCTAGGTCCCGCCATCCGACCGACGCCAATAGTGTATGTGCCATATGGCAAATACACTAATAACAATATTTATGAAAATTATTATTAATTACTAACCATAGCAATTAACATAAGATAGGGTACATAAGACAAAAACATGGTAACATGGTAACAAATTATGTTGACTATAAATTTAAACAATCAATAATAATAATAATAATACAAATGTTAGCATAATTTCATAATATAATTGTACTGACTACTTAAATTTTGAGTGTCTGTTCTATAATTGATTGAAAAAGTCTAAATCTATAGACGAAACGTCGTACATAATTTAATAAATCAAATTATTTTGTCCACTATCCTGCGATTTTGCTTAATTTTATTATAATCACGATGGACACGATTTCTAATATAAATAATAACAATCTTAGAATTTACAGCCAAATCTCTTGATCAGAACTTATCAGTCTAACAGTCTGGCATATTCACAAAAATGGTATGATATTTTACAATATAATTTTTATTTAATCTAAATGGCATACAAAGATGCATAGAAAACGTTAGTACATTAAAAATACATCAATTAAAAAATTCACATTTATTTATGAGCTTATCAACAATTTTCTTTTTAAACTGCTTCATAGGCAAAAGCAGCAGTTCAGACTTCAGCAGGGATGTGATTAAAATGTATAAGAGAATTTACACTTTATTAACCACTGTTAAGTTTGTTAACGTTTTAAAAAGTTCCATGTTTCTAGTGAACAAACTGTGATTCGTTTTGTTTCACAAACACAAAGTTAGTAAATTATATTTTCTGAAGTAGGTATTCTCTACAGCTTTAAATTAAAAATTATTCTTATGCAGCGTTTTTGAAACTTGTTGAGTTACCCCAAAATATGATCCCAAATCTTATGACATTAATTATTGTGCTCTGTAAACTATAGAAGTACAGTGTTCAATGAAAGAATGCTTTTTAAATAACTTAAATTATAACAGGATTTGGAGGCCTTTTACAAATATAGGATACATTATGGACCTTCCAGTTTAGCTGTTAATCTAGCTTGATTGAAGTCATCCTGCAGTTTAATATTGCCGTAATCCTTTATAGAGTTTAGATGTTTGTTCTGAATATAGCTGATACTCTCCACAATTACCTTTAACGGATTGTGTTTTATTAAATGACTGTCATTTGCGTAAGATACATTTTATTTAAAATTATGTCAGTTGTTCAGCAAAATCAGTGGCGGCGAATCAACATACACGCAATCCCGTTGTAGACTCACAATGAGGCTATAAGAAGCCGATCCACTCTGTACGCACTGAATTGTTTATCGGTTATAACATATCTACTTAGTACTAGAAATACTGAACACTGTGTGATGGACTGAACTTTATAATTTTAAATTGTTTTCTTTCTGCCACCCTTCCTACCTATTTTAGTAGTAGTATAGTGCCACCCACAACCCTTAACAACCCTAAGGAACTGCCGCTAACCTCTGAGATCCTAACTAACTCTCTTTTGCTCTCATTCTCTCCTCTCACTTAACCATCTCTCTTCGCGTTCATTCTCAGATTCTAGACTTAATTTCGAGAATATAGAAATACCAGCTTGTCCTGTATACACTTACTTATCATCCGTTACCCGACGTGTTTTTGATTTGCGCGCTCATAGTGTGCTGATAGTTTTAGTTTATCGCACGTTATACCTACAAGAAATTATGTTTCAAATATATTTATGATAAATAGGGATGTGCGAATAGTCGAAAAATCAAGTATCGGTCAATTACTAAAAGTTCTCGATCAAGTCGGCTAGAAATAATACTAGAATAAAATTCAATGGACCATATTTTCGTTGACTGCTTGAACAGACGCTAACGACCTCAGTTGTCGAGCGTCTATAATCCACAATCTAAACTAATCTTGACTGCTTGATCTGCAAAAATAAAACTAGTATAAGAGTTAAATAGATTTGAACTGTTTCGAATCAAATCAGTGCAGGAAGAAAAAATTTAGATTCTCAAAAAGGTTTAAACGCATTTATTGTTTAAGGGTTACTTAGGTCCAAATAACTCTATAGCTGTTGGTGACCAATCCATATTTTGTTTATTATTTTTTTAATGATAAATTGAACGAATTGAAGGACCTATCCGATTGATACTTTTACCAATTCTTGGGTTAGAACCTGGAAATGAGCATGTAAACAACTTTTTTTATTACGTAATTAGAAAGAGTCTCATCTAACTTAAATAATGCTGTTGGATTTATTTGTTCAGCACTTAAAACGGCTTCACAATACATTTTTGAAGTTGGTTAAATAGACCACACCTTTATTTTTCCTTTCGAGCGGCTGACGTCACATGCCCCGAATATCAAGAGTTATACCTCGCGCGGCGAAAGATGAAGCCACCGCGTCATAGTAACGTGAATGCATAGCTCCCGCCTTCTAGCTTGCTATTGGCTGTTTTGGAGATCCATGAGCGTCGATAGGTGGAATTTTAAACAATAAGGCGTTCACTAGCATATTATCGATGACGTGCCTGGCTTCTTCTCTCACCGCGGGCACTCTACTCTAAGTGTCCCATTTTGATAATTGATTAATGGCAACGGTGCAATCGGTCTTAGGCTGCCTGATTGTAAAGATTATAAAGCCCGCCTCGCGGATGTTGTGACGTAAGCAGCTATTGAAGTTAACACATTTGTATCTCCCTAAATACGTAACGTATTGAAATGAAATAATAATAGGAAGCAGTCATATATTTGTTTTTAATTTTTTAACAGCCTCATTGGGGGATTGTAATAGAGTAGTCATGTAACCGCACTATAAACAACGTGGCATCTCTACACGTTCGGCTATTCTCAAGCCATGTCATCAACTTTAAAAGATAACTTCATGACATAAACTGAAAGTTAAAATGTTAAGTTTCTGTTATCTACGAAGAAAAACAAAATAAATATAATAAAAATTAAATTATATTTTCGTTAAATATTTTACAAAATTTGTACAAATAAATGCGTATTTAAAATTTAAATAATATTTTCACTATAATGTTATCTTTTTCCACTATTTTATACATCTACAGTCTATCAAATTTTATACACGATAAGATTACCTATAACAGTCTGTCAGATTCATTATTTAATTTGAGATGAATTTCTTAACATTAATGAAAAATCAGTTTGACTGTTAAGTTAACTGGACATTAATTATGGGTTTCTGGTACGACTTTTACCATTAAACTAGATTAAAAGAATGCCATTTGTTCCAAGTCTTCATGGTTTCCGGGTTTGTAGGCCGTGGTCCGGTGGTATTTCTACCTGACGTTTCGTCTACAACTGCGGTAAACATTCTCAAAGGCGATGTAATACCACCGGACCACGGCCTACAAGTCCGGAAACCATGAAGACTTGGAACAATGCCGGCCGTCAAAGCTTGCACACTTGGATAATGCCATTTGTTTTCAACTAAATCAATAAATGCAGATCTCCATTTAGTTGAAAATAAATGGAATTTTTAAGGTAAAAGTTATACCAGAAACCCAGTAATAATGTCCAATTTTTGAAAGTGAAAAGTTTAAATTTATCATTTTATGGGTTAGTTTAACGACATTGGTGCAATCGGCTATTTACAGTAGGTATAATGCTTCAAAATAAATAAAAATAAGCGTGTTAAAATAAAGTTACATTTTCGTCGATGAAAGAACATTTTTTTTTATTTAATAGGAACATGACCTGAACATTAAGTTTATGCCACTTTGTCCATTTTTTATAATTTACAAAATAAGTATGCAATGTCCATGCCAAATGTATGTTAAAATATTGATTTTTTTTCAATCTTAAAAATGCCACTAATAAAACTCTAAAAACTAGAGATTTTGTCCGAACATTGATAGAAAAAACAACTGAAATTTCCTTATATATTTTGTCATTTAAATTTTTTTGGAAACCTCCGACATGAATTCCTTAAAAAAACGAGTGGTTCGTGTGTTCAGCTTATAGCCCTTACCCTATTTGCGCGAAGTAGAAAGGTACGAACCTACTGGCACAAGACGGATTATTTTGTTGTCATTGTTTTGAGGTGAATTCGATGAACGTCTTACATTTTATCCGGGGGGGAGGGGGTCGTTCGGAAAAATCATCTGACGAAAATGATGTACTTTCGTCGTCTTCGTACAGCTAAACTATAATATAGCAGATAGAAAAAAAATACTTATTAATATTAATGACTAATGACTAATACCCTCCTGAAGATTGCTCTGAAAAATTGTCGAGGCGTGGACGCCGCTCACTAAGAAGTGAGCTAGCGACCAAACTACTTGTCCGTTTAGGACAAATTAAACTGTATTTAATAGACAAGAGTATTGCCGATATTTTGACACCGAAAAAAATAAATTTGCAACGTAAACAAAGTAACGACGATTGAAAAATAAAATGCCGATACCGAAAACAAGGAAGAGCAAAATAAAAAGGCATAATCCCATTCGCGACCGACCATAACCACTCTCGGGTGCGAAGAGGGATTGCCGCTACCGTTTAAAGAAGAAAGATGCCCAAGAAAATCAAACCAGCTCGAATTCACGTCAAAAAACTAGCGGTAGTAGCCGCGTTTTTTTTAAATTTACTTTCCTTTTATTTTATTACTTTTTAAATTAAGTTATTTTACTACTAATAAATAGATAGATATTGTAAATTATAGACGCTCGATTTATTAAATATATCACATTATAATAGTTTATACCTAAGTGTTAGCAGTATTTTATTATTTATATTGAACATATTATTATGTTTCATTGGATTTCGGATAAACGCCCTATAATAAAAAAAACCTTCATTCTGTTTTTAATTCAAAACTTTCTAAATGTAATATACTAAAATTAAGTACATATACCTCAAGTAAGCTGCTGTAAAAATTACACTTAAATCTATTACGTTTTAAGCACACCGCCTCTTTTCAAAAGTTGGTGATTAAATGAGCCGTAATACCAATGAAACGGTGCTGTGCAGATGGTGGTGTTTGAGAGCCTCCCTAGCAAGTAGAGATATCACCTAATGGCCTTTGTATTCTTGGAAAACATGCATGGACCTTTCCATTAACTACCTCCAAAATATCGAAGCAAAATTCGTAAGTTGAAAAAAAGTATTTTTACAAGATCCGGCCCATTTACTGATCACAATAATATTATTCAAAGACTTATCTACAACCTGCTTTCATTATCTAATTTTCTTTTATTTTGATCGTTTTTCAGATAGTCTTGAATTTCCGTTAGAGTTTTACCTTTTGTTTCAGGAACACAATATATAACAAACACAAGACCTAAACTACAAGCAACAGCAAATCCCGCAAATGGGAGAAAACTACCAAACTGATGCACCAAGGTGGGGTAAAATTTAGTTACAACAAATGCGGCTAAATCTGAATATAAAACTCCTAAACAAGAACCTTTAGCGATAATACTTGTAGCAAATATTTCACCTACCATCAGGTATGGTACTGGGACAATTCCGAATCCAGAAAAAAACGTAAACAATGACAAGCACACTAACGGAACCCAATTTAGAATAGTCATATTAAAGCTACTAAAATCCAATAAATAATTATATATCGAAAGTGTTCCCATCACGATGGCAGAACCAGTACACGAAATTATTAATATTGCTTTTCTTCCAAATCGGTCAACCGATAAAGAAGCTAAAATGCTTGTCACTAATTCGCATACCCCGAGTAGGACAGTTGAAACACTTCCGGATAAAAATGTCCCTGTTTCATTAAAAATTGTTTCAGAATAAGAAGCAATAACTAACACACCACTAAACATCATAACTGAAAACAATCCGCAAACTATGAACAAGGCTTTCAAATTAGTTTTAACCACAAATAATTCTTTCCAACTTGTCTTCTTGGACATTTGTTCTGTAACAGCTTCGGTTATCTGAACCAGTTCTTCATCGATATTTTCTTTGCCTCGCAACATTTGCAAAGATTTTTCAGCGCCACTTTTATCATTTATTGAAAGTAAATAATAAGGTGTTTCAGGTAACAAAACACACAAAAATAATTGTATTATAGAAAATATTGCACATGATAAAGCTACACTATATATTGTAAAAATTGGTCCAACGCAGTATATAAATATTTTTCCAATGATGGACAAAATATAGGAAATAAAGCCTAATTTCCCGCGTATTTCAGGATTTGATATTTCGGCAGTATACACAACATTTGATGACGTTCCTAAGCCATTTGCAATCCCAGCGATAAATCGTGCTACGCAAAGTGCGGTTAAATCTTTAGCAAATGATATAATAATCCAAGCCATTAGCTGTAATAAAGCTGTTAATAACAGTGCAGGTTTCCGTCCAAAATATTTAGATCCAAATGCAAATAAAAATGGACCAGTCATTCCACCAATCATCATTATCGAAACTACCCAACTTCCATTGTCCTGAGTTATCGGAATCACCGAATCGTTGGAATAGAGTTTTGGAAGTGATGGTGACGGCCATCCGATGTGCATTGCATCATTTAGGACGCAAGTTGTTGCTAAAAATATAAATAAACATTTTCAAATTCGTTTTCACATTATGTCTCATATACAGGGTGCTGAATCGCTTTGCGGGTAATAGGGATTTAACCCGTAAAATCAAACTTTTGTGATTTCCTGCTTCCCTAATTATTTTAGGAAAAATATCTTCGAATAAAAGTTTTAGATTATAAAATTCTGCATCTAAATCATTAAACAAAATTAATTTTGCATGGTTTGTAACGGCAGAAATTTGATATGAAAATGTCAAAATTACCTCAAAAACAGATAGCGATAGCCATGGAACTTGAACAAAATGATTAGAAATTATTCTGACAGCTAAAACGTCATTATTTTGTTGAAGTTCCATGGCTATCGCTATCTGTTTTTGAAGTAATTTTGACATTTTCATATCAAATTTCTGCCGTTACAAAGCATGCAAAATTAATTTTGTTTAATGATTTAGATGCAGAATTTTATGTTCTAAAACTTTTATTCGAAGATATTTTTCCTAAAATAATTAGGGAAGCAAGAAATCGCAAAAGTTTGATTTTAAGGGTTAAATCCCTATTACTCGCAAAACGATTCCTCTGTAGATTAATGGCCGTTTTTCGTAGTTTCACTGCTCTCTGATATCAAAAATGGTTTATGAAACGGCATTTTTGCTCTGTTGCAGAATGTATTGTCAGAAAATCTAGCTTGGCAGTCACCTTAAATTGTAATCATATATGTATAATTACAGTTATTACATACAAGTATCCCCCTATATTATTAAACGAGTAAATCTTGTATGTATCTATGTATATATATAAATATTTTCTCGAAAACGGCTCTAACGATTTTGATCAAATTTACCGAAAAGGGGTTTCGGGGGGCAAAAAATCGATTTAGCTAGGTCTCATCCCTGGAAAAATTCGTTTTCCTATCGATTTTATCATTTTTAAAAACGGTTTTTTGACCTGTCAAAACATTGTAATATCGTGAGTAGGCTTTGGAGAAAACAAACTACTTTCATTATTTATATGTCAAAATTATCTGACAGAATTTTTAACTTATTAAAATAATCCGTGAACTATTTGTATAGTAAAGAATAACAGAAATAAAAACTAAACGTAATTATGTAAGTAGTTTTAACTAATATTTAAATAAATAGATACCTAAGTATGTTATTTTTATATTACCTATATAAAATATGTATATTATGTACGTTAAATATAGTATGACGTATAATCTTACCTAGACTTTTTTTTCTCAAAAAAGAATAACGATTTTGATGAAATTTACAGAATGGGGATTTTTCGGGGCGAGAAATCGATCTAGGTAGGAATCTTGGTCCCAGGGGGAGCAATTAAAAAAAAGAGTTTTTTTATTTATAACTCGGTCAATTGTCAGATCGATTCGAAGCCTATTTCTACATAGATTTTGTATAATATATCACAAGGGTTAAAACTGTAAATGAACACTAATATAAGAAGTGTCTTGCACAATATGTAAATAATGACAAATAGGCGGCCCGAAGGGCCGCACTTTTGGCACCGCGAGTCTGTGTAAAAACACATCGATTTTTGAAAACTATTGTTAAGATACATACAAAAAAGTTTTGTTTAAAAATTTGCACGGCGGCCCGAAGGGCCGCACTTCTAGCGACGCAGGCATGCAGTATATCAAAACACATCGATTTTTAAAAACTATGGTGAAGATGCATGCAAAAAAGTTTTGCGCTGCAGGTTTATAGTCTGTCGTTTGTTATTAAAAGATATAATATGAATTCTATTTCTTCGAAAATCGATTTTTGTGAGTTTTTCAGTAGGTACCTTCTATGCAAAAAAAATATTTGAAATTTACTGAAAGTTGCTAAGATGACATCACAGAGAAAAAGTACTTCGATAAAGTTGATATTTGGTATCAATGTTTAAAAATGGATTATTGAAACGGCAACGGGCAAGCAGAATTTCATCTGATTCGAACATTTTTACAAGATATTCAATCTATGAAAATCGGTTTTTGCGAGCTCTTCAGTCAACAAAACAATAACGGCGGTAGATTTGAAAATGGCGACCTAAGTAATATTTACAGGAAAAAATGCTTGATTCAAGTTGATACTTAGTTTTTACGCTTAAAAATACACATAGGTATTTAAAATATTTAACAGAAACAATTATTTAAATTATGTTTCAGAAATAAATTCGTTTCGGAGTAATATTTTGAGAAAATAATATCTCACAGCATACAAGTACTATTTTTTTGAACTCATCCGAGCAAAGCTCGGCACCCAGATATTTATAGTCTAATGTCGTCCAAATTTTTATTATGTAGAACATTAGTGTGTAAACACAGAAAAATATATTATTATGATTGATCTACACAGAAAGACATCGTTTTTCCAGGGTCGATTAAAATTCCAGAATTATTTTTCTTATGAAGAAATATAATATTAACAGCCTAAATAGTAATACCTATCATTGTCAAACCAGATTCCTGACAATGCGGTCTGCATTTCAGCATGTGTGTCGTCAGAGCTGATAGCGATACGTTATGAAACGCAACTTTGTATTAAAACATATTAATATTATGCTGTCAAATGCATATAACGCAGTGTAGGTACCTATTTTTTTTTAGACTGCAACTAGCCTGTACCAGAAACCGGCTATAAACAAGACCGATTTCCTGATTCACTACTTAAAAATAATCGTGGCGTAAATTTTTTTAAATATATTATATGAGCAATAATTACATTTCAAGAGAAAAATATTTAAAAATATCAGCAGTAAAATTTACAAGTTATTAAAAAATAATGACAAAAAATTCAATATAATAGCGAGAAAATTTTAATTATTATTTTTAATTTATGATATTTAATAGATTAATAAATTAAAGTTGAATTACACTAAACCATATTTAATTTTTAAATGTAAGTTACAAATTGGTATAAAATATATATCTTTGGAACCGTAATAACCCGGCTTCTCAAATATTGAACAATAAGAAAATGAATCTAAATAGGTATCAAGTCTCAATACATTTCTTCAAACAAACTATACTATACAGGATGTATCGCAGGATTGAGAACATAGAGAAAAAACAGTGTATTGAAAATCATTTTAAGGATCAGTGACTGCTTTAGTTAGAGCAAGTTAGCCATGCATTCTATCTTTGTCGCATTATTCATTTTGTCTTCCTTGTTGCACTCATTAATTTTCTATGTTCTCAAACCTGTGGTACAGCCTGTATGAACTGTAAATACACTTATATAAATATAAACTTACCAATTACACCAATTGCATATTGGAGCGTTTTTCCGGACATCAATGAATTTGGAATAACCATAGTTTAGTAACATTACACTTACATTTCAAATATTGAACTGTTCCTTTCTAAAAAGAGAAACATATTCAATGGATAGGTTATCTTACCACAACCTGTTTTTTTTTATTTCTCAGAACAAAGTATTGACGTAGTAAGTTACGACATGTTTTACCGGGTCACATAAATGATCTTCTGCATTCATATGCAGTATTATTGTTAAGTAGGTAATGGCACCAATTCCCGCTTACCATTGGTCGACCACTTTTATACCTATTAAAAGAAACACACTGGACACAAACTAAGCGCACGGCGGTGCGCCAAGCCAAGTTCTCGCCAGTGGCGTAGCTACCATAGGGCAAGGCCTCAAAGCTCAGGGGGTCCTCGGCCAACTCTAAAAGTTCTTCCTTGAGAAATAAAGAAGAAAAACGTTCAACAGTTGAGGTATTCCTTGAGAAACAAATTATTTTATGTATGGTTGCGTATGGGTAGTAAGTTTCCAGCTTTTATGCTTTGAAAAAAAAACGCTACATTTTTGTATATTTTGATAAAGATATTATCGGTTAGGGGGCCTAGTTTATTTTTTGTCCCGGGGCTGTTGTCCACTGGTTCTCGCAGCAACTAAGGGGCACGCCGTGTGTCTATTTCACCGAATAGAATAATTTAATATACTATTAATTTCTCTTCGTATCAAGAATTTTATCGATAAGGGAATTAAAAGAATAACTTTATAATTTCTTTACATAATATTATGTTTTAATAATAATCTATTCTGTCAACTACATAATATTATATAAATAAAAGTGAATCACGGGCGGGTGGTCGGTAACTGGTGCCATTACCCTGTGACCTATGTATATTTTAAGGAAATGTTGAGTCGTTTATAGTAATTCCCCAAATTAAACGGTTGTAAATGATTCTATTTTTTGCAACAAAGAATCATATCAACGTATTTTTCAAATTTCGTTTATTAATAAATAAAATTATTCAACAAATACCCCCATAATTGACAGAAGTACAGCCTACAGGGTTAGTTACCTAAAAAGATCTTACCACTTATATGGGAAGGAGTGTATTAGCTTAGCTTTATTCAGACTATTATTCAGACATATAAGTGGTAACATATTTTTGACTAATCCTGTATTATAATCTGCCAGCAAAAAAATCTTTTTTTTCATTCTTTTTAATTATTAATATAAATACTATACTATTTGTATAATAAAATAATTAAAAATTACATTATTTCCAATTTACACCTGATCGTATATAAGGCTTACCTAAACATATTTTGAGTCGTACACTAGTTAAGCACGGCGTTACCCGTGCCCATTTCGTATTTCCGCCATCTTGTAGAGAATTTCATCCCATTTATGAATTATAGTGTTTTTTTTTTTTTTTTTTTTTTTTTTTAATTTGTAAATCTGGCAGGCTAACAGACAAATAATGTCCAGTAACAAGCCTGCACACAGTATTACAACAAATTCAAATTTGCAGCACAGTAGCTACATTACAAAACATGACAAAAAAAAAAAAAAATTACATAATTAAATAATATAATAAAAGAACTCACTATTACTTCAAAAAAACAGAAACTTGTCTTTTAAAACGGCAGAGAGTGTCCCCAAAAATATCAATATCAGTTTTGTTATTGATAGCGTTGAAAATATGCGCCATCCTGAAAAGTGGAGAGTTAAAGGCATAATTGGTCGTGACTGGGGGTAAATAAAATAGATCTCTATTCCTGGTATGGTAGACGGGAGCAGACAGGCAAAATCTCACTAGTAAGTCGGGTGAATTAATTGTTCCGTTTATAATTTTATGTAAACAACATAGATCGGAAATTTTTCTTCTAACTTCAAGAGTTTGTAGTTTCATTAAAGATAGTCTGCTTTCATATGTTAATTGTAAATTAAATTTCCAATTGACGATTCTCAGAAATCTTCTTTGGATAGATTCAATGCGGTTTACATTGTTAAAATAATATGGGCTCCACACAACAGACGCATATTCAAGCTGAGATGGGATTACCTTTAAAAATAATCGAAATAAAGGCCTGGGGAGTCATGTCTGGGACGACCTGTATATAGCCTAAAATACTTTCAAAATAATACTCTATAAAACCGGGAAAACTGAACTGAAATCGGTCCAGCGGCTTTCAAGTTTATCGAAAACATACAGTCAGATAAAGGCGAAAAGAATACATCTATTATAATTATACAGTTAGTTATTATTAGAAGGTTACATCTTGTTTTTCAAACGTTATGCAACCGAAGCTACAGAAATGCAAAAGATAGATTTATTAACAATTAAAGTGATTTTTTACAGAATGTACAAACAATATAAGTAAGAACAATTTCACAGGCACAAAGCAAAAATAAAACTATTACAAAATACAAACATTAAATTTGCTCCATTTACATCAAACTCAATTAAATTAATTAATTAATCACGCTTCATAGTTCATATAATAATACACATCGAATATACCTAATATTGTGACCTTGCATGTTTCGTTTTAAATAATTATTCACTCTGTAGAAATAAATATCTGGCAAGTGGCAAACATAGTCAATTTTCAATACATTTATCAACCGTTTTGCGTCCATTTATCATATTTTAACCAAGTGTTATTATCAAATTATTATTATAACTCGTATTTAATCGACACATTTTTTGGTAGCGATAATAGTATATTGTGTAACAAGTGTGCTAAATACATCTTTAAGCGTCAGGCGCGATGTTTTCAGCACTCGTATTCGGCTCGCGATGCTCGCTCGACAAGGCTCGTGAGCGCTCGCCTACTACTCGTGCTGAAAACATCTGGCCTGACGCATAAAGATTTAGCACACGCGTTGCACACTATACTTTATTCAACACATGCATGGTTTTAGACTTTAATTGAATAATTTACTGTCACTGACAGAAGTACATTTCATAATAAAAACATTGGGCTCGATATAATATTTATTTACTTTGTTACCATAGTACCCATATTTCATTTATAACACCGAAAGAGGTACATGTAGTTCGTAGGATAACGGGTTTCATAATGGATCATGACGTCACCAGTCAATAAACGGCTATTTAAAGTCCGCAAAACAGATACGAAAAAACACTAAAAGCATGCATGTCTTGAATAAAAATCATTATACTGTGTCACGGAAATCTTAAATTACTTGTGATTAATAAATATATTAATTCAAAGCCTATTTTTTTTTCAATAATAATTAATCGATTAAAATTAATTTCATATCATATTCGGCACTAAAATCTGACGCCGACAGGCAATTTTAATTGCGCAATAATTATTCGGTCAGCTGATCGATAGTCAGCGCACATAGACCCAACTAAATGACTCACAAACTATTTACTTATCCGGTCGATTTAGGTGGCTGGGTGGGCCATGCCCCACTTTAAACTGTCTTGGCCCACCCATTGACATTACCCTCAATATAGGTTAAATAATTTTAAAAATTAAATAATAGAAACATATAAATCATCGTTCATCAGTCAACTCACGAATTATAAACTGATTAATAACACACTTGAACCTTAAAGATTTATTCAAATATATACATGTTTTTATGTGCATAATTATGTGTAATTAATCCAATATTATGTCTAATTTTTAAATACGTTTTTAACCCCCGAAATTTCCGCAATTTTCCCTATAAATTCTATAGCAAATAACTTGGGTTAAAATTTTACCGAGCACTGAAATTTTGGGGATGTTATTGACCTACCTTTAAATCACCATGCCCAACACTGGCCCACCCTAACAAAAAATCCTAGCGCCGGCACTGATAAGAACGCTTCGTAGTCATTCATGCAACTAAACAGTCGGCCGATTAAAAATTGCCTGTCAGCGCTAGGTCTAAAACAGTTGATAAACCGATGCAATAATTACGTAATAATGTTTAAAGAACAGTACTGATAAAAATTGAAAAATGGTTGATAATTGCGTAAGTATACAATTTTTAAAAAATGTGCTCTTAAAAATGTTGTTCATTACTTTAAAAAAACACAAAGTTTTCATTCTTCCGCACTCAAACTAAAAATATTTAAACTTATTTGATATCATTTTTTTTTCAGATCATCTTGAATTTCCGCTAAAGTTTTGCCTTTTGTTTCCGGAACATAATATATGACGAATGCTAATCCCGAAATACAAGCAACTGCGAACCCAGCAAATGGAACAAAACTGCCGAACTGATGGGCCAAAGTGGGATAAAACTTAGTTACTATAAATGCAGCTAAGCCTGAATATAGTATTCCCAAACATGAACCTTTGGCAATAATGTTTGTAGCAAATATTTCGCCTACCATCAAATATGGCACTGGGGTGATTCCAAATCCAGAAAAAAATGTGTACAATGATAAACACATAAGTGGAATCCAATTAACAGTCGCCATATTAAAACTACCGAAATCCAATAAATAATCGTAAATCGACTGTGTACCTAATGCCATAGCAGATCCAATACAAGAAATGATTAATATTGGTTTTCTTCCAAATCGATCAACCGAAAATGAAGCAACAATGCTTGTAAATAATTCGCACAATCCAAGCAGAATTGTCGATACACTTCCGGATAAAATTGTACCCGCTTCATTAAAAATTGTCTCCGAATATGAAGCAATAACTAAAATTCCACTAAACATCATGATGGAAAATAATCCAAAAATTGTGAATAAAGCTTTCAAATGACTTCTAACCGTAAATAATTCTTTCCAACTTGTATTCTTGGACATTTGTTCTGTGACAGCTTCAGTTACCTTAGATAGTTCTTCTTTGATATTATCTTTGCCCCGCAACATTTGCAACGCCTTTTCAGCACCAGTTTTATCATTTATTGAAAGTAGATAGTAAGGTGATTCCGGTATAAAAACACATAGCAGAAACTGTAGCAGAGAGAATATTGCACATGATAATGCGACGTACTGTATTGAAAAAAGTGGCCCAACACAATATATGCATATTTTTCCAATAATATACAAAATATAACAAAGGAAACCTAATTTCCCACGTATTTCAGGCTCTGCTATTTCTGCCATATATACAACATTTGACGAAGTTCCTAAACCATCTGCAATCCCGGCTATGAATCGCGCTACGCAAAGCGCTGGCAAGTTTTTAGCAAAAGCAATAATAATCCAAGCTATTAGTTGCAATACAGTTGTTAATAATATTGCTGGTTTCCTTCCAAAATACTCAGATCCAAATGCAAATATGAATGGTCCAATCATTCCACCAATCATCATTACAGAAACTACCCAACTTCCATCTTCCTCGGTGATTGCAACCATCGAATCGTTGGAATATAATTTTGGAAGTGACGGCGACGGCCATCCGATGTGCATTGCATCATTAAATATACAAATTGTCGCTGAAAAAATATATAAATATTAAAACACTAATAAGTATTATACCACATCTACTAGCTTTGAATAAGGATATGTTATACTTTGCTACTATAGTGATGTCAGTCAAATTCCCAATATTCTGTATTATTATGTACGATATTATGACAAAATCAATTGCAATTTAGCCTTCACTCGATGATTTGTATTTCTTATTGGTTAAAACTCGAGTAAAGGTGGTACAACCATTGTTTAACATATTACTAGAAGATTTTGATCCTTATGAGCGTAAATGAGGCCACTTTTAATAGAGGCAGCTAGACGTCGCACTATTGGCCATCTGTTGACTAGCATCCTAAGTTTTATTATTTAATCTTTGAGTACAGAATAATTGTAGAGTTTTCAGAAGTGAGTTGTGTTGACAATCGTTAGGCCATCTGGTGACTAGCATCTTAATTTTATTTAAGACAATCTTGCGTCATTGGTTCATATTGCATAATATTTCGCGGTGACTATTAATAGACAACCCCTAACGTTCTTTCGAAACGCCTCTTTTTTGAGATGTTTATATTCACGAGGAATATTATTATAAGTATATAGAGGCAGAACCATAAGTAAAAGATTTTTTATAAAAATTTGTTTCATGCAAGTTTATTGACAATGTTGTATCCTGTGACATCGTATTTTTATTATTATTATGATAATCTGATAAATATTTTAAATTGCAATTTAGATAATCTGGCTGCCCGGTTGTGATCAAGTTGTCTACGAAGTATGCGATATGTAAATTTATGTTGTATACAATATATCTGAAGCATATATTTTAAAATTTTTGGATAAGCTGCGATGTTGACTGGTTTATACATGGTCCGTACACAATATCACAATAATTAAAAGATGATAAAATGAGCGATTCCACTAAGTATTTGTCTATGTATAATCCTAAATTTTTGCAGTAGTCTACAGAATTAGTTTGATGACCAGACAGCGTTACAGCACTTTAGCCAACTGATTCCGGCTTTCTATAGACATTATATTGAATTTAATTGGATTTAACATTAGGGCAAGACTTTTGGACCATTCTGATATTTTATTTAATTTTAAACTTAATAATGTTAATCATTATTATGTCAAACTAAAAATATTCATACATAAGAAAATTAGATAATCAAATTCATTAAAGGGGCCTACACACGATCAGTTTAACTGCGCAGTTTAACCCTTGTGGCGTCATGTCTGAGCGATAAACTGAGATAACTGCATAGTTCCGACAAATTTTAACGCAGGCTTTTGGCCTGCGCATTTGACTCTACTTTGCACCGATAAACTGCGAAGTCAGCTCAGTTAATTGAACAGTTGTCACAGTCATGTGTAGTCTTTGGGTAAGCTCTTCAAACTGAGAACAATTGAGGAGAAAACTGAAATAGCCCACACACCGTACAGTTTATCTGTGCAGTCAAACTGCACAGATAAACTGCGAAGTTAAACTGATCGTGTGTAGGCCCCTAACGATTGGAAAAATTGTGAAAGATTTATTTTAAATTCTTTTATTTAACAACAAATTTTACAATCTTAATGAATTTGATTATCTAATTCTCTTAAACTGCTTGCTTTTGTTAACTAATTAGTATAAGTTGCTATGATAGACTAAGAGCGGATAACACTTTTTTATGTGTTTTTAGAAGACTTGGAACTTTTTTTAAAAGATAACTTTTAAATATCTCTACAAGGGGTAAATAGTCTGTCATTCCAAACGCGGGGCAAAACTTTTTCTAGACTTTACTAATGATAAACACACATAAGTCTTTTTTCGCAAGAGTGAACAAAAAAATATGGGGTGGTTTTGCCCCGCGTTTGGAATGACAGACTATATACCCCTTGTAGAGATATATAAAATTCATCTTTTAAAAAAGTTCCAAGTCTTATAAAAACACATGAAAAAAGTGTTATCAGCTCTTAGCCTATGAATACATCAAAATATATTTTACGAGTGTTTGAACAATTTTTATTCAGAGACAAAGAAATATAAAATCAGATAGCGTTTACAGATAAATTATGTAACTAAACTAAGTTCACTTTATATAAGTTTTATACAGTCTCAACAAATTTCAAAACATTAAAATAATGTCAGCTGCGGCAGTGATGTAAATATCTTATATCATTATTTAGGATCAGTTAGAGGTAGCATTGACAATATCTGAGCTGTTAGTTCAACAATAATATAGGTGGAAGCACAAGTCAACATTGAGTTTGTGGGCCAGGGGAATGAAACGTAAGCGGGCAGCTATAGTATATTTTTCAGTACATGAAATCACTATCTTCCCATATAATATGTTAATCAATGGTACAACTGAGCATCAATATTCAAAAGCATATAGGTACTCCATATTTTAATCTAGGTGAATACAAAAATATACAGAAAAATCGTATTAACAAACGGGATTTTGCGAAAAATTGTCGAGGGTGGTCCCCTTACTAGCATACCTACTAAAAATCCCACCCTTCACTCTCTCTCTGCTTTTTACGGGGGTGAAACTACCCCCAAAATTGTATTTTTGCAAAAATCTCTAGAGCTATCTATTTTAGGACAAAAATGGTCAATATCATTCTCAAAGCTGATAACATTTTGAACAGAATGACGTAATTAAAAAAAATATCTTTTTATAACTGCTGCTTCTAAAGTTCAATATTCGAGCACTGTGAGGCGGGCGTGAAGAGGCGTATTTTAGTAAGCGTGCGTAAAAGTACAGTCACCGGGCGTGAAAGTCCAAAGCGTGCGTAAAAGTACCGTCACCGTGCGTAAAAGTCCAAAGCGTGCGTAAAAGTACAATAACCGTGCGTCTCTACATCTTATAAATTCGAAATTTCCGCACTTTGTACAATACAAGTACTATTTACTGACTATCGATCGATGTGTTACTATATATAGCGACGCGCCTACAATACAAAGTCCACATCATGACAGAGTCATGTTTTTAATGATTTATACAGAAGTTATTAACTGTAATAAAAATAAACTAAATCGTAACTTAGTCAGTAATTGTAAAGTAAAAAAAATGTCGGTATTAACCCCCTCTCTTAGAGGGAAACTTGCTCGCCTAGGTGTTTATATTGTTCTGCAAGGGAGTTAATACCGACATTTTGTTCTGCAAATTGAAATATATGCTTAAAACAGTCGCCGTAACAACATATTAAAATTTGAACCTTGAACTAATAACATAAATTTCGTCGGGTACATGACACGTTTAGAATGATCTGCCACCCCTTTAATACTGACCAATCGATCTGCAAATATTATAATGGCATTATTGGATCACCAACAAGCTATACAAACAATTTCAGCCTTGAATCAATAATAATTGTGACCATTTTTTTGTGACATGTTGGGGGCGGTCTGCATCCTTCCCATACCGCTATCTAGCAAAGTCAGGGCACTTTAATATGCCTCCCTCAACATTTTCACAAAAATAAGGCCTTGAATAAATAACACCAAAAAATTGTCACTAGCTCTCGGTATATTACTGAACTCGAGCACGCAAAAAAATCACCTGTCGGCGTAGACTTGGAAACCCATGACTAAAACATAATGTCTTTTTCAATCGCTGAATTTTTTAAGTTCTTTATTATCGAATTTTAAATTGAAAACACATATTTTTAAAAAGAAAAGATAAATCGTGCTTTTTATTCCGTACCGATATCTTTAAAAAATATACACAGAGTGTTAATTAAATATGTGCACAAACTTTAAGGAATTAATCTATGATTGATTTTAAGACAGAACCTTCATATAAGAATGGGTCTGCAACGGCTCTGTTTTCCAGATACAGGGTGTTATTTGATGTTAAACATCTTTAGGCACGGGTGTAAAATCGTTTGAATGGAACGTCGTTTAAATGTAATAGACTAAGAGCTGATAACACTTTCTTTATGTGTTTATATAAGACTTGGAACTCTTTTTAAACGTTGACTTTTATAATATATCTCTACAAAAAAACTGACAGACTGTTTGGGCGGGGCTAACTCCCTGACAGACGAACATTGTCTGTCAGGGAGTTAGCCCCGTACAAACAGTCTGTCAGTTTTTTTTTAGAGCTATATAAAAGTAATCTTTTAAAAAAAGGATTATCAGCTCTTAGTCTATAAAGTCGTTTAAATTGAACGTCGTCCAAACGCATCTTCCCGTACTATACTGTTCAATAATCTACGCAGGGTTACAGTTTCTCGCGGGGTGGAAATTACGGTAAATTAAGGTAAATAAGGGTATATTAGGGTAAATTAGAGTAAATTAGGGTAAATTAGGGTAAATTAGAGTATATTAGAGTAAATTAGGGTAAGTTAGAGTTAATTTGGGCAAACTAGGGTAAACTCGGGTAAAGTAGGATAAATTTGAGTAAATTAGGGCAGATTAGAGTAAAATAAGTAAATTAGGGTAAACTAGGGTAAATTAGGGCAAATTAGGATAAATTAGAGTAAATTAAGGTAAACTAGGGTAAATTAGAGTAAATTAGGGTCAATTAGGGCAAATTAGAGTAAATTAGGGTCAATTAGAGTAAATTAGTGTATTTAGGGTAAATCAGGGTAAATCTATGGATAAAATTGACAACAAAGTTATTATGAGTATTAGTCAGGACTCAGGATATTTAAGGTATTAATTACGATGGTATAGAGAAAGAAAATACAAATTTTCAAAAAAAAAACAAAACAAAATAAAAAATACTACCTATCTTATTCTACACATGAATTCCTTTCATTTTTGCCAAGTATGTTTTTTCTGTAAAATGTATAGGAAAGCAGGAAATTGAGAAAAACCATTTTTCCATGTAAATGTCCTATGTACACTTAAAATCCGGACACCCTGTATATAGTCATTAATATTATATTTTATTCCGGTGCATTTAAACAATGTTGCTCTTCATAAAAAAGTCACACACACAGTTTATAATTTCTCAAGGTATTCTCCGTAATTAAATTATTCAATGTTAATGTAATTATTAATTAATGTGACAAATTTAAAATTACTGCGTACAAATCTGTAAAACTTGAGAATCGTTAAAAAAATCAAAATCGAATTTTCGCAGATATTTTTTTAAATAAATCATAGAAAAAACATACTTATTCCATTACTGGCCCCTACCCGTGATATTACCCACGTTTATTTGGATTTAAGATTTATTATACCCTCCGCGAGAAATTCTCTCCCTGCGAAGCAAAGTCGGGCTGGTGGTGTTTAATTTATTTATTGTAGATTATAGACGCGTCGACAATTTAGGTCATTAGCGCCTTAAAGACATTAAATAACAATTCTCTTAAAACTAAATGACTAGGCTGGTGGTGTTTATATAATTAGTAGGATTCCGCCTATATGCTAAAATGCAAAAGAATTTCAGAGTTACGTTTTGTTACTATCCCACAGGAATTATTCCCCCACGAGAAATTTATGAAAATAAAATATAGCCTATATCACTCACGGGTGTAGCTTTCTATTAGCGAAAGGGTATTTAGAATTAGTTCAATAGTTCCACAGATAAGAATTTATAAGAGTTGTGTTTTTATACACCTGATAAGTAATAATTATAGGACATTTGGATAAGCATCTAGATTAATATGTATTCTAGCTGCTTATCCAAATGTCCTAACAAAACGTGAAATTCCTTTGCATTTTAGCGTATTGGCGGAATCCTAATATTATAAACACCACCAGCCCGAGAATTTCTCGCGAGGGGGGATAATAAATCAAAAAATTCTTATTATAGGACATTTGGATAAGCAGCTAGAATAATACATATTAATCTAGCTGCTTATCCAAATGTCCTATAATAAGAATTTTTTGATTTATTATCCCCCCCTCGCGAGAAATTCTCGGGCTGGTGGTGTTTATAATATTAGTAGGATTCCGCCAATACACTAAAATGCAAAGGAATTTCACGTTTTGTTAGTAGTAGAGAACCAATAAAAATTTAATTAATTAATTAATAAATTCAAAAATTAATTTAAAAAGTTGAATAATGCATAGCCTATCGCACTTCTAGGATCATACGGAACACAAAAAATCATCGAAATCCGTCAAATAGATTTTAAGTTAAATCATTTCTAACATACAAACAAACAAACATAGGTATAGTTTCGAGATTATGACTGTTTAAAGTTTCTTGTAAAAGTCGTTAAAATATCTTTGAACTGCCATAGCTTCTAAACTAAAAGAGATACAAAAGTTTGCTTTGGCGTATTTGTAATCAGCGTGTCTTTTTTTACTATAAGGATGATAGGAAAGATGTAAAAATGTTACTTTTTACGATTTTTGAGAAAATTTAAACTATCTCATATATTTTTCAAATTAATTATTACGTAGGCATTTGCAGAAAAAGAGAAGCTCTTTTCCAGTAACATAAAAGGGCGCGAATTTTATGAAACGTTGGTCAAAATACGTGACAGTTTCAAGTTTCAAGAAAATACAGAACTGAAATGATATCTTTATGTGTGTTTTATAAATTGTAATTGTTTTAAATATGAATTTTTCGCAATTTGTTAAAGGAAATAATGACAGTCTAAGTACAATTTGAGAAGCAAGACAAAAATAAACATTATAGGTACTACCTAAATATTCGCTGATCTGATTCTAATCAGTTCTTCAGACAAGCGTGAAATTTTCTGTGTAGCATGTGGAATTAAAACGAGATTCTTCTAATATTTAAAAATCATCAGGTTAAACTTAAACACAGTAGAAGTAATTCTTCGTAGCATACGAACAAAATAAAGCAATACAGATTGTTAAAATAATGCATTTATTGTACTGATGCTTTGACAATCTTTTTTGTCAGCAAAACAGATTGTCGAAACGTCAGTAAAATAAATGCAATTTTAACAATCATTTTTGCTTTATTTTGATCCTATGCTACGAAGAATTTCTTCTACTATTTGTAATACATTCAAGAATCAGTAATCACAAGTTTCTTACATCTGAGAACAAAAAAATGTTACGTAAAATTAATATTAAACAAATACCAGTTTTTTGAAGCTATCTGTAAAGCTTTAAATTCTTAATACTGGAATTTTATAGATGCTAGACGAAACGTCGTTTTAATTTCAAATTAAACAAATATTAAATATTTGGGCTGTAATCCAGTTCTGGCACTCATTAATAGTATATTGTGCGACTAGTGGGAGAAAGAGGAGATTCCTCGAGTGTGGATTTTGCCGCACGAGCGTAGCGAGTGCGGTAAAACACACGAGTGGAATCTCCTCTTTCGACCAATAGTCGCACACAATATTTTGTTCAACTACCGCAAGAAATATGTCATTTCGTGGCTCTGCTGAGCGTGAGCGAAATAATGGGTGACCTGATTGATTGCGTAAACGTTCCCCGTAATGAGCGTGGGCGAAATGGGATTTCGCCCACTCTGCACGTCAACAATCAGGGAACTCATTATTTCGCCCACGCTCAGCAGGGCCACGAAATGATTTATTTCTTGCGGGTGTTGAACAAATTAATAAAATAACTTCAAATAATTCAACATTGACTTACCAATTATACCAATAACATATTGAAGAGTTTTTCCGGATATTAGAGAAATAGATATAATCATAATTTACTATGTTTACACTTGCGTTTCACATTGCAAACTATTTTCACTGACAATAGAAAATCATATGTTTGATCCGCCAACTGTTATTATAATATATAATGGGTAGCACAAAAAAATATGTCCGTTTCCATTTAACATTGTTAACAATGTACCATACAATTGTTTTTTAAGTTTTAAGGATATGCATAATATACAATGAAATTTAATTTGTAAAAACCTGAAGATTTGTAAAAACCCTAGATTTATTGCGTCACAGAACAATGAATCACATCAGTTTGGACAGGTCAAAAATAAATTAATATATGTTACGGTTAAATCGATAAATCCGGTTGGTATTAATAATTATCGGCAAATATGAAAGAATAGACTAGAATAGAACTGTTTTAAGCATATATTTCAATATGCAGAACAAAATGTCGATATTAACCCTCTTGCAGAACGATATAAACACCTACGCGAGCAAGTTTCCCTCTAAGAGAGCGGGTTAATACCGACATTTTGTTCTGCAAATTGAAATATATGCTTAAAACAGTCGCCGTTTAACAACATATTCAAATTTGAACCTTGAACTAATAATATAAATTTCGCCGGGTACATGACACGTTTAGGGTGATCTGCCACCCCTTTAATACTGACCAATCGATCTGCAAATATTATAATGGCATTATTGGGTCATCGACAAGCTATACAAAGAATTTCAGCCTTGAAGCAACGATAATTGTGCCCATTTTTTTTCCTTACATGTTGGGGGCGGTCTGTATCCCTCCCATACCGCTATCTAGCAAAATTCCTTACTACTCAGGGCACTTTAATATGACTCCCTCAACATCTTCACAAAAATAAGGCCTTGAATAAATAACACCAAAAAATTGTCACTAGCTCTCGGTCGATGTTGGATTGTCTTAAAAACCTGAAGTTTACAATTGGGTTTCGATCCGTTGAACAGTCCTCTAGGCCTCTGCACATACGGAGTACGGACGGACATCTAAAATTCATTTTTTCGGTATGTAGGAACCATGGAATGTCTAAATCCTTCAAAATTTGGAATTCGATTTTTTTCCTCATTTCTATAGTCGCTCGAAAGTAAAAAATATTTTGCACATAAAGTGACTTTTACATTAACGATGCGCATAGCAAGCGGTTGTTACACACCTCCCGCTCCCCTCACGAACCATTTTGCTTAAATTAATTACATTTACCAACAAACAATGGAAATTATTAAAAACAACCAGTTAGTTTGATGAATCCTCCTTATATAAATTTATCACTTTAACCGGATGATTTGGTTATAATAAATAATTACTGATAATAATTATTAATAGTTAACCACCAATTACACTGACCGGAACATATATACCTACAAAATAATAAAAATATTCAATGTTATCGGACAAGTGACAACCCGAAATCCGGATATTCTGGTTTACCAGAACGCAAAGCTCCCATTGTCACTATGAACTAATCCTTGGGCTAAACGTAGAATGACAGATTGATTTAGGAATGCCTGATTTTCAACCAAGACGTTTCAGTTTGGCCGAAAATTTTCAGGGTAACTTATTTTTGGAAAGACAGCCGCTAGTTTATTTTTTATAGTTCTCCCTGAAAATTTTCGGCAAAACTAAAACTTACTTCTTGATCGAAAATCATTAATTTCTAAGTTAATCTACAATAGTCTACAATTGTGCATTTAGCCCAGAAATATAGTTCCTACAGAGTAGAAACTAGAGACAGTAGTAGCCTTTGAGTTTGGCCTAGTCTAAACTAGAATATCCGGATTTCGGGCTTCTCTCGTAACATATATAATATGAAAAATATAATATAGAATGTTTGTGATCTAACAAAATGTTATGTCCACTATAATATTAGTGTTTTGTTTCAACGAAAACTTGATCCGTTTTTGTTTTTTTCATACGTTATTTACGTAAACAATAATTATTATTGGTTAACTGATTTTTATTTATAATTACATCGCATTTTTTAATTTATCAGAATTTTTATACCTACATCTTATTTTAACGCCTAAATTATCAACAAAAATTTAATTCAAATTTATCTTAATAAGAATTGATATCTAAATATCTGGATTCACCTTTAAAAGTCATCATAATAGAATTCTGGGACATACAGTATAGTCTGCTACATGAGCGTGACCACTGCACAGCGATTCAACATAACTCTGAGATAATGACAAATTTATTATTTTTTTTCATATTTGAAAAAATGTCTATAATTGAATATTGTAATCACATTGTTTATGTTAGGCGTGTGTAACATTTCTGTTTTAAAATACACACGTGAGAAAACTTCAAATACGGCATCTAATAATAATTAACAAAAACTCGGGTCGCAGTGCCAAAACCCTGCCGACAATATAGTGTATTTGCTAACACTGGCATTGTGGCTTTATTATGTGAACTTAAGTTTGTTTTTGAACAAAATATAAAATTTAACCCCTTAATACATCCCTTAAAATAATATTTTTTTTCTTAATTTCTATATTTTTATCAATGCAACCTCGGTACCAAATTAAATACACCCTTCAGTAAGTAAAGCACTATCCGCAAACTAGTGTTTTCATAAAATTTGTAAGTCCGGTCCTGTCGGGCCGATTTTATTAAAATTTTGGAAGCACATTTTAATCGTTACTAAAAGGTTAAATTTCAATTTTGAAACGATTCTGAGAATTTTTTCGGCATTTTCGGGCCCAAAAACATTTTTCAACCCCTAAAAACCACCCTTAAAATGGTCCGATTGGGCCCATTTTAAATAGGCTTCGTGCGGTGATGGATTTCAACGTGAGAAAGGCAGCATTCATTGTAATGTTGTTATAAAATTAATAGCTCTCGCAGTTACTGGATTTGCGGTACATCGTCGCTGTATTTAGGAAAGATTAAATGTTCACTGTCGGGCACTGTGTAGTAAGTGGAAACTTTCCTGACGCGAAATCGGGAGTTCCGAGTTCGAATCCCGGCGGTGCATTTACATTTTTCCTATATAGCCTTCTATATAATATCATGGCGATAATGTCGTCTGATATTCTTATGTATTTAGTTACGGTCTAGGGAAATTAATCATATTGATTGTTTATCTTTCATTGTTAATTATTTCCGTTTTAGGTGACGATAACGAAAATACTCTCCTATGGCGATTGGTCAAACTGCAAATCTGCGATACTAATCCAGATTTAGGGCTTCCATATCGGAATTCCGAGATTTCGCAATTCCGGAATTTCGGACAAAATTTTTGAACATGTCAATTCAGGATCTAAAGAAATTAAAATCGAAATTCCGGAACTAATGAAACCATTAAAAATTAACAATTTTTGCTTAAATTGCCGACCAGAAAGCTGGCGTTAATAGTTTTATCTATGACTGATGAGATTTCTACAGTTACGAGTATATATAAAATATATTTTTTTTAAGTTTAGTATTCGAAGTGTTCCTTTTTATTACTAGTCGATAATGTTGATTTTTAGAGTTCCGAACCTCAGTATGGAACCTATTACTTTGCATACGATGTCCGTCCGTCTGTCACAGGGCTCTATCTCACAAACGGTTACAGATTGTGCGTTGTTAGGGCATGAATCCTGGCTCGCAGTATATTCAGAGTATAGAGAATATTATTCTCTACTATGACTGCACTGTACACTGTATACTTGCATTAAGCGTGCGTAGTAAGATAGCCCGGGTACCTAATAATAATAAAAACTCTTTATTTCATTCGATGAGAAAACTCATATAGAAAACGTCATACAGATACAGATACAATAGAACAATCGAAATTACAAATTAAAAAATTCGGACAAATTATAAAATGTGTTCCCCAGAAGAAACGCTTTTAAAAAACGAGAGAAAATATTTAGATTCTTACAATTCTTAATGTGATTTGGAAGATTATTAAAGATTTTTACACCTATGTTTAAAGGAGAATTTTTACTAACCTCAAGTTTGCTAAAGGGGGAACTCAGATCATTTCTAAAACGCGTATTATAAGAATGGTAATCACCATTCGTGACAAACTGGTTAAAGTTTTTAAAAACAAACAAAGAAATTTCGTAAACGAAAATTTGACAAAGAGTCATAAGTTTAAGACTATTGAAAGAATGGCGACAAGATACATTAGAAGAAATACCAACCATGGCACGAATTATTCTTTTCTGAGAAATAAAGACGTCATTAGATAAAACTGAGTTTCCCCAGAAGCAGATACCATATCTTAATCTAGAAACAACTTGAGCATTGTAGAAATTGATTAGTTGAATGTCCGTTAGAACATTTTTTAGGTATCTAATAAGATAACAGATGGAATTAAGTTTGGAAGATAGCCGAGTACAATGTTCTTTCCAATTTAGATGGTCATCCAAATATAAACCCAGAAATTTGGTAAAGTTAACTCTTTCTAGAGGATCACCGTTACATTGAATGTTTAAATCCATTAAGTTCGTATTTTGATAATTATGGAATCTAATGTAATGTGTCTTAGATTTATTTAAGTATAGAGAATTGTTGTTGAACCATTCAACTAATTTGTTCAAATTAAGATTACATTTGGTGGTAAGCAAAGAGGAATCTTTGTCACTAAGAATAATCGATGTGTCATCAGCATACAAAGTGCACGATAACTCAGTATTGAGATAAATTTCCAAATCATTAATATATAATAGGAATAACACAGGTCCCAAAACAGATCCCTGTGGTACTCCTATATCAATATCTAGGCAATTTGATCTGCTAGTATAAATAGTATTATTACAAAGTTTTTTAATGGATACAAATTGTTGACGACCAATTAAAAAAGACTGTAACCAGTCCAGAGCATTACCTCTAATACCATATCTCTCTGCTTTCAATAACAATTTATTATGATTAACGCAGTCGAATGCCCGACTGAGATCACAGAAGATACCGGCTGGACATTCACCATTTTCTAAATGATAAATAATTTTATTATAGAATGAATTTACAGCTGTCATGGTGGAGTAACTTGAACGGAAACCATGTTGGTTGTCAGACAAAGTTTTACAAACATTTAGGAAAGATTCGAGGCGTTTTAAATACGCATATTCAAAAATTTTTGAAAAACCAGAAGTTAATGTAATTGGTCGGTAATTTGCCATATTAGCTGGATCCTCTTTTTTATGAATAGGGGAAATATTACCTATTTTTAAACAGTTAGGAAAACACCCAGTTTGAAAGGAGATATTAATTAAAAAAGTCAGCTGACTACCTAGTATACTAAGTGATAACTTAATTAGAAAAGAGGGAATGTCATCCGGTCCTGATGAGAAGTTATTCTTTAATTTATTGTTAAGAAGAGCTAAAAGTTCCTGTTCCACATAAGGCATAAGAAAGACACTCTTATTTTGAGGCCTGGGAAGTAAGTTGATGCTGTTAGCAGTAGATATTTGTTTTACGACATTTTTAGGGGCTTCTTTAAAATACTCATTAAAGAGCTCAGCTGTAATCTGAGGGTCATCAACAGTTTGACCATTATAATTGATTGCTAAATTTTTAAATTCTCGTTTTTTATTTAAAATATCTTTAGTTATTTGCCATGCTGATTTGATGACATTGTCTGAATTAATAATAAGATTTTGATAATACATCTTTTTTGTTTCACGAATTAACTGAATATGACTCTTTTTTGCGTCCTTGTAAATGTTATTGAATTCAGTATAAATAGTTTTAAAACTATGTAAAGTTTTTAAATGTAAACTGGATTGAATAATTTCTTCAGTAATCCATTTTTTTTTCTCTTTACAATACTTTTTAATTTTGGGAAAATGTAGATTGAAGTAGTAGATATAAATATCATAGAAATGTTTGAAAGCTATATTGACGTCAGTTTGAGCAAATAAATAGCTCCAATTATTTTGTTCTAGATCTTTTAAAAATTTGGCAACACTGTCAGTATTAAAATTTCTGTTGAACCTTGCAACCTGATGTTTTTTTTCACAAACAATACCTGTCTTCAATAAAACAGTTCTATGATCAGAAATTATATTATCAAGTATGTCAAAACCAGAAGCAGTAAAATTAGAAAAAATATGATCAATCGATCTATTAAGCCTCGTCGGGCGAGAAATTATGTTAGATATGTTATAGGTAGACAACAATTGTGTTAATAAATTATAGTCTCGGGAGTCACGATCTGGATCCAAATTAAAATCACCGCACAGTAAAAAAGAAACATTTGGTTGGAAAATAGATTCAAAGATTTGTTCCATATTATGATAAAATAGTGTACTTGTAGCACCAGGCGATCTGTAACATACTAGAATAATAATATTTGTGTCATGTTTAGGTTTCCACTGAACACCACAGATTTCAATTATCTGATCATTACAATACTTTTTTAGATCTAATGCTTTAACATTCAGACCACTTCTATACCATAAACCAACACCACCGCCCTTGCAGGTTACTCTGGAATAGCTAGTGCCTAGATTAAAACCAGGAAAATTAAATGACAACACAGAGTCGGTTTTGGTGTGGGTTTCAGTTAGACATAGAAAGTTTAAATCAGTGCTATCGTTATAAATATATTCAGAAGTAATTAAGTCTAATTTTTGCACAGTTAATGCCTGACAGTTCAACAATAGAATATCAGGGTGTGAGTTTATCTTCTTAGGTCCTTCTTGACTCTTGGATGAAAAAAACGATTTACAAACGCTCCTTGTGGCCACATATCAGGCTGCATTGCTTTATCCACATTGTTTAAATTAATTATAACCTTAAAAGATGTATAATGTTGAGGATACTTTGATTCCAAAGATTCACACGTGACTTCAGGGAAATCAAATATCAGAAAATCAATGATGTCCTCAGGTTTAGTTTCAGGATCAAGCCTGGACACATATAAATAGGCTTTCTTTGGTACAACTTTTATTTTACCATTTAGTGGCATTTTGCCAATAAGAGCTGTTGTATTATTTTCTTTTGGTTTACGCTTTTTTCTTTCCACTACGGACCATTGTTCTTCAGTATCCTTAACATTTGAAATTGGAATGTCAACATGTGCATTATCATTCAAAGTAATGTTGTTCTGGGTGGAGTTAATTTTGTTGCTAGCATTATTAACAGAATTATCACCATGCTTTTCAATTTGTGCAGAATTATCATCGTTGCTCCTAGCTTGTTTTGCACTATTTGAATTAATAGTCGTTTTAAGAACGTTTTTTTGTTCATTATGAAATTTCAGGTCACCTTTTGTAATAGAAACAGTATCATTATTTACCTTTTCAATTTTTTCATTAAGCAGGTTATTAATTGTTTGCATGTCAATCAGTCTTTTATTTTTTTCTTCAATGAGATTTTCAGACAGTTCAACTTGTTTTTTTAAATAAATATTTTCTAAAATAATCGGCTCCTTGTCAACCTCAGATGGCAAGTAAGAGCTGCACTTAAAATGATCTTTGATAAAATTTGATAACACATCACTAACCACAATATTAGCTGTAACAGACTTATGTATTATAATTTCAATCAATTCATTTTTTTTTAATCTATTAAGCTCAACCGAAATTGTAGAAACGTCAACACTTTGTGACATTTTAATTACACCGTATTTTGCAAGTTATTAACCGACACATTTACATTAACGGTGTTACATCCCGTAACTCACTTTTTTTGTTAAAATCAGTCGAACTATTGAACCGATGTAAGTAAAATTTATATGGGACCACCACGGAGGCATGCCCTATTAAATAAAACAATAATTATCAATCAATAATTATTAGTTAATTTAAAACCAGACTTTGTAAACTAGAACAGTAATTGTAAAAAACTGAAGGCTACCAAGGCTCCTTAATAGTGATAGCGTTAGACAAGATCGAAAGGTCCCTGGGGCCTGGTATGATTCTGGGTTTCGGATCGTAATTTTTTTTTTCATTCATCAAATATTCTGTTAATGCATTTTTTTTACTTTAAAAGCATACCTACTTTATTTAAATTTTATACGGAAAAAATGTGTAACTCTGAAAAGAACAAAATAAAACAGATATAAATAAAAAAACTTTTCAAAAACAAATGTGTTACTTTTTTACAGCTAACTAACTGCTTATTTTTATTATTGTACGGAACCCTCAATGCGCGAGTCTGACTCACACTTGGCCGGTTTTTTGTTTACTTGTTTACAAATTTCTGACTCGAAGTTTCATTCAATGTTTTCTATATCGATTTAAAAAAAGACATGTTTATTGTTTTTGTACACTTTTCTCGATATTAGAACTAGATACGGAATTCCGGAACTGTGAAACAAATATCGAAATCAGTTCCGGAATTGAGAATGATCCGATATTGGAAGCCCTACCCAGATTATCATAAAAAAAATTCGAGTAGATAGCCCAGTCCTTTAATACTTCCCAGTTCCTACGTTCTAGTAAGCAATCGCTCGTAACTGAAAATTTTCCCAACAAAACAGTTCTCTTTTAATATTCTTAATATAAAAAAATAGAACCTCGTTTAAAAAACACTAAAAAGAGGAAAATAATATAATTTTGAGGTCGGTCCCAATTTAATTACTAAAATTTTATTAAATTGGCGCTGACCTCAAAATTTTATTATTTTCCTCTTTTTAGTGGTCTTTTTTTGAAGGAGTTTCTATTTTTATATAAAAAATTTTTATTTTTACTTCCCACCTCTACTATGGTAGGGAAGTAATGGATTTAGTCCGAAAAAAATATTTCGAGATTTTAACAGATTTCACGTTTTGAGACCCTAGCAATTGTTTAAGATCATTTTCTGACTGATGTTTGTGTGTGTGTGTGTGTGTGTGTATGTGGTCAATTTTTCGCCTTCGATATCGTAAAAACGGAACGACATACGGCCATGCCGATTGTTCTATTATGTTTATCAGCCTTTAACTTAGATCTGATTAGATTTTGAGTCAAATCGGTTCAGTGGATCCTGAGATATTCAAAAAAACGTTCTAAATGTCACGTATTAGCATAGGTAAAAAAAAATATAAATGAATTCTAGATGTTACAATATGAAAAAAATGTAAATATTTTTTTTCTCTAAAATGTACAGTTTTCGAGAAAAAAAATTCGACTGATGACCAGTCCTATACTTCCCACCTAGTAAATATTTGCAAAAATAAACACTCTTTTTTCTTTTTTTTTATTTTTTGACTAGGCCCAAATAACCTTAGCTGTTGGTGGTCTTTAAAACACAATTTAATTTTTATTCTTTGAAAAAAGCATGGCCCTCTTTTTTGTTTGGTGATCTACTAATGGCTAGTAATATAGCAAATATCATGGTTACCTTGATTTACGTACAATTTTCTTTTTTTAGTAAAATATTTTTTTCTCGAAAACTATACATTTTAGAGAAAAAAAATATTTACGTTTTTTTCATATTATAACATCTAGAATTCATTTATATTTTTTTTTTACCTAGGTTAATACGTGACATTGAGAACGTTTTTTTGAATATCTCAGAATCCACTGAACCGATTTGGCTCAAAATCTAATCAGATCTAAGTTAAAGGCTGATAAACACAATAGAACAATCGGCATGCCCGTATGTTGTTACGTTTTTACGATATCGAAGGCGAAAAATTGACCACATACACACACACACACACATACCGACATCATTCAGAAAATGATCTTAAACGATTGCTAGTGTCTCAAAACGTGAAATCTGTTAAAATCTCGAAATATTTTTTTCGGACTAAATCCATTACTTCCCTACCATAGTAGAGGTGGGAAGTAAAAATATTTTACTAAAAAAAATAAAAATTGTACGTAAATCAAGGTAACCATGATTTTTGCTATATTAAGCTAGTCATCAGTAGATCACTAAACAAAAAAGAGGGCCATGCTTTTTTTCAAAGAATAAAAAAAGAGTGTTTATTTTTTGCAAATATTTACTAGGTGGGAAGTATAGGACTGGTCATCAGTCGAATTTTTTACTTTTTAGTGACTGCATAAGTTTGCACGTTATTAACCGACTTCTTTCTTGTGTGACGCACTCGTACAGACTAAGGAAGATTGAGTGCTAAATCTTGATCACAAATATGTACCTACCAGCGGACACACAGACGAAATTAAACGACCAAGTCAAATTTTTAAAGAAACTTTAATAATTAATTCTGTTCAGTCGATAGTTAAAACAAAGTCACTGATTTTAAATTAACATTGTGTCGTCTTGGAGTAAATGCTTAGGTTGGCGATAATATTTTGCCCTTATTCGCATGGCAGCGTCCAGATGATTGTGGTTATTATGGGGTAGGAGCCTCGCCACAATTTGGACTGCCCGATAAATTTGCAATCTATAATGAATATTATTTTATGAATATAATGAATTAAAATATTTTTACGAATGAAATCCGGCGTACAAGACGATACAATGACAACGGCATGTTACATAAAATAATTTTTACATTCTTAAACTATTATGAAATTATGGTCAGAGGCGGCGAATAAAGGAAATAAAATTTTTAATTTAACACAAGTAACAATGAGTTGTTACACTTCATATTTGATTACTAAACTAAAAAAAACTACTGAACCGATTTAAGAAAAGTTTATGTGAGACCACCCTGAAAGTACGCCCTATTGATTAGAAAAAGAATTATCAAAATCGGTTCACAAATTCAGGAGATATGAGGTAAAATAATTCAAAAATTAATTTGATTACTAGAAAAAAAGAAACTTTACTGAACCGATTTATATAAAAATTCTATGGGACCATTCCGCAAACATTCTGAGCCCAACGGCGTCGAAATTATTCAAATCGGTCAACCTCAGAATAAATTAAAAATCATGACATGCATCTTATTTGTTTGTTGATCTAGTACTAAAGACCAACTAAAATCATAGATATCTTTGTTAGGCAATTAAAATAATTTACCTACAGATAAACAACGTTTTGAGTTCCTGTGTGTCCACAGGAACTCAAAAACGTTGTTTATCTATAGGTAAAACCTAAGGCGTCCCAGCCTAACGAGTTTAGTAAGTTGATAAAACTTATAAAATGTTAACTCTCGCATGTATAGTGATTCGACTGTTTAATAGCTGTACTATGCTTTGCTAGTTTATTTGAATAGTCGACTCTCGCATGTAGTGTGTTTTCAACTTGAAATTGCTATATATAACAAGGGATCGGTTTCCACTCTCGGGCACTGTGGAGAAATCGGTAACTCGCCTAGCCGGAAACTGGGAGTTTCGGGTTCAAGTCCCGAGAGTGGTCATTTGATTTTTTCTTAGATATAGCTCAAAAATCATGGCAGCCTAGCTGTCTGAGATATTTATTATTTTCACCTCTAATTGTTATGTGAATAATATGGTGTGGATATAAGGGGTTTTAAATCGATTGATTTTATCATATACCAATTAAAAAATTATTTAGGCACAATTTTTTTTTAGAAAACATTTTTTTCTCGAAATCTGTATATTTTAGAAAACAAACTATTAATATTTTATTCATATTTTAATGTCTAGAATGGATTTATATTTTTTTAGCTACATGTTAATACGTGACACTTAGAACATTGTTCTGAAATCTGAATATCTCAGGGACCACTGTACCGATTTGGCTCAAAATATAATCAGATCTAATGAAGTTAAATGCTAACAATAATACAACCAAACGAACAGCATGCTATTTCGTTCCGTTTATGGAATATCGAAGGAGAAAAAATTTCACAACGTACACACACACACACACACACACACATCAATCAGAAAATGGTCTCAAATGATTCCTACGGTGCCAAAACGTGAGGATCTATTAATATCCCCAGAAAAAAAATTTCGACCTGAATCCAATACTTCCCTACCATAGTAGAGATGGGAAGTAAAATGAATGAATTGTGGATTATAGACGCTCGACAACAAAAGGGAAGTAAAAAATATCAAAAAGCACCTGACCTATTTTACATCGAAACAGCCAGCACTGATGTGTTATTACTCGCCAAGAATATTATACGCTGTCTACAAAAAAAATTATTTAATTGTATCTATTGTTATTAACTTCCCAGTACATTGTCTTTCTAATGACATAATAAAAAAACTCAGGTCGCAGTGCCAAACCCTGCCGACAATATAGTGTATTTGCTAATACAGGCCTTGTGGCTTTAATACGTGAACTTAAGTTTGTATTTGAACAAAATAAAAAATTTAACCCCTTAATACATCCCTTACAATAATAATTTTTTTCTTAATTGCAATATTGTTATCAATACAGCATCTGCACCAAATTAAACACACCTTTCAGTAAGGAAATCCGTATCCGGAAACTAATGTTTCATAAAAATCGTAAGTCCGGTCCTATCGGGCCGATTTTATTTAAATTTTAGCACCAGATTTTAATCTTTACTAAAGGGTTAAATTTCAATTTTGAAACGATTCGGGCAATTTTTTCGGTATTTTTGGGCCCAAAAACATTTTTCAACCCCTAAAACCCACCCTTAAAATGATCCGATCAAGCCCATTTTAAATAGGCTTCGTGCGGTGATGAATTCCAACGTGCCTACCAAATTTCGTCAAAATCAATTAACTCTTTCGAAAGTTATAGCCCGTAAACACATATACAGGGTGAGTTCGACCACCCGTATCAGTCGTTTTTTTCGAAAACGGTTAGTCGTAGAGAGTTGTGTCAAAAATTTGTATTATAAAACCCCTAATAAAGAATCGAATGGTGATAAATTTTTATTCCGGGAAGGTCGGCTTCCCTATTAGTTTGCTCCAGAATGTCCAGAACTCCGGAATTATAAAATGTAACGATAGGTCGAAAGTGGTATTGTTGAAAAGATCTTTAAAAAATAAGCAAGTTTTGTAGGAACATTTTTTTTATTACTGCCACCCCTGTTAAGTAATATTTGTTTGAAATTACTAAATTAAAATGTCATAATAACAAGCTTTTTAAAAGTCCGCATTTAAAATCTAGTTACCTATCTATCGATCATTAAACACTGAAGAAGTACTCTCAAAGTATAACCAGAAGAGCTCAGTAGTATGTATTAAAGAGTAAATGGAAGACAGTTTGAACACTTGTGACAATGTCTAAGGTTGCTAGATTTTTAATGCCGACTTCGATCGTTATTATGAAATTTTGATTTAATAATTTCAAGCGATTGTTACTTAACAGGGGTGGCAGTAATTAAATAATTTTTCCTACAAAACTTGCCTATTTTTTAAAGAGCTTTTCAACAGCACCACTTTCAACCTATCGTGCTTTCTAAAATTCCGGAGTTTTGAAAATATAATAATTTATATTTATACTTATAGAAATTTACAGGGGTGGCAGTAATAAAAAAAAATTTCCTACAAAACTTGCTTATTTTTTAAACATCTTTTCAACAATACCACTTTCGACCTATCGTTACATTTATAATTCCGGAGTTCTGGACATTCTGGAGCAAACTAATAGGGAAGCCGACCTTCCCGGAAAAAAAATTTATCACCATTCGATTCTTTATTAGGGGTTTTATAATACAAATTTTTGACACAATTCTCTACGACTAACCGTTTTCGAAAAAAACGACTGATACGGGTGGTCGAACTCACCCTGTATATAAATATATTATATACATACATATTATATAAATAGACATTTCCAAAAATGGCGCCAAATTGTTCAGGAGGCTATGAAACGTCGAGAAATTTTGGTCCGATCCTAGGTCCTGCCATCCGACCGACGCCAATAGTGTATGTGCCATATGGCAAATACACTAATGAACGAAAATCCAAAAAATTCTTAAAATTCGTCCTCCTCAGACGTTTCCGTTTCAGATATCTCTTCTGAAGACGATGTGGCGGGGGGAAAAGGGGGCAAAAACATGTCGAAATTTAAATTTTATTTTTTGCGGAGTGATTTAGCACCAAAACTTTAGCGGATGATTTCTACACAACGAAATGACCAAATCGTTTAAAATTGTATTTAGTAACTAGCGGTACCCGTCCGGCTTCGCCCGGGTGCTAAGAAAGTCCGAGTGCAATACACTACTCACTCGCTTCGCTCGTTCGCTTGAATATTATAATAACATTACTCACTCGCTTCGCACGTTCGCTTGAATATTATAAATACACTACTCACTTGCTTCGCTCGTTCGCTTGAATATTATAATTATGAACAAATTTGATTACCATACAAAAGTTATAGTGAGTCAACCTTAAAAGATAGACATATGCTGTCGCGGACTTTAACCGTTTACGCAGCCACGCAACGGAAGCTCTCAAAAGGAATAATTTTTCCCGTTTTTGCAAACATTTTTCATTGATGCTCCGCTCTTATTGGTCGTAGCGTGATATTATATAGCCTATAGTTTTCCTCAATAAATGGGCTATCTAACAAAAAATTTTTTTTCAAATCGGACTGGTAGTTCCTGAGATTAGCGCGTTCAACCAAACAAACAAACTCTTCAGCTTTATAATATTAGTATAGATATCCTCCATATCGAACTTTTTCAGTCACTTCAACATAAAGTCTGTAAAAAATGTTTTAATCGGTCACAATAATTTTGCTCACGATTTGACGCTAGAGAACAATCATGCTATGCACAATGGGATAAAACCCTTACAATATAAGGGTGCAGTCAATAAATTCAGATATTCAGTTTTCTACTGTGATTAGTTTCCAAGGAATTTTAACGATTTTAAATTTATCTATTTTGGCCACGTTTAAAGGAATTGGTCCCTCTGTGCTTTGGTATCAATCTTGCTGGCGTCTGCATGAACTAAGCATAGCTAGAATCGCCTATATGTATATACTCGCTTTGTCTATGAATCTGTTACGCTTTTTTAGAGTTCCGTACCTCGTATGGAATCCTACTACCCTGCCTACGATGTCTGTCTGTCTGTCCACCCGTCCGTCTGTCACAGGCCACAAACGGTAAGAGGTAGCCAGTTGAAATTTTCATAGATTGTATGGCATGAATCCTGACAAATAATAGTTAGAAATAAATAATCAATTAATTTTAATAAATTAATGTTTTTTATACTGAAAAGTGGAGTGCGCGAATATTATAAACTATATTATTTATATTGGAATCAAACCGTATGGTTTATGGTAATTGCGTGTGATTCCGCCACTTGACAGTTATATTATTTACGAGTATATTGGAGCTTACACTATGCTTTTTAGCATAGACTGCACAGAATTTACACTCTAATTAAATTATTGTAACGGTACGGACAGGGCCGTCTTTAACCTATTGGAGGCCCTTGGCATTTTAGGGTAATGAGGCCCCTATGACTATGACAGAGAACTATTTTATTAAAAACAATCAAAAGGGGTATGAATGAATGAATGAATGAAAAGTTTATTTGTAAATTGGTATAAAAATACAAATTACAAAATCGTCAAAACAAAAAAAAATTTACTATGAGAAGTCTTTATAATGGTATAATGGTTCATTTGATAATTTTAGTTTAATTTCTTATTTTTGTTTCTTTACAATCACATTAAATGGATAGGTAATTATAATATAATCCGGAAAAGTAGGTAACTCTTTTATAAGCATTCACTATACGCAGGTTAGTGCTTAAAAGTCTATGTTGATTGCGATGGTTCCATGACATTTGATCCCAGCAATTTGATCCCACGACATTTGATCCCACGACAATTGATCCCAACGACATTTGATCCCAACGACAATTGATCCCACGACATTTGATCCCAAAAAATTGTCTATAAACTAACAGCGTTTGATAAGTAATAAAGTTATTAAATTTTATTAATTTAATGAAATAATTTAATCGATTATTCCCTTTGTCGGGAATAACAAATTATCACGTTGACTTTTCATAAACTTTAATGGCATATTTAACAATTCGTTATAATGTTAAAAGCACGTAAGACCAAATTGACTGCACAGCTGATGTTTCGAAGTTTTTATGTACAATAGGTAATTTTTCAACAAAATTTATAAAATACAATATTTGACAAAATTACGACGTATCCCGGGAAATGATAAATAAAAGTGGATTATTCAACTTGATCTTTACATAATCTTTAAAGGATTATTAACTCATAAACACATTATATTTACTATTACATTCGTTAGAATTTGAATATTAATGTAATTACAAATATATCATAATGTCTACAAATTTAATTCAAACAAATTTCCCTCGATTAAATTATTTCATTACATTAATAAAATTTAATAACTTTATTACTTATCAGGCTCTGTTAGTTTATAGACAATTTTTTGGGATCAAATGTCGTGGGATCAATTGTCGTTGGGATCAGTTGTCGTGGGATCAAATGTCGTGGGATCAAATTGCTGGGATCAACTGACGGCACACCGATTGCGATGAGGTAACCTTATAGCTTTGAGATTAGCTTTTTCTGTTGTAAATCGTTTGATTTTCGCAAAATAAATATATTTATCGGTGATATCGGTTATCGGTTGGTAATCTGGCAGGAACTAGGGGGCCCCATCGATCGCGGGGCCCTGGGCACTTGACCAGAGTGGCCAATGGAAAAGAGGGGCCTGGGTACGGAACCCTCATGGCGCGAGTTCTACTTGCACTTGACCGGTTTTTTGTATCAAGTCGTACAGCTGAAACGTTTTTAAAATATTTTTTTTCCGATTCCTTTTGGTCCCTGAGGGGAGCAAATTAGAAAAAAATGGTGTTTTTAGGGTTCCGTACCTTATAAGGAAAAACGGAACCATTAAGGTCACTCTTGCGTTCGTCTGTCTCATGTCTGTCTGTCACAGACGTTCTTCTCGAAAACTGCGAGACGTAGGAATTTGACATAATGCTAGATCTTTGTAACGAACACATAATTATTGTATAATCAAAGGTTCTGAAATATTTTTATTGGAGGTATATTTGACTACCTAAAAAAAAGTTGAATTTAATGTATCGTGTTGGGTATCGTTGAAAGGAGTTTCTTTTGTGAATTCCAAACATATTTTTTTTTCAGATTTCTTGGTGAATTATTTATAAAGATATAAATAGCTTAAAATGTGCGAAAAATCGCCATTCTCCTCCTAATATTCTATGTTTCTAAAATTAAAATTTGGGCATTATTAAGGTTAGTAGGTATTTTAATTTATAGATTACAGGAAAACTGCCAAAATTTTCGTCATTCTAATAGTTTGCGAAAAAAATGTTTTCTGTAAATTATAAGACCGTACTATCAGATGACGAAAGTAGTGACAAATTACGCCGTAGGGAGTTAAAGCGGCAGTGTCGCAGTGGTATCTGTAGCGGCATAGCAATCGCAGATAGCCGATTCGAATTCCGAGCGGCCCTAAGTTTTTTTTTATAATGTAAATATTTTGGAATAATAAATTTAATTTCAAAACGATAGTCATTCAATTTTTCGACAAATTTTATGATTATTCTGTTAAAAAATTGTGATCTGTTTGTAACTTATTGATATCTGTCAGATAGCGGGACCTAGGGGTCGAATCAAAATTTCTCGACGTTTTATACCCTACTGAACAATTTGGCTCTCTCTGTCTTTTTGTCTGTCCGTGTGTACGCTTAAAACTCGAGAACCACTGATCCGATTTACATGCATTTTTTTAAGTGAATAACTTCTTATGTGACTCCGTGTGCGTTCAACACAAAGCGTTACCGTTATTTTTTTCATATCAAGGCTGGATGAAATTTTACATTTTAAAATATTTTTTTAAATTCAAATTACCTTTGAGAATATATTTTTAGTTATTTTTTAAATCGTTCCGGTTTGTTTCAAAACAAATGTTTTTATCTCAGAGCTGGGTAAAATTTAACATTTTAAAATATTTTTAGTTTTTTTTTCATCTTAAGAGCACTTTTTAAACAACTGATCCGATTTACATGATTTTTTTTAATTTATAGATAGATTGTTTGGCCAAGCTATCGTATATAATCTGACTCACCTGGCTTCGTCAAGGTACAAATCCTACTTTTTTTTTAATATCGGATCTTTTTGAAAATCAGTTTTTGCGATTAAAAACAAAGATAGGCAATTGTGGGTCAAAGGTCCGTGAAAATGTCGATGTTATTCTATATCAAGTAGATATTGTATTTTATTGTATATGAATTTCGCGCCTTGTAATTCTTTAATTACTTGTATGCTCCAAAATTGTCTCAATATGTTAATGTTTCTCAAACCCTCTACGACATGTCTGAATTATTTAAATAACAATCCTTTTTCTACTGTTGTTATATTAACGACTTGACAAATAAATATACTTACCATTGTTTCGTATCAAGGTTACATTAAATAGCCATTTATCTAGCTTGTTACAACGTATGTCGTTTAAAATATATTACGAATTAAGTTTACCTATCATTAACACATTTTTATGTCAAATGTTTTTAAACTATATGTGCACTGTGCAGTAGGCATGATTTGTCTTGTCTCTGAAATACAGTAGAACCAGTGTAGCTAGGACGGACAAGCGCGTCGTGTGAGTAGAACATAAGAGTTCCGTACCGTTGTTATAACAATTTGATAATTACTTTGTTGAGATTGACAAATTATTGACAAACTTAATAAAAATTAAGTTTGTCACGTAATAATTCCACATAGAATTACAAATTAATAACTTTCGGACTTTTTCCATTGTGCTATGAAACCTTTTTTCGTGTCAAATTTCAAAGTTCTATGTCAACGGTAAGTATCCTATAGCTCAGACAAAATAACACGTGGACTAACAAGGCAAACTTCACTCTTGTTGCCAAGACATATAGCGACACGGTGTTGCAATGGCGGCCAAGCTAACTAAAACTTTTAAATATAATAGTGTTTTGCTATGGAAACGCCATGTAAACAACGGTTGGTAATTACCATATATGTAATACTCCTATATTGCTTGCGCCCGTAAGTGGAAGTATCAGGCCGCAAAAGAGACAGCAAATGACTGTTTCTATCTTTGTCGAGAAATCCATCTCGTTGTGCGCAAGTGTTGCAACATTCGATTCACATTGTTTCCATAGCAATTTCGGAAATATTATTATCGCTACTAACCTTGTTATTATCATAGATCAATTAATATTATAAATTGTTCATGCGCATAAAACTCGACGTCTTGCGAGAGAAACAGACATATATATGTCTGCACCGTAAGATTTCGTCCGATTCCAGACCCCGGCTAACAATATAGGAGTATTACATATATGGTAATTATACCTTTTTCACTCGTTTTGACAGATTATTTATTTATTAATTTTTCGATTACTTGTTTTTGAGTATCAATCCCGTATCAATACGAACTGCGTTCGTTTTCGAATTGATATAAAATGGTTAGGTAATTATTTTATAAAAAAATATAAAACATCAAGATACTTCATTTTACGTTAAAATGTAAAATTCGTAGCTATTTACAAGTATAAGTTATTTGAATTTTCCGCTTCTTTTGAACGTTGGGTCACGCCCAGTGTGGCAAAAAGCTGAAAGAAATCACTCGTTTTACATTGCTTCTATGAGAAAAGGAGGTGCAACTAGCTGTCCATATCTATATAAGATTATGCGGTATGCCCTATAACCTATATAATAGCTTTTGATGAGTGAGTCAGTATCAAAGTACGTGCTTTCTGAAAGGCCGTATCTTTTTACCGCATTGAATTAGAAGCTTGAATTTTTTACAGAACTATGGGGTTGCAGACTTTATTATTTGATATATTAATTTCAACTTGACACCTCTAGTCGTTCCTGAAAAAAAGCCTCTTGACGGACAGACAGACAGAGAAACAACAAAGTGATCTTATAAGGCTTCCGTTTTTCCATTCGAAACCCTGAAATGTATCTAGATACAAGATACCAAAACCAAACAGCCAATAGGTACCTCAAAAGATAAATGATACAAGACACTTTCTATTGAAAAATATAAATAAAAGATACAACAATTAGTAAGAATAGATACAAGATATTTTGCATGAAAGTATCTAGAGAAAAGATACTTTAGTTTCTAATAGTAGATTGTATGTCTAGATACGTAATGGGACAATTACGGCGAGTGATGACAGTACGTAAAAACGAGAGATAGCGAGTTTTTACAGTCACACGAACCGTAATACCAATACATACGAGACATATATGGTATTTTTTGCCATACCCACTACAAAATATCTACTTTTCACGTCGTTTAAAAAATATTCTGACAGTTCATTTGTGTCGCCATCTTTCCTTCCGCAGTGTGCCGCGAAGCTCGTGCAAGTAAGTAATGACAGACGCACACAAGCGTTCGCATGGCGTATAAAGCTAATAAACAGAAATTGCTATGGCAACCGTTATTTTCTGCGCTAGTGCGGAAAATAAAACATTTTTCGCACATACCTGCCTATTAAATGACTCATTAAAGACCGCTTTACATACCTCGAAAGTAGCTATTTTGTAGTGGAGTATGGCAAAAAATACCATATATGTAATACTTATATCTCGTGCGTAATAGTAATACGACTCGTGTGAATGTAAAAATCACTCGTCGTAATATTGTCCATTACACATCTAGATATACAATCTACTATAAGTATATTTAAGTTACTTTTAAAAGTACTTATCTGCGAAACTAAAATCTATACCCGGGCCGGAAAGCTAGTCGCATAATATTGTGGCAACAATTTGCTACATTATCTCTCTTTATCAAATATTATTGTGTTTTATGTATTTATTTATTTATTTTATGAAATATCATAAAATAATAAATCTTTGCAATATAAAATCTAAAAGAGTTATTTGAGCCAATTTATTTTGCATGTGAACTACCTACTATATTCGATATACTTTGCATAATAAATAATAACTAAATAGCTAAATTCAACCTTAACAAAATACAGAATATCATTATTTCTATGAATTTAATTAATAGAGTTCCTTATTTATCTATTTAATTTTATTAAATTGCCGCCGATCTCAAAATTTTATTATTTTTTTCTTTTTATTGGTTTTTTTAGAAGAATATTCTATTTTTTTTTATAAAATTTTTTTATTTTAAGTTTATATCAATTTGTTCACTTTATTCTTTAAAAAGAATGTCAAGTATCGTCATTAAATGATTCGCTCTCATTAATATTTATTTAAGCTTGGGAAAATCACTTTAGAGCCATTACAGATTTTGGTTAAATGTCTTAGCTAAGTTATATACAAGTAGGTAACAAATCGCATAATAGTTGACATATTTAACAATAGGTATTCACATTTCTTATGTTACTATGTTTTTTCTTATATCTATTTAATGTCATTTTAACTCAATATTTTCTTTACCACTTAACATTTCCTGAATTTCAAGTAAAGTTTTACCTTTCGTTTCTGGTACAAAAATAATTATACCTACTGCACCAACAATGCAAGCAGACGCAAATCCAGCAAATGGTACAAAACTTCCATAATTTCCAACTAAAGTTTGGAAAAACTGAGTGATAACGAAATGGCAAAATCCCAAATATAAAGCTCCTAAACATGTTCCTTTAGCTTTGATATTTGTTGCAAATACTTCGCCGGCCATTAAAATTGGTACTGGGCTTAAGGCAAAACCGTAGAAAATCATATAAAACGATAGCGTCACAATTGGAAACCATCCCATGGTGGTCATGTCTAGATCACTGAACTCCAGCAAGTAACTATAGACTGATTTAGCTCCTAAAGCTACAGCAGAACCCAAACAAGAAATTATCAGTATTGGCTTCCGTCCAAATTTATCAACTGCCAGTGAAGACAATACACATCCGGTTAATCCAAGAAACCCGATAATGATTGTCGATACGCTTGATGATAAAACGCTTCCAGCTTTTTCAAAAATGATCTCTGAGAAAGAAGTTATCACTAATATCCCACTGTATTCCATACTCGAATACAGTATAAAAACTACAAATAAGGATTTCAAATTAGTTCTTACAGTAAATAACTCTTTCCAACTTGAACTTAAAGCCATTCTTTCCTCAACGTCATTACTTATCTTTTTCAATTCTTCACTTGTATAATTTTTACCACGTAGCATTTGTAACAAATCTTCAGCTTTAACTTTATTATTTTTTGTAAGTGCATAGTACGGAGATTCTGGTATCAAAACACACAAAAAAATATTTAATAAACTGATCATTGCACATAATATACCCATATAAAATATTGTAATATATGGTGCAACGCAATATGCAAAGAATTCGCCAGAAAACATTAAGATTTTACTGAAACTTCCCAATTTGCCGCGCATTTCGGGGTCGGATATTTCGGCTATATACACCGGAACCGACGAAACGCCCAATCCGTCCGCAAGGCCAGCTATAAATCGAGCTGCAATAAAAGCGCCTACGTTTTTAGCGAACGCTATAATAATCCACGATAGCAACTGCAACGTGGCAGTCAGCAAGATCATAGATTTCCTTCCGAAATATTTAGAGCCATACGCGAATAAAAAGGGTCCAATTGATCCACCGATCATCATAGTTGATACTATCCAGCTGCCTTCTATTTGACTTGTTGGTACCGTTGTACTATTGGAATATAATTTTGGAAGTGATCCACTTGGCCAGCTATTATGAATTCCATCGGTGAACAAGCAAAGCGTAGCTAAAAAATGTATACAATTTTTGTTTGAGTACTTATTTTAAGAAATTTATTGTTTTATCATTTTTATATCAAATATTTAATTTTACTTGCAGTATATTACAAAAATTTTCAAAAATATCGAAAACATAGAAATAGAAAATAAAATATTAATTTCACATTTTTAAATTTGAAATAATCTTAGGTTAGATTTTTATAAAACTTTTATTTTCATATTAGATATCACAACTTATTTTCAATATTTATTTAAAAATCGCATGACAAAGAAGATGTTTCAATTTGAAAATAAAAATCGTAAGTAGTTTTTTCCAAAAATAAGACCAAAATTTAATTTTATTTTCTTAACGAAGATTAGGTTTAATGTTAAAATTTCTTAAATACACTTCTTTTTTAATTCATAAAAAATCGGTTATTTAAAAATAATGGAATAGCAGGCTTAGAAGATAAAAAACAAGAAAAGTTTGCTTACAAATAACGCCAGCTATATATTGAAGTGTTCTCCCAGAAACGCACGTGATTTTTAGAATCATGGTTCACTTGTTGTACTGATTGATCCACGCGGACAAATGTATGATTTTCTAAACTACGTTCTAATTTAAAATGTCATTTGATGTTAATAATTGTTGAGATTTCTTTAAATGTACCGGGTGACCGTTTTAAGAACTGACGTAAAACAGTGATAATAACCACTTAACACAAAAACGTATCAAGATGTTCAGTTTCAACAGTCGTTAGTTCAAAAAAATAACATAAACTCAAAAGATCTAATTTCAAACTCAATTAAGTAAGGTTTAGATCATTGCATGACATAATTAATGTATTAGATTAAAATTACGCTGAGTTCCACAACACATTGCCAGAAAATCGGGTCTGACAATGACCTTAGAAAGATAGATAGATATAGAAAGAATTCCTCAGGCCTACAAGGTCCCTTTGTGCATCCCCGACATCTAACGCTCAATCCATTCATGATTAACCTGATGATTTTCTTGGTACCCAAATGTTTGGTTCCCAAGGATTGGAGTCCGAGGCGCTTGTACAGCATCTCGTTGTCTCTTATTGTCTTCGAACAGTCCTGAGCTTTCAGAGAAGGCAATCAGTTCGTGATCAGTTCTTTCAGGGTACCCTCCCCATACCATTGACCACATCACTTAAGGCACTTCCAACCTGTCCCATTCTGGACAATGGCGAAATGGTCCTGTATATTTTTTTACCTAAATTGGTTCAGAAGTTAAAAAAAATTGAACTGCCTTCAGAAAAGCCACTAAAAAATGAAAAATTATTAAATTTTGAGGGCGGCGACAATTTAATAGAAGTACCTATATAAAAAGTTTTAGTGGGTAATTTAACTAGCGTCGACCTCAAAAATAAAAAACTCGGGTCGCAGTGCCAAACCCTGCCGACAATATAGTGTATTTGCTAATACAGGCCAGGTGGCTTTACGATGTGAACTTAAGTTTGTTTTTGGACAAAATAAAAAATTTAACCCCTTAATACAGCCCTTAATATAATATTTTTTCTTCTTCCATATTATTATCAAATATCAATGCAACCTCTGTACAAAATTAAATACACCCTTCAGTAAGAAAATCACTATATCCGCAAACTAGCTTATTCATAAAATTTGTATATCCGGTTCTGTTGAGCCGATTTCATTAAAATTTTAGCAGCACATTTTGATCTTTACTGAAAGGTTAAATTTCAATTTTGAAACAATTCTAATATTTTTTTCGATATTTTTGGGCCCGAAAACTTTTTTTAACCCCTAAAAACTACCCTTAAAATGGTCCTATCGGGCCCATTTTAAATAGGCTTCGTGAGGGGAATGTGTGTACCAAATTTCGTTTAAATCGATTAAGTCTGTTGAGAGTTATCGTGCCCACACACATATATATTATTATATAAATAATATATTTTCTGGTGTTCACGTCCATTATTGATATAATATAGCAAATGTTATCGGAAAAGTGGACAGCTACACAAATCAAACACCTTATTACGCTGTGTATAACGTTTCGCCGGTATCTGAAGAAGCTGGAATCACCGGCGAAACGTTATACACAGCGTAATAAGGTGTTTGATTTGTGTACCTGTCCACTTTCCCGATAACATTTGCTATATTATAAATAATATATATTATATACAGGGTGGCACATCTTAAACAATGCAGTGAAATATCTCGTAAACGGTATAAACCATAAAAAATGTTTTATACAAAAGTTATAGAGTGTCAAGGGGGACAGATGACTGTGATATCAGATTTAACATAGGTGGTGCTGTGAAGGTCAGGTGAAGGTCAGCTTCGATTTTTTAATTTTTTAATTGTAACAGTGCATTTTTATTCCAGAATACAATACAGTATTTAATAGTGAACAGTAAATTATTAAGGTACATATGAGTTAAAGTTAATAAATATTGAGATATTGACAAATTAAATAGCAAATTTAATTTGTCAATTCGGTTCTTTTATGAATTGAATTCGCCAAGGCCGGTGCGTAATCTCTATCTGCTATGTCATAATTTATCTAATTGTCGTTCATTTTGACTGTTATTTAATTTCTAAATATCTCAATATTTATTAACTTTAGCTGATATGTACCTTAATAATTTACTGTTCACTATTAAATACTGTATCGTATTCTGGAATAAAAATGTACTGTTACAATTAAAAAATCGAAGCTGACCTTCGCCTGACCTTCACAGCACCACCGATGTTAAATCTGATATCACAGTCTTCTGTCTCCCTTGACACTCTATAACTTTTGTTTAAAACATTTTTTTTATGGTTTGTACCGTTTACAAGATATTTCACTGCATTGTTTAAAATGTGCCACCCTGTATATACATACATACATTATATACATATACATTTTCAAAAATGGTTGCAAACTGTTCAGGTGGGTATGAAACGTCGAGAAATTTTGGTCCGACCCCTAGGTCCCGCCATCCGACCGCCGGCAATAGTGTATGTGCCATATGGCAAATACACTAATAATTAATTTTTCTTGTTTTAGTGGCTTTACATACGTGGGGTGGCGAATTTAAGATTCCACGCGGGCGCATAGACCACGAGCGGACCTACCAGATACTGAGCATTAGACTTATTATAGTAGATTGTATGTCTAGATACACGTAATGGGGCATATAGTGATGATAGTATGTAAAAACCAGCGATAGCGAGTCTTTACAGTCACACGAGCCGTAATACCGAAATTGTGTTTTAAAAACCACCAACACCTAAGGTTATTTGGGCCTAGCACCAATTCATATTTTCAATTCATTATTTTTTTTTAATAATAAATTGAAAATTCCATTGACACTTTTACCAGTTCTCGGGCTAGAACCCGCGAACTGGGGACTTGTAATAGAGGAACCATAGCAACACCATGTAAACAACAACACTGCTACACGCTCGGCCATTCTCAAGCGAGCCGTAATACCATTACGTACTAGACATATATGGTATTTTTTGCCATACCCACTACAAATTACCTACTTTTCACGTCATTTAAAAAAAATTCTGACAGTTCATTTGCGTCGCCATCTTTCCTTCCACACTGTGCCGCGAAGTTCGTGCAAGTAAGTAATGACAGGCGCACGCAAGCGAACGCAGGCGTATAGAGCGAATAAACAGAAGTTGCTATGGCAACCGTTATCTGCGCTAGTGCGGAAAATAAAACATTTTCCGCACACCTGCCTGTTAAAAGACTCATTATAGGCCGCTATACATACATCGAAAGTAGTTATTTTGTAGTGGGTACCTATGGCAAAAAATTATTAATACCATAGTTGCGGAATATGACACTATAGGTACTTGATTTCGGGATTTTCTTCATGTCATGAAATGGTTTTTGAGCATTTTTAAGACTAAAATAAGTATTAATGTGGATAAAATTTAGTAAACTGATTATAAACAATGAGTATTTTTGCTCCTAACCTCTCTATAGCTCCTTGTCACCACAATTTTTCAGATAAACAAAAAAATTGTCGATTAATTATAAGGTAGTAACCATATTTATGCTTCTCATTTACTTCTATTATATTTTGTTCAATAGATTACAAATATTTTCAAGGACAGTAAGTATTTACACTATAGTCAGGGTGAACCAAAAATACTGTGACAAAATTGGGATCTTGAGAGCGATAAGAGGTTCGTTAGTTTTTACCGATTTTCAAGAAAAAAACCGTACCTACTAAACAATTATGAGACAAAAACTATTAATACTAAATCTATTACCATATTGTGTACTCAATTTTAGAATTTAGTGAATGTAAAATAGTATATTGCATTACAAGGGACGAAACACAGCGTTTGCAACTAGTCTGAAGTTTGCTGCCCGAGAATTCACTGTGTTTCGTTTCTAGTAAATGCATATTATTTTTCACAACTTTATTGACAATTCAATTAAAGATACTTGCAATTTTGGCGCGCAAAAAAGCCGCAAAAATATTAGATCTGTCAGATCCATGTGAAATTTATGTGGCGCTATGTCTGATCATTTTCAAGTTTTCGAGTATTATATGCGAGTTGAAGTTGGCGCGACTCAATTGCTCTATCTCTCTCTTAACAACGTTTAAAACAGAAAAAACCGACAACTGAAAATTTTCATCCCTAGGGTTGAAACTTTCAGGTTCAACCCGTTAAACAGGTAGGAGCCGAAATTCGAATTTTTAATAGAGGCGCTGTGAAAAAAAATATTGCACTGTTGGGCGACAGCACTTTAGGTCGATGTTTACATCGAGAGTGCGAACATACCGAATATGCTTCATATCGGTGTTCTTTGCTGTTTCTTAAAGGAAACACGTTATTTATTGAAATATTCTTATTTACTTCGGCTTGCATTTACCTCGATGAAATAATAAACTATTTTATTAGTGTATTTGCCATATGGCACATACACTATTGGCGTCGGTCGGATGGCGGGACCTAGGGGTCGGACCAAAATTTCTCGACGTTTCATAACCTCCTGAACAGTTTGGCACCATTTTTGAAAAAGTCTGTTTATATATGTATATATATGTGTGTGTGTGTGTGTGTGTGTGGTGTGGGGGGGGGGGGCGGGCAATAACTTTCGAAAGAGTTAATTGATTTTGACAAAATTTGGTAGGCACGTTGAATTCCATCACTGCACGAAGCCTATTTAAAATGGGCCCAATCGGACCATTTTAAGGGTGGTTTTTAGGGGTTGAAAACTGTTTTTGGGCCCAAAAATGCCGAAAAAATTCTCAGAATCGTTTCAAAAATGAAATTTAACCCTTTAGTAACGATTAAAATGTACTGCTAAAATTTTAATAAAATCGGCCCGACAGGACCGGACTTACAAATTTTATGAAAACACTAGTTTGCGGATAGTGCTTTACATACTGAAGGGTGTATTTAATTTGGTACCGAGGTTGCATTGATGAAAATATTGAAATTAAGAAAAAAAATATTATTTTAAGGGATGTATTAAGGGGTTAAATTTTTTATTTTGTCCAAAAACAAACTTAAGTTCACATAATAAAGCCACAATTCCAGTATTAGCAAATACACTATATTGTCGGCAGGGTTTTGGCACTGCGACCCGATTTTTTTTTGGTATTTACATCGATGTAAACAGCGAGGGAAGCGACGAGGGTAAAAATGGAACACCTTTGCTATGTACGGTCTCGTAAGAACATATATAATTGTCTTTTAAAAACGTGACATCGATGTAAAAACTAGAAACCGGCGGCATCGACATAAACCGCGCCATCGCGGCATCTTTGGGATGTTCGTACCCGAGTATCAAGAGTGTCGTAACTGGTCTATTTCCAAAATTCGTAGGAATTATAGTTTTTCATGAGTGAAAAACGAGTTCCAAAATTGAAAATCCTATCTAAAATGCTTCTCTGAATATAATATAGATAAACTGGCGGTTCCGACCGGCTTCGCCCGGGTGCTATGAATTTGATTTATTAATATAATTATAATGGTTGCAAAATAGATAGGATTTCATTTTGATTTGTTAATAAAACACGTCGGCGTACTTCATAATTCACTGATTTATACTGTATCTATCACATATAGTTGATATTCCACAAACGCCGAATTTTATCATTTTAAAAATCAATTTTTTGGCGTTTCAAAATAGTGCAATATAGTAAATAGGCTATGGAGAAACAACTATATACAGTCAAAATACTATGACAGATATGATAAATATCTTCAAGTTATAAAAAATAAACCGTAAATTATTTGAATAATAAGAAAATGAAACAACAATAAAAACTAAACATAATTATGTAATTAGTAGTCTTAACTAATATTTAAATAATATGGGTATGTTATTACCCGACTGTGCGACAGCAAAGACAGGGTTTGTTTTTCACGCGTATCGATGTATCTATGTATGTGGGATTCTTACTACCCTCGAAGCATCCCAACGGCTGGATGGATTTTAATAAATCAGGTGTCTATCGATTCGTCTAAACCGTCCGATGGTTATAGGCTAGGTTTTGTTTTTATAAAACCAGAATGGCGGCCGTAAAATACAAAACGGCGATATAGAGACGAAAAATAGTATATTGTGCGACTAGTGGGAGAAAGAGGAGATTCCTCGAGTGTAGATTTTGCCGCACAAGCGTAGCGAGTGCGGTAAAACACACGAGTGGAATCTCCTCTTTCGACCAATAGTCGCACACAATATTTTGTTCAACTACCGCAAGAAATATGTCATTTCGTGACTCTGCTGAGCGTGGGCGAAATAATGGGTGACCTGATTGATTGCGTAAACGTTCCCCGTAATGAGCGTAGGCGAAATGCTATTTCGCCCACTCTGCACGTCAACAATCACGGAACTCATTATTTCGCCCATGCTCAGCAGGGCTACGAAATGATTTATTTCTTGCAGGTGCTGAACAAACAGTATTTATAAACATAAACTAACAATATATTCATAAAACAAAACTACAAAGTCGTCAAAAAAAAGTATTTAAAAAAAACCCGAGTGCGTAAAAATCGCACTTAAAAGATGGAAACAAGATCAAATGGTAACGTGCAAGTCGGAGGCATTATAGTAGTAACAAATTGAACAGAAATATCTGATGCCTTCGACTGCATGTTATCATTTGATCTTGTGCGATTTTTGCGCAGTCGGGTTTTTTTAAATATTTTTTTTATATTACTTATATATTATTATATGTATACGTTATGTAATATGACGTATACTCACGTAAGTACCTATACCGGGTGGTGAACTGCTTAGGTGTATATAGGGATTTAACATGTAAAATCCTAAATATGCAGTTTCCTGCTCTCCTGATTTTTTTAGAACAAAAATTCATTAAACTAAAAATGACCACTGTTAAATTATCTACATGATATCTCACTTAGTTACAACGAAAATAACTTTAATACAGCGTGGTTACAAAAAATGCATATTTTTGACCTTTTGACTATTATTAATTTGTCAGAAAAAGTTATTCTTGATAAAAGTTTACTTATGCTCTAAAACCTAAAAGGAGATAATTAGAATCGATATAACTCTTCTCGTGTATACAGGGAGGATCTGAAAGTTTGATTTGGTCTAAGAATAGAAAGACCTAGTTGACACACCTTTAAACGGATTGAAACCAAATTTAAAACTTAAGGTTTTTAGGGGATTCGTCAAGTAGATTTTTCTTATTTCCTCCCTTAAACAGGGGTAATTTATTGATGTGCAAAAATATAAAATTGCGATATTCTCCCATTCTGAATTTTTACAAAACAAATGAATGAAGGCATATTGTAGGTACAGTTATTAATGACGTAACGATTTATGGAGCCGTTTTCGAGAATATTGCAATTTTCTATTTTTGTTCGTCAATAAACTGCCCTTATCTAGGGGAGTAGGAAAGAAATAAGAAAAATATACTTGAGGAATCCCCTAAAACCTTAAGTTTAAAATTTGGTTTCGATCCGTTTAAAGGTGTGTCAACTAAGTCTTTCTATTCTTGGACCAAATCAAACTTTCAGATCCTACCTCTACGCGAGAAGAGTTAATTCAATTCTAATTATCTCCTTTTAGGTTTTAGAGCATAAACAAACTTTTATCAAAAATAATTTTTTCTGACAAATTAATAATAGTTAAAAGTTCAAAAATATGCATTTTTGTAACCACACTGTATAAAAATTATTTTCGTTGTAACTAAGTGACATATTATGTAGATAATTTAACAGTGATCATTTTTATTTTAATGAATTTTTGTTCTAAAAAAATCAGGAGAGCAGGAAACTGCATATTTATGATTTTACATGTTAAATCCCTATATTGAATTCATCCGAGCAAAGCTCGGTCACCCAGATATTTCAGTTAATAAGATTCAACAGCGTATAAATCTTTCAACGTTCCATACGGAATCCTATAGAGTACCTATAGATAATACAATAATATTATAACAAACATATAATATTACACAATAAGGTGTCATTTAGAGGTTCGCATAAAGGGTGTCGACTGAAAACCAAACATCGGAGAGGCCCCGTTCGGGAAATCGTCTAACACAACACGTGAGTCTATTGTAAAGCGTTGCTGGACGTTTTTAGAGATAGCCTGTATACAGAGATGTACAAAATTGTTTTTTTAAAAGTATTTAAGTACAAATGCAAATTTCTTATTGTTTTTCTATTTCAAATACAAAATACAGTATGGTTCGTTGTATTAGTATTTAAATATTAAATGCATTTTATGTTCTAGCTCCTCCACGGAATTCTGAGACCCTTCTCTGGATGCACTCCATGATCCATCGTCTTTGTTGGTCATTTTCACACTCGCACAAATCGAAGTTGCCCCGCTGGTAGAGGACACACGCGCGCTTTGTACGCTGGCTGTTGAATTTGCCTTTGCCATTAATCTTTTTTGGCGCTCCCGTGTAGGCTTTCTCGATCGCGCGGTGCTGGACCTTGGGCTCTTTTTGGATTCTCCTTGATCCGCTCTTTCTTCTGATTGTCGTTTCTTTCGACTCCAGCATATTTTCTTGCCAAATATGCTGACAGTCTTGAAAAACTTTGATTTTTCATCTTTGCAAGTTTATAAAATGTTAATTATTATTGCTGCAGTAATTATCGCTTGAGATTCAAGTAGGGTGTCTCAAGGGCTTACTAATGACACCTCTATCGGCGTCCTATATTTCCGCCTCTTGCGCACGCGCCTGCCACGCCCAGAAATTGCGTCAGTTGCTGAAATAGCCTAGTTAGGTAAAATCTTACATGTCTAAGCTAGCTGTAATTAGCCGGTTACTTGCTGTCTGTTCATAATTCATGAAGTTATTGCGTTATGAAATTTATCGTAATTTCGTTGCATCGTAAATTTTGGCCTAGTTACGTCACGTCAAAATGTAAAAAAAGTAAGAAAAGTACCTATCTATTTTGAAAAATATGTTTGCAAAAGTATTTCTTGCAAAAGTATTTCAAATAAAATCACCTTTTATATTAGGACATTTAAATACAAACTAAAAATAGGTATTTTGCATTTTGTACTTGAAATACATGTGATATTTCAAATAAGTCATATATCTGCCTGTATAATAGTATATACAATCGCAAGAATATTGTAAAATTCGAAATTATACAGGGTGTTCAAGACTTGCGTTGTCGGCCGATATATTGATTTTGGGTGAAGATAGAAAAAAAGTTTAAATACAAAAGTTGTATAAATTTTAATGTTGTATAACTTAAAAATATTTTCAATTATACAGCCTGTCCCATTTAAGCGTGGCAGATCAAAGCTACGTTTTTTTTAACCTAGTACCCTGTTTTTATTTGTTTTTTCAATTCTGCATCTAAATGTGAATAGAAATCGTAAGGGAAGCCATGCTCTAAAATTCAGTAATTTTTGAGTTATTCAAGTTTTTCAGAAATTTTTGACACATGCAGACCTTTATCTAAAATTCGACATAGCCAAAACAGAAACCTTTATCAAACTGAAATTTTAAGGATCACTAAATAATAAACGGACAAATCAATGTCTGTCGTAAAAAAATGAATTTATTATACAGGGTGTTCAAAATAATGTACTTCTTTTACCTAACTTCAATCACGTGTAACTTTTGATTTTTAAATACAACGAGGCTATTTTTTTGCTGGAATTGTATTCTTTAGGATATTTACTAACACTTTTATTAAGGGTTGTCCATACCTAAACCTAATATTTTCGTATTAAAATATTTGGTTTAGGTATGGACAACCCTTAATAAAAGTATTAAGAACTATCCAAAAGAATACAATTCCAGCAAAAAAATTACCTCGTTGTACTTAAAAATCAAAAGTTACACGTGATTGAAGTTAGGTAAAAGAAGTACATTATTTTGAACACCCTGTATATTAAATTCATTTTTTAGGACAGACATTGATTTGCCCGTCTACTATCTAATGATCCTCAAAATTTCAGTTTGATAAAGGTTTCTGTTTTGGCTATGTCGAATTTTAGATAAAGGTCTGCATGTCTCAAAAATTTCTGAAAAACTTGAATAACTCAAAAATTACTGAATTTTTGAGCATGGCTTCTCTTACAATTTCTATTCACATTTAGATGCAGAATTGAAAAAATAAATAAAAACAGGGTGCTAGGTTAAAAAAACATAGCTTTGATCTGCCACTCTTAAATGGGACAGGCTGTATAATTGAAAATATTTTTAGGTTATACAACATTAAAATTTATACAACTTTTGTATTTAAACTTTTTTTCTATCTTCACCCAAAATCAATATATCGGCCGACAACGCAAGTCTTGGACACCCGTATAATAATCCTATAGGAATTTTTTTTTAATATAGGTACCTATATCTACGGTTTATTAGCCTCTACATCTAGTGATATAATCACTAATCAGTCATGACAATACCATAGGAAAATTATAATCTTACAGATTATTGTCAATGAAGGTCAAAACTTACTATATTATTAGCAGATTTTATAAATATTATAATGTTACTTGGCAGCTTTCGGAAAATTGAAAGATAAGATCTTTTTCGACAATATTACTGATTTATCGTCTGATATTTTGTAGGTTTATTATAATATTCCTGACCTAGGTTAGGAATATTGTAAATACTGCTTTCGTTCAACGGCCGCAAAGGAAGCGCAGGGTGTGTCAGCCTGCGTTGATTTGTTAGTGTATTTGCCATATGGCACATACACTATTGGCGTCGGTCGGATGGCGGGACCTAGGGGTCGGACCAAAATTTCTCGACGTTTCATACCCCCCTGAACAGTTTGCCACCATTTTTGAAAATGTTTATGTATATATGTATGTATATATTTATATATATATTTATATATATATATGTGTGTGTACACGATAACTCTCGACAGACTTAATCGATTTAAACGAAATTTGGTACACACATTGGAACCCATCACCGCAAGAAGCCTATTTAAAATGGGCCCGATCGGACGATTTTCAGGGTTGTATTTAAGGGTTTCAAAAAGTTTTTGGGCCCAAAAATACTGAAAAAATTGTCAGAATCGTTTCAAAATTGAAATTTAACTCTTCCGTAAAGATTAAAATGTGCTGCCAAAATTTTAATAAAATCGGCCCGACAGAACCGGACTTACAAATTTTATGAAAACACTAGTTTGCGGATAGTGATTTACTTACTGAAGGGTGTATTTAATTTCGTACAGAGGTTGCATTGATAATAATATTGAAATTAAGAAAAAAAATATTATTTTAAGGGATGTATTAAGGGGTTAAATTTTTTATTTTGTCCAAAAACAAACCTAAGTTCACGTATTAAAGCCACAAGGTCTGTATTAGCAAATACACTATATTGTCGGCAGGGTTTTGGCACTGCGACCCGAGTTTTTTTATTTTATCTGATTGAAAGAATTATCCGAAAAATTATGTACTCTACACTGTATTATAGTATTTAATTGTAAGTTTTGATCTTCATTGACAATAATTCGGACGATTGTAATGTATTTTTTCTGTTAAAATGAGAATTTAGTTAATTTAAATGTTATGTAAATAATGTAAGCATTTAATTATGTAATTTGTTCAATTATCATTTTAGATATTGAAATATTTAGTTAGTTAGAAATTGTAACTCATTAAAATAAGATATCATTTAAAGTAAAAATTTATTTTTCGAAAATTATTGTATTACTTATTTAAATTTAAATAAAATACATCACACTGGCGACGAGAAAATACGGCAGATTCTAATAGCTACTTTGGATTAGACACAGTGCTTATACAATCCATATAGGTATATATATAAAAAAAAAATAATAAAAATGAATGTTTGTTTGTTTGTGCCGTATGCGTTCCTTAGCCATTCACCCGATTGCGATGAAACTTTGGTGAGTTGTTGTGCGCAATATTCTTGTTTTTTTCATCAAATATTCTGTTAATATATATTTTGACTTTAAAATTAAAATTTAATTAAATTGGATACGGAAAAATTTTGAAATAGTAAAAAGAACAAAATAAAATAATATGTACCTATAAGTAAAAAAATCTTTTTAAATACAAGTGACAAATCTCATAATTTTTCACCCCTACTTATAGCCCAGTCAACGAAGCAAAAATAAATGCAATAAATCGTGTAGTCTGGGTTATTATTTTAAGTGGTAGGGGTGACCCCCAGGTATAACATACTAAAAGTCCCCATCCGGGGGATGCGAGCTTTGGGAGGGAGGGGGGTGAAAAGGTTCCATTTTTTGGTTTTTTGCAAATATCTCGAAAACTAAGCGTCCTAGAAAATAACTTTTCATAAATAATGAAGCAGATTAAATTTCCTACAAAATGGTATATTAATTTTTTTTTAGGAGCAATACAAATACCTCTCACCTTAACGAGACGCAAGATATGAACATTTTGCCAAATAACTCTTCGTCCCCTTTTGACCCCCTCAGAAATTTCGAAAAATCATTTCTTAGTGGCTATTTTTTTCACAAAGGAAATCTCTTGTCCAAATTTCACATTTCTATCTTCAGTGGTTTTTTCTCTGCATATACCGACCTACGGACGCCTCCTGAGTCCAGGGATGGAGATAGAAAAAAAATTCTGGTCCAAAAAGGTTGCCTTGTGTCTTCCGAGTCCAGCGGTATCCTCATTTTCGTTCTCGGACGATTTCTTCCAGAGATATAGACTGTTGCAATAATTTGCCCCTGAACAATAGGCAACCGGCTCCTGCACGTCCGGCCGGAGGCCGGGGGGCACCACTTCTTATATGTTACCTATAGGTATGTAGGTACTTGAATCGTGCCAAGTTTCATCCCAGCAGGAAAAAGTGCAAGGTTGGACCCCTTAGGTTCCCTACTTTAGGTAAAATGGGATTTTTCCACCCCCCGCCTCTCCCTTTGTATCGCTCCTAAAAAAATTAATATAACATTTTGTAGGAAATTTAATCAGCTTCATTATTTATGAAGAGTTTTTTCACCCCCTTCCCGCCCAAAGCTCGCATCCCACGGCTGGAGACTTTTAGTATGTTATGCCTGCATTTATTTGCCAATTTTGGATCTTCGATGACTGAACTATTAACTCCTTGTTTTTATTATTGTACGGCATCCCCGCTGTGCGAGTCTGACTCGCACTTGGCCGGTTTTTTGTGAATGAAACGAAATATAATTTATGTTAGGTAAAGTTGTAAAACAGCTTATAGCTGAACTTTGCCTTTTAGTGTTTAATCAACAATAAGAAAATATTAGATATTATTATTATTGTAACTTTAGCCACGTGTAGTTAAGCAACAAAGTTGTTTGCCTGCCATCGTTGATTCGTTGTATTTAGGGTTTCCAATCCCGAAAGTCGAGATCCCAACATTTCGGGATCCCTATCAATTTTTTGTTTGGGATAATCCCGAAAATCCAGAAATGTATTAAAATAACAGAAAAACCACTTTACATATTTTCTGACTTAAATATAGCTCATATTTTTACCTTTCAGAAAGTTTAAAAATACAACTAAAAAAATAATAGCTTTCACCCTACAGAATGTCAGATTTATTGTGAAGTAATTTTGTACTTTGACGATTTGTATCCTATATATGGAGCAATGCAAATAGAACTTTATTATTATTCTTATTAAACTAAACTGTTTTAAAAATTAAAATATTCATTTATTTTATATTTTTTCTTATTATTATAAACAAGTTGTGTTCCAAAATAATAAATAATTATGCAGTTTCATTTATTAAATAATAATTAAACTTTGAAGGGTATATTTACTTACATTTCAGGATTTCGGGATCACGATCACGAAAATTGGAAACCCTAATTGTATTCCGTTCACGTTCAGCGCCATACTTCAAAGTGGAATGTATCGTTTGTTTAGTGCATCCCTTTCATTAAGAGCGTGTTAAAATCATTTCAATGTGGTATATTTTCCATTAAAGGTGAAAACTATTATAATGAGTGATCGGTATTTTATAGGAATTAATTTTGTTTTTTCACCGTGCATTTTATTCAACACATGCACCGCGCTTTTAGTGTCTGCAATGCGGATTTTAAATCGCTGTTTGTTGACTAAATACGTCATGATCCATTATGGAACGCTTTTCGATGCTATAATGAAAAACACTTGAAAACCCCGTTACATAATGAACCATTATGTAGGTACCTCTTTTCGAAGCTATAATGAAATATGGTTACTTTGGCAACGAAGTAAATAAATAATGTATCATGGGCCATGGCTAATGTTTTTATTATGAGATGTACTGCTGTCAGTGAATCTAAGGTAATTGACATTAATTCAATTAAAGTCTAAAACCACGCATGTGTTGAATAAAGTATAGTGCGCAACGCGTGTGCTAAATCTTTATGCGTCAGGCACGATGTTTTCAGCACTCGTATACGGCTCGCGATGCACACTCGCCAAGGCTCGTGCTGAAAACATATCGCGCCTGACGCACAAATATGTATATTTAGCACACTACTTACACAATATACTATTGTGCATTACTTTTTTAAAAAGTTTCAAATACTTTCTTATTGCTTATTTATTTCTTTTCAAAGCTGTTTTAGTCTATTTCAAAGTGTATTTAATTGAAACCCTAAAAATGGGCATCAAGGTAATTTTATGAAGAGAAAAAAAGTCGGTCAAGTGTGAGTGTAACTCGCGCTCCAAGGGTTCTGTACAACTAACAAACGAATAAGTGTACCTACCTAATATATTAAATTAAATTACAATTCATTAAATCTTATCCATATAATAACACAAATTAGTAATGATTTCGTCAATCGCATACCTAATTTATTAAATTTATTGTCAATAGGTTATTATTTGTTTTTCTCTCGAAAACTGTAAAGATTAGGAATATCGTTCTATTTTTCCTACAATCCTTACTCGACCCTCTATCAGTTAGAATATTTCGAAACTTTTTGTCTACAAAGTTCGGAAATAGGATAGATAGATAGATAGATAATTTTTTATTGTGAAACTAAAAAAAAGTATACAATAATCGTCAACAAGCAAAAAAAAAATAATATATAATACAATCTGTTTAGAAAATATATTTACTATAAAAAGTCTTTATAGTTGTAAAGACATTTGTCTATTAAAAGATCTTTAATTGTTTTTTTATAGTTATAATTATTCAGTTCTTTTATATTAGTTGGTAGAATATTATAGAATTTTAAGGCCCAATAATTAGGCCCATTAGTTAATTTGCCAATTTTATAGAGAGGCACCCTAATATCCTTATTGCCTCGGGTACTATAGGAATGTATTTCATTCACTGTTTGGAAGCAATTCAGGTTATTTTTGACATATAATAGATTACTGTAGACATATAAAGATGGTAATGACATAATTTTTAATTTTTTTAATATTGGTTTACAGTGTGCTAGTCTGTTTGAGTGGGAAATAATTCGAACGGCTTGTTTTTGAAGTTTGAACACCCTTATTGCCTCCGGGGAATTCCCCCATAGAATTATCCCATATTGCATCACCGAGTGGAAGAGACCATAGTAAATGTTTAAAGCACACTCGTTAGAGACAATTTTAGTAATCTTCCTCAGAAGATAGATTGTCTTTGCTAATTTATGACATATTGAATCAATGTGCGTATCCCATTTTAGAGTACTCTCTATGTTAAGTCCAAGAAATTTGACACAACTTTTTGTAACATCCCCCGAGTCACGATATTGCATAATACAATGTTGAGTTTTTGCTATGTTTAATAGTAATTTATTGCTAGAAAACCATGAAGTAGCTTCCTCTAAAGTTTGACTTTCAAATTGTTTTAACAGCAGCATGTCGTTTTGATCTGTGACAAATGTTGTGTCGTCAGCATATAGAAATGTACTGGAACAGGTAATATTTTTCGGAAGATCATTTATAAAAATAATGAAGAGAAGAGGACCCAAAATGGATCCTTGAGGAACTCCACATTGTATCTTACAATATTGTGACTCGTCATTATGAACAATAACTTTTTGATATCTATCACTGAGATATGATTCTAAAAATTTGTTGGTTATACCTCTGCAACCGTAGAAGTTAAGTTTGTTAAGTAATACGTCATGTGGGACGCTATCAAAAGCTTTTGAAAGGTCGCATAGACTTAAGGCTACATTTTTATTGTTTTTATGTAAGTTTAAAATATTGTTTATAACATTTATTAGAGCTTTGATGGTAGAGTACTTAGGCCGAAAACCATATTGATGTTCATATAGCACATTACACTGATTAAGAAAGTTTTCAAGTCGGGTTTTAAATAGTTTTTCTAACACTTTAGATAGAACGGGTAGAATTGATATGGGGCGATAGTTATCTGGAGTTGTTTTGTCACCTTTTTTAAAAATAGGAGTGATTCTACTTAATTTGAGACATGTAGGAAATAGTCCTTCCATGAAGCAACGATTGATTAATGACGCTAACGTTTCACAAATGTATATATTAGCTATCTTTAATAGGTTAGAGTCCAAACCGTAAATGTCTTTAGAGGTAGAATTTTCCAAATTTTTTATTGCAGCAAAAACCTCATTCTTATTAACTGGTGACAGAAAAAACGATTTATTATTTGACATGTAATGCTGTTGTAATAATGAGTAACCGTCAGATTTACTTTGCGGTAAGCTATCTGATATTGATTTACCAACATTTACAAAGAACGTATTTAGGTCTTTGGCTGATACCGGTGTTTCACCAATGAAAGGATTTCCACTATTAGTTTCGTTTTTTACAATACTCCATATCGCTTTGGATTTATTACTTTGTTGAGACACCAATGTTTCATAATAATTTAGTTTAGCACTTTCAATGGACTGTTTATAGAATATTTGGTAGTTTTTATAGATGTTTTTAAGCACAGGTGATTTATTAGATAAATACATACTACTAATTAACTGTAATGTCTCTTTAATACAAAAGAGTTCATGTGTGAACCAGGGAGTATTGTTCTTTTTATTTATTTGTTTAGTTCTAGTCGTACCAACCTTTATAACTTCAGGGAACGCTTCCTCATAGCAGTCCACTATAAGTTTTAAGAATGTTTCAAATGCTTGATCGCAATCTTCAATGACTACACATCTATTCCAATCAATTTGTTTGATTAGCATTTCAAATGTATGATAATTTGTCGGATTTTTGCATCTAGTTCGATAAAAAAACATATTTTTCTTTGAGTTATTAATCAACTTGAACTGCACATATTGAGCAAAATGATCTGAAAGAGATGCGTTAATTGTATAGGTCTCACAAATATTTTCATTCATATTTGTGCACACATTGTCGATGCAGGTCGCGCTATGTTGAGAAATCCTCGAATATTCGTTGAATAGAATTTTCACATTGAATGAATGGAGTATATCACAAATGTCTTTAATTTTATTGTCAGTGTGATTTAGAAAATTGACATTGAAATCCCCTGCCAGAATTATAAATTTATTTGATCTATTTATAGCATCTAACATTTCGTTTAAGCTGTTAAGAAAGATGTTAATGTCTCCTAATGGTGGTCTATAAAGAGCTATTACGATAGTATTATACTCTGTAAGTTCAATAGCTGTAAATTCAAATTGTTTTTCTATACAGAAGTTGTCAACTTTTGAATATTTAGTTGATTTTATGTGGTCTTTAACAAAAATTGCAGTACCACCGTGAAGAAAAGTTGATCTGCAGAAAATATTACCCATATAAAATCCATCGATTTTCATATAATCGATCTCCAATGGTTTTAACCAGTGCTCAGTAAGGCATAAAATATTTGTGTTATATTTACTGTCATTTACAAATAGGTTAAGTTGATCAATTTTATTTCTGAGACTCTGTATATTTACGTTTATGAGATTGATGATATGGTGATCAATCATTTGACTAGATTTATTTTTATGTTGAATTTTAACAATTGGTCGATCGGTATCCTTATTATCGCAATTTGAAAATAAGTTGACACTTTGCAGGTTAGAATCATATTTATAACAATAGTATCTGTCAGCGACAGACGTGTCCCGATTAGTGTGAGGTTGCATGTATTGTGCTGTATGATCCGATATCTGTAAATTTATTTCGAATGATTGATGTTCAATTTCATGTAGAGTGTACTTGCAATTAGGTCCGGAAATTCGCTGATTTCTGTCGAAAAAGAAAACGCTTTACAATAGCACCTTCAGGCCAAATTTCTTCTTTGTAGATATCTTCTATTAATGATACATCTACACCTACTCGGAAACTTTTCCAGCGTCCTTTGCTATCAAGATCATCACATACAAAACTATGACCTGGAAATTTCTCTTCAAGATATGTGGTAACATCATCTGCCGTGGTAGAAGGGTATTAGTTTCAAGCGAACATTTTAGATAATATGTCACAAACTACACAACTTAGAATAAAAGTAAAACCGTTATGGAATCTGTAACAAGTGTCCTTTCTTAAGATACCACACTTAGAGCTGGTGTTGTCCTGATTCTGGTCTATAGGCCGTCGTTGGTTGGAATTGCTTCCTAACGTTTCGCTAGCACGAGTGGCGAGCTTCTTCAGAGCATCGGAGATGGAAGGACCTCTGAAGAAGCTCGCCACCCGTGCTAGCGAGACGTTAGGAAGCAAATCCAACCAACGACGGCCTATAGACCCGAATCAGGACAACACCAGCTCATAAACTGGCTCGCGAAAGCCTCAACCAATTTGCCATACCACACTTTACCCTCAATTTTTAACTCTCGACAAAATAGACTGAAAACGTTAAGAACACTATGGGGGCCATACAAAATGGAATGAAAATTAAACATGCAGCTCTATTAACTTCGGTTATAAATATTTTATTCACTGTCAAAACAGATCTGAACATAGAAACTAAATGGGTGAAGACCATTGACAGCGAAGCAACTTTTTGTGGGCGTTGGGGCTATACACCAATGATTACTTATAAAAAACATGCTAGTTTACAATTTAGGGTAGGAGGTCAATCAGGACCCTCGTAAGACCTCACGCCGCCCGCGTGCGGATATATAATTAACGCCCCTTATTGGAGATAAACTCAAGACTTTTGGGGGGCCAGAGTTTGACACCCCAAAAACATTTTCGTACTCGGTCATTTGAAAGGACTTTTCTTAAGGATCTCAAAACTATTTTTTTTAGAATTTTATGTTACATAGTTTTCGAGGTATTCCTGAAAACGCACAGCTTCAAAGTATAAATGATGGCAAATCGGTCCAACCGTCCTACACACGACTGAAATGTTAGAACGGGGAGTCGGGAGATCGTATAGTCCCCCAAGTCAACTTCTCAGTATAGAAATACATTATTGTCATTCCAATTGACCTACAAACTGCCCTGCAGATCGGACGCAGCAGATTATGACGCGTAGGTATATGGGCTTTTAGGAGCAGCTTTATGATAGTTTTTATACTGTCGAGCGACAATAGGAGTGAAGAAAGTCTTATAATAGCGAAAAAATCGAATTCAAGAGTTTTCACGTAGGCTTGAGTATACAAATAAAATTGATATAATATCAGTTGTATATTTTTTCTATACAGTACAAAAAACATAACTAACTAGTCCATTTGCCGCCCCTTGGATGTGCCGCCCGCGTGCATCGCACACATCACACTCAGGGGCGCGAGGGCTCTGAGGCCAATGGTGAAGACGTTTAAATTATAATTATTTTTAAATACTATGACGCATAATAAATGATTATGTATAGCCATGAATTCATTTGACACTTGCAAATTGTTCATAGCGCATGCATACGTATCTAATATCATTTATTTATGTATTTATTTATAACTGGCCTTTACCCGCTACATCGTTCGCACTCATTTAGGACTTATCAGAAACCTTATTTTATCTGATTGCAGCGATGATTTATCAAACGACCTTTAAAGTAGTAGATAATATATCAATATCTAAACGTTAAATTTTCCCCGATATGTATACAGGCCGATGTGCTTTTTAACACGCTTATATTAGTTCCACATGTATGTTTGTATCTAAGTAAGGGATTCTTTGAACGCGATTTTCACCCACTTCAGAACTTCAGATTGAACTGAAACTTTCCACATTTATCAAGAACCGATGACAATACAATAATTCAATAAGTTTGTCCCATTATCTTGACCAGGATCTCCAGGACTAAAAAAAGAGCAAAAAATTCAGATTGAACTGAAACTTTGCACACTTATCAAGGACCGATGACAATACAATAATTCAATAAGTTTGTCCCATTATCCTGACCAGGATCTCCAGGACTAAAAAAATAAAAATAAATTATAATTTAAAAAAACTAAAAAACACGCTTTAATGAACTAAAAAGTAAAAAATAATTAATTTTATTGAAAAAAAAAAGTTGGGGTAGTATGAAAATATGGTACAAAGCACCCCATGCTTTTTTTAAATAAAATTAATTATTTTTTACTTTTTGGTTCATTAAAGCGTGTTTTTTTGTTTTTTTAAATTATAATTTATTTTAACATCTTCTCCACAATGTTCTGGGGCTTTTTTTTAACAGGCTACCAGAAGGTTTGAGAGAGGAAAGGTCAGTTTGGTAAGATCTGAAATCATTTTTACCAGGCCAGTGTTTTTAGATTGTGTATTAATTATTATTGTTTTGTGTATCTTCCTATTTTTAATGTATTGACAATTCTTATTTGCAAATATTGCAGCTTGAGAGATGCTAATAAATCATATTATAGTGACAAAACTGTTGTGGGCGTTAAAAATATTTATTTATCAAAAAGTCAAAACAAAAACTAAAACGCAATTATTGCAACAATCTATTGTCAAGTTCCAAAATTTAAGGTGGTGAGTCATGCATAGTTCGGAACAAGGTTAATAGAGCGACAAACCGTGAAACAATGTAAGCATAAGCGTCCGCAATCTGCATACATATCACGTGCATACAAACTGTACCGCTTATATAAATATAAGTGCATGACTCACTATCTTAAATTTTGGAACTTGACTATAATAAAAATATAATTAAGCACTGTGGTTGGAATAAAAACAAAATAAAATATAGTTACTTCTTACCACAACAGTTTTATTGATGGATGTACATTTCGAAAGCTAAGCTTTCATCTTCAGCGAACACTATACATGATAATGTAATGTATAGTGTTCGCTGAAGATGAAAGCTTAGCTTTCGAAATGTACATCCATCAATAAAACTGTTGTGGTAAGAAGTAACTATATTTTATTTTGTTGACTATAATACACTAAACTAATACAAATGGAGATGGGCGCCAGCTATATTGTAATCGTATAAAATGTCACCTATAGATAATTTAAGTTTGGATACCAGTAGTAAGTGGATAGTACTATTGCAAGTTTTATCAAAATCGGTCCAACCGTTTTCAAGTGATACTGGTAGACACAAGCGACCAGGCCCTGCAGTCAGGATCCATTCTGATTGGTCGAATACCCCATCTTGATGTCGTTTGGCATACGCACACACATTTAAACGAACGTAACAACTAACTAGTGAACTCTGTATACAAATATGGATAGTTGATAGCGATTAAAAAATGGGTTTTTTATGTAGAGAATGTTCAAATACATATTCTTCAAGACATGCATTAATGTTCACAAAATTAGAGTGAAAACTTCAGGTAAAGCTTGTAATCTAATTCTTTCTATAAAAGTCGATCAATTTTCTGACATTTCAAAATAAAACATAATAAAAATTTATTTTTCCATTCCAAATTCTCAAGAACACTGTTACTGTTTAAATTTTGGACATCCTATAATATCTCAAATAATAATATTAAATTAGGTTTTATTTTGAAATGTCAAAAATTTTTCCAAAACGGTTTATAAATGACGAAGTTCTGAGGTAACAAACATAAAAATAAAATACAACCGAATTTAGAACCACCTTCTTTTTTTGAAATCGGTTAAAAAATAAGGAGTTATTGGTAGAAGTAAAAAAATTAACAGATTTTTTTATTTAAGCTTGTTTTTAACAAGTTTTTTTTACATATAGGTATTTTATTTTATTCTTTTTATTGTTTAAAATTTTTTTCGCATCAAATAAAAAATATATTAACAGAACATTTGAGCAGTATCGTAGTAAAATAAAAAAACATTATTTTATTAAAATTATTTGATTATTTATTTCTAAATTATTATTTGCCAGGATTCATGCCACAACACACAATCTGTGAACATTTTAACTAACTATATTTCACCTGGTTTTAAGGTAAAGAAAACTAGCAGCTAAATGTGGTATCCGCTTAATAAAATGTAACCTATCACAAATCCAATTATATAAACAAGAATTTTTTACACCCTGTATAATATCCTTCATGTTATGTACACTGAGGAATGCAGACGCCAACCACCACGACGCTTTCTCCATCTTTACTCTCTCCTCTCTCTTTTTGCTTCTATGTGAATTGTGAACCGACATCAACTCAATCACATCTCACTCAACGACGCCTCCATGGTCCACATTTCCTAAGGATAAACCGGAGGCGTAAAAACACTATGCCTACGTCATCTAGATTACTGTCATTGGGAAAATGTTAAGAAAGCCTGTAAAGCGAAACGCAATACGTATACAGTGCAACCTCGATATTACAAAACTGAAGGGAATTAGAAAATATTCGTTATACCAAGTAATTTGTTACAATGAGGTTTGTTATATAGAGGTTAGGTTGGACTACGATTCGTTTTAACAAGGTTAAGGAACACCTTTTTCGTTTCTCAGCCATTGCAACTTTAAAACTAACAACAGTGACAAACAGCAGTGTTTACATTACTTAGCAATTAGCATCAAACAACAATGATTGTCTTACGAAAAATTTAAGGTGTCTGAATCAGTCGTGACATGAATTATTGTGGAATTGAGTGTGAATAATTGATAGGATACGTTATGTAAAGGTTATATAGAGGTAAATAATACTTTCTATTTATATTTTGCAATGATTGAAAATTCGTTATAAAGAGGTTTTTGACAAATGTATTCGTAATGTAAAGGTATATTTTGCATTAGCTCTTACGGGCAGTTCTAGGGGACTTCGAGAAATTTGTTAAATCGAGGAAATCGTTATATTGAGGATCGTTATATTAAGGTTACACTGTATTTGGTTACTGAAAGCACATCAAACTGACAAACTGTGTGATCGCTGATTTCGACCATTTTTTTAGTGATTTTTTTAAGGTAACCAACAGCCAGGGTTGTTTGGGCCTAGCACCAATTCTTATTTTCAATTTAATATTTTATAATAATAAGATAGATATACTTTCACAGGTAGAACCTGCGGATTGGGGTCCTGTAACAGCTGAGGAGCCCTGGAAATGCCATAGTGCCCTATTTTGTTTATGTTTGTAACTCGACTTTTTCTAGGCAATTTCTTTAGTCTTAGACTGAAGTCTGAAACTGAGGGATTTGTTTTGGCGTGTCAAAACGGCGTTATCAACACTCTTGAGTACCGCCGTATTGTTATGAGTGCGGAAGTAACAGATACTTCTTGCAGAGCATGTCGATCGCATCCAGAGACGCTCATGCATCTCTTGTCGGCATGCAGTTATTACGCAAGTTGCGCCTACATCCATCACCACAATGCTGCTCTAAGACTCCTATATTACCACTTAAAGCATAATTACGGTATTGACAAAACTCCCGTTCTGCCTTATGTTCCTGGCGATATTGAGTCCGTTGTCGAGAATGAATCGTGTAAGATTTTCTGGAATTATTCATTCAGTGCTACCAGGCAACTTTCAACTACAAAGCCTGATATAGTTTTCCTTGATAAAACTACGCGATTTATGTATGTCATCGAGTTCTCAGCTCCTGCTGAAACGAACATAGTCGCGAAGGAAACAGAGAAGCGCACAAAATATCGAGATCTTCTCTTTGAGCTTAGGAAGCAGTACCCAGACTATTCTGTTAAATTAATTGTCCTTATAATTGTTGTTCTTGGTGGAGCCAAACCTTCACTGTTGGCAAATATAAAAGCTATCCCGGCATGTCAGCGTAATGCTGAGTCACTAGTCTGCCGCATGCAAGAGGCTGTGCTTATTGGGTCGCTCCGTGTACTTCGTGCGCACGACCCAAACTCACTGTAATCGCCCATTTCATGATTTGAGACGTGGTTATAGTTTCACCTTGATCCGCAAGTATCCCTTGTGTGACGGTGATGAACCTGAAGTTTAGGGTGCTTGTGGATGCAAAATTCTTAAGAAATTCTTCCTTCGTAATAATAATAATAAAACAAAAATGGGAAAAATCCAAACGTGAACCTAGACTCTAGAGGTTGTGAAGTAGGGGCTAAAAGGACTCGTTCGAATGTGAGATATCTACAGGTACTCAGAAACCACCTGAATTAGAAACTTGGTATGAGTGTTCTTTGTTGAAACGTTAAACTTGAGAGAAATACTCTTCTTAAAAATAAATAAATACATACATGTTCGATGGGAGAGGTGGTGGGTTTTACGAGACACTATCACCATTTAAAATGAACGAAACGTTGGCGTTCTAAACCTCGTCCGGGCGGGGCAAAACAGCTAGGTATTTGGTTCTTAAAAGGAAGCATACGCTGTCGGGTCATCAGCAGAGCCAACCAACACAAAGCTTTGAATTGTGTACCTACATATATCGTCAATCCATACGAACATACCTAGACTATACATTATAACCTTGACGCCGTCGCCAAGCTGCTGACTAGATGATGGCTGTGTGGCTGTAGAACGCGCGGCGACGATTTCAATCTACGTCCCTCGCAAGCGACAGCCGATGCTCAACCAAGCGTCGCGGCGCCCAGATTAGGGGAATTGATGAGGAAATCTCCTCCGTCCTGAGCGGTTGACGATGAAGCAGACGGAGCGTTCCCTGCCCCGACTTACCCCTCATCGTTGCACCAATATGATGATTTGCTTCAGCATCATGGAACTGTTTATTAAAGAGGTGTGCTCTCTTTTACCGACTGTACATTATACAACATCTACAGCGTGCTTGTGTACATCTCTAATTACATATCGCTGCAAGCAACATTATTCATAGCGTAACGCTATGAATAATGTTGCTTAGAGCGATATGTAATTAGAGATGTACACAAGCACATTAGCGTATACTCAATTTCAAAGCTACCGCCATGTTGGCGGGTTATGCTGTTGTTTTAACAATGTATTTTATAGTTAAGATATATTTTCAAGTGAACAATGTTTATATAATAATTTGCTATGACTTATAAGTACCTAATACGCAACGACGCAACCGCGACTGTATGTCCTGTCGAGATCTCTACAGATTATTTATAGAACTGAACTCCTACTAGACATCAAGATTTAAAAGCGACGAGAAACTCTTACTAATCATTTGTATGGATGTCATAACGTTCGAATCACCTATTACTGGTGAAACAGCAATCGAAAATTTACAAAAAAAAAAAAAAATAGGTCGTGATATTGATGAGTAAAAGCAAGACCAAGACGTGGTCATAGTCTTGCTTTTGCTCATCAGTTAACTATTAATTCTTTTGTAAAGTTACAGTCTTGCAATATTTACGCACTTCATAATAATTTATGACTTATTTACAATATGGTCCATGCAATTTGTAGCTTTTTAAATAATCAACAATTAGTAGCTTTTAATAATTACTATTTACACCAAGTAACATCTAAAAAAGGATTGCTTCAATCACTTAGGTTCAGTGCATGTACATTGTAAGTACATATAAATTATTATAATTGATCTAAAATCGCGTAACCACGATTAGGGTGCAAGCAAATATTTCTGTCATTTTTGGTCGTAACAGCCGTTGATCCTGATTAGCTACTGTTATAAATAAAGGCAAAGAACTTTTGACAAAGAAAGGTATACTCCATGTTTTCGGAATAACCACGGAAAAACGTCGAAAAAAGAGATACAGATATATTTTTGCTCTCTTTGTTGGTTACGAGCACGGTACGTTGAGTAAATAGACAAAGCTTAGTACAGTAATTTCTATGTACATACTTCAGTGCCTTGTCAACTCTGATCTTGGTCTTGCAAAAAGTGCAAGACCAATGTCGATTTTGCTAAAAGCTTCCAGAGAACATCGGCAAACAATTTTTTAATCAAACTTGGCGGAGTGTGGTACTTTTGGTTTTGCGACGATTTCCTGCGGTGGGGTGCAGTTCCCAAAAAAATGGTCGCGGAGGGGTTTCGTGCGACGGCGTTTTTCGCGAGGTGAAGAGTCAGATAAAATATAATCAAATAGCAAATTATTTGCCGATGTTTTCTAGAGTCTATTGATTAGCTCATCATTAGTACACTTTGAATAGTAAAATTAAGCAAAATCGCAGGATAGTGGACAATATAATTTGATTTATTAAATTAAATGTACGACGTTTCGTCTATAGATTTAGACTTTTTCAAGTACATACATAAAAATAACAATATTTATGAAAATTAATATTAATTGCTATGGTTAGTAATTAATATTAATTTAGATTTAGATAGGGTACATAAGACAAAAACATGGTAACAAATTATGTTGACTATAAATTTTAACAATCAATAATAATAATAATACAAAAGTTAGCATAATTTCATAATATAATTGTACTGACTACTTAAATTTTGAGTGTCTGTTCTATAATTGATTGAATTGTTTTTTCTAATAAAACACATTTCACTGATATTGCGTTTCTTCCAATTTGACTCTTTATCTAATATTTGAACTTCATTGAAAAGAAATGTATGCCCAGTGTCGAAATGATGAGATGACAACGCCGTCTTATTATCACTTAATAAGTTTATGTTTCTACAGTCCATTTTGTGCTGATAAATTCTATTTTTTAATAACTGTTTTGTTTGTCCCACATAGCATTTATTACATTCACAAGGTATTTTATAAATAATATTAGATTGATGTGAGATAGGCGTTAATAAGTTTATAGAGGACCAAAATCACCTAAATAACACGTTGGATACTGTGGATGAAAGAACTAAGTCTACTAAGATTTATGTTAGATTTCCATTTGTGAAGAACTTGTCTTATAAGATCAACAGATTATTTTCGAACACAAATATTAAGTTGGTGTTTTATAACTTAAATAAATTGGATAAGTTATTCACAAGACTTAAAGATAAGACGCCTATCTCACATCAATCTAATATTATTTATAAAATACCTTGTGAATGTAATAAATGCTATGTGGGACAAACAAAACAGTTATTAAAAAATAGAATTTATCAGCACAAAATGGACTGTAGAAACATAAACTTATTAAGTGATAATAAGACGGCGTTGTCATCTCATCATTTCGACACTGGGCATAAATTTCTTTTCAATGAAGTTCAAATATTAGATAAAGAGTCAAATTGGAAGAAACGTAATATCAGTGAAATGTGTTTTATTAGAAAAAACAATTCAATCAATTATAGAACAGACACTCAAAATTTAAGTAGTCAGTACAATTATATTATGAAATTATGCTAACTTTTGTATTATTATTATTATTGATTGTTAAAATTTATAGTCAACATTTTAAAAGATTAAAAGATTAAAAGCAATTAGGGGTGGTCCTGGATTGGCCCATAAGCTGCACCTCATCCTAGAAGGATTTTTGTGCTCCCCTTTAGCTGGATCTAGTCCACAAATAGCCTGGATCTTCTTATGAGCTCCAGAAGATTTGGCACTAGATTATGCTGTGGAATAATTCCATCCTCATCTATATATCCAAAGATGGTTGTCCTTCTGTAGGCTAGCGCTTCACATTCGAACACGATATGGGTGGCTGTTTCATCCTCCATATCGCAGAATCTACATAGTGTTGATTCCTGTCGTATCCCCATCACATGTAGGTGTTTCCTTAGAGAAGCGTGACCGGTCAAAAGCCCAATAACCTTTCTAAGTGTTGGCCTGCTGAGTTTGATTAGGTCCTCAGTGAGCCTGGGGGAGGGGCCTGCGATCATTTTCTTCCCGTGTTTGTTACCTGAAACCAGGTTCCATTCAGAGAGATGTTGCTCGCAGGTCCATTTCCTAACAGTATGTTGAACACATTTGTAAGAAATCCCACAGACTGGTTCTGGTCCAATGAATTTCGCAGAGGCTCCTTGTCTAGCAAGGGTATCCGCTTTTTCATTGCCCTGGATTCCTTCATGACCTGGCACCCACATTAAGAGAACTTTGTTTCTCCTACCCAGGTCATTTAGTAATTGATGACAATCCCATACCAGCTTAGAGCTAAATTTATAGGATTGTAAGGCTTTAATTGCTGCTTGGCTGTCAGATAGAATACGGATTGGCTGGTTTCGATAGCCCCTCGCAATATTCTCCTGTGCACATACAGCAATCGCCATTACTTCAGCTTGGAAAACTGAGGCGTGAGTTCCTAGGCTCAGACTTGTGTCACTCCTCGGTCTCTCACCATGGATTCCAGCTCCGACTCCACTGGTCATCTTTGAGCCATCCGTATACCAGATAAGGCTGTTTGATAACTGTGGGATAATTTTCTTCAGTTCCTCTCTATCACGAATGATAGTGTCATAGGTCCTATTGAAGCAATAGACTGGAGTCATTCTGTCCGACAACATACGTAATGTGTGGTCATCTATGATTCCAGTAATGCGGGTGTGACCAATTTTTACATCTCTCCACTGCCCCGCATTCTGTAGCCGGGATGCTTCCAGCCTCGCTTCTTCCATTACGTATAGGTGTAATGGTGGGAGGTTTAGGATCACATCCAAAGCAGCAGATGAGGTGCTGCGTATGGCACCTGTTACGCCTAGGGTTGCTAGACGTTGCAGACTCGCCATTTTGTTTTTAGCAGTAGTCTGTTGTACCTTTGGCCACCATAGTAGTGCCCCATACGTTAGTCCGGGTCTGATTACTGTGGTATATAGCCAAAATGTTAATCTGGGGTTAAGTCCCCAGGATCTGCTAAAAGAGCGACGGGACATCATCAAAGACGTTTTTGCTCTTTTTAGCACTTTATCCAGATGTATATTCCAGCTGAGTGTTGAGTCTAGGTTCAAGCCCAGATACTTCACCGCTTTGGACATCTGTAGTTCTCCTTCGAAGAGGCGAAGAGTTCTGTTAGGCTCCAGCTTTCTTTTCCTGGAGAACGTGACAATTACGGTTTTTTGGGGGTTGACTTTGAGGTTTTCCCCCTCACACCAAGTCTGGACCTCTGTTAGAGCTGTCTGCATAAGATCTAGACAGATATCCATATATTTTCCTCGGACCATGATAACAACATCGTCTGCATAGCCTTGAGTATACATTCCCATTTGATTGAGTCTTGTCAGGAGTTTGTCCACCACAAGGTTCCACAGTAAGGGTGATAGTACCCCCCCCCCTGTGGACAACCTCGGGCGGCAGATACCTCCAACGTGTCCTCAAACAGTGTGGCATGTATTTTCCTACTTCTTAGCATGTTGCCTACCCATTTAGTTAGAGTAGGTGAGCAATCCTTTTCACGAAGGGCTGACTCAATAGACACAAATGATGTGTTATCAAATGCCCCTTCAATGTCAAGGAAATCCCCTAAAGCTATCTCCTTTGTATCCAGAGATTTTTCTATCCTGCCAATCAGCTGGTGAAGCGCCGTCTGACAGGACTTTCCTGCTTGATAGGCATGTTGATACTCCGAAAAGAGAAGGTTATTCGGCCCTCTTCCTCGGATGTACCTATCAATGAGTTTTTCTAACGTCTTTAAAATGAAAGACGACAGACTGATTGGTCTATAGGCCTTAGCCTGGGTATAAGACGATTTGCCCGGCTTTGGGATAAATACCACTTTCACCTTTGTCCAGCTATTAGGGATATAGCCAAAAGCTAAACTGGCCCTAAATAGACGGAGTAGATGTGGGATCAGCTGATCGGCCCCTTGCTTCAATAGAGCTGGTATTATGCCATCGGGGCCTGCTGATTTAAATGAGCTAAAAGAGTCTAGTGCCCATTTAATTTTGCTGTGTGTTACGACCTCCTTCGCTAACACCCAGGATTCCCGCGTTGCTCTGTAGGCCACAGTAGGATAGTCCTGTGAATCAAGGGGAGTTCCTACACAGCGTGAGTCTGGAAAATGAGTGCCCAGGAGAATCTCTAGGGTTTCTTTTCCAGTTTTTGTGTATGTCCCGTTGGGTTTCTTTAATGTCCCTACCGGGTTGATAGGATCTTTCGATAAGATCTTATTCAATCGAGAGCAAGCTGTTGTGCTCTCGATTTCCTGGCAGAAGTCTCTCCAGGATTTTCTCTTGGCTCTTCGAATGGCCTGATTATACGTGGTGAGGGCTTTGTGGTATTCGCCCCACATTCCGGATTTCTTCGCTCTATTAAATAGCATGCGAGTTTGTTTCCTCAAGTTTGCAAGTTCATCATTCCACCAGCTCACCTTGCGATTAGAGGTTTTCCTAGTTGTAGGGCAGCTCTGATGATATGAGGAGATAATAGCCTCCCGTAGTTGGTTGGCTGTCTCCTCAATACCAATGGCTCCCCTACTAGGATATCCTACTCCTTCCAACTGAACTTTCAGGGTCTCATTGTATAGTCCCCAGTCGGTTTTCCTTGGATTTCTGTAGTGTGTCTTATCCTCCATATCACCAGATATATGGAAGAGAATGTGTCTGTGGTCCGACAAGGATGGTTCCATCGAAACGTGCCATCCATTCACCTGTTGACTAAGAAATGATGTTCCCCAGGTGACGTCTATGACTTCAGATCTGACTCGGTTTGCAAATGTTGGTTCGCTGCCCGAGTTAAGTAGAACAAAATTTTCCCTTAGAATAAAATCTAAAAGGTACTCTTTTGTTCGTATTACTGCTTCCCCATACTACATGGTGAGCATTTGCGTCGCAGCCTACCAGTAGGTGTTGCTGAGACCCCCGACAGAAGGTTGCTAACTTTTCCACTTCCGGTGACGGGAGTGGATCTTCATATGGGAAATATATGGAGGCTACAATGGCCTCCATATGTCTATTCTCCATATGAAGTTTTACTTTAGTTACTGCGACATCTCTGGAACAGAACTCAAGTAGAGGGAGTTGCGACAGGTAGTTGCCTACAAAAATGCAGGCCCTAACCCTGTCTGATGTGGTGTCATAGATCACCTTACCTCCCAGTCCCCCCAATCCCATAACTCGGCCCCGGAAAATCCAGGGCTCTTGTATAAGGACCAGGGTTAAGTTCTCGGCTTTAATGCGCCGGGCTAGTGCAGCTGTTGCTGCCTTACTATGTTGCAGGTTGATTTGCAACACCTTCATCTTCCCTATCCATAGGTGTGGGTTCAGAGAGGATCCTGATATTGACCCGGCCTACCCCCAAATATGGCTTGAGGTTTAACCTTTTTAAGGTCTCCATCGACTCCTCATCAGCTAAACAGACTAGAGTTTGCCCATTGGTTTCCTCCCGTCTGTTGACTATCGTCCAGTCCTTAGTCTTAAGTCCTTCATTCTGAGCATGAAGGAGTTTCAGACAGTCAGTAGCCTTCGAATCCAGAGTGGTTTTCGGGACCCACATCAGGATTTTAGATGCTCTAATTAGGGTCTTCGAAGGACCCACTTTAAGAGCAATCCCCTTGAAAGGATTCAAGGAAGCCACTGAATTTTTCAGCCATGAGACTGTAGCCTCATCTTTGCAGGAAAAGACTAGCCCACCAGCTGCATCGTACGCACATCTCTCGAATTTAGGGAACACGCCCTTGCTCTTGACGATGAGCGACATAATTTCTGAGCGAAGATTGTCCGCCTCCTCCTTTGACAATTTCTGCTCAGGGTGTGATTCTCTCACAACGGCTATCTTAGTCCCCGTGAGAGCCTCCCTGAAATCCATCCTCGCCTCATCATTGCGGGGCCTCTTAGCAGTAGCCCTAGCGGATGAGGGAGTGGAACCATCCGATCGCGGACATTTGCCCGGATTAGGGGTTTTTGGCCCCTTATTGCTCGGAGCAGTATCAGCGGTCCCACTGGTCTGTGGTCCTGTTGCTGTCTCTGCTGCACGAGAAGTTTTCTTGTGGGGTCTGGGTCGGATATATTTCTCCCCCCTAGCAAGAACCCTGTCTCTAATAAGCTTTCGCTTTTGAGCCCCAGAGATACGGACTGGTTCGATGGCCAGTCCTTCCACTCCAGGGACTAAATCCAGTGCATCGCCGGCTGAAGTGCCCGCTCGACTGGTGCTTGGTGCCTCCAGATCCGTGTGGGCTGGTTGTGCCCTCACCTGATCTAGAGTCTCGACCTCAGGAACAGTGTGGGCTAGTTGTGCCCTCAACTGAACTTGAGTATCGACAGACGAATCTGAGAGCACTGGGCTCTCGGAATCCGAACTGTCGTCGGGGTTTTGTTTTTTTTTATATATTTTTTGTTCTCCATACTTATTCCCACGAGTAGCGAGGAATTATAAGTCCACCGCAGCAGCGCCTCTTACCACGGTAAGGGTTAACTGTATCCTTGGAGGGCACCCAGGTACTCCAAGCGCTCCGTTAGTGACCGAACATTAAAAGTCCCTCGGCCTTTCAAGTACATCGGCACGGGTCGCATGACACCTTCACTATCGGGACAGGGTGGGCTACGTTTCGTCTGACCTCTATCCTTTGACCTTACCAGCATGGGTGACCCTTCCAGGAGCACTAGGCTCCCGCTGGCATCGCTCTCTGGGTCATTGAGGTACACAAACCCTTCTACCACGTTAAGGTAGTAGCCCCTTATAGTCAACATAATTTGTTACCATGTTTTTGTCTTATGTACCCTATCTTATGTTAATTGCTATGGTTAGTAATTAATATTAATTTTCATAAATATTGTTATTTTTATGTATGTACTTGAAAAAGTCTAAATCTATAGACGAAACGTCGTACATTTAATTTAATAAATCAAATTATATTGTCCACTATCCTGCGATTTTGCTTAATTTTATTATAATCACGATGGACACGATTTCTAATTTAACTTTGAATAGTATTGCTTTAAGATCTTTAACTCACTTATTTTGCCAAACAATATCTTAAGGTATCTCATATTTTTGTTTGATTATGTAAATTTGAAAATCTGCTTCGGATACAACAATATAAATCCAAAGTTGATCATAAGATCACAGACACATAGAATGCAAACTTGACCACGCAGCAAACGCAAATACATAGAATACACGAAAAACAAAGTTAGTGTGGACGTGTTTCCAAACAGTACCACACAGCGTACACATACGTATTTTGTGATCGTTATAAGAGCGGTACATCAAAGAGATTTATAACTACTACTAGCCGTTACCCGTGGCTTCGCCCACGTATTTTTCGATTTATGATTTATTATCCCCCCCCCCGCGAAAAATTCTCCTCCTGCGAAGCGAAGCTGGGCTGGTGGTGTTTATTCGCTCGAATTTTATTATACATAACTCACTCGCTTCGCTCGTTCGCTCGAATATTAATAATACAATATTACACACTCGCTTCGCTCGTTCGTTTGAATATTAATAATACAATACTCACTCGCTTCGCTCGTTCGCTCGAATTTTATTAATACATTACTCACTCGCTTCGCTCGTTCGCTCGAATATTAATAATACATAACTCACTCGCTTCGCTCGTTCGATCCAATTTTATTAATACACTATTACTCACCTATGTTATATAAGGAACTCCTGTGCAAAATTTCATGCTTCTAACTTCAAAAATGATGAACTTCCATACAAACTTTCATCCCCTATTTACCCCTTTAAGGGATGAATTTTCAAAAATCCTTTCTTATTACTCATCTACGTTATATAAGGAACTCCTGTGCAAAATTTCATGCTTCTAACTTAAAAAATTACGAACTTCCATACAAATTTTCATCCCCTATTTAACCCCCTTAGGGGATGAATTTTTAAAAATCCTTTCTTTTTGCTCACCTACGTAATATAAGGAACTCTTGTGCAAAATGTCATGCTTCTAACTTTGAAAATGACGAACTTCCATACAAACTTTCATCCCCTATTTAACCCCTTTAAGGGATGAATTTTCAAAAATCGTTTCTTATTACTCATCTACGTTATATAAGGAACTCCTGTGCAAAATTTCATGCTTCTAACTTAATAAATTACGAACTTCCATACAAATTTTCATCCCCTATTTAACCCCCTTAGGGGATGAATTTTTAAAAATCCCTTCTTATTGCTCACCTACGTAATATAAGGAACTCCTGTGCAAAATGTCATGCTTCTAACTTTAAAAATGACGAACTTCCATACAAACTTTCATCCCCTTTTTAGCCCCTTTAGGGGATGCATTTTCAAAAAAAAATTTCTTAGTGCTCACCTACGTTATATAAGAAACTCCTGTGCAAAATTTCATGCTTCTAACTTCAAAAACGACGAATTTCCATACAAACTTTCATCGCCTATTTAACCCCCTTAGGGGCTGAATTTCGAAAAATCCTTTCTTAGTGGGTGCCTACGTCACAAAAGGAACCTACTGTCCAAATTTCAAGTTTATATCTTCAGCGGTTTGACCTGGGCGTTGTCTGTCAGTCAATCAATCAGTCAGTAACGGAACTGTTTTATATATATAGATTAGACGGGGTTTTTCATGTCTTTATTGTTTGACCCGATGGAGATACTGAGAATAAAATCATTTCTTTAATCTATCTCTCAGTTGTCAGTTTGTCAGTGTATAATGCACATAGTGGTGTTGCTTTTATAAGTAAAAAACTATTTTCAAAATAGACTTCACAGACGATCAAATTTTTAAATTTTTAAAAATTTCGTTGACCCAAAATCGCCGATTACACTTTAATTTTCGTTTTTTTTTACTAAACTATATTCATCACAACATACGCGCGCACAAGCAATCATCATATTTTCATCGTCAGTATCGCTCATTTCGAAAAAATACGACTTTGCACAAATACCGAATTTGAACTGCGAATTCACCTTCATAAACAACAATAAAATGAAACATACTAAATGCAACGTGGAGGTGGTTGTATGTTTCATGTCGAATGTTTGAAAACATGATAATATTGATTCACGCGTGTGTTCTGTTAGCTTATGTTTGCATACTATGTATTGGTGCCTTAAATAATTAACATCAGATATAGAGCACATAGTAACAAGAACCCTACTAGTTTAAATTATCAAATTATGAATGTATTTTACGCAATGCCCCTATCAATTAATCGTCGTTAGATTTATAATTAATATTGAAGTCCATCTAACCCCTTCGTTTTATCGAATATTCCTGTTTCATTTATATTTATGATTTAACCATTCACAAGTGTAGAATGATACTAATTTAGGTCGAAATTCACTTTTCAAAATTTCACTATATTTTTTCGTTTTGAAGTCCCTAGAGTCAAAAAAACATGTTTTTGGGAAAAGTCTGTTATTTTATCTATTATGTTATCTATGTCAATTAATATCAGTATTTTTGGAGATGGAATGGTCCTACATCCAATTTTTTTTTATTAAATAGATAAAGGATCAAATCTATACTTATTATTTTTTAAGTATATATTTATTAATCCTTACTATAATATTATAAATGCGAAAGTAACTCTGTCTGTCTGTCATTCTGTCTGTTACCTTTTCACACCTAAACCGCTTAACAGATTTGGATAAAATTTGGCAAGGAGATAGATTGCATCATCAGGAAGGACATAGGCTACTTTTTGTCTCAAAAAAACCGGCTTCGCTTTGGAACTATACTGAACCTATTCTAAAAATCCTTTCACTAAAAGAACGCTATGCAGGGTGACAGATTTTCGCGGGGGGGCAGGGGAGAAATTCTTACGGGGGCTAATAAATCATAAATTCTTATCTCTGGAACTACTAAACCGATTCTAAAAATTCTTTCACTAATAGAAAGCTACGCAGGGGGAGATATTCTCGCGGGGGGCAGGGGGAGAAACTCTTGTGGGGGGGCTAATAAATCATAAATTCTTATCTCTAGAACTACTAAACCGATTCTAAAAATTCTTTCACTAATAGAAAGTTGCGCAGGGGGAGAGATTCTCGCGGGAGGCAGGGGGAGAAATTCTTGCGAGGGGGTTAATAAATCATAAATTATTATCTCTGAAACTACTAAACCGATTCTAAAAATTCTTTCACTAATAGAAAGCTACGCAGAGGAAGAGATTCTCGCGGGGGGATAACAAATTAACAATATATTAAATATACGTGAGCGGAGCAATGGGTGACCGCTATTAAATCATAATTTCATACCACCCGGACGTAACCGGGACGAGTCGCTAGTTTCCAATAAAGTTGAATACCAATGAAAACATGAAAATAATAATATATTATAGGTATATCTCCATTTGAAATCTTTAGTATAGTTAATATCTGTTTGCGATAGTTAAAAATACCGAAAAAAATAAATAAACATAATGAAATAATCCCTATTCTATAAAATTATTATAACTTATAAAAGTATGAGAAGTTAATTTTATTTTACATAGATATGGTACCTAACTTTATATAGTAAATTTGAAATTAACGAAGTATTAACAGAATATATCCGTCAACATTGTTCTTAACCTGCGGTGAATCGACTCAAAATGCTCTATCAACTTAAGTAAAGATAAATGAAGGTTAATTGTATTTGTCATTTATTTAGCTATGTAGATAGCGTCAAGCAACCCCTGAGCAAGAAGACAAAGAAGAATCCGTACGTTCACATGCATTCAAAGTGACAAATTAAAACACACATACACATAAACAAGTTATTTTAGGGTTCAACTGCGAGCTTCTATTAATGCCTACAAACAAATACAGGGTGGTAAATCAATTTCGTAAGTTTTTTGTGATAGGTATATTGTGATATATAATTTAGCAAGGTCGATGTAAAAGTGGCAAAGGAGATGAAGAGTGTTTGACCGAAGCTTTGGCTTCGACCAAAAATGAAACCTTTGTCAAAATATTCGGTTTCGTCCAAATCGAAGGTTTTGCCGAAGCCGAAATGTTGAATTTACTGAATAATCGAGTGAGGCACGCGAATGGCGCGGGTGGAGTGCAAGGAGAAGGCGCGGGCGCCACGAGCAGCGAAAAGGGAGCGAAGTCGAATGACAACATGAGCATGAGAAAGTATAGCTTCAACTTCAACGCAATTGCGTTCATCAATAATATAAGTTTTTCCCTCACTTTTTTAGTACATTGTACAATACCTTCCACTTCGGTTTCGACCGAAGGTGAGAAAAAAGTCAAAGTTCTGGTCGACGTGGTCGTAGTGTTTTTCTCGGTGTCCTGCTGTCACACTCGACAGCAGGACACCGAGAACACTACGACCACGTCGAACACACCACTGAAAATGCTTGCTGCAGTTGCAAGCGAAACGACTGGAAGAAGAAGAAGCCATTCCAGTAGACCACGGCTCATAAGCCCAAAATATTCTTATCTTTATGTCTATATAGTGTTTGCACAGCCGTTCAAATCTTACGTTTAATAATTAGCTTTAATATCATATCACTACTAGCACAGTAAAATTTTAGGTATAATATATTTTTACCCGACTATACTTTTAATATTAGAAGCTTCTATGATAAGTGATAAGAAGTTTTAGTTCTCACAGCATGTGTAATTTGGACTAAGAAGAAATAAAGAGAAGGAGCTCCCGGCTCCCCGTCAGCTTTTTCTTTCCCAGCATGCCCGTTGGAACTGACTTAATGAAAGACTACTGTACGCTGATAATATATTTACCCAGCCCCATGAACGTTACGAAGTACGCAAAGCATATCGTAGCAATAAGTTGCCGCCCCACTGAGTTTGATCACATGGTAATTTGATTGACTAATGACTTGTGTATTAAAGCTTCATTATTCCAAAGGTGCTGCTATTTGAATATATTAAAATAAAATCCCTGTTTAAATCATTCAAAGTGCGCAATACTTTCCGATTTTTGGTTGTTTTTATATGACATCTAATAGTAATAGGACATAGGTAGGAAAATTAGTATATCAATATGAATTAGTGCTAATAATAATAGAACTATTTACGTACAAGTGGTATAGTCAAAGTTGATCTCTGACCTATCCCAACATAAAATAAATAAAAATAAATATAAAAAAAGAGTGTGTGTACTTGTACGCACGTCAGAACTTATACTTCTTTAGCGTAACAAAACAAAAATAACTCCAAAAAATTTATCCCGCGTGCCACCACTAAACATTTGTAAAAAAGGCGATAAAATAATAAAAAAAAAACTCGGGTCGCAGTGCCAAAACCCTGCCGACAATATAGTGTATTTGCTAATACTGGCATTGTGGCTTTATTATGTGATCTTAAGTTTGTTTTTGGACAAAATAAAAAATTTAACCCCTTAATACATCCCTTAAAATAATATTTTTTTCTTAATTGCAGTATTATTATCATTACTAACATTTGCACCAAATTAAATACACTCTTCAGTAAGAAAATCTTTATCCGCTACTAGTGTTTTCATTAAACTTGTAAGTCCGGTCCTGTCAGGCCGATTTTATTAAAATTTTAGCAGCACATTTTTATCGTTACTAAAGGGTTAAATTTCAATTTTGAAACGATTCTGAGATTTTTTTCGGTAATTTTGGGCCCAAAAACATTTTTCAACCCCTAAAAACCACCCTTAGAATGATCCGATTGGGCCCATTTTAAATAGGTTCCGTGCGGTGATGAATTCCAACGTGTGTACCAAATTTCGTTAAAATCGATTGAGTCTTTCGAGAGTTATCGTGCTAACACATATATATATATAAACATTTCCAAAAATGGTGGCAAATTGTTCAGGAGGGTATGAAACGTTGAGAAATTTTGGTCCGACCCCTAGGTCCCGCCATCCGACCGACGCTAATAGTGTATGTGCCATATGGCAAATACACTAATAAAGATATTAAATAAATTAATTTAATAAATTATTAATTTATCAAATACTTATTAGCGGACCCGGTCCGGCTTCGCCTGGATACTAGGAAAGCCCCGGGTGCCATGGGAATTTCCCGGGTGCAATATCACTACTCACTCGCTTCGCTCGTTCGCTTGAATATTATAAATACACTACTCACTCGCTTCGCTCGTTCGCTTGATTATTATAAATACACTACTCACTCGCTTCGCTCGTTTGCTTGAATATTATAAATACACTACTCACTCGCTTTGCTCGTTCGCTTGAATATTATAAATACACTACTCACTCGATCCGCTCGTTCGCTATATATAATATAAACCTTCCGTGAAAAATTATCTAACTGATGGTGAAAACCGCATCGAAATCGGTAAAGTCGTTCTCAAGTTATATGGCGTGACCAAGGGAAATATTTATAGATTCCGACCGATGCAGCTGTTAAACGGTATTTGCAGCTATGAAAATGTCAAAATTACTTCAAAAACAGATAGCGATAGCCATGGAACTTGAACAATAGTACATTGTGCCACAAGGGAGGAAAGTGCTACATTTCCTCCCGCGTATAAAATTGCCACCCGAGCCGAAGGCGAGAGTGGCAAATACGCGGGAGGAAAAGATTTGATTTTTTGTATGTTTGTTTGTAATGGATAAACTCAAGAACTACTTAACTGATTTTAAAAATTCTTTCACCTATACAGCGTGTCCACGAAAGTTCTTTACAAATGGAATTTTTTTTTATAGGTAATTATTGGAGCAAAAATTTTTTTCTGTGGAAAAGTTCTGCTTCGTCCAAAACCTCTAAAACACCAAAGAAAATTTTTTTCGGCCTAAAGTTATACGAGGGAAATCAAAAAGTTTTATTTTACTAAAAATAAAAATTATCTGTGATATTCAAGATTTTCGCAAAATTAGTTACATAATCAAATTTAATTCAAAATTATAACATAATTAACTTCTAAGTAAGTATTTATTCAGAATTATAAATCAGAATTCAACATGTTCTCCATCTCTCTCCATACAAAGAACAGTTCTCCTTCCAAAAAATTTTCTTTGGTGTTTTAGAGGTTTTGGACGAAGCAGAACTTTTCCACAGAAAAAAATTTTTGCTCCAATAATTAATAAAAAAAAATTCCATTTGTAAAGAACGTTCGTAGACGCTGTAGAAAGCTGCATTATAAGCGAGTAACATGGGCTGTATTTTATTTTCAAAAAAATTAGAAATCCCTACGAAAATTACAATAATGTAACCCAAGGTATCAAAAATATGCCTATAAAAGTCATTATTTGGCGTGCGCTGCGAAAACTATTGATTAATTATAAATTCCAATGAACGAGCGAAGCGAGTGAGTAATGTTTAAATAATTATAAATTCGAGCGAACGAGCGAAGCGAATGAGTAATGTATTAATAAATTATAAATTCATAGCACCCGCGGGCGAAGCCGGGCCGGGCCGCTATAAATAATAAAATATAAAATATGCCGTGAAAGTGACACTTCTTGTTAAAATAAAGTTTAAATTTTATGCAGACAAAATATAATTCTTATTCAAAATGTTCATTTGCTTTTAGATTTATATTGTAACATAACTTATTATTTTTTTAAATTATTTAATTAAATTATTGAAATAATTTTTGGATCTAATTTAACTACATATTATTTGACATTAATGCTCTAATTTGACAGCTGAGTTTTCGGTTTTGCGAGTAGATTTGGTAAAGTGTACTTACCGAAATTACGTTGCGAATCATGAAAAAGAAGGTTTATGATCTGGGGTCACGTTTTAAAGATTTTCTTGACTTTTACGAAAGAGGAAGCTTCACTTTAGGATTATGATAGAACGGTTTTGTCGTAGCATGACTTTGAAATTAGTATTTTGTTGGAAATCGGTTAAGAAGAGACCGCCACCGCACATAACGGCCTTGCAGTACGAGTTTTGCTTTGAAACGATAAACATGTCGAACGAAAATATACTTTTAGCGACTCTTACGCTTTGTATTAACGAAAATAAAAGAAAAAGACGCAAGAAATGTATCAAAATCACACAATCGAATCGAAAGTCATAATACACGATCAAAAAATAAACGATCCAACCAACAGACTATTGTTCTTCTGAAGACTGAGATTTTGGTCAGACGACGGAGGGCGAACATATGCACAATCAAATTGCGTTCGATTTTGTCGAATCCGACGAAATCGGAAATCGTACTGCGGCGTTGGATCGTGAGTGGCAAGCTAAATCCTTGCGTCTGTACATCAGTACGGCTGCATATTAAAATATTTGCATTATATTAATTGCATTGTAAGGTAAAGCAGTCCGTGTATTTTTTCGCGATTAATGTCGTACGATGCAGGTATGATCGGGTATGATGGCAAGCAGAGGCAAGACGAACGACCCGCTGTCTAGTTTCTTTTATAAAACTATAAGCAAAATAATTTTTAATAATTTAGGTTCATAATTATAAAAGCGTGGGTCGTGACTAATAAACTATCATAGAGTTCACAACCCACGCTTTTATAATTATGAACCTAAATTATTAAAAATTATTTTTTCCTTTTTAGTGCATTTAAATAAAATAGTCTCTAAAAAGTTTTTTGTACTAATATTTATTTTGTTCATTTTAGTCTTTCAAAATTTTACCCCCATTTGACACCCGTAGGAATTGAATTTCAAAAAATCCTTTCTTAGTGAATGCTTACGTCAGAAAAGGAACCAACTGTCCAAATTTCAAGTTTCTAGCTTCAGCGATTTGGCCTGGGCGTTGATTAGTCAAAAAAACCCTATATCCCCGTTTGAACCTCTTATGGGTTGAATTTTTTTCTAAAAACGATTTATTCATGTTTTGTCATCGGGAATACATATGTGTACAAAATTTCAAATCGATCGGACACGTGGAAGTCGTTCAAAATTGACTTGCAAGTTTTGACCTAAACAAACATACAAAACCACAAACAAACACACAAACTAACATACATTGCAAGTTAAATAAAAGCTTGTAAAAACAACCCTGTTTATAGAATTACAAGCTGAAAGATTATAACGAAACGGATTTAACACGTGTTGTGCAATGATTTTCAGAGTTTTTTTACCCGCGTTGAAAGGAAACCATGTTGTACTTTGCAGAAGTACCTATGTTTTATGGGTGTTGCCTGTATATTTTTTTTTCCCCACTATAATTAGGTACTTATGTTTTTTATTATCCCTTTAACTATTTTATCAAATAAATAATTATAGTACCTTTGCTAATTTACTAAAAAAATCCTGGATACCAGGGCCTAGTCTTCGGTATGTTGTACTAGACACTCAAAAAATTTGCGTGTGTCGAATTACCCACCAGAAATTGGAAAAGCATTTTTCTAAGTTATAGGCCTAAGCCCTAAGCCGCCTAAGCTAAAGTTCCGTGTACGCTCGTTTTCTCTCTGTTTCACAGCGTTTTGTCTATATAGTCACGTGTTATGCTTTTTTTCATGATCTGATTTGATCACTTTTTTACTCGAAACTCGAAATTTATCTGTTCTGCAGGCCCTGCTAGATACAATCTTTTATCTGACAAAATTTTTGTTTGCTTAAAACCTCAATTTTTTCAAATGTTGAGTATTAAACAAAATTAGTCACTAAATTGTTGGTTCATTTTACCTTGTATTCTGTATTAGTAGGTACCTATCTACTTATTAATTTCTTCAAGATGTCTAAAATTTTTTTTATAAAAATTAGAAACAGTGATAATTGTATTTAAAATATGTCAGACATATTTAAGATAATTGTGTTTCGAAACTAAAAGACATATTTTATTATTATTATTTCGGTATTTTTTGTATACATATACTAATATTTCACAGAAGCAAATGTAGGTAACAATTAATATAAACAGAGGTATTGCATTCTCATAGTTTCCCAGCATCCCTTACGGCGGCGCCAGCTATCAGAGAAAAGAATGCGGTGGGAATACAAATCAGGCGCCAGCTAAAATATTCAATCTGTCAGAAGACAGAAAAAGCAATCTGTCCCACACCAACAAAATCTACACAACATTTTCATCCCTTCATCTCTGTTAGACACGTGTAAACGCAGTATACGACTATCTTCGTCTGCTATTTAGTATTGTGTTTCAGCTTTTATTCGTGTATACTCACAAAACGTATATTGGAAAAACTGAGCCTGCGCTGAAGTAACACACATCAGGGATTTGGGAAATGTGTTTGTCTACTGAAAAAAATGAACTTTTCACTAACGACACAATAAAATCAAACTTTTTAATTTTATTCTTTGATGGAATTTAAATTTCCTTCGTAAATTTTAAAATCGTATCAGGACCGGTAACGGATGAAACTCGTGTGTTATCACATTACGTTATGGAGCCGCCGAAAAAATAAAAAAGTTATAAAAATGAAATTAACGGTTCTTTTGTATCCATTTTAATTGTTAAAAATAGACTGGGGAGTGGGGACTGACATTAATCAAAAGCTATCTGACAAAAAAATAGTTCAGTCCAAGCCTTATTTTTATTTTCGAAAATTATTAATAATCCGTAAAACAATATCAAAAAACTATAATAAAATGATGTGAAAAAAAATTCATTTATTTTAATTATTACACGTCATAATTATTACAAAAAGTAAATATTAAAAAGAATTTGTAAAATTTCGAAGAATAATAAATAATAATTGTCCTATTTTTTATATCTAGGTATATTATAGTTCTCGAAATTTTTGCAAAAATACATTTTTGGAAGTAGTTTTACCTCTTCAAATAATTTAGCATGAGCCATGAGGGGAGAAGAGTGGAATTTTTAGTATTCTCTTTGTGTACCTTGTCTTTTTTTATTTTTCATAATTCAATAATTAGACTATGTCGTAAAACAATCAAAAATATTTTTTTGATACATAATATCTTATTTAAAAAATTATAGAAATAGCATTATGCGTAAATAAACATTTTTGAACAAAAAAAAATAAAAACAAATTTGTCAGAAGTGGGATTCGAACCCACGCCCACAGAAGTGGACTGCGACCTGAACGCAGCGCCTTAGACCGCTCGGCCATCCTGACGTTGAGCTCTTGCGTCGATATAACAGTATACCTAGTACTCATGGATACTATGCCTTGATATGATGTATAATCCATGTACATATGAATTAAAATAATCTAAAATTAAATTTTTCTCATTTCTGTTGAGCCAACCCAAAATGCAAACGAAAACAAAAATCTAAAATAGGCAGTAAAGAGTTTGTTAATCGGCAAGCAAAACATTTGGACATCGCCAAGGGGTAACTTGATTTTGAGCCCCTCTCCAAAATAAAATTTTAAATCATATTCTCATATATCGATAGATAAATTGTAGATTATAAACGCTCGACAGCTAAGCTCATCAGCGTCATTTTTTTTTGTTAAGGCCATCAACAGCTAAGGCTATTTGGGCCTAGCACCAATTAACAAAACGTATCTAGTTTCTGTTTTTGTGTTTGGGGGCCTTGGGATTCTGCAGCCGCAATGACTGTCCAATAATCTGCTACTGAGTATATTATGGACACTATCGAACATATTTTTGAAAAACAATGCCTTTTTCGAAAATTTGAGCTCTGACAATGGAGTTTTAAACTTTAGAAATACAATAGACACTACCGAAAAAAGTATAATATCCCTCTAAAATCAATCGATGTTTTTAAAATTTAAATAAAATTTGAAGCCAACGTTTTCAACGCTGTGGCTTGTGAATCTGTATTGCAATATTGTCAGAAATCAGAATACATAAATACTAAATCTATCTGACTATAAAAATCTGATATTCTGTTGTTTAAAATATACTTAATCGCATCCCACATAATATTATGACGCATTAGTGTCTTTTTTAAGGGCACCAATAGCTGTGGGTTTTATGAGCGCAGTAAGAATTCATATTATTTTCATTTAATAAATGCAACACTTTTACCAGCTCTCGGATTAGAACCTGGGAACTGTGGGCTTGTAACAGAGGAACCATGGAAGTGACGTCTTTGAAATTACCTTGCGAAACGAAAAAGTTAACTGTATCCACAAATGCGATGGAAGGTTTGCAGCCATGTTCTAGTTCTTCATGATTCTTCGATAAACCTCCAGCTCCCAGGTTCTGAAAACTGGTGAAAGTATAAACGCTATTTAAAAATACTAATAATAAATTAAATATAATAATCGATTAATTAGTTCTAGGCTCGGATTAATTGCTGAAAAAAAATTCTCCGGTTTCAGACCTTTTGTCTGACATTGCTTCCAATGCATCATTGCGCCAACTATACTGGCTAAGCCTTTCTTTCTTTCGTTTTCCTGCTAGTACATATTCCCATAATTTTCGTGGCCATCTTTCTCTCTCACACATTTTTCTTATGTAAGAAGTAAATAAGACTTCTTGTACCTACTATAGAAGTGTAGACCTTATAGAGATCTAAAGTTAGTGTAACGGACCGCTTGAAGTTACATAACGAAGTTTCAAATTCATGCAATGGCAAACATCGTAGGTATAACGGTACGAACTAACCTACGACCGTGCACGTGATCGAGTGCCCTGCTGGGTGAATAGCCAATGGGAGCGTTCCCTCGATCCCAACGAGAGTTAACACAGCGAGAGAGGGCGCTACAGGTCGATAACAATGAAATACAGCAGACGTCAGATTATTGTTATCGTTGATTAATAAATTATTAGAACGGACAGTTTTGTAAACTCGATTTTCAAATAAGCAATTCTGGATTAATGTCACCACCCGTCCCGTATTTAACGGAATAGTTTTTTCTTATTTGAAACTGTCCCTTATTTCGACCAACGTGCCGTAAAAGTGTAATCATTATTATTCCGTGTCCAATAAGGATTAAACGGAATCCAAATTGTTCTGTCTGACTTCTAAACTAAAAGTGCCATAATATTCAAAGACTTTTTAAGGTTCCGTAGCCAAATGGCAAAAACGGAACCCTTTAATTTCGTTCTGTCCGTCTGTCCGTCTGTATGTTACAGCCATTTTACTCGGAGACTATTAGCACAATATAGATGAAATTTGGAAGATAAGTGTCTTCTATCAACTGCTATACAATGGTGAAGTGAAATTACGAAAAAAATTAGGGGTGGCACTCCATACATGTAAATGAGGGATAAAAAAAAAATTTCCAGTGCACATAAACGTGTGGGGTATCGTTAGATAGGTCTTTGAAAATGGTGACGAAGTTTCAAAATTACTTCTTAATTTAAGTCAATAGTTGGTGAGATATACGCTTCTAAAGTCGTAAAAACTGTGTCCCCCCTCTAACTTTTTAACTGTGGGGTGGAAAATTCTGAAAAAAATTAAGGAAGTAGAATTGATAAAATACTTTCAACGCAAATTGGTTTGAATAAGAAAAAAAATTAAGGGTGGCACACCATATATGTAACTGAGGGATGATAAAAAAAATCCAGTGCACATAAGCATGTTGGGGGGTATCTTTAAATAAGTTTTCAAAAATGATGTAGAAGTTTAAAAATGATTTTTTTATTTAAGTCAATAGTTAGTAAGATATGCGCTTCTAAAGTCGTAAAAAGTGTGTCCCCCCTCTAGCTTTTCAAGTTTGGGGTGGAAAATTCTGAAAAAATTTTGGGAAGAAGATCTTATAAAATATTTTCAACGAAAATTGGTTTGAATAAGATATGTTATGTAGTTTTTGAGATATGGGATATTTTCAGCCCACTACGGAACCCTTCACTGTGCGTGATCCGACACGTACTTAGCCGCTTTTTTAATTTGTGAAAAACTTTGATTCATATCTTCGAAACCAGAAGAGATACAGCAGTGTGCGTGTGCTCATACTATTTGGGTTCAATAACTCGTAAAATTGCATTGTTTTAATTTGCCCGTTCCAGAAAAATATTAGCCAATTTTTTTGGAAAATTGAACTGTAACCTTGAGCGCAGTAAACGGCGTTTACTGTATTAGGATGGGTAGCGAACTACACTGGGACTTTTTTGACGCTTGTCACGCAGCACGCTTAAACAGAAAATTAACAATAAACTTTCTGTCCTTTACATAATATTATAGTATCTACTCAAAAAAAAGAGATTTTTATAGCTAATTTATTTACGAAAAAGTAGGTATAATATGTTTAAAATCAATACATATTTAAAAAAATGCAACGGACCCTTTGTCTGCATATTCGTTTTCGTAAGGGTTTTTCGAATATTTTGTATGATACCAAGAGGACAGAACGCGCTTTCAAAAATTTTGTTTTGTCTATTTGTACAGCCAGATTGATTTTAATAACACTTGGTACACTATCAATTGGTAAACAATTTAATAATGTAAAGTAGAATGTGATATAGGGCACTTTTTACCTGATAAAAATAGGCTCCCCGTGAAAACCGTCATCGATGCGGGCAAAATCGACGTTCACGCAAGTAGTATCACAGTTTACAGAATAAGCCAGTAAGATTACTCTACCGTTAGTGCCTAAATCAGTCAGACGAGCTGCGCAGATTGTGTTAGCTTGCAGAGCGTTCAGGCACGCCCACAGTATTTTCTTATTGGCGCTTCCACATACTAGTCAGTGCGACCGTAGGACGACGAGCAAATCCGCACAGTGCTGTATTATATTTTTTTTGCTTCATAATACTCATTGTGTTTATATTATTTAATGTTTATTTGTGCGTACTTTGTGTCCATTTTATAAACAACCCCAAGACAAAATCTGTGTGATACTCAAAATGAGTATAGTAAATCGTTGTGCAGCTTTAAAGTGTATCAGAAACTCTAAAGTCTAAACATTCTTTTTTACAACGCTGTCAAAATATACAATATGTTTTACGTAGGTGGAAAGTTTGTCGCCGGCAATTTACCGCCAGCAGTTTAGCGCCGCGTCAGTTTATCGCATAAACAATAATTTTGTCACATTTGGTCAAATTGTTTAACATCCCATATTATAATCATATGTAAGTTTAGAAACAACAATTGATTTGTTTGTTGTAATTGTTTCACAACAATCATTTTTGAAAGATCTTTCGTTCTTTGTATTTCTGTTATTTTTTATTTTATTATACTGTGGTAGTATCATGTGACCATGTCTAATATAAAATTAAATGTAACGTATAAATAGGGAGAGAGATTGTAGATTATAAACGCTCAACAACTGAGGTCATTGGCGTCTACAAAATAAAATACATCAAAAAAAGAACTAAAAGCGAAGCAAAAACCAGTAAATAAATAAATAAAACAAAAACGAATAAATATAAAAATGGCCTGTCGTGCAGTATTATAAAGAACTTTAACGCAATGTAAATTGCCTATATGATGAAGAAAGATAACTGCCATCGCCTATCATCCATATTATCAATCCATGTTCCAAATGATTTAACTTAAAATCTATTTGACGGATTTTGATGATTTTTTTTAATGTTCCTTATGATTCCAGAAGTAATATAGACTATGTTTTATTCAACTTTTGAAAGAAATTTTTGAGTTAATTGATTTTTTTTTTGGTTTTCTACTACTAACAAAACGTGAAATTCTTTTGCATTTTAGCCTATGGCGGAATCCTACTAACATCATCCCGACTTCGCTTCGCAGGGGGAGATATTCTCGCGAGGGGGGGATAATAAATCATAAATTCTTATCTCTGGAACGACTGAACTGATTCTAAAAATTCTTTCACTAATAGAAAGCTACACTCCCCGAGTGATATAGGCTATATTTTATTTTGATAAAATTCTCTCGGGGGGACAATTCCTGTGGAATAGTAACAATTAAAACGTAACTCTGAAATGCTTTTGCATTTTAGCGTATAGGCGGAATCCTACTAATATTATAAACACCACCAGCCCGAGTTCGCTTCGCAAGGGGAGAGTTTCTCGCGTGGGGGGTATTAAATCATAAATCGAAATATACGTAGGCGAAGCCACGGGTAGCGGCTAGTATTCTTATATTTATGTTCGGTCATTATTATGAAACGAAAATATCCAGTACACATAATTAACTAAAAGTCAATGAAACAGTACACAATAAGTAGAATTAACGCAAAACATACTCCTTGACGATGGTAGACCTCCATAAAGCAAAGACAGAAAGAGGCACGTAAGGTTGAACAGAGAAAAGCCTTTATCTATATGCACGACACGAGTATGTGTAACAAAGATGAAGATACAATGGGTTGGATGAGTTACTTTATGTCAGTTAAAGCGTGTTGGAAAAGAGGCTCGAAGCAAAGGAGTAGAGAGGAGTTGGAAAATAAGTGCGGGACGAAGGGACGTCGGACGTTGGAAAGAGTAAGAACCAACTTGTACTTATAACTTTGTGAACCTTAAAGCATCAACTAGTCAGAGGAACGGAGGAATCACAGAGAAGAGAAAACAGGAGAATGAGATGAACAACATAAGAGGTATATTCCAGAGTTCTCTTCCAGACATAAGTTAATGTTTGTAATTGAATTCTGTATCCTAAATTGTTGACCGAGTGAGCAAAAGCAACTGGTCCAGTTTTCATTTGATTAGTTAAAATTTGTTTCTGTTTGCCTATTCCGTTGTTCCGTGTCCAAATCATGGAACAATTTCAATGTTTTTTTTATTTGGTGTTTATTAGTTTAAGTAATCAGACTTCGTAGGAAATACTCTTCTATATATACAAACAATAAGTATTTGAAAATTACTTGCATCGTTTTTAAAAAATTATGTACAGACAAGTAAAACAGAACTATAATTATAAAAAGATGTGCCTAGGTATTGGTATGAATGAATGAATTGTAAATTATAGACGCTCAAGATATTGGAATGTAGAAAGCACTCTCTGAAAATTTTTATAAATTTTAATAATTTAATGTGGATTAAATTTCAGGTTTATATATTATATAATTATATCATAAAATATGAAATGGACGTATTGCCATTTTTTGGCAAGTAGACGATTGAACTTCAGTCTTGAAAATGCATAGTTGCAATTGACAAGTAATTAGGACCCCTATTTAATTTTGAGGCCGCTCTTTAAAATTTCAAAATAATTATTCATAAAAAAATAAATATATATATATTAGTTATAGCATCTTCTACAATCTACAGGATTCCCCATATATCATATTAGACTACCTATTTTAATATTCGAATAAAATCCTTATAAGTAAAAAATATTTTCTTACACTAAATTACACCTATTTCTTTGAGATTTATTATAGACTACAACTTGCTAAATGTACATTAACATAGATCCTAAAGACTACTAAAGTCCACTGAAAAAAAATTAATCAGTTACCTTGTTTAGATTGTATTTAAATATCAAAATGGGTAGTCTATAAATAGCTTAAGCAACGAATAATTTGTGGATGGAAAAGTCGAAAGCAGAACGTTTGACTTAGGAACTTTGTTTGGACTAGTTAGGAGATAAACATACTAAAAGTCCTTACCCCTCCGAGGTACGCCCGAGGGGGGGGGGGCACAAAGAAGGTCCCGTTTTTTGGTTTTTTGCTTTTATCTCGAAAACGGTGCGTCGTACGAAATTTTGTTGTACTACATAATGAAAGCTGATAAAATTCTCTACATCTTTAACTTTCACACTTTTTATCTATCTCCATTCTTTGCCTAGCTATGAGCTTCGAAAAACGGCCGATTTTCAAAAATGTGTTAAATTCTCTGTAGCACATTGTAACATTACGAATTTGCCAAAATCATTTCTTATTGCTCATCCACACTATTAAAAACACCCACACACTATTAAAAAATAACAAGCTGGGAGTACCTCCACGCGGTGAAGGCGGAAACAGTTTACTTTTAAACTGGATAAAACTCCCAATAATATCAATGAATAAAATTCTCGACCAATTTTTCAGACAATGTATTAACAAAAAATTACAACAAATAATTCAAATAATTGACGTTTCGATCCGGATTTGGATTTTCTTCAGAATCGAGCTAAAAAAATAAAAATATAAAAATTAATTATTAATTATTAATTAGTTTATATCTAAGAAATTAAGCCGTAGATTCGACAGATGAGGAGAAAGAAGAAGAGGCAAACGCTGAGGAACCACAACCAGGCCCGTCACGCCCAAATAGGCGGCGAATTAAATAATTCATTTTTTAATAAGGTGGATGAGCAATAAGAAATGATTTTGGAAAATTCGTATTGTTACAGTGTGCTACAGAGAATTTAACACATTTTTGAAAATCGGTCGTTTTTCGAAGCTCATAGCTAGGCAAAGAATGGAGATAGATAAAAAGTGTGAAAGTTAAACCTGTAGAGAATTTTATCAGCTTTCATTATGTAGTACAACAAAATTTCGTACGACGCACCGTTTTCGAGATAAAAGCAAAAAGCAAAAACGAGACCTTCTTTGTGCTCGCCCCCCTCGGGCGTACTTCGGAGGGGTAAGGACTTTTAGTATGTTTATCTCCTAACTAGTCCAAACAAAGTTCCTAAGTCAAATTTTCTGCTTTCGACTTTTCCATCCACATTCCCCTTGTGAGCACTCATTGACTAAACTATAATATGGGTATAATAATGTATTATAAAATATACAAAATATGATTATGCAGTAAACATTTATTTGAACTGATTGAACATTGTGATCAAAAATTATATGCCTCTGTAGATTTATTTAAAAAAATTATTATTTGCTCATTTATTGCAGTGCCAGATGAAGATATCGGATCAATGGACGATTCTCCCTTATTCCACATCTGGATACATAGCTGGCAATAACATTAAACTAAAGCACAAACTTTGATACACGCTACTTCATATCATTTACTATACCTATATAACGCTAGGTACAACTGGGATTTTGTATTATTTATGCATTCCAAACTACGTTAACATTCGTGTTATAAAATAAGATAATCAATAAATGTTGCTAATTATAAAACTTGCCTTGAAGTAGTATATTAGAAGGGGTAGTTAAAGAGATATCTACCTATTCATTTATAGTAATAGAAATGTATCCAATTAATGAGCATCGAATAATACAACAGTCTCCAGATCCATATAATCGATTTAAACAATATGCGTTAATTTACCGAGAGATGTAGCTTAGCACTAGACTCACATTCGGAAGGTAACTGGGTTCGAATCTCGGCGGGGGCAGATGTGGCTGGATCTTTTTCCTACTGCCTCACGCCGAGAAACGATATTTCCTGTACCGGCCATCTTGTTTGAGGTTTTCCATAGTTTCCCTCAATAATTCCAGATGAATAACGAGATGGTTCCTTATTTAAGGCCATGACCGATTACCTGGCAACTTCCTTTGCTCCCAAAGTTTGCCTACCTTATCCTATTTTCCTATAATTCCTCCATTAGCACATTGCTACTAATAAAAAAAGTTGAAGTTTAAAATATGTAGAAAACAACGGGAAGTGGTAAAATGGAAATTAGTAATGGTGCGGATGGCGTCTGTTAGGACATAATGTCGATAAACGGACGTTAAACGCATTATTATTATTATTATTATTCTTTTTTTAAATGCGTTAATTTATGTATACTACGCCAATAAAAATAATTCCGAGCGGAAGGCATTGAGAAAACCACAAATAGGTACGATTTGTTACGTTTTACGCTTTTTTGTTTTCTATAAAATTTCAAAGAAAAAAAAATTAACTCGCTTCGTTAATTTGCTTTGGAGATCTGGTGAATCGAAATGTAGTCTTAAATATTCGAAAACCACCGGAAAATGCTAATTTTTGTTCGTTATATTTAGGCTCTCCAATATCGGATCATTTCGATATTTGGTTCTCAGTTCAAGAATTCCGGAACTATATTATTCAACATCGAGAAAAGTCTACAAAAATACTATACATGCCGAAGAAACACGTTTTTTTTAATTCGAAATGTTTACATATTGATAAAGAAAACGTTGAATGAAACTTCGAGTCAAAAATTTGCAAACAAGCAAAAAATCAACATTATCGACTAATAATAATTAGGAACACTTCAAATATTAAACTCAAAAAACTTATATTTTATATTATAACTCTAGACTCTAGAGCATTGGTAAAAAATCTACAATTAGGCCAACAAACTTTCTTGTCGGCAACTTAGGCAAAATTGTGTTATTTTTAATGTGTTGATTTTTAATGTCCATATTATATGTGACGATAACCAAATTGTTGTGGGATACGGACGATGAAAAAACAAAAATTGAATTTCTAATTTAGCAACGTTTCGTTAATCAATGTTAACTTCTTCAGGCATCTTAGATGTATACATTTTTGTTTTGTCCCAATTTAGATTTAGCCATAGACATTAGTTGTATAAGTGTTAATAGAAATATTTTTCATTTTACATACATTCTTAATTAATGCTTCTATTAACACTTATACGACTAACGTCTATGGCTAAATCTAAATTTGGACAAAACAAAAATGTATACATCTAAGATGATTTTAGATGTATACACTTTTGTTTTGTCCAAATTTAGATTTAGCTATAGACTTTAGTTGTATAAGTGTTAATAGAAGCATTAATTAAGAATGTATGTAAAATGAAAAATATTTCTATTAACACTTATACAACTAATGTCTATGGCTAAATCTAAATTGGGACAAAACAAAAATGTATACATCTAAGATGCCTGAAGAAGTTAACATTGATTAACAAAACGTTGCTAAATTAGAAATTCAATTTTTGTTTTTTCATCGTCCGTATCCCACAACAATTTGGTTATCGTTATTTTAAATTGTTTCATTAATTCCGGAATTTCGATATTTCTTTCTTCAGTTCCGGAATTGATATGTTTGTTTAAAAATGTTGTCTGAATTTCCGGAATTGCGGTATGGAAGTCCTAGTTATATTATAGTCTAGTACAAATTAAGTCTTTTGGATTTTCCTCGTTAGAGAAATTTACGAGGCGAAATACGAAAAAATTCCATTTTTAGATGATTTTCAAGCAATTTAGGTAAAATTAGCTATACGGAGGATGGAAATTAGTAAATATTACAGAATATTACTAAAGCCATATTTTCATTAGTTTTTGAACTTCAGCGCAAAATATGTATTATGACGGTGGAAGTGCTGTGTCGAAACATGATAGCCACAAAATAGGAATACAGCGGCGGATGGTTGACGTATAACATTAATAAAGTGAACTTAGTGTACCAATGTCGGTAGCTGAATTAAAGAAAAAAAAAACTTTTAGAAAAAAATAGAACCTCCTTTAAAAAAAGTCTCTAAAAAGAGGAAAATAATAAAAATTTGAGGTGTCGGCGCCAATTTAATTAATAAAACTTTTTATACCAAGTCTTCATGGTTTCCGGGCTTGTAGGCCGTGGTCCGGTGGTATTTCTACCTGACGTTTCGTTTACAACTGCGGTAGACATTCTCAAAGGCGATGTGGCAGCGGTCGAAGTGTCCTCCTTGGCGGCTCACAGGTCAGTGTCAGTGTCATTGACCTGTGAGCCGCCAAGGAGGACACTCCAGTTGACACAGAGGACACAGTTGTAGACGAAACGTCAGGTAGAAATACCACCGGACCACGGCCTACAAGCCCGGAAACCATGAAGACTTGGAACAATGCCGGCCGTGAAAGCTTGCACACTTGGATAAAACGTTTTATATATCTACTTTTATTTTATTAAATTGGCGCCGACCTCAAAATTTTATTATTTTCCTATTTTTAGAGGCTTTATTTAAAGGAGGTTCTAGGTATTTTTTTGACATTTTTTGTTTATTTTTTACTTTTTAATGATTTTGCAATACCTACGTAATCTGCATGTTATTAACAGACTTCTTTCTTGATATTTGACTACTATACTAAAAAAAACTACTGAACTGATTTAAGTAAAATTCATGTGGGACTATCCTGAAGGTATGCCCTATTAAGTAAAGCAAGAATCATCAAAATCGGTTCACAAATGCAGGAGATATGGGATTATTAACATACGTGGGTAACATACATTAATTAAATTGATAACCTACTAAACTAAAAAATAAAAAAACTACTGAACGATTGAAATAAAAATTATATGAGACCATTCCATGAACATTCTGAACCCAATGGCGTCGAAAATTTTCAAATCGGTTAAGCTCTCGAGAAATTATGACTGAACAAACATAAAAAATAAAAAATGTTTATACATGTGGCGGACTTAAAAAAGTTTACACCTGTATCATCTAGTTACCGGTTTTTTTAATTTTTGCATATTGTAATTTGGCTTTTGATCAATTATTACTAAAGTTACATCGTAAAAATTCAATAAAAAAATTATTATCCAAACACCTCAATTATTTATTATATACCTAATCCAAATTACTCAGTATGTTTCAAACATAAACATTTTATCTAATAATAAATAAATAATATTCGTGTCCAACATGATTCAATTATAAAAAATTCTAAAAAAAAAATAATTTATCAAATTCCATCTCCCTACGATAAGATTTATTATATCTAACAATAATAGTGGTGCGGTACGGAGCAACTGGGTGGCCTGGTACAGTCGGATAACGAGTCAGTCCGTGGCGAATATTGAGGCACTGTTGAATAGTGAATAGGGCGAGTCGGTTAGACATTACCGACTACACCGAATATAAATAAATATAAATAGTGATATAAATAAATAAATACACAAGGCAGTCAGTATGTAGTGTAACTGAGTCAGTACAGTACGGAACGCCTAAAAGACTGCGATAAATAAAAACTCTACATCCCCTTTTAATCCTTTTAGAGGTTTAATTTCGAAAAATTCTTTCTTAGCGGACGCCTACGTCCTATAAGGAACCTACCTGCCAAATTTTATGTTTTCAGGCTTTATGGTTCTTGAGATTTCGTGACGAATGAGTCAGTCAGTGAATGGTATTTTGTATTTATATGTATTAAGATTCGTAGTTCAGATAAATTGACTATTTTAAACTATTTAAAATCATTACGACAATAAAGTACAAATAAACTAAAACATATTACAAATTTCTTTGAAATAATTTTTATGATCGAAATATTTTTTCAAGATAATGATAACAATAAATAACGTATTATTATGCATATTTATAGTCAAAGGTCATTAACGTTCAAGAAACTGGTACAAATTTAATATTTGATAAACTTTCGAAATAGAACACTGGAAAATTGTTTAATGATTTGCTTAAAGTATCAACTTTTTTATAAATTTTATTTATATATTTTTTTTTGAAATATTTATTGGCGATAAATAATTGAAATAAATATAGTCACTTCTTAACCACAGCACATTTTATTATCGAATATAAATTTCAAGTGCTATGCTCTCATCTTCAGCAAAAACTAAACTTTAAACTTAAGAAAAACTTAATAATAGCAAAAAAGTTCATAATTTAATTAAGAAAGAGTAAACAATGTACGTATATTAACATTTTCTTAGAACAAATGACTCACTTCTTAAAAAAACAATTGAAAACAGTTTTCTGCATGTGTTTTAACGGCAGAAAAAACAAAGATTTTAATTATACTCACATCACACAAGCAAAATAAAAAACTCGGGTCGCAGTGCCAAAACCCTGCCGACAATATAGTGTATTTGCTAATACAGGCACTGTGCTGTTATTATGTGAACATAAGTTTGTTTGTGTGTAAAATAAAAAATTTAACTCCTTAATACATCCCTTACAATAATAATTTTTTCCTTAATTGCAATATTGTTATCAATACAGCATCTGCACCAAATTAAATACACCTTTCGGTAAGGAAATCCGTATCCGCAAACTAATGTTTTCATAAAAATCGTAAGTCCGGTCCTATCGGGACGATTTTATTTCAATTTTAACACTACATTTTAATCTTTACTAAAGGGTTAAATTTCAATTTTGAAATGATTCGGATAATTTTTTCGGTATTTTTGGGCCCAAAAACCTTTTTGAACCCTTAAAAACCACCCTTAAAATGGTCCGATTGAGCCCGTTTTAAATAGGCTTCGTGCGGCGGTGGATTTCAACGTGCCTACCAAATTTCATCAAAATCAATTAACTCTTTCGAAAGTTATAGCCCGTACACACACACACGCACACACACACACATATATATAAATATATATATATATTTCCAAAAATGGTGCCAAAGTGTTCAGGAGGCTATGAAACGTCGAGAAATTTTGGTCCGATCCCTAGGTCCCGCCATCCGACCGACGCCAATAGTGTATGTGCCATATGGCAGATACACTAAAAAGCATTGATAAATTTTCTATGCTTACAGAGACCAGCAACAGTGTAAACTATAAACTATTCATTGTAATTATTTCACTCCGCACGTTAAAGTCAATTTTGTAGCCGGATAAAAAGTATCCTATATTAGATACCTATTTTAAGTTTGAGTACTATTCATGCTAAGTTTAATCAAAATCGGTCTAGCCGTTCCCGACTGATTCAGATCCAAGTATACCCCCAGACAGGGAAACGTGTTTCCTGAACTTTTGCCTTTTTGAAAATATTGTACAGCAAATCTATACGGGCAAGATTGACGTTCACGGGAACGGAGGCGTGGGAAAAATCTATAATATATAAAACGCAAGCGAAGTCGCGGGTTCAGGCTAGTACCTACGTATATAAAACATTTGATATGCACCGTTCGCGTTGCTTAAATCTGCCATTCGTTTGAATTAATTAGATATTATCATGAAAGGGGTCTTGTCTTAAGAAGCACCTCCAACATATACATACAGGATGTGGCTTAGAAAAGGTAACATAGGGAAAATAACTTTGAAAACATTTACTATTTTATAGTTAAGCTATAGGGGTCATAAGACCTAATGTAAATATGTAGTTGTAGATGCTATTATTAGTGTATTTGCCATATGGCACATACACTATTGGCGTCGGTCGGATGGCGGGACCTAGGGGTCGGACCAAAATTTCTCGACGTTTCATAGCCTCCTGAACACTTTGGCACCATTTTTGAAAATGTTTATATATATATATGTATGTATATATTTAATATTTATTATATATATAGTGTGTGTGTGTGTGTGTGTGTTGTGTGTGTGCGGGCAATAACTTTCGAAAGAGTTAATTGATTTTAACGAAATTTGGTAGGCAAGTTGGAATCGATCACCGCACGAAGCCTATTTAAAATGGGCCCGATCGGATCATTTTAAGGGTTGTATTTAGGGGTTCCAAAAAGTTTTTGGGCCCAAAAATACCGAAAAAATTGTCAGAATTGTTTCAAAATTGAAATTAAACTCTTTAGTAGAGATTAAAATGTGTTGCTAAAATTTTAATAAAATCGGCCCGACAGGACCGGACTTTCAAATTTTATGAAAACACTAGTTTATTGATACGGATTTACGTATGGAAGGGTGTATTTAATTTGGTGCAGATGTTGTACTGATAAAATCCATGTCTAATATTGAAATTTAGAAAAATTTAATTATTTTAAGGGATGTATTAAGGGGTTAAATTTTTTATTTTGTCCAAAAACAAACTTAAGTTCACATAATAGAGCCACAATGCCAGTATTAGCAAATACACTATATGTTTGCAGGGTTTGGCACTGCGACCCGAGTTTTTTTTTTATTAAGAAGGTTCCGAGTTATAGTTCAGTCAACGAAGATCCGAAACTGGCAAATAAATGCAATAAATCGTGTAGCCTGGATTATTATTTTAAGTGGTAGGGGTGACCCCCAGGTATAACATACTAAAAGTCCCCAGCCGGGTGATGCGAGCTTTGGGCGGGAGAGGGGTGAAAAGGTCCCATTTTTTGGTTTTTCGTAAATATCTCGAAAACTAAGCGCCCTAGAAAAAAAACTCTTTATAAATAATGAAGCTGATTAAATTTCCTACAAAATGGTATATTAATTTTTTTTAGGAGCAATACAAAGGGAGAGGCGGGGAGTTGAAAAGTCAAAATTAATATTTATTGTCCATTTTACCGATAGTAGGGAACCTAAGGGGTCCAACCTTGCACTTTTTCCTGCTGGGATGAAACTTAGCACGATTCAAGTACATACCTATAGGTAACATTTAAGAAGTGGTGCCCCCCGGCCGGACGTGCAGGAGCCGGTTGCCTACTGTTCAGGGGCAAATTATTGCAACAGTCTATATCTCTGGAAGAAATCGTCCGAGAACGAAAATGAGGATACCGTTGGACTCGGCAGCCATAGGGCAACCTTTTTGGACCAGATTTTTTTTCTATCCCCACCCCTGGACTCAGGAGGCGTCCGTAGGTCGGTATATTCAGAGAAAAAACCACTGAAGATATAAATGTGAAATTTGGACAAGAGGTTTCTTTTGTGACAAAAATAGCCACTAAGAAAGGATTTTTCGAAAATCAACTTCTGAGGGGGTCAAAAGGGGGCGTAGAGTTATTTGGCAAAATGTTCATATCTCATGTCTCGTTAAGGTAAGAGGTATTTGTATTGCTCCTAAAAAAATTAATATACCATTTTGTAGGAAATTTAATCAGCCTCATTATTTATAAAAAGTTTCTTTTCTAGGACGCTTAATTTTCGATATATTTACGAAAAACCAAAAAATGGGACCTTTTCACCCGCCTCCCGCCCAAAGCTTGCATCCACCGGCTGGGGACTTTTAGTATGTTATACCTGGGGGTCACCGCTACCACGTTAAAATAATAACCCAGACTACACGATTTATTGCATTTATTTTTTCTTCGTTGACTGGGCTATTACTCTTAATAGTCAACAGTTGCTATGAAAAATTGTTTAAAAAAGTCACTGTACCTACTATTTTGTCTATGTATTAGGTCTTATGGCCCATAGCTTACTACAAAATTGTAAATGTTCTCAATGTTATTTTCCGTATGTTACCTTTTCTAAAGCACAGCCTGTATAATTAGAAATTTTTGGCATATTTTGACGTCATCAAGGTTTTATGTAAATTTGAACTGGTATTTCAGGCTGTGTTGTTAGATATCTAATTATTGACTTATAGATTTATTTTGACGATACATTATACAGGATGTTCGGTGAATACTTCAAGAAATCGACGTATTTTTTGAAAAATGGACTAACCTACAAAATGACAATTTAAAAATAAGTAGAATGTCGATATTACAGATGTTCTATTTCATATCCCGCATTTTTTTAATTTTTTTTCATTTATATAAATTTCTGACTTGCTTATTGGGTGTTTTTAAATAAAGTAGCACAAATCATATTGGTGATTCTATAGCTTAAAATAACACGTTCCCCAAAAATCAACTTAGTAAAATGTTCAACCCTTTGGAGATATAAATAAAATATTAATATAAAATAAAATAACTATCTATCTCTATCTGTCTATAGTCCTTTAAAGTAGGGGATTTCAAAAAAAATTGTTTATTTTGGGAGAACTGCTTTACATACGACCTTCAATTTTGGAACTTGTTTGTCATTCATGAAAAGTTATACCTAATCCTACGAAATTTTGAGGAAAAGGGCACACTGGAAACAGTGCAATATTTTTTTTTATTATTCACTAAATTCTAAAATTGAGCACACATTATAATAGGAAATTTAAAAATCAATAGATTTTGTCTCAATTTTTTAGTACGATTTATGGTTTTCCTAAAAATCGGTATAAACCAAATACGAACATGTTTGATTTTTTTCAAAACACGTTAACTGAGCCTACTAGAAGAATCAAACAACGTCCAATGGAATTTGTAATAGGCACTGAAGGTTTTTGCAGATAATAAATTTAGTCCTTTAACAAATTTGGACGTTTACCGATTTTCAGGAAAACCATAACTGCACTTACAAAATGTATTGATTATTAAATTTCCTATTACCATGTGTGCTCAATTTTAGAATTTAGTGAATGATAAAAAAATTGCACTGTTAGTATCAAGAGTCGGTTTCCAGTGTGCCTCTTTCTCTAAATTTCGTAGGATTATAGTTTTTCATGAATGGCAAATGAGCTCCAAAATTGGAGATCGTAACTAAAGCGATTTTCCCAATATATAAAGAAAATAAATTTTGAAACCCCCAACTTTAAAGGTCTGTATCTCCGATGGGTTGGACATTTTACAAAGGTAATTTATTGTCCAACGTGTTATTTAAAGCTGTAGATCCATCAGTACCTATAATATTTTGTGCTACTTTATTTAAAACAAATTAATTATTATATGTCTATGTATAACTTCAAGCGTAACTTCAACATATACACGCTGAATTAATAACCTCTTTTTTAAGTCCATTACAATGTAAAAAAATGCAATTAATTTTCTAATTAAAAACAAAAAAAAATGTAATTAATTAATTAAAAAGAAAAAAATTAATCAAAAAGAAAAAAAGTTAGAATACAGTTTGGTTGCAAAGCTGAAACCCCTTAACAAAAAAAAAAATAGAGAATTGGGCCGTGTGTTACAAATGTATTGTTAATATTATTTTGTAATAATCGGCTAATTAGTGCAATTAACACGTTTGGTGCCTTAGACATGCCGTGTACGTAAATTTCTTTCCGACAGAATACGATGAGTTGATGTTCTATTAAAACCTTGGCCGCGTCAAGGTAAATAAAGTCAATTATGTACTTACATACATGCCTTTTGTTTAAAAACTCGTTTTTTACAGTCCATTGGTTACTTTAGATTAGTCATTCCTATTACATGATACATTATTATTCAAAGTGTTCGGAACAGAGCCGAATTTAAGATTGTGAGGACCCTGAACCAATAATAATATAACAATAAAAAAAAATGTTATTGTCATAGTAATAAATTTGAGGCACTATGACGAGGCGAATTATGCGGGGTGAAAAATATTAATAAACAGGAGATTTGCGGATATAGGTGTAAGGTTGAGGAAGCGTTTCACTAAGGATGGGCCCAATATATCCGATAAATTCGCATGGATTGTGAATTGACTCTTTAACATTTAAAATAATTGATAAAAAAAAGTACGAGTTTCAAAAAATTATATTTATAAAATTTAAAGAAGAAAATTATTTAAATATTCGTTTAATTAACAGACGGTTAGATATCAAACAAAAATACACAAATATTAAAAGATCAAATAGCACGAAATAATAAATTGTTTAAATCGACGCAGTTATAGAGTGAATATATCTGTTCGTTCTCCCTGTGCTCGAACCACTAGCTTCAGAACGGCCAAAATAGCATCATTAACTCTGCGACTGCGAGAACTTACATAATATAATTTTAATTAATACATAACAATAAATTTAATGAATTTTATTTGAAATAACATCTACTGAAGGTAGGCCACTAACGCTACATGTAGACAACCGCGGTTATCGCCAATTCCTGGTGATACCACTCCAAAACTTCCTGTCGCAGTAAACGTTACAGTACCCCTCAGTACCGGGGAAGCGCACTAAGCGGCTTCTTGGCGTTCAAAAAACGGCTTCAACTGCGACACATGAACTCGAAATTGCCTAGTGGGTTCCTCGTCGCTGGCGATCACACATGACGTCGGTGAGGTAAAACGAATAATCCGTCGAGGGTCGCTCCAACGTGGGGTAAATTTTTGTCCCTGGTTACCGCCGGCTGTTATGATTGTGTGTAGACGTTGCAGTACCAGCTGCCCGACGCTGAATGAGTGGCGAGTTGGCTGACGCATGTCATAGTAAGTTTTGATGCGGCGATGTACCTGGTGAAGCTTCTGGCGAATTGAGTCTTCTGTAACGTCGGCAGACGGCTCTAGGAAACGATCCAGTTGCCACTGGAGATCGATAGGCTGAGTGAGTTCGCGACCCAAAAAGATCTTAGCCGGAGATTGACCCGTCGACTCGGAAACATTTGCGTTGTGCGAATAGGTGAAGAATGGTAAATATTTATCCCATTCTTTGTGATTGTCGTTGGAACAGGTACGCAAAACAATAGATAGAGTGCTCTTTAAATCCCGCATGGATCGTTCGACCATATTAGATGATGGTTGATAAGGACTGCTGAAGATGTGACGAATGCCCCAGGACAAGGCCATCCGTTTGAAGCAATCAGACTTGAAGACGGAAGCATTATCTGATACGAGCTCTTTAGGCGGACCAAAGGAACACCACAGCTTTACAAGATTTTTGACGGTGACGCTTGCCGTAGCACGACGACACGGCATAACCTCGATCCACTTGGAGAATCCATCAAGTAGAACCAATGCGTAGCGATTCCCGCTGGTCGAAGGTATCAGTGGACCACAGAAGTCGATATATACTCTGCCAAAAATGGACGTCGGCACCGTAGAGGCCATCGGCGCGCCTATTCTCTGGTTATGTGGTTTAGACGTCTGACAGCTTTGGCACGTGCGAACGTATTCTCTTACGTCGCGAAACATATCGGACCACCAGAAGCGTCGAGCAATTGAACGGTAAGTCTTGGTGATACCAGGGTGAGCGGCGTCTAAATCGTGGAAATAATACAATATCATACGACGGGTACTTTCCGGAACTACGACTCGTTTCAGTCTGTTCTTACCAGCGAGGCGCATCAGAAGACCTTCCTTTTCGATATACCCTGTCACATCTTCGCCAGCGCGTAAGCGACGTAAGATGAGGCCTATCTCGAGATCAGACTCCTGGTGCTGCTTCAAACTTAAAAAACTCTCTGGAACTTGTTGTAGTACGTTCAAGCTAATCCAATTTGCGTCCGATTGCTTCGTTTCAGACGGCTCATATATTCGACTGAGGGCGTCGGCGACAGAATTTAACGGCCCACGAATATGTTCCACGTCGAATTCATAACGACTTAACTTCAAAACCCAGCGGCCTACTTTTCCCAACTGCTTGGGGTGGCGAAGCATCCAGCTGAGGGCCTCGTTGTCGACTTGGAGTAGAAATCTGCAACCTAGTAAGTAATCGTTAAATTTATTTAAAGCAAAAATTATACCTAAGGCTTCTCTTTCCATTATGACATATCTCTTCTCTGTTTCAGAAAGTTTTCTGGAGGCGTACGAAATAGGATGGAGACCATCTTCAAATTCTTGGAGTAAGACAGCACCAAGAGCAACATCTGACGAGTCACACCTGACCACGAAACGGCGATTAAAGTCAGGAAATCTTAAAACTGGAGCGGTAGAGAGAGCGTCCTTCAGTTTTTGAACAGCATCGACCTGATGGGGACCCATGTGAAATTTAACCTTTTTCTTTTTTAGCTGATTCAGCGGAACGGCAAGTTCACTAAAAGATGGAATAAATCTGGCGAAATAAGCCGTCATCCCCATGAAGGCTCTAACTTGACGCAGTGTTCTAGGAATCGGTATCTCTTGAATCGCTCTAACTTTGTCATGATCGATGTGGCATCCGTCAGGTGAGATGATGTATCCCAGACATTTCACTTTAGTCATACAAAATTGTGCTTTATCAGGATTCACCGTGATTCCAGCTCTTTGAAGGCGTCCGATGACTTCGCGAAGATGCATGAAATGCTCTTCTACTGTAGACGAGTAAATTAATAAATCGTCGAAGTAGTTTGTTACATATTGAAAATGTAGATCTCCGAAAATTGTGTTAATTATTCTGTTAAGTGCGGCGGCGGACACTGCCAATCCGAATGGCACGAAGTTGTATTGATAAGTTCCGAAAGGAGCGGAGAAGGCGGTAATTGGTTTAGAGTCGTCGGTCAACGCCAATTGATGATAAGCTTGGTTCAGGTCCAATTTACTAAAGATTTTCGCACCGCTCAAGCATTGAAAAATGGATTCCGGGCGTGGAACCGGATACGCGTCGTAGCGAATATTTTTATTGACCCGTCGATAGTCGACCACGAGCCTCTGTCCTCCGTCCTTTTTAGGTACAAAAAAACATGGACTCGAATATGGAGATAAACTATGTTCGATAACGCCGCAATCCAGTAATTTTTGGATGTGTTCTTTTAACAAAGTAGCTCTTGGCGGGGTCAGCGGAAATGGCGGTAGGTGAACCGGCGTATCATCGATTAAATGAATTCGGTAAGTATAGCCTCTGACCTTTCCCAATTCTGAAGTTAAAGTATCGTCGAAATCCGAAAGTAATTGTTTCAATTGTTCTTGCTGATGAAGCGTTAGGTCAACTGGACATTCCACGAGAGTATTAATGACTTCTTGCTTAAGGTGAGCGTCTTTAGTAAAAGAAATTTTTTGTTCTGGTGCAAATTGGAAGGATAAAAAATTTTTTGAAAAATTTATGACCGCTTTCATTGTACGAAGAGCGTCTAGGCCTATGATCATTTGGAACGGTAAGGAAGGAATAACAATAAAGTTGAATTTCCAGGTAAAATTATGGATTTTGGTAATAAGAGAAATTTGTTGATTCGATTGGAAAAGCTTTCCATCAGGAAGGCGCACCTTTACTGGCGAAATGAGAGCTTGACCGATCTTGTGTGCCATAACTTCTTCAAAAAGATGATGATCGCAAAAGTTGGTACTAGCCCCTGAGTCGAGTAAAGCGTTGACTGTCAGATGCTTTACTTGTATGGCAATAATAGGCAAGCTTCGCTGATGATAAATGTCGTCAGTCATTGTAGTGGTTTCGCGATCCTCAATGGATCGCGCGCAACTTAGTTTTTTGGCGTAGGCTGGGTTGGTACTTGAGAGCTTTGCATTCTCGGACGGCGCCGACAGTATTGAATAGAATGCCCCGACATTTTGCAATAGGAACAATGCGTTGCTCTTGAAGTATTGGAACTTTCTGCTTCCGGTTGGAGAGCTTCGAATTGATTTTCCCGTGATCTAGCCATCTGTAAAAGTAGTTCGGAATCTCTAATGCGCTTTACTAGCTTCTTGAGTTCTACAATTGTCTCTGGAACTTGGATATCTTTAATCTTCAAGAGTGTTTCGTAATTCACATGCGACCATATTTGAAAAATGAGATCTGTCTCTGATATGACTGCTTGTAAGCTTTGAGCCTTATTGACGATATCGTGTATGAAGTCACCAAACGATTCTTGAGGTCGTTGGAATCTTCTCACGTAATTATTAATGAGCTGTACTTTGACTAAGGGTGACAAAAATTCTTGCAACAGTTCTGCTTTTGTTCTTTTCCAGGTTTTCCATGTTGTGATTCCCTCCGACCACCATTTTCTAAATTCTCCTTGAAGATGATCAATAATAGCAGACATTATGATGGGTTCAGAAGCGATTTTAAGATCAATTATTTCTTGAATCTCCTCGATAAATGCAATTAGTCGAGTAGGATCTTGACCCTCGAACGGCGTAATTTTTTCCACAAATTTCTTTACATCATGTTTAATTCGATCGTCTTGATTCACTAGATGAGTTGTAAGAGTTTCGGAAAGGCGTCGAAGTTCAGAAACTTGATCAAATATGCCAGTGGATAATCTCATGTGTACTGCTGTAGCTAGAGCCAACGGTGAAGTGCCTTGCTCTGGTGCGTCATTTTGACTTGTATTAAGAGCTGGACGATTATTTTCTAGAGTGCTTTGATTATTTTGACGCACTTCTTGCGTTTGGATATCGTCCTCTTCGTTTGAGTCGTGTGCGCGTCCTGATCGTGTAATCGGCATGGTTAGAAGTCGAGATTATAATTGATTGAGAGTTGATTAATAAAGAGATTAGTAAATTATTATAGTTGAGATTAATATTATATTATTGTTAAGCAGATTAGAAATTTTATATTATTATTTGATATTTTATTGAAATATAAAACGACATAAAAGTCAGCTAAATTAATTACATTTTTATTAGTAAAATACGAATTACGTAACGGGTTAAAAGTTACATCAGGCAGTAACGAACGCGTTTCTTGCTGTAGAATTTTTATTAAAAGCTGTTTAATGGTTTAATTTATTTAATTTTAAATTTACTGAATTATTTATTAGAACGAATTATTTTAATGTTATTTTACAGAGTTTTTAAAGGTTCACAACTACGTTATGCTACCATTTCTATGACGAGGCGAATTATGCGGGGTGAAAAATATTAATAAACAGGAGATTTGCGGATATAGGTGTAAGGTTGAGGAAGCGTTTCACTAAGGATGGGCCCAATATATCCGATAAATTCGCATGGATTGTGAATTGACTCTTTAACATTTAAAATAATTAATAAAAAAAAGTACGAGTTTTAAAAAATTATATTTATAAAATTTAAAGAAGAAAATTATTTAAATATTCGTTTAATTAACAGACGGTTAGATATCAAAAAAAAATACACAAATATTAAAAGATCAAATAGCACGAAATAATAAATTGTTTAAATCGACGCAGTTATAGAGTGAATATATCTGTTCGTTCTGCCTGTGCTCGAACCACTAGCTTCAGAACGGCCAAAATAGCATCATTAACTCTGCGACTGCGAGAACTTACATAATATAATTTTAATTAATACATAACAATAAATTTAATGAATTTTATTTGAAATAACGTCTACTGAAGGTAGGCCACTAACGCTACATGTAGACAACCGCGGTTATCGCCAATTCCTGGTGATACCACTCCAAAACTTCCTGTCGCAGTAAACGTTATATAGGGGTTTGACAATAGCCGAGCATGTAGCAATTCCGTTGCTTATACGCAGTTTCCAGGACTCCTCTAATAAATCGGGCGCCAAGAGGCTTTCCATATAAAAAACCCGGTAAAAGCAATCTGATTGTTGATATTACAGACCAAATTAATGATCATCAAGCCGTTGCTGACTTTTGGTTTTTGCGCTCTGACAATATAGCGTCTAGCGTCAGCCATATTGAATTTTCGTGACGTCATATACCCAGTGTCACTCGTGACCATCTATATATCAGCACCTCATTTTTCAAAATCCGTCAAGCCGTTAAGAGTCTACGTGGAATTAAAGAATTTCAACCGCATACATAAAGTACGAACATACATACATAGTTTTGAAAAACTTTCCCTTCTTTTGCTATCAGAGGACAGCTTGGTGTAATGGTCAGCGTCCTGACCTTTGGAGCAAGCTGTCGTGGGTTCGAATCCACCTCGCTCATGGATGTTTTGTGATGTCATTTAGTTTTAAGTTTATATGTCATTTGATGTAATTAAGACGCTAATGACCTAAGTTGTCGACGCGTCTATAATCTACAATAAATAAATAAATCTTTTGCTATCGCGCAGGTGGGAAAAAAGGAACGTGTCCTCCAAATTCCATCTTTCAGAGACCAATAGTATGGCTATAGAATGATTAAATCGGTAAAAACACATTTACCCCTTTTCACCCCCTTAGGGGTGGAATTTCAAAAAACCCTTTCTTAGTGGGTCCCTATGTTATAGAAGAAATGTATCCTCCAAATTTCGTGATTCAAAGTTTCTGCTACAGCAACTTCCTCAAACTGATGGTGCGAAGTGTGAAAATAATAAAGAACCATCTTTGAGATCCGGCAAACTGCGTTCTTAGGAATTTTTAATACGGAATACCTCTTGACGCTTGCACTATCTGTACTAAAAATGAATTTTTAACAATCTTGAAAAAATATTTTGAAACATGTTTTGAAAAGTTTGTGTCCAGAAAGGAACTTATATTAATTATTATTAATCTTTCTTATGTAAAACTGCTGTTTTGAATAATATGTACTAGTGATGGGCGATACGAGATGTTTTTACAATCGAAATAATTGCAATCGTTCATAATAACAATCGAGTCCACAATCGACCCGAAGTTTGATTTTACAATCGAAATGTTCGATTGTTCACGTCGATTATTTGCCACATAGGTTATAGCAATAGCAGCGAATGAGAATACATACAATCGCGATTCAAGGTTATATGCTAGTCGACTAACGTTCACGCGACTCGTTGATTTTTCACTGTTCACACTGTTCAGTCGGTACTCACTGCTCTGTGATCTCTTCACTATTGAATTCGTATTATGCGATTACTGCACAATCGACCATCGACTCGACCACAGTTGTTAGGTGATGAACGATTGTATATTATGTAGCTCTCGACAGTGTACGATTCAGTACTTTGCGACTCGGTCTCGGTGAACTATGAAACAACAACAATCGAGTACAAGTGACAACCATCGAGAGTCATTGAGATGTTTGAACAATCGAGACAATCGACTAAAACATCTCGTATCGCGCATCACTAATGTGTACCTACTTATATCAATTATTGTATACATCCTGAAAATATTCCCCTGACGGCGACAATACAGAGTGTAAAATCTAACTGATTAAATGACATATGAATAAGTAAATAACTAATATTACACTGATTAAATGTAAAATTATTTCAATTTTCAGTAATTAATAAAAATCCATACTTATACATTGTACAGTGAATTTCACTTAAGACACACATAGGCGAGTTTTTAACCGACTTCAAAAAAAGGAGGTGGTTCTCAATTCGGTTGTATTTTTTATGTTTGTTACCTCATAACTCAGTCATTTATAAACCGATTTTTAAAAAAAAAATTTTATATGAAAGGATATACTTTCAGATTGGTCCCATAGAAATTTCATCAAAATCGGTTCAGTAGTTCGGCTGATTTTAATAAAAGTGAGTAACGGCGTGTGATTCTTTAAAGTACCTAAATGTCATTTTTTGACATATCAGACAGCGTAAGAAAGTCGGTTTAATAAAAGTGAGAAACGGCGTGTGATTCTTTTAAGGTAAATGTCACTTTTTGACACTAAAAAGTAAAAAATAAAAAACTTTTTAACAAAAAAAATACCTTCAAAAAACCACTAAAAAGAGGAAAATAATGAAATTTTGAGGTCTGTGCCAATTTAATAAAATATGAAGTTGGTTAAAAAGAAGATATTAATCACTATACTATACTTTTTAACCGACTTCATATTTTATTAAATTGGCACAGACCTCAAAATTTCATTATTTTCCTCTTTTTAGTGGTTTTTTGAAGGAGGTTTTTTTTTTGTTAAAAAGTTTTTTATGTTAACTTGGTATTTATAGAAAACATTAATGCATTTAGAGAAAATCGTTCCACTTAAAATGCATCCACTGAACAGAAATATGCATCACTATCAATATTTTAATTCTGAAAAATGAATTACAGCAATTTTTTTCAAATAAAAATATTGTTAGTGACGTATGTTTTCGTTCAGTGGAAGTTGTATTAATTTAAGTGAAACGTTTTTCTCTAAGCTAATGCATTAATGTTTTCCATAACTATAAGGTACCATGTAAACAAAACCCGCCTATGTTGCATCTTAAATGAAATTCACTGTATTTACGAACATTTCAGATTCCTAAAATTTGATATATGAGAAATACGATTTCAAACCTATAATAATTTCCATTAAATGATAACATATTCATAAACAGTATTTAATAAGTATGATTAAGTCAGTGTTTCTCAACTTTATTTTGCTCCAAGGCTTCTTCTAAGTTCCATCTGCCTCTTCCCTTATCGTTATTGTTCTTAGTTAAAAAAAAAATATTATCAACTGCGCTATTTATCTCTATTTTAAAACAATTTTTATTTATAATAAAAAATTACAGTCGTAATTAAATTCTACAAACAATAATAAAAAATGTTAGCAAATAAATGGTGCGGGTTCACCGCACTGACTTTCTCGCCGAATTACATTAACCGCAGATATTCGTTCAACTACCCTTTCTGGATTTTTCCGAAACAAATGAATGGTGGTAATATTGTATAGCCTATAGGGCCGTAATATATCGATTTGTAAAAGATGATCAAAATCATAGTGCATCAGTTGTTGAATGTGATCTATCTATAATCTTTTTCTTACTCAATCTATGTACCTATAGCATGTCACTTCTTCGTTTCATCGCCTCACGACTTACCGTCACTATAGAAGATTCACTGTAAACACGTCTTGTGCTTTATTAATTGTATTGGGAACTGACAAATTCAGACATAACATCTGGTGGCAAAATAATGAACTATCATAAAATTGCAACTGTCTAGTTAGTATATGGTGTTAACATTGACATTTATATTTAATTAATTATTAAATAAAAAAGTTAAAATAGAAGTTGAACGTTTTCTATAACGTAAAAAACTGAAAGCTAGAGTTTGTTGTGTAGTAAACGGTTGTCAAAGTAAATTTTCTAAAGATTTAGATGTTATTTTTTATAAGTTTCCGAAGAATCAGTATTGTTGGTATTGAAATGTTTTTTGATAACCTTGAAAAATTTATAAATATAATATATTCCACATTTAATTAAATGTCCGATAGATAAAATTCGTTCTGCATCATGTATATTTCCTTGGTTTGGGTTATCACCAACCTAAGATAAATATTCACTCAAATTTAATAGCATTTTAATCGTCAACACTACTATCACATATGTAATTTTTTTAAAACTGCAATTTTTTGTCAGCCATGTTTTTGAAGCCTCACCCATATGTTAGTTCCCAATAGATTCTTGCAATGATGTTTTGGTGATCCACTAAGAAATTTACTATGGCCCACCAATGTTTTATTACTGAAGGTCCCTTAGAAATATGGAGTAGACCACGTTGAGAACCACTGATTTTTACACTAGAGGGGATAGTAATTTGTTGTTGACTACTACGCTTACACGATCAACAATAAATTTATAGCCGGCGACCGGTATATGATTGTGGTCAGTTTATAAGTGAATGCGAATCGCTGTGCAACTATAAAGACAAAAGTCAATTTCTATAATCCATCGCTAATTGCCAGCGGTAATTATGGGACACTGGGTCGGCAGTCTAGCCCTAGCGGCAGTTGCCCTATTCGCAACATCATGGGGAGCAACTACTGGAGTACCTGCAGATAACAAAGTTATTTGCTATTATGACAGCAAAAGCTTTGTCAGAGATGGTGAGTGTTAACGTAAAAATCTTTCAGTAATTATTATTGACTTCATGAAATCTATTTATTTTTTAACAACTTTATGTTTATCATATAAAAAATATTTTTGTCGAATTTTTAAGAGGACTTGTAAGAATAATCAGATAATTGGGATTGATTAATATTTTAATCATGATAATGTAGATCAAAATATGATAACAATATGCAATATAATATGTAATAATATCACAATTCGCAATATAATAAGTATTCAATTTGATGAATAATTTAATAAACTACAAAATATGCAATATTTTTGCAAAAATATGTTGAGAGTGAAAGTTATTAGTTAATCGTGTTGAATCGTGGTTTGTAGTGTGTACTGATGTAAAATCTTGATCGCCTAGTGGCGAATTCGATAACTCTCGCGGCACCTAAATTACTGGACTAATTTTCATTATTTTTGTGCCAATCGTCTTCAATGGCTATATTATTTAAGAACCAATAATTGCGGCCGCAAAAAAAGTTCTGCCATTCCATTAAAATATATGTAATTGGTAATTAAATTTTACTCCACTACTTCTGATCTATTTCCTTACTAGCGGCTCCCCGTGGCCTCGCTCACGTATATTTAGTATATTATTAATTTATTATCTCCCTGCGAAGCGAAGTATGATTTATATTATCCCTTCCCCCGCGAGAATCTCTCTCTCTGCAAAGTGAAGTCGGGCTTAAAATCACTTGGAAATAGTTTGCATTGACGGTGTCACAAAAATAAAAAGTCAACCCAATTTTGTTTTGACATTCGCATTAACTGTGTCACAACGCGCGCAAGACGCATTTTAAAATTGACATATCTTTTTTATTTGTCAACCAATTTACATGAAAAAACAGTAAATGTTAGCCCAAGCTTATCGCAATACATCACTGGAAACCGCATCCAAATTGGTTCAGACATTGTGGAGATTAGCGTGCACACACAGACAGAGAAACAGACAAAAAAAGGGCTTACGATTTTATTATATGTATAGATAGTAAATATATTTTCCTGGAGCACTAAAAATGTTAAACACAAATCAAAACATAAGATTTAAAGATATAGTATTTTTTATTATCATCAGTAGTCGAGAACCTTTTCAGGAGTTGAAAGAAAAGATTTTGGTATTCGAATTTCGAGTTCCTGACTTTATGTTTAGATTTGTAAATATCTTGCATAATTTTATTGGTAAATGTCACGATTGTTTTCTTCTTTCGCGTAGTCGGGTTTTAGTTTGTTTTTTTCGAATGTTATTAGTTCAACAAACAAATACTATTTCTACAAAAAACAGAAACTAAGTTTGCAACTGGAAATTGGAATTTAGATCAGAAAACTGAAACTAGTGCGATAATTATTATTTTTTTGAAAATTTATCCCTCGATTTATCCTATGTAATTTTTAAGTAAATAACAAATTAATCTGTATGACCTTCATGCACTGAATATGTCATATCAATAAAAAGAATTATGCACATGAAGCAATTTAAAATTAGCAATTGTAATTCATTTCACAGTACAATGTTAAATCATCAACCCGAATACTTACGTCTTTTGTTATTCGATTCGCTGCAAGAAACTTCTGAATAACAAATCTGTTAAGCAGTAATCCTTAAACTTTTCCATGGTACGCCGTCATATAGAAATGTCAGATTAATTGTACCTCCCCTCTTTGAACAAAATTAGATTTAGCTTTAGAATGAATAAAAGTAATATTATGTGCATTAAGAAATTATGAAGATAGATTTTTATGAGACGTGGAAGAGAGTTTGTAGATTATAGATGCTCGACAGCTAAGGCCATGAGACGGTAAGATTATTATAGACATTTTACCAAGTTGAGTGAATTTGGATGAATGTCTGTAGTCTAGTTATACGCGTAAAAATTTGCTAATTTTTGTTTTGTTTCGCTCGCTCGGAACACGACGCTTTAGGTACAAATTCATGACGTCTTGAGGCGTCGCGACGCTCAGTTTGAGAACCGTTTAATTAACCAAAGTCTATGAATTTTAAAAATAAGATTAAATTGTAGATTATAGACGCTCTAATCTATACTATAATATTATAAAGAGGAAAGATTTGTATTTTTGTGTGTGATGTTTGTAATGAATAAACTCAAAAATTACTGTGCCGATTTCAAAAATTCTTTCACCTATAGAAAGTTACATTATCAGCGAGTAACATGGGCTGTATTTTATTTTCAAAAAAATTAGAGGGGGTGGGGATAATAAATCATAAAATCTATCTCTGCAACTACTAAACTGATTCTAAAAATTCTTTCACTAATAGAAAGCTACGCAGGGGGAGAGATTCTCGCGAGGGGGTACTCGCGGGGGGGGGGGGGTAATAAATCATAAATTCTTATCTCTGGAACTACGAAACAGATTCTAAACATTCTTTCACTAATAGAAAGTTACGCAGGGGGAGAAATTCTCGCGAGGGGGTACTCGCGGGGGGGGGGGTAATAAATCATAAATTCTTATCTCTGGAACTACTAAGCCGATTCTAAAAATCCTTTCACTAATAGAAAACTACGCAGGGGGGGGAGATTCTCGCGGGGGGATAACAAATTAACAATATACTAAATATACGTGAGCGGAGCAATGGGTGACCGCTATTAAATCATAATTACATACCACCCGGGCGAATCCGGGACGGGCCGCTAGTATTCTATATAATAAAAATATAAAAATAAATCAAAACAGTATTAGCTTTAAAATTTCCATGTAAAATATATAATGAAACAGAACAAAATAACTAATCAATTTTTAAAGAGTCATTGACTTCATATAGGTATACAAAATCGTTATATTATATTAATTTAGTATTTTATTATTAAATGATTTATATTCAAATAATAATAAATAAAATCAAAAATGTTTATTCCGCATTCACTGTGAAAAACAATCAACGAAATTAATTAATTGGCAAATCTTTTTTATGACAATTATTTATCGAACTTTAAAAAATATTTACTTATAATTTTTATTAATAATCAGTTTAATAATAATTAATGTAGTACTTTATTTTTGTTTGATTTTTTATAAATTGAATGATGTTTGCCTTGACGGTTTGACCTAACGATATTTTAATTGTACATAAAAAAGGTGTAGAATTACTTACTCTTGAAAAAAATGTATTTCCAGATTTAAGCTTGAACGAGTAAATTCGAGCAATGTTCAAGCCAAAATATGTTTGATGTCTTAATCAAGTTTACAGTCAGTTGTACAGAAATTAGTCATTGCAACTACCTAATTAAAACATGCTAGTTCAAAATGTATACAAAAAAAATAATTTTTAGTATATAATAAAAACGACAACATTTTGAAATAGGTACAGGACCCAAAAATATGCATGTTAGGTATATTCTCACTCTCAGGTTCTAATAATGGGACTATGAACTCAAAAAAAGGAAAACTTTCGTAGTCCTTAAACGAAGCTTTTTCTAATTTTTCTAATAAATTTGAATATACCTACGAGTATACTTAACTTATACTATAATTTACAATATCTATCTATCGTACTTTGCTAATGTTCTGGCGTAAACAGGCCAGTGGCCACTAAACTGAGGCAATTTTTTTCAATCAACTAGTACAAAATGACAAAGTCATCTATGAACTCACATAATTATTATTATTTTTTCAGTGACTCATGAAGTCATAACTAACGTCTTATCTGTCACCTCAATGTAAGGTCTCGAATACAAGACGACCTTATTATTTGTGTAGTAAACAGAATATCAGTGACAAAGAAAATTTTTACTCTCAAGAAAATAATTTAAATAAATACACTTTCTGTATAAATAAAAATTATATTATTAACATATTTTGATTTTAACACACGTAAATTGATGAGCGATCTCGACGTTCGATCGAATGAAGACGTAGGCAAACGTCAAAATTGTATAATTATCCAAACAAAACGCCTTTTTGCGGAACAGAGCTGGGCATTGCTGAGAACTTAGTGCCCGCAATAAATGCTTGCACTTATAATGCAAACTTCAAGCACTTTGTAAAACAGATGCTCGATGCTTATAGAGCACTTGCATAAGCATTCAACAAGCTTCTTATGCATTACTTCAGAGTCGGAGCTAAGGTCATAAGCGCCCAGGGCAAGGTTTGAATTTTGCACCCCCAAAACTTATTATTCTTCATGGCAATTAATAAGTGCAATGTAATCTGCATTTTTTAAATCAAGCATTGTATGACCCATTGACCGTATGTTTCACAAGTACAACTGCAATCAGTTCTATGCACAGCAGCACAGTGCACACTGCACATAACTAGTTATTTTCCGTAAGCAGTTATTTCGATACAACGCTTTACAGTTTACACTCATAGATAGAGATGTTTAGGTACGATACGTATTATTCGTTATGCTTTTGATTAAAGATTCTTTTAGGCGCTATCGTAATAAAGTACTAGTTAGCATGAACTCGTGTTTTAATTTTGGGTAAGTTCTTAGTATGCCCGCCGACTGCGGATCTGCGAGTACGCTCCCCTGACGTTAGCGCCCCTGGCGCGGGTCCCGGTTGCCAGGTCCTAGCTACGACTCTGCCTGCATTAGAAATGCTTAATAAGCACTTTAAAATCTTAATAAGCACTTTTTAAATGTATAGTATTTTTGTTTTTTAGTTAATAAAATATATTTCCGTAAGTATATTTCGTTTATCCTTTTAAATATTATACCTATTGCTTATTTCATTTGATGTTAGGATCCTTTTCAGCTTTCTTGTATGTTTTGAACTTTGAACTTCTGTACTGTAAAGTTTGAAGTTAAGATTAATTAAGAAGCTTTAAAATGCTTAATGCGTGTTGCTTAATTTTTTTTTATTTTAAGCACTTTAGTGAGTGCTTGATTTAAGTATTTTTGAAAATGAAAGTCCCCGATGCTTGAATAAATCGAGCATTTATGAAAGTGCTCGATGCTCGGAGCACTTATGTTCGGTGCTTAATCCAGGTTTGTTGCGGAATAATAAAAAAGTTTATCAACTTATCAAAAGGTCATTTTGTTACGTTCTCAAAATTGTATTTACTTGTTTGAGATTATCAACCAACATTATTAGTTCATAATGTGTTTTGTTGTGTATAATGTATAAAACAAAAAAAAATACTGATAGATAACATTTGACAGCAGTTTTTCCCATATTATTCAAGAATTACTCGAAAAAGGACAGCAGTATTTCTTAGAATTAAATAATTAGTAAACAATAATAATAATAATTATTTAAAATCAGTATTTTAAAATTAATAACATCTTTACACAGTTACTGGCTTTTACCCTGTATAACGTTGCCGTTTGTATTCATTTAAGATTTTATCACCTTTATTATGTTCGTGAAGCAAAATAATTTCGAAAAAAGGGTTTCCTCCACGATTGAAGTACTCTAAATCTTTAATTAAATAAAGCAATTTTCTTTTTCCGAAATAATTCTTATTATTTAAAAAAAATTAAAAACTCTACAGTAGTCAAAAGAGACGTATAGGTACAGCCTATAGAGTAAAAAATTCGACTGATGACCAGTCCTATACTTCCCACCTAGTAAATATTTGCAAAAAATAAACACTCTTTTTTATTCTTTGAAAAAAAGCATGGCCCTCTTTTTTGTTTGGTGATCTACTAATGGCTAGCAATATAGCAAAAATCATGGTTACCTTGATTTACGTACAATTTTCTTATTTAGTAAAATATTTTTTTTCTCGAATACATTTTAGAGAAAAAAAAATATTTACATTTTTTTCATATTATAACATCCAGAATTCATTTATATTTTTTTTACCTATGTTAATACGTGACATTGAGAACGGTTTTTTTAATATCTCAGGATCCACTGAACCGATTTGACTCAAAATCTAATCAGATCTAAGTTAAAGGCTGATAAGCACAATAGAACAATCGAATAGAATAATCGGCATGGCCGTATGTTATTCCGTTTTTACGATATCGAAGGCGAAAAATTGACCACATAACACACACACACACACATACAGACATCAGTCAGAAAATGATCTTAAACGATTGCTAGGGTCTCAAAACGTGAAGATCTGTTAAAATCTCGAAATATTTTTTTCGGACTAAATCCATTACTTCCCTACCATAGTAGAGGTGGGAAGTAAAAATTATATTCAAAATTTTATTATGTGGTGGAAACCTTTATAATAAATGTCTTGATATATAAAAGGCTATGTCGTCTGATCTGGACTGAAATTTGGAGATTTTATAGCGAGGGACCTCTGAAGTGGTCAATAAAAATCAGACGACCTAGAATTCCATTCCCAAGAGTTATAAAAGGCTAACTGGCTAACTATGTATATGTCTCTCCGGTCAATTTAGCGTTCTTACCGACAACTTAGATATCAGAAATTATTTTAAGGTTTTTAATCTCTAAATTGATCCTCAAAAATATTGTTTTCAATAAAAGCCCAGATAAAAATGTAACGCTTTTCTTCAGGTATTGTCAGGAACATGAGAGTGTCAAATTGCCTATCGTAGAATTATTATACTAGTTTAATATGAAACTCATATACTTTTTGTTTGTTACAGGCCAAGCTAAAATGAGAGTTACAGACTTAGATCCGGCTTTGGCATATTGCACAACTCTCATATACGGTTTTGCCGGCGTTAGCAACGATGATTTTAAACTGGTGCCCCTAAACGAACAACTTGATTTGGACCAAGGAACTGGCAACTACCGCGCCATCACAAATCTTAAGAGAAGATTCCCAGGATTAAGAGTTTTATTGGGTGTTGGCGGCGGAGCTGACGATCAAAATAAAGAAAAATACCTTACCCTTGTAAGTTTTTCACCCATTAGTCATTTCACATTATTTACCTCTGCCCAAGGACGTCGCCAAGGGGGGGCAGGGGGGGCAGTTGTCCCCCCCCCCTAGAGATCAAATGTAGCTAGCCGCAAAGCACGACCTGTACAGTAGAGCGATCCTTTAGCAGCCTCAGAAGACTAAAAACATGACTAAGAAGCACCATGGCAGAAGATCGCCTTAATGGTCTGGCCATGATGAGTGTACACAGAGCTATAATAAATAAAAACCTAAATAATTTTAATGATAAAGTGGTTGAAAGTTTTACAAAAAATCCCCGCAGGTTATGTTTTAATTAAATATTATTTTTGTTAAATAAATAATTATTAGTACTGTGTTTAAAAGTTTGATTTAGTTATTGTGCTGTCGAGGGCTTGTGAAGTTTTATACATTGATATTAGAACCGTTCTTATTACAATCGTCATCGAGGCAAAGACTTCCAAAGTGTAACGCTTCATGCTCTCGGCGTTCATATTTTTTATCCTCCATAATATTGCCCCATTGCCCCCCCCCCCCCCTTAGTCATAAGCTGGCGACGTCCTTGCGGCTCTGCCCTTTTTTATCGTCACCTGCAGACAGCGAATGATTGAAATATATTTATAGTGCATAAAAGTGCAATGAATGGAAAACGCTATTAGTGTTCAATTAATTAGAAATAAATATAAATGAGTTTGGTCGCATCGCACTACTTAAAGTTCTAACTTAATTTTGGATGTTTTCAAATATAGGTAGATACTAATGCTCGTAGATTAGGTATCAACATGTAATATTCAAAAGAATGCCAAAAGGATTTGAAGTTTCGGTGCCTTAGGCTATAATCGCTCTATAAGAACCATGTCGCCTTTTTTAGAAGTATCATTAATTAAATATTCACTTCAGAAATACAAAAACGTCGTATAAATTGGCCAATTTCTTTTATTCTAATTTACACATTTTGAGGTTTTGTCCGACAAATCTGCCACCCCCTAAAATCTGTCGCTGAAAATCCCTACTAAAAATGAAAATTCTACAATGTGCGTGTTTGTTGCTCAATCACGCCGCAACTACTGAACAGATTTACAAGAAATGCGCTATGTCCACGCGGGCGGAGTCACAAACAAGAGCTATATAAGGCAATGTCTGTCTGCTGTTTGCGATAAATTCGAAAACTATTCAAACGATTTTTATGATGTTTTCACGAATACCGAGATAAAATATGCTGGAAGGTTTTAGGCTATATCTCATTATGATATCATGACAGAGGGCTATCATTCCCGGGCTAATGAACAAAACTTTGTAATTAAATTTAAGCAAAAATTATAATTATAGGCACATATATTTTGTAATTTCAGTTGGAAAATCCCGAAGCAAGAGTAGCTTTCGTCAACTCTGCGCATCAGTTAGTCAAACAATTTGGATTCGATGGCTTAGATCTCGGCTGGGAATTACCTGAAACCAAACCAAAGAAAATCCATGGAACTTTAGGTTTGTTTCAAAATTATTTTATTCAATACATGCACGCTTTTAGTGTTTTTCGTATCTGTTTTGCGGACCTTAAATAGCCGTTTATTGACTAGTGACCATTATGTAACGCTTTTCAGTACTATAATGGTTCATTATGTAACTAGTTACATAATGATCCATTATGCAACGCTTTTCAGTGCTATAATGAAAAACAGTTACATAATGAACCGTTATGTAAATAGTTACATAACGGTTCATTATGTACCTGTTTTTTAATGCAATTAAAGTCTAAAACCATGCATGCGTTGAATAAAGTATAGTGTGTAACGCGTGTGCTAAATGTTTATGCGTCAGGCGCGATGTTTTCAGCACTCGTATTCGGCTCGTGTGCGCTCGCCTACTACTTGTGATGAAAACATCACGTCTGACGTATAAAGATGTATTTAGCACACTAGTTACACAATATACTATTGAAGATAATTTGGCTTTAAAAGTGAAGTTATTGAATGATTTCATGTTGATCTGAGAGCTTCACATAAGTAATATTTTTTGTGTGCATGAACAGGAGGCATCTGGAAAGGAATAAAGAAAGTATTTGGATCAACCAAGATCGACGAAAAAGAAGAAGAACATAGGCAACAAGTTACAGCACTCATTAGAGAAACCAAAAATGTTTTCAGACACGACGCCTTACTTGTTACTCTTTCAGTTCTTCCGAATGTCAACAGTACAGGTATGAAAATCAATTTCGATATAATATTATTATGTCGATTGCAATATTAAAAACTCGGCCAATAATTAAATATAACAAACTCTTAAAAATATAGAATCCTCTTCACATTAATTTAATTTATAGATACATTTCATTACCTATTACATGTTTCCCGACCCGTCGTGAGGGGGGGGGGGGTAATTTTCTCGGGAATTTTCAGATGGCCCATTGTTCTGACAATTTAGTTAACCTATTTTGTATTTTTGTAAAACTTGATTGAACAAAAAACGACAGTCCTGCATGTTTCGTTTTGGTGACCATCGTCGGGTATTTTAAAAATGGAGAAGAATTCTATACTTTATCACCTATTTTATTCTGCAATTTTCACAATGGAAGCAATAAAAAACGTGTTTGATTCCTTGTTATAGTTTATTACGACGTACGCAGCATAATTCCAAATCTCGATGAAGTGCATCTTCTTGCCTTTGACTTTTACACAGCAGAACGCAATCCCAAAGAAGCCGACTATGCTGCACCATTATACGAACTGATTGACAGGAAACCCGACTGCAATGTAGATGCTCAAGTCACTTATTGGTTTGTACATTATTGTCTTTTTTATAATAAGCACTGTACATTTATCTAGGCACTGTACAAGAGACATTTTCTTATTTTGGTCCAAATATTGCCCCATAACTTTGCACCAAAATCATATTATATCCCAGAGGATCAGAAATATCGCTTAATCAATAAGTATTGATGTTTCATGTTAATAATTAAGAAAAACTAGCTCAGCTTATAATTTATCACTACTTTTGAAATATAAAAATCAAACCCCGGAACGGATTTTTGAAGTACCTACCAGCATTTTTATGCATCAAACAATCTATAGTTATAAAAACATAATATGAATAATATTATTGAAATAGAATTCCCTCGTGAGTTGTGGGCAAGATTGAACCAAATCCCCTAGTAAAATGGACAAGGTCCTTTCAATGTATTAAATTTCACACTTACGTTTTTTTGTATTGTTAAAGGTTACAGAATGGCGCACCAGCATCCAAGATATATTTGGGAATTCCGACATACGGACGTACATGGCATATGGATTCAAGTTCAGCAATTTCTGGAGTACCTCCATTAACTATTGATGGTGCTGGCGAAGAAGGATCTTACACTAAACAAGCTGGATTATTGAGTTACGCAGAAATCTGTACTAAGATCAATGTTCCCGGTGTCAAAGGAGACCCTAACCGACTCAGAAAAGTTACTGACCCAACAAAAAGATACGGTTAGTATTTGTATCACGTTAAAACGACACGCAAAATTAAAATTTAGGTTGTTGATGATTAAACAGGAACAGTCAACATTATTATTTTGGGCTTAGTGCCAATCGGTACCAATTCATGATTTCAATGTAATATTATTATTATTATTTTTAATTGATAACATAAATTGAAAATGCGATTGGTAGATTCATCAATTCTCAGATTAGAATTTGGAACTGCGAGTTTGTAATAAGTGAGCCATGGCATTTTCGGCAGGCCAATTTCTGCCCCGTAGATAAGTATTAATCAAATTGTTAATATATATAATATAAAAAAGGTAGAATTGAAAGACAGGATCTTCGAAAATCAAAACAACAAATTTCATCGCAAAAATTATATGTAGATAAAAATGTACGCAAAATTTATTTGTAATATTATTTTTCATAGTTTTTCAAATACCTAGTTCAAAGAAAATTTTAATTTTCAGACGACTCTTTTATACACGACGATGAAATTTCAAAACGATACGGTACGATTCTTACAGATTTTTAAGTGTGCTTTCACTAAATGTAACATGTGCACTGATTTGTTACACTTTTTAACAATGAACATTTGTATGTTGTTTTTTTTAATGAGTGATTTTAATTTTATCCATAAAACGTTTATCAAACAAAATTTTATTACAGGTAGTTCTTGAACTTTATAAGTTATTTCGTTCCTAACGCAAGTTAGAAAACCGATAATGTCGTATTTATTTGCATTACTTTTTGTTACTAATAAAAAGAACCCGTAAACTCGAAAATTCGTACCGCGGGAACTGCCTGTATTTAGCTAAACTAGATTTCAAAGTTCGCTTTTTTTACTGAGATAGGACGTTCAGTTTCAGCTTGTTTGAGTTCTGAAAAAATCTCAAAACACAAAATAGTTTTTGGTCTTATATCGCGCGCTATGTTATACATTTTATTTTTTTATGATGATAGAGTGTTATAAATTATTCTAAAATACTGAAGTTCGAAACTAACCTTAAGTTTTACAATACTTATAAAGGCACAGCGATATTTTTTATACATATAAATTCAAGTTGTGTTATAATACCTATGTACCTACCGTAAAAAAATAAATAAATTTTTTTTAAAAATAGAAACTTCAAAAAAGCCACTAAAAAAAGAGGAAAATAATACAATTTTGAGGTCAGCGCCAATTTAATAAAATATGAAGTCGATTAAAAAGTGCCAATTTAATTAATAAGTATCTACTTTTTAACCGACTTCATATTTTATTAAATTGGCGCTAACCTCAAAATTTTATTATTTTCCTCTTTTTTCAGTGGATTTACGAAGGAGGTTCTATTTTTTTTTTATTTATTTTTCACTTTTTAATGCCTTTACAATACATAGTTTACACGTCATTAATTTACCTTAACGGTGTTACACTCCGTTACTCACTTTTTCTTAAAATCAGTGTAACTACAGAACAGATTTAAGTAAAATTTATATAAGAACCATCCCCAAGGTATGCCCTATTAAATAAAAAAAGAATCATAAAAATCGGTCGTGTTGTTTCTAAAAAAATCGCGTACATACATATTAGGGAAAAACAGAACTTCCTTTTGTTTGAATTCGGTTAAAAAATCACTCATAACGATGTTAATCGAGTAATTTATGTAGGTACATAGTGTACATAAATCATATTTAGAACGCTTGCATGAGCTTAATATTTCAAGATTTTTTATTAATAATTGAAAAATTTAGGTACTTACATATCGAAAAATGAAATTCTAAATACTTACTAAATTCGGGAACTGTAGGTCCGCAGAAAATTAAAACTTATAAAGATACAAAAATAAAGATACATTTAACGCATTAATTTTTGAAAGTTTAAAAAAATGTATACGTTTTTCATGTAAGTGTACTTATGAAATCTTCCAGATTTTTTTTCAAATTCAATTAGATTATATTTCGGTTGGTAGCAAAAAAATTGCGTCGTTTGTTCGATTTTTATTATTAACAGATTGGTTGAGGCTTTCGCGGCCAGTTGATGATCTGGTGTTGTCCTAATTCGGGTCTATAGGCCGTCGTTGGTTGGAATTGCTTCCTAACGTTTCGCTAGTATGAGTGGCGAGCTTCTTCAGAGGTCCTTCCATCTCCGATACTGGATGTAGAATGACAAATTCTCGGGCGCAGGTTGTATTTATACCTGTGGCTAGGGGGCGGACTCGGAGCTTGTTCCGCTTCGGTTCCAGATCTGGTTGAGCTTGAGAGTTTCCTCCTTTTTGTTGAAATTATTATTAAATTAATTCGCGAAAAGATCGCTTGGTTTTTAAAAATGTCAAAATATCAATGTTTAAATATCTTTAAAATATTGTTACGGAAATTATTTATACCGTTTTATTATGTCCGTAAAAATACACTTTTATTAGCTACGTAGTTATACACGTGTGGAACGCGCGTCGCCGTTTGCCGGAATGCCCTTGACCTCCCCCCATCCGCCCGGGGACCATTAACCGTGTTGGCACAATTAGTTCTCGCCAGTGCCGCTAGGCTAATACATACGCCTTGTTGTTATTATCTATATGGTTATACGCCAGTGAACCTAAATCGGTAGTACAATAGTCATCAGCCGAACTGAAGCGCCACTGCTCTTGATGCGTGTAACAATTTATTATAATAATTAGATTTGGCCGTTACGTGATAGTTGGTGTAAAATTATTAATCTTATACATTTTAAAATTAAATTAACGTTTAAGATATTTGTGTGATGAAGCCATTGTGTTCTGCGAAACAATTACAAATTAAAACGTTATTCCAAATCTTCATGGTTTCCGGGCTTGTAGGCCGTGGTCCGGTGGTATTTCTACCTGACGTTTCGTCTACAACTGCGGTAGACATTCTCAAAGGCGATGTGGCAGCGGTCGAAGTGTCCTCCTTGGCCGCCAAGGAGGACACTTCGACCGCTGCCACATCGCCTTTGAGAATGTCTACCGCAGTTGTAGACGAAACGTCAGGTAGAAATACCACCGGACCACGGCCTACAAGCCCGGAAACCATGAAGATTTGGAACAATGCCGGCCGTGAAAGCTTGCACACTTGGATAAAACGTTATTTTTATTTAATTTTAAAAGGTATCCGTGCGTTGTGTTATTTTCGTGCATGTTTTAAAGATTTGTTTTTTACTGAAATAAAAAAATATGAATTCTTTCCTTAGGTACATATGCTTTCCGTCTTCCCAATTCCGATGGCGACCATGGAATATGGATTTCTTACGAAGATCCCGACACTGTCGGGAACAAAGCCGGTTATGCAAGAGCAAAAGGCTTAGGAGGTGTAGCCGTTTTCGATGTCTCACTTGATGATTTTAAAGGTCTTTGCACTTCAGATAAATTCCCAATTTTAAGAGCCGCCAAATATAGAACTTAGAAGAATAATGAACGATCATATTTCATATTAAATCGAGATACTAATAAAATTATCTTTTTTAAAATACCTTAGATTCAAAATAAAACAACGATTTTATTTTTAAATGTTTTTTTTATAACAAAATGACAAATTACTCAAATTAATTATTTTAACAATGAAATGTAATGTTATCTCAAATAAAAAAAATATTTTATAATAAATTCTTCATTTTTTGTAAATCATTTTTGCAAACTGGAAAACTTATATTTCACTAAAATACTGAAAATATAATTTAAAATGCAACCTAATAAAAACCCGCTGATAGATTAATGATGTTGGAGTTAATAGTGGATTAAACATTTGAGGCCCTTAAGCGCACAATTTCAAAATTGGTACGAGGCCCAAATGGCATATAACGCCAGATGTTGGTGGCCATAAAAAATCTGTAAATCGGTTGACCCTGCAGGCCATCCCTGGAACTTCCCGCTATTTTCAAGCGCTTTGAGTTCGAAGCACTTGATAATATACCCAAAAGTAGATTTTTGAGCTCGAACATTATTTTTATTTTTGAAAAGCTATAACTTTTGAACGCGTTGTTCGATTTTGATCTTTAAAACGGCATTCGACGCAGTTTTTTAAGCTCTAAAAATATTGTAAGAGATACAAAATCGAATGGTTGAGAAATCTCGAAGTTATTTTGAAAAAACACTTTTTTCGAAATCTGTTGACTACGATATCTCTCGAACGGATTAACCGATTTTGATCCGCTTAGCGGCATTCGACGCAGTTTTCTGAGAGAGAAGAGCTGATTAGATTATAAAATTAATCGGTACAATATTCTAGAAATTATTTTGAAAAAACATCGTTTTAACAACTTTTTTTTCGGTTTTTTTGTAATTTCTCAAAATCTATTGGGCCAAATCGGACCAAATCGCGATTCGATCGGTCAAGCCGTTCAAAAGTTATGAGAGATTTACATACACACACACACACACAAACATACTGACATCATCGTAAAAATAGTCAGAATAGCTTCCTAGGATCACAAAACGTCGAGATCTGATGAAAACTCGATTTTCGAAAATCAGGGTGAAATCAATAACTTCCTTATTTTTAAAAATTTTCAATTTTCTTAGCGGGAAGTTAAAAATTCCCAAAAACTATTTTAAAATCCCCTGAACATTATCGTGGCAATGAGATTTAAAGTTGGCACTGTAAAAATAAAACTATGAGAATTTTTCTGATAGGTACTTATAATATATTTTAAGAAAACCTTTATATATACATATAACTGTATCGATATTTACAAAAACTCAAACGCAACGTGAAAAAAAACCTCTTATTTGTGTTGTCGCTGTTTGTTATTTTTACTTCCAAATGTCATACTTTTATTGAAAAATCTTCCTTTAAATTTGCCGCTTTGTCCCTGAAAAAATAAAATGTAAAAATAAAAGTATTCAAATTAGCCAATTACAAATTGAAGACAGAGAGTACATAAGAAAAAGAATTATACTGAAAACATACCTTTGCTTTGAATTTGCTTTTAAAATCAGTATTTTTTGGCGCAATATTCGAACCTCCTTGAAATTGTTTAAAATCAACTGAAGAATAATCAAAAGGTTTGAATTCTTCAGCGGTCTTTTTCTTCTTATTCCTTTTATTTTTATTTTTCTGTTTTTTAGAATTTGTGGCACTCGCGTTATTAACATTTTCTGTTGAAGACGTGTCCTGAGGCTTTACTACTGTCGAAACATTTTCATTTGATATTTTCCTTTTTTTATTTTTGTTTTTCCGTTTTTTTTTACTCGAATTGGTCTGTAAATTCGGTTTTGAATCGGCTACGTTACTGTTGTCCCCGCCTTGTATGTCATTTATTGATTCAACAGACATTTGGCGTTTTCGTTTTTTTAATTTTACAAAACTAGAAAGAGGTTTAGGCTGAGAATTTGATTTTCCCTGGGACACCGAATTATTTTCTGCTTCCAAATTAAGTTTTTCTTTTGACATATTCTGATCTGATGGAATTTCATTAGGAACCGAACTTGCAGATTCTGAATTACTTGTCGATAATAATTGTCCAACTGCTTGATTAACATTTTCATATAACTAAAAAATAATAAATTATTAAAAATATGTCAATTATTTCATTAGCAGTAAACAATGCAGTACCTTTGCTATTCTCTGAGTGTTATCATCGACATTTTCTGCTTCTGTCTGTTTATCTTTTTCGGCTTCCGATTGTACTTTTTTCTCTTCTTCTTGGGCGAGTAATTTTGTTCTCTTATACCTTTCATTAGGACTCAAAAAATGCAATTTTCCTTTCTAAAAAAAAATATGAATACATTAATTTAGATATTCATAGTAATAGACATAGAAAGAGAAAGGGAAAAAATGTCCGCTTACCTTATTATGTTCCATTTTTAATGAATCAAACAAAGAAAGAAAGGATTTAGAATTTTGCGGTTCTGCTTGGTCAACACAAGCAGTAATTGTCGCAGAAGAATCGTGTTTTTGATTGCCTAATAAAGTGGGTAAGTCGTCACGAAATTCATGATCTTTTATAAGATCATGTGGACAGTACAGAGGACTATCAAAATTAATATTATGAGGCTGGTTCCCACCAATCACAGGATCCTCTTTTAAAATTGGCTAGAAAATAAACAAAAAAAATTGACAGATATTTAAAAAAAAAATCAATTATAAATGTGAAAATCTGTATGTTTGAAACTCAAACGCTAACAAATAAAAAACTCGGGTCGCAGTGCCAAACCCTGCCGACAATATAGTGTATTTGCTAATACAGGCATTGTGGCATTATTATGTAAACTTAAGTTTGTTTTTTGACAAAATAAAAAATTTAACCCCTTAATACATCCCTTAAAATAATTAAATTTTTCTAAATTTCAATATTAGACATGGATTTTATCAGTACACCCAATTAAATACACCCTTCCATAAGTAAATCCGTATCAACAAACTAGTGTTTTCATAAAATTTGAAAGTCCGGTCCTGTCGGGCCGATTTTATTAAAATTTTAGCAGCACATTTTAATCTTTACTAAAGAGTTAAATTTCAATTTTGAAACGATTCTGACAAATTTTTCGGTATTTTTGGGCCCAAAAACTTTTTGGAACCCCTAAATACAACCCTGAAAATGGTCCGATCGGGCCCATTTTAAATAGGCTTCTTGCGGTGATGGGTTCCAATGTGTGTACCAAATTTCGTTTCAATCGATTAAGTCTGTCGAGAGTTATCGTGTACACACATATATATATAAATATATATATACATACATATATATATAAACATTTTCAAAAATGGTGCCAAAGTGTTCAGGAGGCTATGAAACGTCGAGAAATTTTGGTCCGACCCCTAGGTCCCGCCATCCGACCGACGCCAATAGTGTATGTGCCATATTATGGCAAATACACTAATAAAAATATATACCTGGATAATAGATTGGCGCCTTGCGTCAAGGACAATCTGATGTAATTTGACAAGGTGATGACGTACCAACGGCGGAATAGGGTTACAGCAAGCCAATATGCCTTGCATTTCACGAGGTAAGGATTCAGCAATATTGAGCATCATTTGCGATGGTAAAACATACCTGTTTATTATACAAATCATTATGAAACAAATAATAGAGAATAATAATAGAAATAAATGAATGCATCCGTATGTATCAACTATCAGTATATATGAAACACCCATTTGACAATGACGTAACATAAAAATTCATTTTTTCAAACCTGTGTCACCATAGGGATTCTAACCCTAAACTTTTCCACTATCGCGGCGGACCGAGTTGACAATTACTCACACAGTGACACATTTTCAAACGACCAGCTCTTTCCCTTTAAAGCATTCTGTCACTGAAAAAACCACCACATGCAAGAGTAGATATTTTAACGCAGGTGCTATATTACCGAAACATCTCACATTATCAATAATAATAGAATTTAACAATCCAATCGAACAAACTAGTAATGTTTTTAATGTGTAAACATCTTCACGGGCGCCCACCCAAAAATAATATATCTCAGGCTTGTAAGATCTTACATATGAGACGCCTAGAGTATATCAATTAATGAGAAGTATAGCGAACAGAATACGATCACATGATATCACTGACTGAGCAGATCTGCCTAAACTAAAGCGATCAATGTTTAGCTATGCCATCCACAAGACGCAAACTTCCAATACACTGCATTCGTATATAATATATTCACCCATCCACTCAATGCGGACGTTCATTTACTACAACGCATATTTGAAAACGGTTCACTACATTGATAAAACGATTCCACAAATTATTAGAGCACTAATTTAACAATTTAAATATAAGAAAAACATTTGAAATATATAATAATATTAGAGGACCCGGCCCGGCTTCGCCCGAGTGGTATGAAATTATGATTTAATAGTGGTCACCCATTGCTCCGCTCACGTATATTTAGTATATTGTTAATTTGTTATCCCCCCGCGAGAATCTCCCCCCCTATTTTGTTATCCCACCGCGTAGCTTTCTATTAGTGAAAGAATTTTTAGAATCGGTTTAGTAGTTCCTGATTCCAGAGATAAGAATTTATGATTTATTAGCCCACCCGCAAGAATTTCTTCCCCTACCCCCTCGCGAGAACCCCTCCCCCTGCGTAGCTTTCTATTAGTAAAAGAATTTTTAGAATCGGTTTAGTAGTTCCAGAGATAAGAATTTATGATTTATTACCCCCCCCCCGCGATCAGGATAAAAACTGTCCTATGTCTCAAGCTGGAGCAAAAAATACACATTAAGAAAATTTCATTAAAATCGGATGAGCGCTTTCGGAGATTAGGTGAACGAACATCATGATAAGTACAGAAAATAAAAAAGTGTTATTTTTCAACACTTCCCGCATATTGTATGTATAGAAGTATGTTTACACATAATAACCCGCGAGTGCTTTGCACTACCATAATTATTAGAGATGTTCAGTCGGTAAAGCCGAATATCCGGCCACTATCATAGTCGGCGACTATTCGGCAAAGAGCGCCGACTATCCGGCTTCTTACTTTGTATATATTTACACTTAACTTTACGGGAATCATTGTCCAATTGTTCAAAAAACATCCATACACGAGATTTTCTTTTTGACATGATTAAATTTTAATTGAGCTATTTCACTTTAATGAACAATAACAGTATTATCTTTACACAAAAAAATTTTTTTACACAAAAACACCACTCTGACCCTTACAAAAGCAACAATCAAGAAACAATGCGAAGTAAACAAAACAGGTTCCGACATGCTCGCAGGCGGCGTTTGCGACTTTCACGCGAATCAGCTGTAAATGAAGCGTTACGGAAATCCCCGAAACCGTGATCGGCTTAGCCGACTAGTCGGCCTCTTTACAATGACTAATCAGCTAGTCGGCCAAAGTCACAATCGGCACATCTCTAATAATTATAGTATTCATTATTGTTGTAAAAAAATTAACTGGCGACTGCAGATCAGTCAAATAACATGGCCAGTAGTCTAAGGCTGTCTACATACATTTTAAAATATAAAAATGAAAACTTTATTACCCCAAACTTTCATCTTCGTTGCGAGCCATTTGGTCACGCCATCGGAATAATTGTTTGAAGGCATAGAGTTGCCTATTATCGAAAATTTTCCTATTTTTACGATACAGCTCTAAATAACTATCTTCTCTGAACAAGGATTTTTCAAATCGCTAAAAACAAATATACTGCATCAAATATTTATTTTATATTAATAGTTCTGTAATCTGTTTTCAAAAAAAAAAAGCCACATAAAAATGTTACCGTTTTGCACAATTCCGTACTAGTTTGTATAACCGCTTCCAAAAGATTTGTTTTTCCATTTGCTTCTTTAATCAACTGATTACGCAACATATGATAAATATAAAGTAAATAATGTGTATCTTCTCTAGCGTATTTTTGAAGTTCTTCTGGTAATGGTCTAAAAAGCAATCAATTTAGTCAAATATAAAAAAATTCGGCTAATGACCAGTCCTATACTTCCCACCTAGTAAATATTTGCAAAAAATAATCACTCTTTTTTTATTCTTTGAAAAAAAGCATGGCCCTCTTTTTTGTTTGGTGATCTACTAATGGCTAGTAATATAGCAAAAATCATGGTTACCTTGATTTACATACAATTTTCTTTTTTTAGTAAAATATTTTTTTTCTCGAAAACTATACATTTTAGAGAAAAAAAATATTTACATCTTTTTCATATTATAACATCTAGAATTCATTTATATTTTTTTTAACCTATGTTAATACGTGACATTGAGAACGTTTTTTTTAATATCTCAGGATCCACTGAACCGATTTGACTCAAAATCTAATCAGATCTAAGTTAAAGGCTGATAAACACAATAGAACAATCGGCATGGCCGTATGTTGTTCCGTTTTTATGATATCAAAGGCGAAAAATTTACCACATACACACACACACACGCACGCACATAAACATCAGTCAGAAAATGATCTTAAACGATTGCTAGGGTCTCAAGACGTGAAGATCTGTTAAAATCTCAAAATATTTTTTTCGGACTAAATCCATTACTTCCCTACCATAGTAGAGGTGGGAAGTAAAAAGAAAAGAAATGATTGGATATTGAAATCTAAATAAACCAATACTGAACTCTAAAATTGGCAAAAAATACCTTATTCTCCAGTCTGCTAACTGATACGTTTTATCAGGATCCACATTACAGAAATGCCGAAGCAGTGCAGCTAACGATAATTGCGGATAATTCAACAATTTCACAGCTTTGTGCGTATCAAACATATTTACCACATATAAAGACAAGTCTCGTTGTAACCATTCTATGTCATGATCAGCTCCGTGAAATACCTGCAAGAAATCACTAATTAATGCAAAAAGTCATTACAGTAGTCCCCCTTCCGTGGGGGTTTGGTTTCGCCGTCTTCGGTGGATAGTAGTGAACCACTTTAAACGCAATTTTTCATTGCAATAACAGACAATGGACTCCTTTCTTCAACAATTCGAGTAAAAATAAATAAACATATACGGGGGGCCTACTGTATAAAAAATTTCGCCGTGTACTTCCACGTTAATGTGTAAAACAATTTATACAAATCGTTCCATGCTAGTACGTCATTCTCAGTTATGATGTTGGGCATTCGCGTGTACCAAACATTTTACTGATAGAGTCACGCAAACGTGAATGAAAATTTTCAAAATATTATGTACGCATAAATGGGAAGACACAATGGTAGGTACTATTGCGGACATAAAAAAAACTTGGAGGATACCATATGGATGTAGATAAAATACTGTCTAATAGTTGTGATAATTTGGTTTTTACTCGCCTACAGATCGTTTTGCAATTTTCACTTGCGTGCGGCAAAAATCTACTTACCACACTTAGGTACTTATATTGCCTAAAGCGAAAAATCAAGTTAGAGAAATATACATTTTTTTTGATAAATCTTAACAGATCAACAAAAATTTTTCCACAAAATGAGAACAAAAATAAAAACTCGAAACAAATATTTTTTTATTTTACAACTTAGTGGTCCATTATTTTCCCCTTCAGTACTTTTTAAGTTTTTTGGCGCGTTTTCTCTTTAATTCTATCACAGTGAGATCTGCACCAAAAGGCCGCCCTCTTTTCTGAATGATGTGTAGCATTATTATTTGGCGTAACAATATTTCTCTATTTGCACAATCCTTTTCAGCTGATAAAGTCATATTGTCTGGAGTTTCAGGCAGGAAAGTCCCAGTATCATTATCAATAATGCCATCAATAACGATACAAATTATTATTGTTGGTTTTTTCAGGTAAGTGGTCTTCATTAGGAATAGCACGTAAGTACGTTATGTGTTCCATATTTTAAATACTTTCATCGGCATTACTTTCAGCAGTTTCAGAAATTCCGCTATTTGACAATATCGTTTCAGTAGCAGAGTTAAAAGACATTTTTAACAACAACTTTAATGGGGAGAACACTTCAACTCACCTCAAAGAATAATGTCACGTGAATGGTTATTTCGCGAATTCGCAAATGACGTACTAGCGTGGAACGATTTGTATAAATTGTTTACACACGTAAACGTGAAAGTAGACACAGCGAAAAAATATTCAGTCAAATAATAATTTTACAGAATCCTACCTTTACAATGGTCGGTTTAGTAAATACTTCGTTTAAAATATGTAAATCGTCTCTAAGTGCCAGAGTGTCTATTAAATAGTCTGTATCACTTGTTGAAATTTGCATCAGACAAGTAATTCCCATAAAACTTCGATAAGAATGATGTTCCAAGTCAATAGCGATTTCCTTGTATTTTCGAAGGTCTTCGAGTAAGTCATTTAATTGATCAGTAGTAGAGACAAACTTAAGAGGTACTTCATCTAGTGATTTAGGAACTACAGCTTTCACAATTGTAAGCTGCGAGTCATCTGGCTTGAATCGATCTAGTTCAAATTCATATGGGTGACTGAACCTAAAAAAATAAATAAATCTATCATAAAAAATTCGTCCACTTCGCACCGCTGTTCATTTGATATTTTTACTTTATTTTATATCAATTAGTGACGGACAAAAATCTATAATAAAATCATAAACATCAGCGAAAATCCCTAATGCAGTACTCTTTCTTTAATCCGCCTCTCGATTATCAGACGAACATTGTAATCCGCCGTTTTTTAACTAATAGAAGACATAAAGCAACATCCTTTAATCCGCTGATTCTATGTATGTTATGTTCTATAGTCCGCCGCTTACGCCAAAAAGTACAGTGCTGTCTATCTCGCTCTCTTCTTTACTATTTTTTCATGGGGACGGATTAATGAGAGAGTATTACATAATAAAATTTTAACATACCCTTGTCCACCGTCAGTTTCTTCTAAGAAAATTGCCAAAGGTTTTATGGAATTTGGTTTATCTTTAATTCTTGGTTGCCACGGTGTATCATTGCTGTTATCAATTTTATCTTTGAATTTTAGTTGTGGTTTCACAATATTTTTTGGTGTAAAAATAGCAGCATTTTTTGGACTGTTCTCTATTTTCGGTCGATAAACCTGAAAAATCGTTAAGTAAGTAATTAATAATTATCAAAGACCTATAAATGATGAAAAATAAAAACAAATTCGCACCAATTTTTTATTCCAACTACTGTTCACAGGAATTACAGTTCCTGATACAGGCACAAGTTCTGGGGCGTTGTTTTGTGAAATACCTATTAGCTCATCCATATTTTCAGCGGCCTTACCTAACAGCATGTTATTACAATCTGTCAGTATTTCCATTTTGCTATCGAAATCACATCTAAAAGAAATTTTGAAGCGTTAAGTTTTTTATCGATATGGGTAAATCCCGACTTTACAGGTTAATTCAGGGTCTTGATAATAACCAAACATGTAGCAATACAGTTGTTTTATGGCGTTTCCTTTACAAGCCCCTAATCCGAGAACTTAGTAAAAATATCAATTGGATTTTTAATTTATTAAAAAATAATAAATTCTAAATATGAATTGGCGTTAGACTTAAATAACTTTGGCTATTGATGGCTAATGATGGGCGATTTAAGAGATGTTGTTACAATTGAAACAATTGTAATCGTTCATAATAACAATCGAGTCCACAATCGACTCGGAGTTATTTTACAATCGAAATGTTCGATTGTAAAGTCGATTATTTGCCACATAAGTTATAGCAATAGCAGCGAATGAAAATACATATAATCGCGTTTCAAGGTTATATGCTAGTCGACTGACGTTCACGCGATTCGTTAATTGTTCGCTGTTTACACTATTCAGTTGGTACTCACTATTCTGTAATCTCTTCACTATTGAATTCGTATTACGCGATTACTACACAATCGACCATCGACTCGGCCACAGTTGTTGAGTGATGAACGATAGTATATTATGTGGCTCTCAACAGTGTATGATTCAGTACTATGCTACTCGGTCTCAGTGAACTATGAAACAACAACAATCGAGTCCAAGTGACAACCATCCAGTCATGAAAATGTTTGAACAATCGAAACATCTCATATTCGCACATCACTATTGATGGCCTTTAGGGCAAAAAAAAAAAGAAAACCACAAACAATTCTTCCTTATTGATTTTATGCTCTGCATTTATTAAAAATAACTTGGCTTTGCTTTTATAGTTACATAGTGTACATGCTTGGTTGGGATTAAAAAAAAATACCTTAGCACGTCACCAGCAATGGTCTGATGATGTGTAATTGTAGATATTAGATTTAAAATCTGATTGCCCTGTGACTTCATTATAGAACTGAACGACGGAAATGAAGAATAATAGTCCCAGTCCATACTTCGTGGTAAAGCATTTGAAGCTACAGTACCTTGACTCAAAGTTTTAAAAGCGTCCTGTTAAAAATATAAATAAATTAATAAATTGTCACACGAATATTTAAACACATGTGATATAACCTAACATTTACAATAACATTAATTTACCTGTGCATATTTCACTAAATCTTCAGAACCATCAAAAAGATGACTGGGAGACTTATTATCTCCCATTGTTGATTAATAAATAAAAGCTTGGTGAAGAATATTTACATAATTTTCAAAAAACCCCTCTATTCTTTCGTACTTTGTACGCTGTATTGGAACAGAACTCACGCTCGTCGTACTAATTTACTTCCCCAAGTACTTTAATTTTAATGGTGGTTACTTAGTAATTCGAAACGTGCACTGCAAATTATTTAATATAAATTGATGGTATCATCAAACAATGCAAATATCATAAATTGATTATTTTTGACAGAACAGAAATCAGATTGTGCCTTCGTAACCTGAAGTTGTCTTCGCTAATCGGCAATCGCAAAAACAACGATGCCATTGCCAATCATTTCAATAACTGGGTACCTATTGTGTAACTCATTTCTAGTGATATCACTAAAGTGAGATTGTTCACGCGAATATGCATTTTTCGCACTGGGAAGTATCGCTAGCCAGTGTTGCCAACAGTTAAACTAGCTCTCTACCATTGAACTTCTAAAACCACCAGAAAACCACTAACAAAAAGCGGCCCTACTGAAATAATCCCTAAATTTTCCCCTAAACAAATTATTGGTTATTACGAAAGAAAACAATGGGTATACATATTAATTAAAAGTAACCTACCTTTATTATTACATAATTGTGTAACAAAAATAAAATTTTAAATTTCTATGTAAATTGTAAATAATCAGTAAATCAAATACAACTAGCAAATCAACAAGTCAATAACATTAATTATTTAATCAACTGCTATTCTATATTGTAGATGCTTCTTCGACATCCCATGAGATTTCAAATCTCCGTAGTGACTCCTTAAAATCGTACCACAAAATTTGCGGCTACACAGTGATTTTTTTTAACAAAATTATTTTATAGCCCAAGAGCCCGCGACAGCCAGACCTTCGTCATTTTATAAAAGCTGAAAGTTTCTCTGCGCATGTACCCAACACAGGTAAGAACGATCAGCGACTTATGAAGTTTGGATGGTGGTTACTTTGGCAGGTAGAGGTAGCAAAGGTGCATAAAATAGTACCTTAAATTCGTTAAAGTATAAAGCTCAGTTTTTTATTTTTTCTTCGGAATAATATTAGAAATCACGTCGTCCATTGCCAGACACTTAGTACGGTTTCAACCCCCTGCCAGACACCCCTAAAGTTCAATAAATTATGAGTATACTTTCGTTATAGTATAAAAGCTGAAATTTATATACAGGATGTCCAAGTTGACGTTGGCTAACATGGGTAACTTTGTTATTAGTGGAGATAGAAAGTCGGTTAAATGGGCAAAGTAGTGCAGAATTATGTGCTCATTAACGTCCCGTCGAAAAAACAATTGAATTTTGACACACTATGGATTTATAAATTATGGCCTAGAATGTTGGGGTGGTGCATACTTCAACACTTTTAAATCCGTGAGTATTATGCAAAAGAAAATTATACGCACTATTCTATATAAAAAATCGTACGAGCATAGCTTCCCACTATTTCGAGAGCTCAATATTATACATTTGCTACATTTAAAAAAAAAATGCAATTAACGTTCCATATTAGAGGCACTATAAAAACAACTGACAGTCAAATTATATTTCAGTTCTGCCAAACTACGATTTATTATTAATTTTACACTTAAAATGTTCGCACTACTTAATTATAACTTGATTGTCAGTTGTTTTTAATGTCTCTTATATGGGACGTTCATTGCAAATTTTTTAAATGTGGCATGTGATACACCAAATTAATCAGAAAAATAAGCAGAATTCGAATATCTAAAAATCCAAAATGGCGTCCATAAGAAAAACCAAAGTTCATGTCAATATCTCATTATGTAGTGGATATAAAAAATTAAACCTACGCCACTGAAAAGATCATAAAAAGTTATCAAAAAATGGTTAAAGAAATTTTCAGATATCTTCATAAATAAAAAAGTTATGGCCAGTTTTCAAAAACGGCAATTTTCACTATTTTCTAAATAAATCCATAGTGTGTCAAAATTCAATTGTTTTTTCGACGGGACGTTAATGAGCACATAATTCTGCACTACTTTGTCCATTTAACCGACTTTCTATCTCCACTAATAACAAAGTTACCCATGTTAGCCAACGTCAACTTGGACACCCTGTATGTTACTTGGGAAACTATCAAAAGATGTTACCTCAGTAGCCAGACAGTTCTGACGGTTCTAACCCCTAGCCAGACAAACATATATAGTCCAATCAAATATCGAAAAAGTACATCTGAAATTGCGTTAATTAGAATTTTGATGAATTAATTTAAATGATAGATAGGGGGTGCCACTAGAACACTCCAGCCAAGTTTCCCCCCTCGGATTCCGCAAGGGGTAGCCACCATCTTGAATTTAAGGGATGAAATCATATATCTTGGTAAATACTGTTTGTACGTGAAAAATTATTATTACAAAAATTATTAAGGAGCATGTATCCAACAACTTTTGTTTGGAAAATTTTTTGAAATTTCTTATTATTCAAAAGTTATAAATTTTCAAAAATAACACTGTTGGAGGTGGAAACGGTTTTTTCGATTTTACAACAAAACGGTCAATCGGGGGCGAAAAATGGTTATGACAAAAGTTTTAGCTTTTGAGTTTCCATATAATATACATGTGTTCAACATTTTTTTTGCTTGCTTGGTAAGAATATAGAGGGCGCCAAAAGTCGACCGCCGCCAATATTTTTAAAAAATGTTGAACACATGTATATATTATATGGAAACTCAAAAGCTAAAACTTTTTGACCGAACTATCAGAAGACAATGGAAAGAGAACTGCTTCGTCTTCTATCTCTCTTTTCCAACCTGACACTGTCACTTACAGTTGTGGCTATGACTCCCCTACTCTATCTATGATATCTCTATGGAGTTTATACCCTTTGTGAATTGCATGGTGTTGCGTTTAAATTTTAAACAACTATAATTAAGTAGGTATCTGATTGACATTTTCAAGAAATGAAGTTTTGCTTTCTTATTTTAAAATTTTCATTTAGCGTCTATTTAAAAAAAATCTTATTCATTCACACATAACTTTGGGTTTTCATAAGAAATATTTATTGACAAATTTTGGCAAAATTTGAGCGTAGTCCCAAAAATGTTTCATCTGTCTCTCATTATCTGCAGCGCTTCTAAATCACCCCAACAAAGGCCGTAGTTTTCTGTTATCAAAAAGTGGCAACCCTATAGGTAATATAAATCTGTAAAAATTTAAAAAAGTAGATAGGTACACAATAAATTTAAAAAAACTGATCAATTTTTATGGTATTTCAGAGATTGATGGAATAATGTTGGACGTTTGGTTAAACTATAAATATTACGATTTACGAATTAAGTAAGTACGAATAAAATGATTTCACAGCAATAGAATTCAACGAATTTTAAAATCGCTATTTATTTATACTACATCTACCTACCTACTTACTTCGACGTAAGTGAATACTTGAGGACTGCTTCATTGAGTTCATAACATTCCAGCAGTAAAGATTGATTCACAAACCAATTTTATATTTTAAAGATGAAAGTCATGAAACTACTTCATCTCGTCTTCAGATGGATTTATAGAAAATTCGTTTAACACATTTTGTATACTTATTATATAGTATTAATGGCGCATGTATGATTTATGAATTCTTTTTGGAATCGACTTTATGAATAGCTAATGTAGGTTCTTATTCTGTTAGTCGCTGCAGTGTCAACAATCAACAAGCAATTCGAGAGAGATTGTTTTTGCATAAGCTCAAACATTACGTCACGAGCCAAATATGGAACGTTACAATATACAATATACAATATACAAACATACATGATATGTACACACGTATATCCACATTCATGGTTTTATAGAATGGTCATTTTAAAACATTCATTAATCTTTTTATAATGTTTGACTATAGCATTTGTCCATAGCTTCGCTCGCGTGAACGCTGATTTTTCCTATGAGATGTATGAGATTCAATCACGTTTTGACGGAAACCCTTTTGTAACCCAAGTATTTCCGGGTAAAAAGTATGGGATACTTTTATTTTGGGAGTAGGTACTATATTACAATATAACTGATATTGCATATACTTGATACTAGTTATATCAAAATCAGTTTGACCGTTTTCGAGTGATGCCAGTATAGACAGACCCTCTATAAAACTGTGGAATTTAAATTCAATTTTTCTTTTTTTTTACGTTTTAATTAAAATAGAGAAAAAATAAGTAGATAATTATTTATCTTAAATTCATATAATTATAATGTTTTTTTACTATTAGTATTATAAATCACAACTTTAATAATTAATAGCTCATTATTAAAAATAACTTATAAAAAATATATATAATATTACAATTTAAAGGCGTAAAACTGAGTGAGTCTTAAAATACAATTCTTTTCATATTTTAAGTAAAAATCTTACTATTAAATAATTTATCATAATAGTATTTTTATGTAACAGAAATTTGAAAAAAGGTAATATAACGGTAAATGGTGTAAGTTTGACAGTGGCGACTGTGCGCAATGCCACACCTCACATACAGAAACGCATTCTTCCATCGAAATGTCATAGAAATTACGTAATTTATTTATTTTTTCATTACATCCCAGAGAGTCAGCGGGCTCCCCCAGATATACTCACGACACCTATATGGGTCCGTAGACCCCAATAAGGAAATGCTGAACTAATAATTGTATCTATCTACTATTTATTTTTCATATTATATACAAATGTCAAATACCCACATACATATTTTGTTTGAAAATAAAATTTGCCCCTTTTTAACCTATAAATTATTGAACTGACTATAATATGTAGGTATGTAGCAACAGATAACTGTCTATAAAGTGAGAACATTCCCATCTATTGTTATTATTTTATTATGAACTACATTTAATTGAAATCGTTATTAATATGATAATGCAGCCATAGTTTAATTAACAAATTAACAAACGCTCGTAACTATTAGAACAATATCATATATTTACATGATATTGTGTTGTTGCATCGATGAAACATTTTCTTAAAAATGAAGCAGCAATCAACATCCATTTCTTCATAACAATGTACAACGTATCATAATTATAAGTACGTGTCTGGAAATTTGAATGCAAGGAAAGTTAATTATTAAAAAAATATAATAATCCCATTTAAACAGAGTTGAGTATAGTCGAGAACATAGGGATGCCGTTGTTTATATAACGTTTCCATGGAGTGTCTATTACGGACCCGTCATTTTAATAGTCTAATTATCTAATACAATAATATTGGTGAAAATATCAATTGCTATTTATATTGTAATTTCAAATTTGTTACTATTTGTTATGAAGAAATGGATGTTGCTATTTCTTCATTACAGTGTACCAATTACACATATATCATAATTATACGTGTCTGGAAATTTGAATGCAAGGAAAGTTATAATTGTTAAATATATAATAACCATATTTTAATAGGAATGTCGTTTTTTGTACAGCGTTTCCATGAAGTATCTATTGCGCGAATCCGCCATTTTCAGATCTTAATATCAACTGAAATATCAACTGAATATTTAATTTTAAGATTTAAAAATATCTAATAATAAATTGAATATGTGAAAAAATTGTTACAAGACCCAGATAACCGTATCAGTTAGTGGCCTTTAAATAAAATAAAAGCCGTTTGAGATAAAATTTAGGGCGCATTTAACTCAAACAGGAAAAAATATCATGTCTTGCTAAACACTGTGTATTATGTCGTGGTTTGTGAAGTACTTCACAAACTACGACATAATACACAGTGCTCAGCATCATAATATTATACAGTATTACGAATACTCAATGTATGTTTTTTTAAAAATAATTAACCACACCTGAAGATGGCAACTCGTTGCTGAAACGCGTAGTGTAAATTCACAAGAAGTCACAAGACGGACATAATACAAGGTATTTCTAATACTTCATAATATTCATATAGTGACTTGGAGACCCAACACTCTAAAAATGTATCTTACTACTTATAATTTATTTATGTAGGTTCTTAAATACAATTTGAATGAATTTTGATCAATTCGACGTTCTCAGCGTTCCTTGTGTGATTTGAAGGTGCTTCGAGTCTCGAGATAGGTATTATTAGAGCTGTAGCGACGACGGATTTACTTTACGTATTTTAGTAGTCAGAATGAGTAGGCTGCAGATCCATATAAACAGGGCCCTCGTAAGGCCTCACGCCGCCCGCGTGCGGTTTCATAATTGACACCCCCTATTGGGGATAAACTCACTAGACGATATGTCAAATTGAAAAACGTTAAAAATCCCAAATAACTAATACTGTAAGTGCAATTAATAGAAACTTTATTCCTTATAAATTTAAATAAACTGTAAAAAACATTATTTAAACATTGTTATGTAAAAGTCTTACTGTCTTACGTAAAAAAGTATTTGTTGATTGAAAAATTCTTTACTTCACTCGCACTCTTGCAGGAATCGACAGAAAAATTCAAGATATAAACATACGCGGGAGTCTCTCGATAGGGGCGCCCTGTCTACGCGCTGATGTGAATTAACGATTGAATCGAAAACTGCGCGCGAAATATTTCGAATTCGAATTTGAATTTTCTTATAAAAGAAATAACTACTCGTAAGAGTTTTCATGTAGGCATGAGTATACAAATAAAATTGATTTAATATCAGTTGTATATTTTTTCTATATTGTACAAAAAAACATAACTCAACTGGGTCATTTGCCGCCCCTTGGATGTGCCGCCCGCGTGCATCGCACACATCGCACTCAGGGGCGCGAGGGCCCTGCATATAAACTCACATGACAGAGAATGGAAGGTTTGGCATCGCCGCGCGGCGGAATATAGTAGCGTCTAGCTCTTAAAAGGAGTAAAAAATTATTGAAATGTAGATGAAAATAAATTATTATTTCGAGAATGCATTGAGATTTGAGTGCCATGAAACTTTCGTCGACTTGTCGTGTCGATCTCATATTATGAGATCGACACGACATATTATGTTATTTGAATGATATTTTTTCGACAGCATCTAACATATTTTTAATTATTTCGATTCGATTTCGATTGTGTATCTCAATCAATGGCGTGCCGAAAATATTCAGTCGCGTGCCACCTATGGCAGGCGTGCCATAGGTTCACCATCCCTGGTCTATGTGATCGGTTGCGCTGTCTTTCATTGCAGCGGAATGATAAACTGGATCACTAAATGGACTCATAATTTATCCACATAAGAGCTTTTGCATTCGGCCGCAGAAATAATAGGCTTAATTAATGTATTCTAAAATGTTTGTTGATAAATAATAATTGTGTTTCAAAGTAAATACGGGTTAGTGGTGCGACTGTTATGTTATTAGGTGCCTACGTATGCAAATAACTCACAGCCAACGCGATTTAAACTAGGTATATGCTGTTCATGTTATGAAATTCAGATATGTATCTATCTATATGTATTATATCAAAGAGTAAATAAGTTTTATATTAAAGAGGCGTTACCTATTTTGAGAGTTTCCTCTGGTGTTTTTAACAGACTTCTTTCTTTAATTTGATTATTAAGCTAAAAAAACTACTGAACCGATTTCAGTAAAATGTATGTTGGACCACACTGAATGAATTCCCTATAAAATAAAAAAATAATCATCAAAATCGGTTAACAAATGCAGGAGATATATGAGGCAAAATACATACCAAAAAAAATCAGTCGACTTGAGTACCTCCTCCATTTTTTAAGTAGGTTAATAATTGCCTTTATGCCTGGGCTAGATAACGTTAATGGAAAAAAAAAACATAGATGTTGCCTAATAAAAAGACGTCAGATTACATATCTGCATAAGTAGGTGTCCATCACGCTGGGCGCCTCAAAATTCAGTACCGGAAAATTGAGTGTGGTACTAGAATCTACATAATTAGTACTCATTAGTAGTTAGTACCACCGAAAGTTCAATAAGTACCTCAAAGGTTTTCCTAAAAATCTGTGAGACAAAGTGAGGTGGCCAGTGTTCTGTGTGACGTCACTTCGGCCGCCTCACTTTGTCAAAACCTTTGAGGTACTAATTGAACTATCGGTGGTACTAACGAGTATACTAATTATGTAGATTCTAGTATACCACACCCAGTTTTCCGGTACTGAATTTTAAGGCGGACTTTTTGCTGTTTGAGCTGCAGGTCTGTATATGTTTTCTATATATATTACGTAATGATAATTCAAAAGGAAATTTTCTTAACGTTTTTAAATTGGATTTTCCTCATTTTTCGTGCTTATAAAATTAACTGAGAAATGTTTCTCTTCTTTTTCATTTATTATCTAGGTATCTTTTTTTGCGTTAAAAATCTTATTTTTTGTTTTTTCAAACAATTGGAATGCTGGAATTTTTTTTAAGTTGTTGGGGGTACTAATTAGATACTAATTATAACGAATCGTTTGATATATAAGTAATTTGACCCTTTTTGACAATGTGAGGCGGCCAGCGTGACGTCACGCTGTCGCCTCACCTACCTATACTTAGGTACCTACATATTTTCTTTCGATGTCTACCCATAGGTACCTACTTAATGTGAACCGAAGTCGAACAAATTAATATCTAACATAAGGCGGAAATATCAACCCCCTGCGCACCCTTCATCTCAAGACTTTTCCTCGCGCCTATAAAATGGTTCCCGCTCTCCCGACGCTATCTTTAAACCTAAATGGTTCGGTTAAATGCCATAAATGAAAAACCGAGAATCACACTACAGATCCTACAGGAGAATTTTTTGAAAAGAAGTTTTAGATACGTGTGAAATATTACATAATTTTTTAAAAGGTTGTAAGTTTTTTCAGGATTTTTTTTCAATTTTTCGCCTGTAGGATCTGTAGTGTGATTTTTGATCCTTAATTTGCCGTTTACCCGAACCCTTTAGCTTTAAAAATTGCGTCGGGAGAGCGAGAACTGTTTTATAGGCAAAGGGAAAGAATTTGAGATGAAGAGTGCAGGGGGTAATTTTCGTTATCGAATACTCTTAAGGCACAAATTATTAACCTTCAAAGTACCTACTGCACATAGGTATACCTTAATAACCATAACCATTTTATAGAAGTCAGTATTTTGGTTAAATAATCTTGAGTGAAATACTTGTGACAACAAGTACGTGGGTATCTATTTATTGATTATTACTAATGGAAATATAAAGATTTATCATGACCAAAAATGGTGACATCAGTCTGCTGTCTGGCTGCAGATGTGTAAGTAAAGAGAATTTGAATTATTTACAGTGAAATGATCCTTTTTACAACTATTCGAATCGAAATGATTCGTTATAGTTTTTGTTTCCAAAAAATTGCTTTTAAATAGTATTTTGTCTGTCTACACAAAAGTGCAGTTGACAGATTTTTTTATCTATGGTTCGTGTCTTGCTAGCGCATTAATATCTTCGTAGATATTATTTGGTTATCTTGCATTGAAATCTCCATAATATATTTTTTTATAATTAACTTACTTTCTCATTCACTTCTTTTGAACAAATATAAGGTATATTAGGTACTATACTATAGGTATATATATATATAGGTACTGATTTTTGATGACGTTTTCTTACATTTTTTTATAGTTTAGTTTTGGGTACCTATATAGTGGGAATTATTTTTCGACTTGTGCGGGTCAGGCAATACTATATTTTCCGATTTAAATCACTCAATTCAAATACCAGAAAACCGTCGTGTAAGCTAATGTAGGCAGACGTTCAAGGTGCATGTAAAATCAGTAGGTACTTAGGTACTATTATCATTGCAATCGATAAAATTAACGTCAACCCGTTCTATTAATACTTACTTAACAGAGATTGAAACCGTAACCGTTAAAAACTGTTTCATTCCAGTAACCGAAACCAAAACCACTATATATTTTAGCAGAAAAAAACCGAAACCAAAACCGAATAAATATAGTGGGAACCGGTTCAAATCGGTTTTCATGAACATTTTCATTTTTAGGTTGGAAAAGTTTCGAGTCTCAGGAAAGGCCCAATTTCTAGGACTTTTCTAACTCGAAAATAAAAGGGGAGAAGCGTTTTTGCTTTTGCGCCTAGCTCAGATGGATTTAGGTCGGACTCTGGGCCTGACTCGGAGCCGAAACAATCGATAAAACCGAAACCGAAACCGAAACCCGAACATTACTTTGATTCGGTTTCAATACTTTCAATCCATGATTAATAATAATATGTAGGTACCTAGTAATAATGGTTTCAACATTCATATTGCTGTCAGCGTCATCCCAGCATTTTAAAATCATTATTTAATTAGTTTGTATTTGTTAAAGTCCGAGCGAAATAATGATAGAAAAACTAGGCTGCGGTTTTATGAAACCACGGTTCTAGTGACACTTTATTGCCATAATCCTAAACGCTTTTAACCCGAAATCACCGAAAGTATAATTTTGTTTACGTGCGGTTTTGGTAATGCAATTTGAACCCTGCGATCAGTATGGAGACAAACTTAAGAATCCAGATTCTTTTGTTGGTGGCCAATCGGTATTTACTATTTGATGTGCTGCTCGACTGAATATTCGTACGATATTACCTATAGTTACTTATGTAGACGTAGGTACAATATAGATATAGGTATGAACATAATATCGCTGCTTTTCGATGAGTACTAGTCTGGCCAATCGCTTCGATTGGACGTGACGCTCGACATGCGTAACCGAACGGAAAAAAATGAGGCTAAAAAAGTTTCACTTTTTTTACCTATGCAGTTTAACGACATATGGTATGCGTATGGCTAAGGTACAGATTGTAGAATATGACGTGTTTATTCTAGCCAATACTAGGTATGTTCCACTAGTATCACCAAACGAGGAGTCGTGAATAACACACAAGCTCTTACGCAACACTGACCAGACTTGATCAGGGCAGCATTGAGTATCAGTTTATTTATTTAATTGAAATAATATTATGGAAATAAGTTTTCTCAGTTTATTTGCTCGAATTGTTATAGGTATTGAAAATTGTGATGGGTATTTGAAATGAATATTTTGGTCCTGCATTTTTAAATACGCTGCATTAAATTTTATTCAATGCGTTTCTCGAAGAGGGATGGAAGTTTTGGTGTGAAGACACTGAATATTAAAAATGTAACCACAAAATAACAAACCACCAACACTTTTTTCCTCTTGATGCATGTTTCGCTAGCCACGCTAGTATATCATCAGCAGATGATTAAAACTGTTTCTCCTGATAATCAGGGCCACCTTAACTACTGGGCTAAATGGGCCATAGCCTTTTGAGGCGGCAATTTTGCTTGCACTCAAATCAGTTTGACAACGTCGGCCCGTGTGTTTTCTTATAAAGAGGAAGAATTATTGTTAGTAGCCCACGGGCGTCAAATATCTTAGGACGGCCCTGCTGATGATGCTAAGTTTTAGTCATCTGCTGGTAATGCTAACATGGCTAGCAAAACGGGCGTCGAGAAAAAAAAAGTGTTATTGTTTATATAACCACTTCGTGTTAATAAAGTACATTTTTTTTAATTTAAGTTTTTGATATTTTAAAAACATAAAAACTTTTTAACAAAAAAAAAAACCTCCTTCAAAAAGCCACTAAAAAGAGGAAAAATAATGAAATTTTGAGGTCTGGGCCAATTTAATAAAATATGAAGTCGGTTAAAAAGAAGATATTAATCACTATACTATAGGTACTTTTTAATCGACTTCATATTTTATTAAATTGGCGCAGACCTCAAAATTTCATTATATATATAGGTACTATACTTTTTAACCGACTTCATATTTTATTAAATTGGCGCAGACCTCAAAATTTCATTATTTTCCTCTTTTCAGTGGTTTTTTGAAGGAGATTTTTTTTTGTTAAAAAGTTTTTTATTTTTTACTTTTTAGTGTCAATAAGTGACATTTAAAGGAATCACACGACGTTACTTACTTTTATTAAACCGACTTTCTTACGCTGTCTGATGTGTCAAAAAGTGACATTTATATTACCTTAAGGAATCATACGCCGTTACTCACTTTTATTAAAATCAGCCGAACTACTGAACCGATTCTGATGAAATTTCTATGGGACCAATATGAAAGTATATCTTTTCAAATAAAAAAAAAAAATGTTACAAATCGGTTTATGAATGACGGAGTTCTGAGGTAACAAACATAAAAAAGACAAAAAAAAATACAACCGAATTGAGACCCACCCTATCTATTATCTATGGACCCACCTCCTTTTTTTGAAGTCGGTTAAAAATGAGCCAATAAGAGAAAAAATAGTTTACAATTTTTAACAAAAACGATCTAGTACAATAACTTGCACATGAGATTTAGCTAAATTTAAGTCGCTGGAATAGTTTATAGAAATTGAGTAAATCTGCAATATCTTGAAGATGATTTCCTATTTTATGGATACCTAATTATCTATTTCGCTTCCAATATGCGCACATCAAAAATGGTCTTAATACGTTTGCTTTGCAAGCGAGCATATAATGAGTATTGAGTAAGTCCACACCTGTTGATCGTACATAATATTGCGGCAGGTAACCAGCAAGTCTCCTACAGTTAACATTCAACCAGGTGAGACAGACTGTGAAACACTACATTGCGGGGATGAGTCGCGGATTAAAGTCGTGTGTCTGTGTTTATTAGCGAAGTGCAACGTGCAACCGAAAAACAAATGGTGGAAAAATAAAACAAGTGCGCATTACGCCGGACGTCACGTGAAACAAATGAAAAGCGACTATATGAAACAAAAAGAATATTGAAACAATTGATCGCTGATTTTACTTTTTTTTAATGCATTTATAGTGATAACCGGTGTTGTTTACTATGTGCTTAAGATGGAATAAAACATTGACATAACGTCATCGCTAAAAATAAAACTGAACGTGATTTTAAAAATACTAAAAGTTGTGTTCATACGAAAAATGCGTTTTTAATAATTATTTAAATTTGTGATCTAAAGAAAATGTATGTAAGTAAAATACGTTTCTATTTTCAAAAATTAATATTTTTAACGTGCACAAACTAAAACTATATTACTGTTTGAAATAGTGTTGAATATTTTGGGTAATCTTTGTATTTAATTTTCATTTGGTACGTTTGCATGACGTAGTTCTAGAACGTACACATGCAAACATAATAATATTATCAGGTTGAACTTATTGCATTGTTGTGTCAGTCTTTTTTTTAATTTTAAGGACATTGAATACAAATGTCTCATTGTGTGGGAAAATCATTCAGCTGAATGACACATTGTTAGTTAATAATATCTGATTGGATGAAACAATTAGTTTTGCTTCGTTCCCTCTTTTGTTTTGCTCATAAACATTTTAGGTGTGTTTTTCTGAAGGTTTTCTCTTGCTATAGTATGTATGTTGTATATATTTATTATTAGTTTCTTTAATGGTTAGTTGACACGCCCATTTTATGAAATATATGTTACACAATAGTTTGACAGCTGTTGTGAATTTGACCGGAACGACCACCGGTCTGTTTATAGTCATTGTTCTTCTAAAGAAACGAATATGGGATACTGGAAAAAAAACATTTTCAGTCTTCATGAATAAATTTGCAAAGTTTTAATTTTTTAATGAATTCGCACCACTGTACTCTGAAAAAAAGTATTCAATTAATGAATATTGATAAACTTGCATTGTATTTATGAAAAAATCATTGAAAGGAAAAAAGTTCATTATAATGCTATAATATGAAAAAATTACTAACTGAGAAAATATGAATATTTTCATCAATGGATCTTTTTAATTTATTGTAGCCTGTGAAAACGATTTATTTTTTGCTGCAGTGATAAAAATACTAGGTAATAAAGAAAACAAGTTAACAACTATTTATAATTATATTAATTATTGACTGTAAAAAAAGACCACTACACCCTAAATGAGCACTGTTTCGTAACAGTGTATATAATGTATCGTACATTGTAAAAATTATCCGGTATCCTTCCTAATCTATCGTTGAAGTCTCCCGGTCTATATAATTTTGTATTCTTATATTATAATGCTTGGTAGTTTTGTTAAAAATATTAGAAATACGCCAAATTGACACCCCTCTAAAATAATTATTATAGGTATTACATTTGATAAAAAATTATCTTTATCCCATTATAAATTAGTTTTTATTCGATATCGATATTTTTATTTTTTACGTGTTGTTACGTAGATATTGTAAATAATTATAGACGTTCGGCAATTTTAGCTTTGTTAATTTAACGAGGAAAAAAACTAATTGGTAACGATAACAAAAGCAATTTAACATTTTTAAAGGACGGTCTCACAATCAAATTGCAATTCGGAGCCTTTTTTTAACACGCTTATATTAGCTTCACCTGTATGTTTGCATGCTTGCGGGCTTGTGTGCTTGTCAGTTTGTAACCGACTTCTTTGAATTTGATTTTGACCAACTTTGAACGGTCAGATTTAGTTTAAACTTTGCACACTTATCAAGGACCGACGACAATACAATAATTCCATAAGTTTGTCCCATTATCCTGACCAGGATCTCCAGGACTAAAAAAAAAAGCAAAAAACTTCAGATTGAACTGAAACTTTGCACACTTATCAAGGACCGATGTCAATACAATAATTCCATAAGTTTGTCCCATTATCCTGACCAGGATCTCCAGAACTAAAATAAAAAGCAAAAATAAATTATAATTTAAAAAAACTAAAAAACACGCTTTAATGATCTAAAAAGTAAAAAATAAATAATTTTATTGTAAAAAAGCGTGGGGTAGTATGAAAATATGACACAAAGCACCCCACGCTTTTTTACAATAAAATTATTTATTTTTTACTTTTTAGATCATTAAAGCGTGTTTTTTAGTTTTTTTAAATTATAATTTATCGAGGGGTAAATATCTGACCAAAATTGTGTACACCATAAATCCTTTTTGGCAAATAAATCCTTATAAATCCTCATAAATTCTTATAAATCCTCGTAAATCCTCATAAATCCTCATAAATCCTTTTAAATCCTCGTAAATCCTCATAAATCCTCGTAAATCCTCGTAAATCCTCATAAATCCTCATAAATCCCCATAAGTCATCGAATGTATAAACAATAACAAAACTGTGTTTACCTTATTAATCCAGTCAAATGGTACTTTTAAATTGCGTTAATTAGAAGTTTGATGAAATTTTCCGCAAGGGGTGGCCGCCATCTTGAATTTAAGGGATGAAATCATGTATCTTGGTAAATACTGCTTGTACGTTAAAAATTACTATTACAAAAATTGTTACAACAACTTCTGTTTAAATTTTTTTTGAAATTTCTTATTATTCAAAAGTTATAAATTCTCAAAAATGACACTGTTGGGGGTGGAAACGGTTTTTTCGATTTTACAACAAAACGGTCAATCGGGGCGAAAAATGGTTATAACAAAAGTTGTAGCTTTTGAGTTTCTCTATAATATACATGTGTTCAACATTTTTTTGCTTGCTTGGTGCGAATATAGAGGGCGCCAAAAGTCGACCGGCGCCAATATTTTTGAAAATTTTTGAATTTTGCACATAAAAAATTAATTCAAGTCATCGCATTTTCACCAAATACATGATTAGAGGGTTTTAGGGGTCGTTGATTAAGAATCCGTTATCAAATTTTCAAAAAACAAAATGGCGATGATGAATTTGGTGAAAATGCGATGCATTTAAATGGGAAACGTCCGCCATATTGGATTCGCCATTTTGTTTTTGGAAAATTTGATAATGGGTTCCTAATCAGCGACTCCGAAAACCCCCTAATGAGTATTTGGTGAAAATGCGATGACTTGAATTAATTTGTTACGTGCAAAATTCAAAAATTTTCAAAAATATTGGCGCCGGTCGACCTTTGGCGCCCTCTATATTCGCACCAAGTAAGCAAAAAAAATGTTGAACACATGTATATTGTAGAAACACTCAAAAGCTACAACTTTTGTCATAACCATTTTTCGCCCCGATTGACCGTTTTGTTGTAAAATCGAAAAAACTGTTTCCACCCCCAACAGTGTCATTTTTGAGAATTTATAACTTTTGAATAAGAAATTTCAAAAAAATTTCCAAACAGAAGTTGTTGGATACATCCTCCTTAATAATTTTGGTAATAGTAATTTTTCACGTACAAGCAGTATTTACCAAGATAAATGATTTCATCCCTTAATTTCAAGATGGCGGGCACCCCTTGCGGAATCCGAGGGGGGAAACTTGGCTGGAGTGTTCTAGTGGCACCCCCTATCTACAATTAAAATTTCATCAAACTTCTAATTAACGCAATTTCAGACCTATTTTTTCGACCATTTGATTGGACTATATACAGGGTGATTCATAATATGTGCGCAGGACTTCAGGATGTGTGAAGCTCGTTCAAAAATGTGAAAAAAAGTTTCCTATTAACATGGATCCGCAAAAGCACCGTTTTCGAGATACAGGGTGTTAAAGTTGAAGAAAAAAATTTCGTTTTTTGCTTATATCTGAAGAACGGTTTGAGGTACAAAGTTAAGCTGCCGCACACATTTTGTACCTTAAAATTGTTTTGTTTTTTTTACGAAAAATTTTTTTTTGTTACCAGTGGTGGAGATTTTGAAGGACTGAAGGGTATTTTTCCCCCTAACTTCTACGCCACTGGAAAAAAATTAATTTTAAAACACGTTTTGGAACCCCCGGGATATTCTACACAAAAAAGGTACTCTTGTCTTGAAGCGCTACAGTCAATCGTTTTCGAGAAAAAGAGCATTTTAGGATTTAAAACATGATTTTTTTTAAGCACCTACGTACTTAATTATGTAAGTTGACAAAATGTCAATAAAAAATTACACAAACAAAACAGACCACCTTCAAAATCTCTACCACTGGTAACAAAAAAAAAATTTTTCGTAAAAAAAAAACAAAGCAATTTTAAGGTAGAAAATGTGTGCGGCAGCTTAACTTTGTACCTCAAACCGTTCTTCAGATATAAGCAAAAAACGAAATTTTTTTCTTCAACTTTAACACCCTGTATCTCGAAAACGGTGCTTTTGCGGACCCATGTTAATAGGAACTTTTTTTCATATTTTTGAACGAGCTATCACATCCTGAAGTCCTGCGCACATATTATGAATCACCCTGTATGTATATTATAACAATAAAGCTGAGGAGTTGGTTTGTTTGTGTGTTGGTTTGAACGCGCTAATCCCAGGAACTACCAGTCCAATTAAAAAAAAATTTTTTTTCTTAGATAGCCCGTTCATTGAGGAAGGTTATAGGCTTATTCAAGTTTTTAAAATTCAACCCCAAAGGGGGTAAAACTTGAGTGTAGGATTTTTTTACTATCTATACTAATATACTATACTAATATTATAAACTGTAGGTATGCAAGTTTCTGATATAATTAGCATCGAGTTAGTAGATGGAAACGTACTTTAAAAAATGTTACGCGCACGCGCATAATATAAACAGCTGATTTAATTCTTCTGTAAATCCTCGATAAATCCTCAATAAATCCCCAATAAATCCTCAATAAATCCTCATAAATCCCCATAAATCCCCATAAATCCTCATAAATCCTCATAAATCCTCATAAATCCTCATAAATCCTTATAAATCCTCATAAATCCTTATAAATCCTCATAAATCCTCGTAATTCCTTCACGCTGTACACCATAAATCCTCAGATATTTACCCCTCGTAATTTATTTATTCCTATAAATTAATACAACAGCATATATAGGCATGCTGTGTTAATACGGTAAAATGAGTTAAATTCCAGTAATAAACATATAATACTTATATTTACCTTGTTTGTCATTGATGAGTTAGAATTACTTCATCAATCATTTCGTTTTCTATGAAAATAATCAATCATATACAGTGTGAGCATAATAATTTATCAAGGGCTCCGTACTTCAAAGTATGTTCCATATTTTAACACGCTTAATATATTAGCTTCACTTCTTATATGTTGTTGTAAGTGCATAAAAAATGTTGCAGCTCGATTTTAACCTTCTTCCAAATGTTCAATTGACGTGAAACTTTACAGTCGCATGCAGTTGTGATGACAATACAATACTCTGATATTTTTGTCTATAATAATATTTTTATTAGAAGTTAAAAAAATTGGAGAAAACATGTGGTGGAAGTGACGGTGTTGATGGTGGAAACACGTTTCGTTACTAAATGGACTTCAGATCGAAGAGCTGAACTTGTTCAAAGCTAACGGGCAAGACACCTTGTAAAGGCCGGGTCACACGCGCGTGATAGCTCGTCGAGTCATCACGTGTCGTGTGACATGGGTTGTTCGCAGTGTCGCGTGGCTCGTAACTCGGTCGATCGCCTCGGAGGCGGTAAATGAACACGAGTCAAAGGGTTTTATGATGGCTCATAATATGAATAATGATAATATCACAATATTGACTCTACCTCCACGAGCCATCTAGAACCACGAGCTGCGTAAAGACGAGCCACGAGTCATCACAAGCCACGCGCTGTGTGACCCGGCCTTAATAGTGACACATTAGCAGATAGCAGAAAGAGCTACCTCCTTCATATCAGATAATTAGTGCCGCAAGAGTTGAAATTTATCAAAGACGACAAAGTTAAAAAAATCTAAAAAACACGCTTATACAGAGTGTTTCACTTTACATGTGACCACCTAAAAAACTTTTTTATTTTAAAAGCATTTAATATAAAAAATTACCAGTTACGCAGGCCATTAAGATACATCTTTTTGTAGGAATAGATTTTTTTTAAGTCAAAATCTTGCCAACTATGATTAAAATAAAAAGTAGCCTTTTAAGTAAAGTCATATTTGCGATCAAGATAGCGCAAAAGTTTATTAAGAAAAGTTGTTCAGAATCACAAAAAACTATTAAGTATGAAATTTCGTCAAAAAAAATTCATTTTTTAAATTTCTCAAAAATTTTATGCAATCTACAATTAATTTTCTGTTTTATTAATTCTGGGTTTATCGTACAATTTTATTTTTTAGTCACGCTGTTAATTGACGGTTGCAATGGTAACGATCAACAATTTGCCAAAATGAAAACGCAGTAGCCAATAAACACGTACTTAGCAATCAAAATTTAACAGCGTGATTAAAAAACAGCCTGTTAAAATTGTACGATAAACCCAGCATTAGAGTTTTAGTCTTTCGTGGCACTCTTGTTAATAAAATAGATATTTAATTACAGACTACTTAAAAATTTTGAGAAATTTAAGAAAAGAATTTTTTTGACGAAACTTCATAAGAGTTTTTTGTGATTCTGAACAACTTTTCTTAATAAACTTTTGCGCTATTTTGATCGCACATATGACTTTACTTGAAACGCTACTTTTTTTTAAATCATAGTTGGCTAGAATTTAACTTAAAAAAATATAGTCCTACAAAAGGATGCATCTTAATGGCCTGCATAACTGGTAAAATTTTTATTTTGATTGCTTTTAAAATAAAAAAGTGAAACATACAGCAGTATAAACGCACTAAAAAGTAGAAACTAAATTAATGTCTTTCTCTTCTATAACGTTTAAAAGCGTTGGCCACTCGATCAATTAAATAAATTATAGGTACAGTGAGTGTCCCACGGTTTTAAAATATGAATGAGCTTGGATAACCTTGGCCATCGGTGACCTTACTCAAATGAAATAAGTTATCATTTTTTATAAAAATTCGACTGATGACCAGTCCTATACTTCCCACCTAGTAAATATTTGCAAAAAATAAACACTCTTTTTTTTATTCTTTGACTAGGCCCAAATAACCTTAGCTGTTGGTGGTCTTTAAAACACAATTTAATTTTTATTCTTTGAAAAAAGCATGGCCCTCTTTTTTGTTTGGTGATCTATTGATGGCTAGCTTAATATAGCAAAAATCATGGTTACCTTGATTTACGTACAATTTTTATTTTTTTTAGTAAAATATTTTTTTTCTCGAAAACTATACATTTTAGAGAAAAAAAATATTTACATTTTTTTCATATTATAACATCTAGAATTCATTTATATTTTTTTTTACCTATGTTAATACGTGACATTGAGGACGTTTTTTTGAATATCTCAGGATCCACTGAACCGATTTGACTCAAAATCTAATCAGATCTAAGTTAAAGGCTGATAAACACAATAGAACAATCGGCATGCCCGTATGTTGTTCCGTTCTTAAGATATCGAAGGCGAAAAATTGACCACATACACACACACACACATACACACATACACACACACATACAGACATCAGTCAGAAAATGATCTTAAACGATTGCTAGGGTCTCAAAACGTGAAAATCTGTTAAAATCTCGAAATATTGTTTTCGGACTGAATCCATTACTTCCCTACCATAGTAGAGGTGGGAAGTAAAAACTTAATTAGAAAAAAGTAACTTCCTTTAAAATATAAATTAGAAAAAAAAGACTTCGCTGAAATCAATCTAGGTACCTAAAATTAATTATGAAACACTCTTTGTTTTCAAATAGCAAGATGTTTAATATTTCAATAATATGATTTTCCGAGGTCAAGATGATAAAATATCTCGTTTTTGCGTGTTATTTTTTTTTGTAAATTTATAATGTTTAATTGTGAGAAACAAAATATAATGAAGTTTTTTTTACATAACATGATTATTATTTCTATGAAATTTATTGTATCACTTTATATACAACACAATAATCAAGTGTATCTCCGCCAAGGAGCTAGTACTCATTTAGAGTAATAAATTAATTTCATTTTTCGAAAAGTTGATTATAATTTCAAAACCAAAACATCAAGGATAGCGTCGTGTTTATCGACTTTCAAAACCCCCAGATATAAACTTTCTTTAAAATTAGACGGAAAATAACACTTTTTGAAATTTTTGATACAATTTAGATACCGATTGGAAAAAAATACAATAGGGATGTTTAGCAGTACCTACTATAATATAAAAAGTCCCGAAAATCGAATATCAGCGCGATCGAACAAACTTGATTTTTTGGCTCATAAGGAAACCATGGGACTTTTTTGGGGCCACAGATTAAGTCCCTTTTAGATTTTTTTAGGAATACCGAATTCAACCTTCTAGCTCACCGAGAAGTACAATAAAAACGTCTGGAAGGAAAAACGCAAAGATACGGCATGGATCTTACATTATTTATATTATAGATTTCTGTGTAGATTTATTTTCTGATTCTGACACAGTGGCGTAACTATAAATTCAGAGCCCTTGGCACATTTTTATAGTGGGTCCCCTATAGTCTATAGCATTGTTTCCTAACCTGTGGTCCGCGGACCCCTGGGGCCGCGAGCATATGTTTGGTGGTCCGCGCTCCCATACACATCTATCTTACTTAGAGCATTAACAAAAATAAATAAATTACCTACGCCAAACATCTCGTAATTATTACGCTTACTGAGCGCGGCAAACGAGCGCCAGTGGGCATTGCCCGAGACTGACTGAAATGTGCAGTGCAAGCGCGCTGGGCGCGGGCCGTATCTAAATGACTTTTCTCCCCACCCCACCGCACTGCCACGCGCCCGAAAATTGCACCTTTTTTTCACTCAGGGGTCCTTGGCATTATGCTTGATTTCCTTGGGGGTCCGCGGCTGAAAAAGGTTAGGAACCGCTGCTCTATAGCATACTGAAAACTAATTTGAGCTCGCCGACAAAAAGGAACATTGCCTCGACCCCCACCCCCTTCTGTTAATTAATGGAAGGAAAATTTTGTCACAATTTCGAGTACCTAGGTACGTAAAACAGGAAGCAAACGGCTGAATTAAAACAAAACTGATTTTAGTTGATTTGAAATTAATAAATACTTTTACCAAATGGTGTGCTACATATCAATTTACTATTAGCTGTCGCGGGGTCCTTTGAAGCCGAGAAGCCCTGGCTTTTTGCCACTCCTGCTACTGTCCTGATAGGTAGTTAATTTTTTCACTGTACTGAGTAATTTTTATTGGCAGGGTTTATGTTTTCTTGACAAAGAATTTTTAGTATTATTTAAAAAAAATGTTCTGTGTAAGATTCTCGTTGTTTGAAAAGTTTTTATTGACTTAAAAAAACTTTGGTGAATCGCCACGTCGAATCTTTATCATCATTCATAAGTTGCTTGAGGCCAACGTGACATCAATGCTAAATGAGTATATTGGAAGTGTAAACGAAACCCAGACCTCGCGGCAAAGGTCAATGTGTTAGCAGTTATCGAAAGAATTTTCTGTGTAATAAATATGATGATGACGGAATACAAAACAATTTTGTGTTTACTAAAATTTTAGATGGGAAAGGTCTTTGCTGCAGCATAGGTGATGTAATATTTATCCTGGATTAATGATGCTTTTGTGGTTACTTTTGTAATATTAAGTGTCTTTACATAAAATTTTTCATTCCTCTTAAAGACATTCATTGTCACTTGTTTGTTTCATAGCCTATATTAAAAACTACCCGTATTGGCTGACCCTGTATAATGGCTGACATGCAAAAGGTAGTGAACCATATAAAATATTGTTTTTTTTTTATAATTTATTAACTCTATTGCAATAATAACTGTGTTTTTACGATTTTCTCTAAAATCGCAACAATGTTATAAATATTGATTGAATTAGTAGACCTATGTTGGGTTTATCGTACAATTTTATTTTTTAATCACGCTGTAGAATAAAGGTTGATGTGGTAACAATCCACAATTTGCCAAAATGAAAACGCAGCAATCAATGAACACGTAGCAATCAAAATTTAACAGCGTGATTAAAAAAACAGCCTGTTAAAATTGTATACGATAAACTCAGCACTATAGACTTTTTTGTCACTTCAGTGTAATTATTTAGAGATATTCCGTAAAGAATGCAACACACTTTTTTTTATCGCATAATATGCAAAGTTAAATAATTATCATTATTTACAATAACTAAATTTATATTGGTGGTTCAGCCAAATTACGTAATTAGAAAAAATCATTTTATCAACCTTTGTCAGAGTTGGGATTCAAACTCGAACTTTTCCACTATCGCGGCGGATTAAGCTGCCATTTACTCAACCGTGACAAGATTTGATAATTTTATTTCACAATATATGCAGAAAGACATTTTTATAATTTCACTTCATGCGAGAGTTGTTAAATTTTAGCTAGGTGCATTAATTATTTACAATAACTAACTTAAATACAATAAATTTCTACATAATATAATGTGTGATGGCGAATTAAAATTTAGAGTGCCCAATGGTTGCTGCGGAATATACAGTTTATAAGAGCTTCAATTCTGGAATCAATATATTAGCCCCAATATTTTCGGGATTAAAGATAACAATCCCGATTCAGGATCGGGATTAAAATTTTCTTAGAGAATAATATGTGTGTAATGAAACTGACCATTATTTTATTGAACAAAATATTATTATTAGTTATTAAAATAGGAACACAAATAAAGTTACTCTTTGGAAATATGAGCAAAGTTTAAATTATAGAGCGCCAAATTGAAGTAGGATTGACCGATTACTGTCCGTATTTACGAATCCCAATCCCGATATTCGTTTCGGTATTACAGAAATGTAATCCCGATCCCGAAGCATGTTCAAAATCTATCGGCATTTCGAGTTTGAAAGTTCTAACTGTGATAGACATACGGAATAGTGAGAAAAAGAAGATTTCCACCCTTTGGGTACAGAACCCCAAAAATTATAATTTCTATAAGTACTCATTTAAATTTAGCAATTGCATTGAAATTGACATAATATATTTGGATTATTTAGTTAGTCTAAATATAAAATCAATTAAAATTTTTAATCTTATTAATCAGTCTTCTATGAACGTTTATTTTCACTTTGTGAATTATTTTCACAGTCTGTAAACCATCGGTGGCTTTGTAATCAGATCACGTATTTTGCTACACACGCTATAAGAAAAAGTTGTATAATTTTGTTGACAATTATTATTACTATTATTATATGTCCTCAACCCTATGATTCGACGATAATAATATCAAATTTTGAATTTTCATTTGTATCATGTGATTAATATTATAATTGAAACTATATTTTGGCTATCAAACTTATGGGTAATATTTTTTACAAAAATTCCAGATTTCCCTTTGCCATTTAATAAGTATAGCGTTATAATTTTTAATGTTTGTAACACTCGTTAGTAAACAATTAAACAGTAAAATTTGAACAGATTTAAGAAAAGGGTGTTCACATTTTCGAGGAGAATTATTTCAATTTTGGTCTTCATATATTGTAACGTGGAAGTCGAAACGTGTACTAGGGTCGGCAACAGAGAAACCTCGGGGTTCAATTATCACAGTTGCCAAAAAAATGTAATTCTATATATCCAAAAAAAGTTTTTTGAGCAGGCATGAACATCAAAATGTTAGTCATTTTTTTTTTCAAAATCTAATTTTTAAAAAAATTAAAAATAGTATATTGCGACGGAATTCTTTCCATCTCAAGGCCCTTCACAAAATGTATCTGCAAACTTGTAAATTTCTGAATAAGTGAACAATGGTTTAATAATGATGATTAATTCTTTTCAGCGTTCGTGAAGCAAAACAATTCAAACAATGATGAAGTGACAGGGGATTCGATCAATTTATTGATAATAGTAATTGTCACTAATTAATTGGTTGACGATGAACGGTACAAAAATATCGCACAGTGGGCTGCTGGCTCGCAGTCCAGAAGGCCACGCCGCCCGCGGAATGCAGATCAAGGGCAACGAAGATCTGTGGGTTGAAATACAGGCGAACACGTTCAGGTAAACAAATCAAAATATAGGTATTATTATTTATGTATTTATGTGAATATTTACTAACACAATACCCTACTGAACTGACTTATCTCACACAACAAATATTTAGCATACTTGTCTGTCAGCTCGTTAAAACACATTTAAAATATGTCTGCTTTAATCACACTATCGTTCAAAAATTTACTTTGTAATATTTTTATCTTCGTCGTTTGTGCGACAGTTTTTTGAAAATCGAGGGGAGGGGTTATAATTTTTTTTTTCAATTTAGTTTTGTTTTTTCAAAATCCTATTTCAAAATCACATAGTACCTATCGTTATCGAACGCATCGCATGTATAAAATCAACAAATGAATCAATTTTTGAGCTGTATTGTAAGGACAGTAAATTTCCAAATTCTACAACATTGATTTTGTCCCTCGGTTTTTTATAATTTATGCAAATGCAGTTATCAAGGTTCCGTTTGAAATCTGCATTGAATAGATTTTTCCTGGGTTTCAGTGTACAATCATAATTTGCAATTTATTTGTTCCGGGACAAAATATTAAAAGCTTTTTCAGCAAACTCTCCTCTGCGTAACACCCAACTTTGACCCTGTCAAATTATTTTATATTTATAAAACCCACCTGATCGTTGAACATGTATTTCTTTATTTCCTAAGAAAAGTATTTTTTCCGAGTTTCACGTTTTAAGCTTAAGCAGGTTCAGAGATACAGCGTATCCTTTATGAAGGTTTCCACCCCTCAGGATACGAATTTCGATAATTTATCGAACACCGATCTCTTCGATTTTAACAAAGAATACTCAAGTTAAATGTCGTGTTTTTAACTCAAGCAGTTTCGGAAATGGACTATTTTTATAACTCCCCTTTTCACCCATTTAAGGGTTGATAAAAAAAAACGATCGAAAATATATTTGTTTATATTTAATGAAAAATTCTTCGTATATAGAATTAAATACCTCTCAGTTCAACGATTTGTGAGATATAAACATTTTGTCAAAAAACGTTATATCCCCTTTTGACCCCCTTAGGGACTGAATTTCGAAAGATCCCTTCGTAACGAGTACTTACACCACGAAAGGAACCTACTGGCTAAATTTCAAGTTTCTAGCAAAACGTCTATAATCTTTAAAACGTAATGAACTTAAAATGTCATGTCGTCGTTTTCATATTTATACAGAAATAAACTCAATTAAATTTTTTAAAAGTAACATGCGTTTTTTTCGGTATTCTACTATTAAAGAGCATTGCATGAATGTCTCAAATAGCTGCCATTTCACAGACTTGACTTTCATAAACAAACCATGCATGGAACTTCTGTGCATGGGACTTTAAAGTGATGAAGACAAATAATTGTCATGCAAAAACCGTAATGAAGATTTATTTAGAGAAATACTGATAGTTCTGCGAACATTATACCCGCTCCACCCATATTTATAAGAAAATGAATTTTCACGTACCTATATATCGGAATTTTGTAAACCTGCTCATAAAAGAGAATGAAACTTCTTGACTACTTTGTCTACCCAACCATAGATGGCAATGCTCACCAGAGGCGTTGTGCAGTTCATAAATAGTGCGTTAGCTGTCGATTGTGCTCTATCCCTTTCTGTCTCAATCTGTCTATCATGTGGTTATTCGTTTCATTGCCTCACGAACTTACCCTCAATATAGAAGTTTCACTTCGAAAATGTGAAAATTTTCCATCTCTGCAAATTCTCGGTTTCTATTTCTTTCTCGCTCTCAATCCCATTTCACATTTGAGAGACCAAAGCAATAGTATCGTGACCCGGGGATGCTAAAAATCCTACGGCAGGCCCTGAAGACCTAGTAGGTAAAGCATTCGTCATAGATGACACATTACATAAATTGTTGACCCTTTGCCGGCTTAAAGTAGCAATATTTTCCTATATTTAGAATATCCAAAGAAAAACGAGTTTATTTTAAGTAAGGAATCTTCAAAATATTCGTGGTGAACATAAATATTATGCAAATTTGGATGCCCGATTAAATGTTCGAAATATGTAAATTGTCTGCAAATAATTACTGAGATCTTCTCAGCATTTTTTGGTAATAATTATACAACACATTACCATAATATTTAATCAGTAGGTATTTAATGAATTCTGATTTGTGTATTTTATTAATTAATTTTAATGTTATTAATAAATTGCTTATAAGCGTAAAAGCCAAAAACCACGTATATTAAAAAAAATTGCTTATAGCTTCACGATTATTTTTTTTATGATTATTTTGTATAAATGAGTGAATACATACATAATATATCAGTCTCTTTCCTAGTCTGTTACCAAATTTTCAAATATTATATTATTCAAGCATAATAATATTATGTTTTAACTTCGCCTTATGTTCATAATGCAAAATCTATGTCGCACAAACACACATAAAAATCGATAGAGAGATCCGTGTATATCTGCGTGCTTCGAAATTACACATTCTGTGCAAAACGATGGAGTTTGAATAACTAGATTTAAATAAGTACTGACAATTAGCGGCCCGCTCTCCACTCTATGAAGCTCTTCCTTCTGGCCCGCAGAACAGTCTGTCTCCCCGTCGCGTTTTGATTCTTTATTGCACAAAAAGCAGTTAGTACCAATCCAAACACATTTCTAACTGTGTTAAAAAAAATATAAAAAAATAGATCCTCCTTCAAAAAAGTCACTAAAGAGGAAAATGATAATATTTTGAGGTTGTGCCAATTTTATAAAATAAATAGATATAGGTAGGTACCTATAAACATTTTTAAATTGGCGCCGACCTCAGAAATTATTTTATTATTTTTCTCTTTTTAGTTGCTTTTTTAAAGGAGGTTCTATTTTTTATATATTTTTTTTATTATTTTTTACTTTTTAGTGGCTGTGCAATACGTGGTTTGCACGTTATTAACCGACTTCTCTCTTGTTATACAGTAGAATCTTGATAACGTCAAAACCTCTATAAGTTAAAAAAAGTTGTGTTCCCGTCCCTTCAGGGCCTGAAACCTTCTTTACTTAAAATAAGAAACCTGTACAAGTCAAACGAATAATTTAAGCTTTGGCCCTCAGTAAGTCAAAGTAGTTTCTTGGCGACCTCCATAACAGAAAGTATCTATATATCAGTGACTCATTTTAAGTGAATGTGCAAAACAAAAGGTTCTACCTAGGTAGAAATTTGATGTTTTGTTTTTTTTTCTATTCCTTGCACGTGTTCATCAGATGGCTGTTAGTTTGGACTGTACACTTATTGTTTATGTTAAAATTCGTTTGAAGCTCTACCAAGGTCATTAGTAGTTAATATTACTGCAAAAGAAAAATTCTTCTTTTTATAGACAACTGCAAAGCACAATATGATGACACACATAAACGAAACCTCACAAAGTAAAAATATGAGCCTTTAAAACCTCCTTAACTTAAACCCTTTTTAAGTAAAAAACTCTATAACTCAAACTTTTTAACGTTTCCCTTGAACTTTAACTTATTGAGGTTCTACTGTATTTTGATTACTAAACTTAAAAAAACTACTGAACCGATTTAAGTAAAATTTATGTGGGACCACCCTGACGGTATGCCCTATTAAATAGAAAAAAATCATCAAAATCGGTTCACAAATGCAGGAGGTATGAGGTTACATACATTAAAAAAACTACTAAACCGATTTAAAAAAAAAATATGTGGAACCATTCTGTAAACATTCTGAACTCAACGGCGTCGAAATTATTCAAATCGGTTAATCCCTCGAGAAGTTATGGCTGAACAAACAAAATCATAATCATGTCACGCTTGAGTACTGTAAGCTCATTCCGTGGTGAAAGTGGAAAGGTTCAGGTTAGATTCCTGACTGTGACTATGGTTGGTAAAATGATTTTTTCGGATATATCTGGTGCCAATTATATAATTGGCTGCTTATCCAGTAAAAAATGTTCAAATGCAAATCGGCCCTATAAATCTATTAATTTATAAAAAAATATATATAAATAAAATACGTGGTGGTAGGTACTAGACATATTATAAATATACATGTCGAATTGATAACCTCTGTTTTTTCAAAGTCGATTAAAAATAAGAGGAAACATAACCTTTCTCCTTCGATGTATTCGGGTAAAAGGCAGAAATAAGACGTAACAAATTATTTGTGGCCCGCGAAATTTTTTTAAATGGTCATGCGGCCATTAAGTTAAATTATTACTGATCGCTGGTATAGATTAAATTTTTATTTCAAAAATATAGGTACAACTCTATTTTCTGTTAGGCTGTTACACTTTTATCATAATAAATTATGTAAGCTCTTGTATAGCCGGTATAGAAAGATCGCCTCAAGGGCCAATAATTGAAATGCAGGAAGTCGATGCACTTAAATGTAACATTAACAACTGTTACCAATAAATTATTGCTTATAAAATTTTGTTTAAATATGTTTTAAAGTATTGCAGACTAATTCACAATTTCCGTTATGTGATCAGGGCCGTGCTATGAAAATGGCGGAAAAAATCCCAGATTACATCCTTATTCTAACTAGTATTCTTTCAATATTTCATACATATTTCGTTTAAATGCATAAACAAGGAAAGCATATTATACAAGATTGTACAGAACGCTAATGGCCACAGTTGTCGAATGTCTATAATCTGCCAATTTCCATCTCTCTCAGGAATGTATTATTAGGCTTGCGTGTTTTGTATGCTCACTGAATGTCTGAATAGGATGCTTGTATGATATTTTTCATCGCTTTTTTTTATTATACAGGTAATAATAATTTTTGGGGTTTCGTAGAAATTTTGCAGGTAGCTTTTATAGTTAACCCAAAGACAAGACGTCAAGCGAAATTGTATAAAAAAAATGTGGAAAACTTCCCACTAGTCTTCAAGCTAAAAGAGCTCGAAAACGTTATTATTTATATATTTTTGAGCTCTCTTGGTTATGAATCTATTTTTTTTTTTATTATTAAATAAACAAAAAAAACGTAAAAAAATAATATTTTTGAGCTCAAAACTAATATTTTCTTTATTAATTATAAAAAACAAAATTTAATTTAAAAAAATATATATAAAATGTTATGCGAAATCTCGGAACCAATTATCCGATTTGGATGAATCTTGCGGCAATTGAAAGATCTATTCACGACTTATCTGATTAAATTTTGAGCCCAATCGCACGAGTAGTTTTCAAGTATTCTAAATATAAAAATTTAAAAAAAATCATTTTTTTTATGTTTCTGATGTATAACTCTCAAACCATTCGTGCGATGGGGCTCAAAATTTAATCAGATCTAAGTTTTAATAAACTCTTTCGATCTCCGTATTGATCGCCCAAATCGATCGTTTCGTTCCAAAAATATATTGTACACACGCGTATGCGCGCACATACACACACACGATGTCCATCCCAAAATGGTCAGAATAGCTTGTTAGGACCTCAAAACGTCGAGATCTGTTGAAAACTCGATATTCGAAAATCGGACTGAAACCAGTAACTTCCCGAATTTTTGAAAATCTTCAATTTTCAATAGCGGGAAGAAGAAAACGTTTTTTATATACAGTCGACTCTTGTTAATTCAAACCTGCGATAATTCGAACCTCTCTATAATTCAAAGTTATCACGAGTTCCCTACAAAATCTCTTTATATTTCGAACTAAATCTATACATTTTTATGCACTTGGTAATTCGTACGAAAAAATCATTGCTATATAACAAAACGACGCGTTAATTCGAACTCATCGGCGTCCAACACTCGACAATTCAAAGTTGCAGAGAGAAAGAGGCGGAAAGATTGTAAGTACATACATATATTTTGCGACAAGTTCAAACTTGTATCAACGTTTGTTTGTTGAGCCTTTGTTTCGAACCATTTGATATTTCAAACACTCGATAATTCGTAATATTTTAAGAGTCCCTCGAGTTTCGAATTAACGAGAGTCGACTGTAATACTTTTCCATACATGGAAAGGTGGGATGGCAAACTTTTTGCATAAAAAATTCACCGTGCCGCAAACATTTTTTATCGGTCATTTTATTGAAAAAAAAAATTAACCACGACCTTCTTTTCCAGAAATTGGGTGAATGAATGTTTACCGGCCGGACAACGCGTCGCAGATTTATCAACGGACCTATGTGATGGCGTCAAACTTTGTATGCTCGTTGAAACTTTACAGGGTCGGCCTATGCGACCTTCTTACAATAAACGGCCCGCTAATCAACATCACTACCTCGAAAATGTTACATCAGCTTTAAATGCCATTGAAAACGATGGCGTCAAACTAGTCAATATTGGTAAGATATTTTTTTAATCACCATCTGCCAAGATTATTTGCTATCAGTGCCAATGCATATTTTAAATTCATTTTTAATTTTAATAATAAATTGAATAATCAGTTGATACTTTAGCCAGTTCTCAAAGGACAATGACCATTTTAGTAAGGATTTGGTCCAAATGCAGCCCACATAAAGTCAGTTCTAGTCAGTTTCTAGTGTTGTATGATGCTACTGATCCGTCCTGGGGTTGATTATCAATTATGTCAATAGTAATAAACCATAAGCTGATCAGCGATAATTAATTTCATAGTTTTTATTGATGAAGCGATATTTCTGTTCATCTTAGAAAAAGTTGTTATTTATGACAAGACCTTTCGTTCCCCACTCATATTTACTCTGAGCAACATAATATGGACCAAAATCAGATAATGCCCTTCGAATTTGAGAACTAGATGTTTGTAATAGATGCCATTTAAGCAATGGCATCCCTATGATTTGGCTTATCTCAAAATCAATTATGTATTAAATTTCTTTTTGAAAAAATGTAGGGGAGAGTTAGATAAAACAGGATGGTCTGGTAAAATGGGATACCACGTTTTATTTCAAAACAAGTAGTACAATTTATCGGGTAGGGGCGGAACTAATAACCCTCGATGTTTACCTATGCCCGGGAAGTGATGTATCTACTTTAGATTCATTGTAGATGACGTAACAGGTGAAAGTGTCAAAAAGTTAGGTTAAAGTAAAATGTTTGGCGTGTTTTCAAAAGTCGATTTTTCAGTTTAAAGGCAAAATTAACCGAAAATGAGTAGATTTAGAGAATACTATGTTTTTTTACTATAGTTATGCACAACAGTTTTTAGGAATTTGCTTTGTTTATTTACTAAAATATGGTCACGTGTTTCGCAATCAACAGTTGGGTAAAATCGGACACTGTGTGATTGCTTAAAACGGGATACCTCCCGTTGTAATATAGTAGCGGGTAATATAGTACCGGGAGGTACCCCGTTTTATTAAATTACATGGGTTTTTTTATGAGAAGTGGGTTTTGTTACGTTTTTTTTGTATTTTTCACAATATATTTTAAATTTACCATATTGTGTCTTTTTTCCTGAAGGATAAACGTTATGGAACTTGTAAAAGTACTTATAGGTATCCCGTTTTATCCGACTAGGTGGCTAAAACGGGATACTTCCTACTTTTTCAAAAAAAAAGTTTTTTTTTCTCTTATGTGACTTCTATTTTCTCATAAAGGATGATAGCAATCAAAAGTCCATTTATAAGGGAAACAGGAGCCAAAAAATAGTCCTTTGCATTACTTCATTCAAAAAGTTGTGAGACTTAGAACAATAAGTATCCCGTTTTATCCAACTCTCCCCTACTATTTAAAGCACTTGAAAAAATTAATCTAAAAATATAGATCTATCTAAAATAGAACAGTTGAATCGTTTAATTAATATTTATAATTTATAATTTCTAGGTAATGTGGATATCGTAAATGGTAATTTAAAATTGATCCTCGGTTTGATTTGGTCACTGATCGTTCGCTACCAGATCGGACGCAGCAAATTCCCGCCACGCAAGTTAATGTTGGCTTGGCTGCAAGCCGTCTTACCAGAATGCCGTGTCCACAATTTGACCACCGATTGGAATTCGGGCGTTCTACTTTCGGCGCTTGTGGATTATTGCAGGCCGGGACTGTTCCCCCACTGGAGAGAACTCAGTAAGTAAATTATTCATTTGTAACGTAGTTTTCTTTCAACATTTTTCAATAATTATTGCTATAAATCCAGAAAAACTTGATCCCTGGAAGTTGATGATGTGTTCCTTCTTTTTAATTTTCTGTAATAAATGTACATATAGATAAACAAGATTCTATCGAGAACTGTCGACGGGCAATGTCGATCGCACAGACAGAACTCGGAATTCCGGCTGTCCTGGAACCTGAGTATTTAGCATCGCCGTGGCTTGACGAACTCAGCGGCATGACTTACTTGTCATATTTCATGAAACCCGGATCACCAGGATTTCATGCTACTTTACGTTGGGTTAACTCACGACTTGCCAGAAATGTCAGTAATTTCACGGTGAGTAAAAAATAGTTGGTTAATTGCTACGTCGTAATTTCCAATTATTTCTCTAACTTTGTAAAAATGAATCTCTTTAAGAGGGATAGATAAAATAATCACAAAACACCCTTTTTAGGGTTCCGTAGCCAAATGACAAAAACGGAACACTTATAATTTCGTCCTGCCCGTCTGTCTGTCCGTATGTCACAGTCATTTTACTCGGAAACTATTGGCATTATACCTATAGATGAAATTTGGAAGGTAGGTGTCTTCTATGAACCGCTATACAATGGTGTAGTGAAATTACGAAAAAAAATTAGGGGTGGCACTCCATACATTTAACTGAGGGATGAAGAAAAAATTCCAATGCACATAAGCGTGTGGGGTATCGTTAGATAGGTCTTGAACTCGGTCTTGAAAAATGATAAAGAGTTTCAAATTGATTTTTTTATTTAAGTCAATATGAAATGTGTCCCCCCCCCTGTAATTTTTCAACCAGGTATGAGGTGGAAAATTCTGAAAAAATTTAAGGTAGTAAGAGCTTATAAAATACTTTCAACGAAAATTGTTTCCAATAAGATATGTTGTGTGATTTTTAAGATATGGGATATTTTCGGTTACACGAGTAGTATATTTATGACAGTTCTACAACTTCCGTACTCCGGCCGTGAATAAGGAGGTTGTAGAACTCTCACAAATATACTACTTACACGCTATTTAAAAGACTATAAATATATTATTAACTTTGAATTTTAACCGTGAACTTTCATTCCGACTACGGAACCCTTTACTGTGCGTGGTCCGACAAGCACTTGGCCGCTTTTTTTTAGTTTTAATCATCTCTTGGTGATGATGAGCATAGTTAGCGAAACGTGCGTCGAGAAAAAAGTTTTAGTGTTTTGGTGTTTTGTATGGTTATTTTTTGGTATTCAGTGATCACTTCGTCAATAAGAATGACAGAAATAACAGCAATATTTGAATAAGACATTATTTTATTGTGAATTTTCAGTCTGACTGGAACGATGGACGAGTTATTTGCGAATTGATTCGATCATTAGGTGGAAGCGCACCACAGCCTGAGAAATTGCGTACTGAACAGTCTTACTGGGAAGAAAATCACAGTAAAGCTATAGCAGCGGGACAGAAATTAGGTAAGTAACTAAAGTAACTGCTTTACATTTATTTACCAGTATTTTCGCCATTAATTCTCGTTATTGATTTGACTAGTATTTAAAACTAAAATTAATCTTTTGCACCGTCATTCGCTGTCTATACTATCACCAAATTTAGCATTGAAATGATAAAATATAATTAATAATTTTACAACAGGAAAATGTTATTTGCAATTGCAGGTGTCCAGCAGGTGTTTTCGGCTAAAGATATGGCTGATAAAAATGTAGAACATCTCGGTGTCATGGCGTACGCTGCACATTTCCAATGGATTCCTGAACGACCGCCATTACAGGATCTTATTCGGGTTCATCTGGAATCAACATCCGGCCGCGTCGGAGAACCTGTAGGTTTCTCAGTGTTTTAATTTTTTTATTTTAAAGTTATAAAACATTTTATCACTCTTTCAAGTATTTACTATGAAAACATAAAATCGGGATTTGTCATTTATAAATAAATATATTTTTTCTCAAGTGAAAACAGATATAGAACGCGGGGTTTTATATTACCTTTTGAAAACGCAATACTGAATTTAGAAACAACAAAATTACATTTTATTTATATATACAAAAAGGAATCTAAACTGTCATTTTTTTGCAATTTTGAAAAAGCGTGATTTTTGACAAAATTTGAAATAATTTCAAAATGTTTCGTGCTTGTAGAAAAAAGTATGTTGGTTTCAGTAAGCGCACGCCCAGTTCTGTATCTCTTTTGGTTTCGAAGCTATGGATGCTTCAAGTTTCTAAAAATTAAAAAAAATAACAGTACCTACTTCTATCAGAGCATAAAAGAACATATAAAGTAGGCGACACTAGTGCCGCATAGTGATGAGTTTATGCCGCCTAGTGAAAGTCGGTTGTGCCGGCGGCACAAGAGTTAGAATTTTAATTTTTCGGCATATATTGTATCTGCAGTATTAGAGGTATACACTATACGCGTTTATAATAGAGTTGCATTACTTTCTGCATTCATTCATATCCTTTTTGTAGTGTCTTGCTTTTTACAGTTTTGCAGGTTAAGATTCAAAAGACACCACACTATAGTTTTTAGTTTTTTATTCATTAAATACTTACCTATTATAAAATGTACTACGCTTTAAAATTGCGTATTTTTTAATTATCCTTGACGCTTCGCCACATTTTTTTAGTAAACCTAACTCTCGAACTCTAGTGCCGCCCAGTAAAAATTGCTTAAAATATGCTCTGACTTCTATCTAAAAGAACCAGAAGTTTTTTCTAATTTTTGAGATCTTGAAAAAGACATTATTTATGTCGAAACGTCGTCCGTTGATCATGAAAGGTTTTTAGCAATTAAAGATTTGTTATTCTTTAACCTTGTATCCCGATTAAGCTTTAAACAAGGTGTTTTGAGAAAATTAATATAGTTTTCTTTGGCTTATTGGAATTTAGATACTTACTTGTCTTTTTCTATAGATTGGGTAATTTAAAATGTAGTATTTTTGCAATTTTTTAAGTTTTAAAAATACATAATGTGATTTCTGACAGAATTTAGGTGGGTTGTAATTTCTTCATCTTATAATTTTGCAGACTCATTTCTCAGTGGAACTGCTCGACCGTAATCTGTCTTACAGCAAACTCCAGACAGAGATCCGGTCACCGGACAACCGACTCCATCCGGTTACGTTGCACCGAGGCGACGGCACGTTCACTCCCTCGCGCATTGGCATGCACGAAATAGTGTTGACATACTCTGGAGACACTGTGGCGACGTCATATTACTTCCGAGTACTGCCGCCGCTCGTGCAAGTGCAGCCACCCGGAATGGCGCCGTGCGCGCTTGGCTCTCTCGTTCAAGTTCTCGTCAATGCCACTGGTAAAAAATTATATAATTAATCATCCGATATCGTACAATTCCAACTTATTAAATTAATTTCTACACAAAAGAACAAACATCAAATACTTATTTTGTCCATGTTTGAAAGATATTCTTTATTTTAGAATTTGATAAAAATAAGAAAAATTCATTTTTATAAAACCACAATTTTACAGCAAAATAACATAGAACTATTTTTAACTTTCTGTCAGTGTCATAACTACAATAACATGGCCGGCACTGTATAATTGTAAATTGAAAATTAATTTGAGTTCGCTGTCCGGCGACGAAAAGTAACGTCGCACATTTTTAAAGAAATGTGTTATGCTATCAATAATGCTATTTAATCAAGATCGTAATTAATAGGAGAGAGTGCAGATTATAGACGCTCGACAACTGAGGTCATTAGCGACAATTTGAAAATATGACTTGATATTCGGCCCAGATAGCGCTGGTAGTTGATTTGTTGACGTAAAAAGAAATGATGAGTATTGTGTCAACAGGTGCACCAAGAACTGAAGACATCCTGGTAACAGCATACAGTCCTCATAACCGACCACTTGAGTGCCCACTGCAAACAATAGACGGTACAAATAGCGCAACGTTCAAACCGGACGAGGCGGGCGAATGGCGCATCGAAATAACTTACCAGGGCAAACATATTCAAGGCGGTCCGTTTACATGTCAGGTGTTCGATCCGCGTGGCGTCCACGTTACTGGACTCGAAGGAGCTATGCCCCTGGTGCCGCACGTACTCGAGGCCGACACTCGCGCCGCCGGCGTCTCGGGCGAACTATTCGCCGACGTCGTTCACGATAAGCGATCGGTTCATGTGCGCGTTGAACGCGTCGATCACCACCGTTACAAATTACATTTCACGCCCAGGCAGAACGGGAAACATAGGGTTGGTATTATAAATTAATCAAAATAATTAAACAACTCCTCTTTTTTCATTCATCCAAATTATCTCTTATTTGTATTGATATACGAGACTCCTAGTGCACTGTTATATTTTTAATATTGAAGAAATTATTGGACTGGATGCATATTTCGTTTGCCGATGAAACTAGGGTAAGCTTTGAATTCATCAGATGCACGTGAACGAGTATGACGAAGACCTGGAGATGATTTGATACCTGCGTCCTGCAATATCCATTTGGTATTCTGTAGAAGAATTTGCTTCGACGCCCGCACAGTTGCAGAGATATTGCATGCAGCAAATCGTACTCCAGATCTTTGCCATACTAGTTCATGACCATCTGATTGTTTCAAACTTTCCCTTTTTTCATCAGAAAAAAAACAAAACAAGCTTCCAGTACAATTATTCTTTTAGCACTAAAAATATAGCAGAAAAGCCCAATGGTGTGTTAATTTTCACTAGGAGTTTATTTTTTTAAGCGTAAAATCAGTATTGATGCATTTTACAATTTTTAACGACGATCTTTTGAATGTTATATTTTGTTTGCAGGTGTATGTCTATTTTAATGGACAGGATGTAAAGGGATCACCCTTTATGATGCGAGTCGGAACTCAACGCGGAAAAAAATCGAGTAGCAATAGTCCAAACACAACTTATAGACAAAGTCCAACGCAATACAATAGTTCGTCACTCTATCCCAACACGTCCAGCCCGACATATCGAAAAAGTCCAAGCCCATTGTTCGGCGATCGCCGACAAACAACCGACACTCTGAACGTTTCAAACTCATCTTCATATCGCCAACAAACCCCAAGTCCTTCGTTCAATGAACGAAAACAAACAACTAACGAATCATATGCATCGAAATATCTAAGCACATCGAACAGTCTGACTGATAATTCAAAATATCGGAACGCAACGAGTAGTCCATTATTATCGGATTCATATAATTTTCGGCAAGCATCGAGTCCGTTATTTGGCACCGAACGAAAAGAAACGGTTACTTCCGAAACCACTCGAATAAATGAACAACGTTACTTATCGAGCCCAAGCTATTTTGATCGCAATAATACGCGAAGTCCCGATTACAAATACAGTAATACATCGAGTCCTGAGAACTTAACTTATAATACAAACAAATTATCACAAATTAAATTAGCCGAATCATCTAGAAGTCCAATTTTCATGGACAGAACAGACAGTCCAATTGAAACAAGTTACTCGACGAAGAAATTTTCTGAAAATCGATCATATAATTCTTTTGAGAAAAACACAAGCTCAGTCGATACGAGTTCAATTGTAAAAGTGTCATCGAATACCGATCGAAATTCGGCATTGCGTAAAGATTCGTGGGATGCTATTGCGAAAACTTCGAATTTATTGTCGCAAAGAAGTCTCGAATCGATTGCAAATTTGACAGATAAACAGTTGGACTCCGATTTGCATCGAAATTCCGAAATGCACAATTCCAGTTATGTAAGCCGTACCGATCACAGGTACAATCAGAACGAGAAAAAAGTTTATCAGACTGGTCTTATGAACTCCTCAAAGCTGGTGTCTGATACTATGATATCAGGGGGTGCTAGTTCAGTCATCGTACAACCTGTTCCGGATGGCGTTACTGGACAACCAGTTGAATTCGAAAGTAAGTTTTTTTTGCTTTTTTCTTGTAACGTATGTAAGAGGCAGTGGCGGATTTACCTATAGGCCGAGCAGGCCCAGGCCTTTTTTTTTTTTTTTTTTTCAAAGAAATTACCAGTTCAGCACTCGCGGGCTACGGCCCAGGCCTAGGATAGGATATTTTAGAGGGCAGCACATTTGGGGGACTACACCACAAAATGTGGAAGATGTAAAATAATTCACCTCACAGACTTATGTATTGCTTTTCTATCTTCATAAACTTATCTACATAAATAATTGGAACAAAACAAATTAGTCTATTTATACGGTAGTTTTGTATTTTTGAAATGAATATTTAATGATACTTACTTCTAAAAAAGACGACTTGCGGCGGCATGGTTCTTATAGACTAGGGTCCTGAAACTTCAAATCCACCCCAAGATTCATCCTGATCGTTATAAAGTAAATAAATGCCTTTTTTTTACAGTTGATGGAAGCAATGCCGGCTCTGGAGATTTAGAAATTCTCGTAGAAGGTGGTCGCGTCACGTCAAGTGTGAGAAGTCTTGGAGGTCAGCGGTTCAAAGCTGCTTTCACACCTCACCAAGCTTTGCCCCATCGAGTTGACATTAGATTTAATGGTCAAACTGTCCCAGGTCAGTGTTACTGTTATATCATATTTGTAAAAGTTATAAAAAATCGTTGTTTTAAAATTATTTATTGATGGCTCGCAATTCTTTCGATAAATCGTTGTGATTACTTCGTGTTATCCTTCGTATAAACTTAGGAAAGGGTGCTTCCACGATTTTGACAGGTAGATATTGTCGATGATTATAGACGCTCGACAGCTTAGAATTAGATCATTAGCGTATTTGAAGAAATTTTTAAAGGTAAAAGTACATTTTACGGCACGTGCCTTAAAAAAGAAACTATAAATTGTATAAAGGGAAAACCATTTATTATTTTTTTCTTCTTAATCCGTCAAAAAAATCGTTTTATGTGAATTTTTGTAATTTTTAACCGTAAATTTTGTCAAAAAATGCAGCAAAAATGTTTTTTTGAAAAAACTTGCGAACTTTTGATGACAACTAAAGATTTAATTAATTTTTCTATAGCATCGATCGCGTTAGTGTTGGATTAGACAGAAAACGCATCTTAACCCAATGGTAAGTCAGTTAAAAAATAGTCTATACCAAAAGTTCTCTGGGCGTCGCGACGCTATCCTAAGGGAGTCGCAATTTCAGAACTTCAGTCCCGATTTGAGAATTTACGCTCAGAAAAGCAAGCTCATCCTGCTCATTATTTGTATTGTTTGTAGTTTTTTATGTTTTCTAATTATTAGAATTAGAATCTAATAAATAATAATTAAGATTCTATATTCTTTGAAGTTTTCTTTGAATAATAAAGTAATTTTATTGCCTGCTAGTGCTAGAGCTACACACAGGTATCTTCTTTTAGAGGGCGTCGCAAAAAATTGCAACCTGTAAAGGGAGTCGCAGTAAAGAAAAGATTGGGAACCCCTGGTCTATACTTTTAAGTTTAAGGACCAGGCAGACAATTATTCTGGAGTCTGAACAGTATTTTTCTATCTAGGTTTCATACAACGTATACGGTACAAAATAGCCGAAAAAACCGCTAGAAAACGAAATTTGAATTTTTTATATTAGTATTGATTGATTATTGGTCGGAAATATATTGTGTACAGTAAATATTCATCGAAAAGGAAGAAATTATTAATTGCAGTGATACGTAAGATTGATTGTGCATTCAAATGATGCGCTGCGCATGCGTCGAGCGTACAAAATACTCATTTCCATAGTACATAAACTGCACGGCTATGAATAATATGAAACGGGCACACCTTAGTGATGTTGTCCAAGCCTATATGGTGGGCCGCCGTGCCGTCGTGGACAGTTACTAGGCTTGTTCAACAAAAAATTGTTGAACCAAGACCAATCTATAACAGAAACTGTTTTTAAGCAGTTTTTCAGTATAACTAATATCAGTAGAAATTTGTAAGTGCAATTCGTGTAATTTTCAGGTGCCAAAGTTCAATAAGGTGAAAGAAAAGGAATCGGTATGAAATAAGCCTAATGAATTTTCATACTTTCTTCCATTATTCCAGATCTCATGGGGGGAGCTGCCTCACCCTTGCGTAGGTCCATGATAGAACGTATTGATTGATATATTTTTGATATGAAACATCTTATGTCGGGCTGTGAACAGCCGCGTGAGGGGAAATATGCAACGAAAAAATACAACGAAATAATGCAACGAAATGTTCTCCTTCGCTGCTGTTCTCCCGACCACTGCGGCACTTACATTGTACTGGATATATAATTTATAAATTAATTGTCCGGGTATATTAAGTTATACATATATCAGTAACAAGGGCTGTCTAGACAAGTTTTATGTTTAGAAATTTAGAAGAGAATTATGAGAATTATCTAGATTAATTTTTTTAATGAACATGAAAACTGCGATGTTGACTCTTCGATAATTTATTTCATTTTAAAAAAGAGCAAAAATTAAAGGCAATTTGAAACTTTGTTTTTATTTTTTTTGCCGCTGACTCCCCGGGCTCTGAGAACCTAGTGCCAATATTTTCAGGAGTGGATTTAGGCTTAGGCCAGTGAGACCCCCGCCTAGGGCGGAAAATTGAACAGAGGAAATAAATAATTAGTCTTTTTAATGATTTTAAACATCGAAATCTTTTACGTTCAGGCTGAAAAAATGAGCAGACCAGGGGCATCTATGCACCATTTTTCGATTTTTGAGGTTTGATTCACAAAAATGTCTCTTATTTTGGCATTCATCTGATTATTTCTGATTTTTTTTTACTTTTCATAATTTGTGATTAGACAAGTATTTTATAGTAAGAGGGGTGCGGGGCGCGACAATTTTCGGGGCCTTGGGGTCAATTTGAATTAAATCCGTTCCTGAGTGCTTATTAACACGCTTATATTAGCTTCACCTGTATGTTTGCGTGCGTGCGGGCTTGCGTGCTTGCTTGCTTGTTTGTCAGTTTGTAACCGACTTCTTTGAACTTGATTTTGACCAACTTTGAACGGTCAGATTTAGTTTAAACTTTGCACACTTATCAAGGACCGACGACAATACAATAATTCCATAAGTCTGTCCCATTATCCTGACCAGGATCTCCAGGACTAAAAAAAAAAGCAAAAAACTTCAGATTGAACTGAAACTTTGCACACTTATCAAGGACCGATTACAATACAATAATTCCATAAGTTCGTCCCATTATCCTGACCAGGATCTCCAGGACTAAAAAGCAAAAATAAATTATAATTTAAAAAAACTAAAAAACACGCTTTAATGAACTAAAAAGTAAAAAATAATTAATTTTATTGTAAAAAAGCGTAGGGTGCTTTGTATCATATTTTCATACTACCCCACGCTTTTTTACAATGAAATTAATTATTTTTTACTTTTTAGTTCATTAAAGCGTTTTTTAGTTTTTTTAAATTATAATTTTTTTTAATAAAAAATTGAAAACTGATATTATGATACTTTCATCAGTTCTCAGATTTAGAACCTGCAGGGTATTGATAATTTATAATAGATTGTAATAAAATTGTGTATAAACAACGATATTCATACGTCATACGGTCTCGACTACGGTTTTTAATTCACAAGTTTGCACAAACCTAGGTACATTATTTATAAAGATTCAATTCTAATGTTATAGCATGCAATCAAACGCGCAACGTAAAACAGCTTTCTCTCTTCACCGAGCTACATAGAAGAAAAAAATGACAGTTCAATGGCATTCAACTGTTTGTCATTTGGCGATTGTTATGCATTTAACATTTTCCTCAGTTTCCAGTAAAAATTCTGCCCCACTAACATCGTTTTCTGCTGTCAAGACTATTGTCTTTGTGCATAATAATGTTATTATGTTTAACGCACAATAGTAGGTATTAAAGTTTAAATATTAAACAAAATTTAAATACAAATTTTACCTTGTTTGCTTAAATTTTACAGTTTCTGCTACAATAAAATTATTTTGATTCCATAACCTATAATCATCACTGTTTGACTGTGCAACCGATTTTCGAAATTAATTTATTTAATTAATTTTAACTTTTGTCCGCGGTTTTGTTCACGTGAACATCGATTATTTTATATATGAGCATACAAGATTTTTCATATGTAAATTTGAGTTGAATTGTCAGCAATCGTGTTTAAACTTATTTCCCAGAAAGTATTTTTTCAAGAAAGTCAGCATTACCTGACTTAACCTTGACGTAAAAAATCGAAGCAGTACCAACTCCGTTTATAGTTCGTACACAGAGAGATTCTGAGGCACTTATCTCAGAAACCAATGGACCGATTTTGATGAAACTTATTTGTCGTTAGTTAGAATATTTATACTAAGTTTTATGTTTATAGGTCAAATATATCCCAAATGCAACAGGAAGACACAATATTGTAACAAAATTGGCCACTTTGCGTGCCCTCGATGTCACCATTTTGAACTAAAAAATAATTAGGAAAATGTTCTCACCTCATATGACTACCTCAAAAAATTTAAATTGTTTACCCGGTTTTCGATACACGTCCCCTCAGTAGGTATATTCCATATATTGTTATTATCAGATGTAGGTACTGCAGCAACATTGGTTTTATAAATCTGAGACATGCATTTTAAATAAAAAAAATGCGTATGTAATAATAATAATAATAATAATGCCTTTATTGATAAAATAAACATTTTATCAAATGGTGTGGAAATCAGCTTAAAGCGGGTGCAGACAGATGACATGCATATCATTAAACATATATAATTGTATTCGTTGTCATGGAAATTAATAAATCCACTTTTACTTATGACCAGTAGGCGCCCAAAAGATGTTCGTATGCAAAATATGACTACCGCATTCTGGGAGGTCACAGAGTTCGATTTCATGTTACCAGGAAAAATTATGGTGCAATATTTTTTTCACATATTCGCACCTCATTTTTGAGGAAGTTGCTATAACAGACACTTTGAGACATAAAATTTGGAATAAACATTTCTTCTGTAACGTAGGCACCCACTAAGAAAGGGTTTTTCAAAATTCCACCCCTAATAGGGTGAAAAGGGGTAAATGTGTTTTTACAGATTTAATCATTCTGGTCATACTGTTTGTCTTTCAAACATGAAATGTGGATGATATATTCTTTTTATAACGTATAGGCAACCAGTAAGCAAGGATTTTTTAAATTCCATCCCTAAGGCGGTAAAAAGGGGTAAATATGTTTTTTACAGATTTAATCATTCTGTCCATACCATTGGTCTTTGAAACATTAAATTTCGAGAATAGATTTATTTTTTAACGTAGGCACCCACGAAGAAAGGATTTTTCAAAATTTTACTCCAAAGAAAGGTTTTTTTAAAAATTCCACCCCTATTGTGCAGACTCCATGGATATTTCTGTCTCCAAATATGAATACCACAAACTGTTTTGTGATACGTTCACTTGAGACCTTAAGCTATGAGAAAACACATGTTGCCGGGCCGCCATTCTACCCTCAAGAGGATGAAAAGGGGTGAATGTGTTTTTATTGCAGATTAGGGGTGGAATTTGAAAAAAACCTTTCTTACTGGGTCTCTACGTTGTAAAAGGAATGTATCCTCCAAATATCATGTTTCAAAGACCAACGGTATGGACAGAATGATTAAATCTGTAGAAACATATTTACCCCTTTTCACCCACTTAGGGATGGAATTTTGAAAAATCCTTTCTTAATAAGTGCCTATACTTTGTAAAAGAAATTTAATTTCAAACTTTCATATTTCAAAGACCAAAAATATGGACAGAATTGTTAAATCTGTAAAAAACACAATCACCCCTTTTCACCCCCTTGGGGGTAAAATGCACTACACGGGTGCTCGGCAACATGTGTGTTCTTATAGCTTAAGGTCTCAGGTAAACGTATAACAAAACAGTTTGCGTTTCTCATATTTTGCAGACAGAAGTACCCTAGGCGCCTGCACAAATAATCTAAGCTATGTTTCTGTTGAAACACTACTAGAAATACAATTTAATTTATCAAACAAATAAATAATTAAATAAACAAATAAATAAATATACGAAGTGAAGCTAAATAAAACGGTTTAAAAATGTTAAGAGCCTTCGGGATTCAAACCTGGGCTTGACGTTTGTTCCTGCCGGTAGACTCGTACTTTTCCACAGGGCAAGGGCCACCTGGCTTACTGTACCTATCTGAGACCTTAGCTGTGTTTTGTTTCCAATGTCAACCACTTCCGACTATTTCCGTTACATCTAATATATATTTCTAAAATGCCAGGCCAGTATGAGACATTAGACGTTATTCACATAAAAAAAAAACATTTGTGTGGGTCTGAGCTATTAATTTATACCAATTTTATTATTGTATAGCATTTATATTTGAAAAACTAGAAGGCTACGACAGACGGATAGACAGTGAGAATATAGTTATGTACGAAACCCCAAAAATGATTATGTTAAAAATGTCATTTATATACAGTAGAGTCCCGCTAATCCGAACCCCGATTGTCCGGACATCCGGTTAATCCGGGACGCGGACGGGATTAAAAAACTACCTAATTAAAATTTAATTTTTAAATAAGAAATGTCTGTTAATTTACATTCTTACCAGAGTAAGTAGCAGTAAGTAGTACTGAAAATAAAATTAAGCTGAAAGAAAAGGTGTATTTATAAGGAAAAAAATCGCTAAAATATTTATCATGTGCAGTTTACAGCAAATTCCGTTTAATTCGGACATTCGGTGATCCGGACGGAGTCCGGTCTCATCCATTCTACTGTACTTGCAAATTCGGCTCGAGTGCGTAACAGTAAATTTACGGCGAATCAACATTAAAAACACGACTGACGACAGGGCAACGTTAGCTGCTAGCTCTTTCCAACTAGCAGAGACACTGCAATGGAATGTACCAGCACATACAATAATAATAATAATAATATTATAATACCAAGTTGTATACCGACGCCCGTCGTCGCTTCGCCCCTCGCCCATTCACTGTTCATTGAAACGTCATCAATGGTTTACCAGCATGTTACACCTGTGCGACAGGGCTGCACAAACTAAACGTTTACCTGTTGGTTTCATTAAAACTATCAATTTTAGTATTTTGACATTTTTCAAAACAGACCTTAACCTCTATCGAACTGTAAAATAATAAAGGGTGTTCCATTTATTAAAAATTGATTTCACGCCGTATCTTGTAAACGCGACTCTATATGAAAAAATTGCAGATGTTATAAAATTACTCATGTAAAATACTTCAATTTTGATAACTCTTATATTTTTATAATAGCAGAGCTGAATAGTAAATATTAGAATGAAATTTTTATGGACAGGGAAACTTCAACGTTGCATTAAGCGGTGTGCTCAAGATATTACAATCGATTAAATATAGCTTGTCTATTTTCAGTATTTTGACATTTTTCAAGGGGTAATTTTTGGTTCAAAACAGTCAGAAATTCCTCATAAAAAATATTTTAATTTTGATGTAAGAAAACATAGGTGCCTACATTGTATAAGTATAATGCATTTTTCTAAATTTAAGCTCACAACTGATACTGCCAACCGATTTTTTAACTTTAAAAATGCTGTAAAACCTCTACACAAATATGCTTTTAGAGACTTTATACCTACCTACTTAAATGCACGTTTTATTAGAAAGTTATTATTTAATAATTTCGCCCCTTAGCCTATAGAATTTACATTTCCTCGTATATTGGATTTTTGTGAACCGATATAATCGACAAAAAAATGGATACCCCTGTACCCAACTATGCGCTGCCTGGTTCGCTGTTCTCGAAAGGTACGTTCGTTGGATTGTTGCTGTACTCTGTGAGTTGTGACTGCTTGATCAACATTTAAAATACGGCTGTTTGTTTTTCTTGTTGAGTTTTTCCAACGTGATCGTACTATAATTCAAAAGCGCTTTTCAGAAGGTAAACAAATTTCCACACTGTGAATGTTGCATGAAAACGATTTTCATCAGTTCAACGCCGTAAACTCGATCAACAGGTGGGTGTTAATATTCTGTGTCCATATTTTTGTGTCGTGTATTTTCAATATACAGTTATTTTGTGCGGTTCACTTGCTTCAATTTTTCGTGGCGCTAACTTTTTTTCAAACAAACGGGCTTAAGGTCTGATTTATTTATTTATAAACATTAAAAAAACCTATACCTACCTCGTTATAACTTATGTGTTATGGCTTACTGGTCAAAAGATTACTGAAGTTTGTGCAAAAATTTACAGATTAGAACACTTGATCACTTTTCAGTGACATCGAGAGTACGTAAATTAAAATATTATCATATAAACTAGCCTCTACAGTCTACTCGCGGCTTCGCTCGCGTTAATGACAGTTTTGACACAAACTTTGTCTTGGTAGGGAGATAAACAGTACCGTCTAGAATCATAGATACCTAATCTGGTTAGTTGATATTAATCGTACACCAAATTTCATAGAAATCGATCTAGCCTTTTTTGAGTGATGGTGGTATAAGACAATAATTCTGGAAATATGTTTTCCCATTTAAGTGTCATACAAAATATAAAAAAAAAAACAAAATTACAGACAGAATTGTCCTGTAACTATTTTATATAAGTAATATTATTTAATGCAATAGGTACCATAAACATTTAAAAAATGCTTACCAAAGAATAAAATGTTTTAAAGCTTAAAAAATGCTAATATAAAGCACAAAATAGGTAGATATATTTTATAAAAAAGGAGGTATTTACACTCAGGACTATCAATAAAATCAGTCATTCGCTGCCGCTCAGTAGGGAATTAACTTTGTATTTTCATTTAAATTTATGACTGATCACACATTTATCTAAAATGTGTTGGTATTGATTCGAAAGCGCAATAAATCATGTAAACACTACAAATAAATCAATTGAACGACGTTTATTGTTTCATTAATTAGTATGCCAATGCGCCTTCATTTTCTGTAATTTCTAACAAAAGTCATTCCAATTAAAGATGAACATAATAATATAAGTATTAATGTGATTTGTGTGTATCATGGGCGCCGGTAGGATTTATTCCAAGTGGGTGCAAAATGTTTGTGTCGTGGAACGCAACCGTGCCGTATCCTATAATGCAACACCGATATTCTTTTTTTCCCTCTCCAGGATTTTCAATTTTTCTCTTTACCGCCTTTAAGCTAGGATGAGCAATCGCATCTGACTACAAAATTTACAGAAACTTGGATTTTGTCGAATTTTTTGTAAAATTTAGGTACAGAAACAAACGCAGTTTGAAAGAATCGTAACTTCGTTAAATTTTATCTAATGGTTAAAAAATAGAGATGCTTTTGCTGAAAGAATTTTTTTTAATTATTTTTTTTATTTCATCGCTTATTGGCTTACAATTTGCGAAGCTATACTTTCTGTGCAGTGAAATTTATATGCCTGATTTATATCTTAGGACATTGCTGACCTTTGCTTGACACTAATTTCAACTAACGAATAATAAATATTCAATGGCATTATGGGCAACCGTTAAATTTTAGTTATTAATGACATTGATGTTATTTTTATTGTCTACATACACGATATAATATTATGTATAAAATTAATGCCAAAATTATACAAAAAAATATCGGTCAGTTGTTGAATTATATCATCTGCTGTTTTAATTAAAAAGTTTATCGTATCCCCCTATATTATTAAACGAGTAAATCTTGTATATATGTTTCTATGTATCTATATAAATATTTTCTCGAAAACGGCTCTAACGATTTTGATCAAATTTACCGAAAAGGGGTTTCGGGGGGCAAAAAATCGATCTAGCTAGGTCTCATCCCTGGAAAAATTCGTTTTCTTATCGATTTTATCATTTTAAAAAACAGTTTTTTTAACGTCATAAAACAGTGTCGTATTGTGAGTAGGCTTTGGAAAAAACAAACTATTTTCATTATTTATGTCAAATTTATCTGACAGTCAATCTTTAACTTATTAAAATAATCAGTAATTATTTGAAAAGTAAAAAAATAACAACAATAAAATCTAAACATAATTATGTTAGTAGTTTTAGCTAATATTTAAATAAATAGGTATGTTATTTTTATATTACTTATATTACTTATATAAAATATGTAGTATAGGTAAGTAGGTACGTTAAATGTAGTATGACGTATAATCTTCCCTAGACTTTTTTTTCTCAAAAACGACTAACGATTTTGAGGAAATTTACAGAATGAGGATTTTTCGGGGCGAGAAATTGATCTAGGTAAGAATTTTGGTTCCAGAGGGAAGCAATTAAAAAAAAAGCGTTTTTTTATTTATTATAACTCGCTCAATTAAAGTCAGATTGATTCGAACTCTATTTCTACATAGATTTTATATAATATATCACAAGTGTTAAAATTGTAAATGAACACTAATATAAAAAGTGTCTTGCACAATATGTAAATAATGACCAACGGCGGCCCGAAGGGCCGCACTTCTGGCGCCACGGGTCTGTGTAAAAAAACATCGATTTTTAAAAACTATTGTTAAGATACGTACAAAAAAGTTTTGCGTATCTAAAAATTGGCACGGCGGCCCAAAGGGCCGCACTTCTAGCGCCGCAGGCATGTGTATCAAAACACATCGATTTTTAAAAACTATGGTGAAGATACATGCAAAAAAAGTTTTGCGCAGGTTAGTCTGACGTTTGTTATTAAAAGAATCGATTTTTGTGAGTTTTTCTTTAGGTACCTATGCAAAAAAAAGTATTTGAAATTTACTAAGAAGTTGTTAAGATGACATCACAGAGAAAAAGTACTTCGATAAAGTTGATATTTGGTATTAATGCTTAAAATTGGATTGTTAAAATGGTAACGGGCGAGCAAAATTTCATCTGATTCGAACATTTTTACAAGATATTCAATCTATGAAAATCGGTTTTTGCGAGTTCTTCAGTCAACAAAACAATAACGACGGTAGATTTGAAAATAGCGACCTAAATAATATTTACAGGAAAAAATGATTCAAGTTGATAGGTACTTAGTTTTTACGCTTAAAAATACACATAGGTAGTTAAAATATCAGAAACAATTATTTTAAATTATGTTACAGAAATAAATTCGTTTCGGAATAATATTCTGAGAAAATAATATCTCACAGCATATTAAGTACTGTTTTTATTGAACTCATCCGAGCAAAGCTCGGCCACCCAGATATTTGTTCAATTATACGAGTAATACCTATCGAAGAATATTATTATAAAAGCACTGTCCGTTTGTGAATTATGTTTATATGTATTCTATGATAATACTTAACTTTTAAAAGTTGCTAAGAGAAAATAGGTAGTTATTAAATACATCCATAAAATCAATTAACACACCTATAAAATAATGTAGGTACTTGAATATTTAACATTCCAAGAACAATTATTTTATGAATTTACGAAACATATAATATAAAGATGTAATAATTGTAGAAGAAGATATAGTAAACACTATCTACTAGTGGATAGGGATGTGAAAAAATAATCGATTTTTATATTAATCGATTATTTTTTTCTTATAATCGATTTTTAACAATCGATTTTTTTAATAATAATAATCGATTTTTTATAAATCGATTAATTTTTTAATAATAATAATCGATTTTTTATAAATCGATTATATAAATTACACTTTTAAATCGCTTATATAAATTACCCTTTTTTTTATTTATTTTTATTTTTTTTTATTAATATTAATATTAAGAAAGAATATAGGCTTTGGGAAACCCAATGCAGCCAACATTTACAAATTACACGTTTTAATCGATATTTGTAAGCAACGCCATCTGTGCGACGGATGAAAAAACGTAAAATAAGTTCACTAAACGTAAACTAATCAGTCGGAAAATGGCGCCATCAGTATGTATTATGTAAAATAGTTTCATATCGATACCCTTCCAATTGTTTTCATTCATTATAAAAGTACGCAATTTTTCGAATAATATAGAAAAAATCGATTTTTCACAAAAATCGATTTTTCACAAAAATCGATTATTTCTTCAAAAATCGATTTTTTACAAATCGATTTATATTGAAAAGAGAAAAATCGATTATTAAATAATCGATTTATATTGAAAAGAGAAAAATCGATTATTAAATAATCGATTTTTTTTACTCAATGTCACATCCCTACTAGTGGACACTGGACCCCCATGCAAGAACGATCAAGAAATGTTAAAATCATAACCCTTCCTTTATCACAGTCGGGTAAAAATACATTGAACCAAATCTATAGTTCGAGATTTTTCATCAGAGTGTACTTGATCACTTTTATGTAGCATAGCGAATCATCTTATTTTAGCGTCCAAATGTCGCAGATTTGCATAAAATACCTATATTATTAGAGAATTTAAGTGGGCTTTAAATTTCAATATAACAATAATAAGAAATCATTAACCATTATTTATAGAAATCTAATACTTTATGACTAAAGTAAACACATTATTATTATAGACACCATCATTGTTTGATTAATTATTGTTTAATTTATACAGATCAATTAAAATGTTTATTTGTTTAAAAGGATGTATCTGAAAGGAAACAAATGTTTAAATTGAAATATGAATATTTAAAAAAAAAACACTGAAATTAAATGCACAATGAAGGACAATTGTTTTCAGGGTTTGGTAAATTTTTAACAAAAATGAAATGTATTACAGGCAGTCCTTGGCATGTAAACATAATGCCGACATCATCTGGTTTATCGGCGCCGTTATCGGTAATGGGTGATTCGACTCGCCTGGTGCCGGCCAACGCGCCGGCCGTCTTCGAAATTATCACCAGCTCGTCGATCCTTCCATCCGAGTTAACGGTGCATGTGGTAGCGCCATCGAAACGCGTTGTTCCGGCGCGCGTACTTCCCGGTGCCAGGTCCGGCGTTCAGAGTGTTGAATTTGTTCCGACCGAAGTGGGCACACACATAGTTGAGGTCGCTATCGACGGCGAAAAGTTACCGGCCGGTCCGCTCATCGCCAAAGTTTACGATGCCGGGTTGATACAGGTCGCTGATGTTAGCGGAGGTGTGGTTGGCCAGCCTGTGCAATTTAAAGGTAAGGCATATTAATGCTGCTATTCTATATGGTCAATGTTAGAAAGTGACAAAAATTTAACAGCATTAATTTCTAACATTGCCTCTACAGAACAGCGCCATAAGATTAATCGCCGATTTCGAAGTGGCGCTGAAATATATAATAGACTAGCGGTCCCGTCTGTCTTCGCCCGAGTCCTGTGAATGTATGATTATAGTTACACATTTTTAACTTGAGCAGTTTCAGAAATACAGCGGAAACACTATCCTAATTAAAGACAGTGATATTATTTAAATTGCTTTATTAAATACAAATTCAATTTTCAGTGGATGCAAGTCAAGCCGGCGAAGGGCAATTAGAAATTTCAATCAACGAAGGAGAAGTACCGAACCATGTCCAGGTTGTGGGCGGTGGCCGTTGTTTGGTATCATTCACGCCAGACCAAGCCAAGCCTCACTTGATCGACATTAAATTCAACGGAGAAACTGTACGTGGATGTCCATTTGTTTGTTCCGTCGCCGATACAAGTCGCGTGACACTAAACCTGGGACATTTGGAACTCATTCCTGTTAATCAGTCAAGTAGCTTCCATATGGGAGTTGCAGGAGGTAATGTTTTTAATTCGCATTACATTTTCTAAAATAATTTCCAGCGATTATCACGTATACCTATGTTTTGATTTTTTAACGTTGTTTTCATTTCCGAGACGCTGAGTAGTAAGTAAAAAAATAAGGCACTGAAAACTATTCAAATAGAACTGTGTGGAGATTTTACGAAATGTATCTGTTCATTTTAGTATTCCTTAATACATAAATGCAAAGTATTCCGAAAATCACTTATATTATACGTAACTTGAAATGTGTCCAGTTTTAATGGAGGGTATAATTTCGGTTTTCAGGAGGTGCTGCGGAATTGGCAGTTGCAGTACGAGGTCCGTCCAGCGAACTGCCCGTTAAAGTAACTGGCGACATTCACGCCGGTTTCACCGCCGAATTCATGCCTTCCCAGGTCGGTCCACATCAGATCACCGTCGACTATAACGGTCACCCTGTCCAAGGAACTCCATTCATTGCGAAAGCATTCGATGCCAGTCGAGTTACGGTCGGTACTGTATCTCAAGGCACAGTTGGCAGACCCGTAACGTTTTCGGTAGATGCAAGTGAAGCCGGCGAAGGCAACTTAGAAATAACGATTTCGGCCCGAGGTCTGAATATTCCGACACAAGTTCATCCACAAGGAAACGCGAGATTCGCCGTCAGTTTCGTTCCGGCCGAAGCATGCGACCACGTCGTCAATGTGGCGTTCAACAAACGACCCGTCGAACGTTGTCCGATTATTGTTTCTGTTAATGGCGGCGTCGGTGGGCCGTCTGTCACTTTACCGGGACCTGGACCCGTTCATAGACCCGCCACGCTTCTAATCAATCATCCAGGACGACTTGAAGATATTGAAGTCAATGTTGAAGGTATGTGATTAACAGTTTTCCAGGATAGTTTGTACTATTGAAATAAATCCAGGTTGGGAGTTCATCTAGGATTCTCATGATTCCTGGTGATTTTTCAATTCTAACTGAGTTACTAGTTTACTTAGCTAGTAGTTAGTTAATATATTATGAAATTGTTCATGAATTTACGAAATATAGATTTTTTTGTGGATCAGTTCGTTAACGTGGATATTCCTATAGGTTTCCATGCATTCCTGTATATTTGCCGATGAAATCAAGTGGGCTCCAATACACTCCACTGGATTTTAACTGGATTAATATGGAATCCCCATTGGTGACGGAACGATTTTAGGGTGAGGGGGCTTATAGACCCGTGATCACATATGAAAGTTTGCATTGTATAAAGTATTAAATATGCTAGTTGACAATTTGGGGGGTTTAATTACACCGCTCCCACCCCTAACACCCCCCCTCTTCCGCAGCCAATGAAAATCCCGCCTGGATATTTTCAATAGTGTGTCCAACTGGTATGGCATTTTGACTAAAATTAGTTCTGCGTGTTTTTTTACTCTCTGATTAATATTTTAGTGGGATGTTTTATCTCTTTTTTTCTGTACCTAGAATGATGAAATGCACTTTGCAATTTAGTTCTATTTGGAAATCTTGTATATCATATACTTGTAGGAGTATCAAGATACTAAAAAAGGCGTTTGAAAATATATTGTTTCCAGAAATGAGTCATGTTCATTATATCTAATAAATTTATTCGTTCTGTTTTATTATTTCTTTTTATAATTATGGTATAATGTTATATTGTGTTGTCGATTCTGAAGATTCGTAGATATTTTTTGTTCTCTCTGAATCAGTAACATTTTTTTTCTATTGTAAATTCATTTTATATTCTTTTCTGTGCTTTGTGCACTTCTGTTTTTTAACCATTGAATGAAAATATTCATTTAATAAATAGACTGGAAATCAAAACTTCGATTTTTTATGCCATAAATTAAATATCAATTAGTGGAAAATTATGAACTTGCATGTAAATAATGACAATATAGCAGTCTACTCTAAAATGTTCGAGCAGTTTTGCAATTTTTAATTTTAAAGGCAAAGCTCTTAAAATTGAAAAGAATGGTCATGCTTTTTATGAAAAAGAATATTTATTTTTGATGAGATTATTAAATGTTTAAAAAATTAAATATTGTTTTCTTCTTAATTTTCTATTTTTTTTTTCGTTAATATTTGAAAACAAAGTTCTTTCTTTCTCCTAAACGTTGCTGCACTGTTGCACAATGTGTAAGGTTTGCCTGCACTGTACTATTTTCAGTTCATTGTACCGTTATTTTCTATTCCTTGATCATTGCAAAAGCATAAAATAGACAAAGAATTAAAATCTTTGTAATGACTGAAAATTGAAATTATAATATATTATAGAAGATTAATGTCTGAATTTTTCTACTGCAATCATTATGATAATATATACCTAAGTCTGCGAAATATAGAAGAAAGTTCATTCTTTCGATATTTCCATTGCCTTGGATTGAAACATTTTCAATGTAGATTATAGATAATAATATTCGATCTTTCGATTTCCAGTTCTTTTATGAAATTCATGATATTGGGTGTTTCTTTCTTGCACTTGCCGTTTCATTCCAGGTCGCCGCAGACTGTTGTACTAGACGGACTGTGTACTTTATCGTATACTAACCTGACCTACTGCATAATATCCTGCGATGTCACACAATACTAACCTTATCTGTGCTTGTGTGGGACGTGGGCACTACACTAATCCAACCTTACCCCCATTACCACACAAAATTTGTGCTAACAGGAGGATGAGAGTGGGAATTAGCTGATTGGCTAAATTAACAACGAGCTTAAGAAAAGCCATTTTAGTTTGTAGTTGTATATTAAGTAGTTAAATGCTGGCAACAGTCTGTTTATGGAACATTTAGAAATTGATTGTTGTATATTTAACAACCATTGTAGGTATTATTAATATTTGCTTGTAGAACATAGGCAATACATATTTGCTAAAACGATGTTTTTGCTATAATGAAATAACTGGCAGAAAACAGCTGGACATGTTTTTGCTATAATAGTAACGTAGTCCTTATAAATGCTTAATTAGCGTAAGATACACTACGTTATTTTTTAAATTATTGAACTGCGAACATTTCAGAAAAACTGTAAATGGTGTTGGTATACAAATAAATGCATAGACGTAAAATAAATAGCTTAGTGTAATCTGGTGGTAGTTTTTCTTATACAGCTTTTCGTAATATTTTAGGCTATTGTGGCCTGTGTTCTGAAATAAATATTTTTTTATAATAATTGGATCAATATCGAATTTGGATACAGTATGTTATAAATGAGAGATATATTTCAACGAATTATGGTGTCTGAAATTAAAAATTATATACGAGTAGGTACCTACGTGATTTTGTTTCTCAAATGTGACAACAGTCATATTACATAAAATTTTTATTTTGCAAAACTACGCTATAATATGATCAAATATAAATTAGATTGTGAATAAATATTCGAAAATCATTAATTAATTAAAAAATTGTAAAGCTAGGACAAAATCTTGTATTTCAAAACCTATTCTAATGACGCAATAATAAAGTGTATCATGAATCTCTAAAGGCTTCAAACAGCAAATAAAACTTATAACTTAATAACTTTTATATATTTATAAAATTTCAATATCACATACCTAGGTATTTACTTGTTTTTTTAAGCAAATTTTACTGTTCATAAATAAACTTTTTCAAATTTTGGTTAACTTTGAACGGTAGTTCACTTAATTAGGTAAAAAAACTATTTCCGCAATTATTATTTCTTTGAAAACAAATCACAGCTTGGAGTTAACCACTGATTGAAAAACATGGCGTATTTTTGGGAGTATTAACATTTTTATGAATAATTTAACGTTCCTTTTAGTACTAGTAGGTATAACAAATCGCTTTATTTCCGCTAATTCATAAACAATAATAAAACACAGAAAACGCTTAGTAGCTTCTCTGCTTTTTTACTAATACGTAATAAGTAAATAATTTGAGACATGTTAATTTAAAATAATGACGTTTGACCTGGTGACATGGTGCTCTATATGGACTGCATACAGGGCCCGGAGGTCAAGCTGTACCGACACAAGTACAGCCTATTTCCGGTGGTGCCGGCGGTTTCCGGGCCGAATTTGTGCCTCGTGTTGTCGGCGAACATCGCATTTCTGTATTGGTCGACGGCAAACCGGCATCAGGCAGTCCCTATGCGGCGAAAGTCTATGACGTCAATGCTATCAAGGTCAAAGAGGCGTCGACCGGCGTCGTCGGAAAACCGGTTACATTCTTAGGTATGTTCTTGAACATTTACATCTAAATAATTGTGTCTGATACCGTATTCAAATAGCATTTGAATTTATGTTGATGTTCTATTATACTGTGTTTCCCAAACTTTTCAACCCGAGGACTCCTAAATAAATTGGAAAATGCTCACAGAACCTCGTACTCCTCCCCCTTCATGGTCTGATTTTTCTAAATACGTGTTATATGTGCGTTAATTTAAAATAATGGAACAGAAAATTAAATATTATTTAAATTCATTTGTAATTCTAAAAGAACAATATTTTCACATTCATTCAATTAATCAGAGGACTCCATTTGACGTCAGGGAACCGCGAGCTACTTTTTAAGAAAAAATATGATTGATTGCTAAGTAACTAAACCACCAAACAAAAAATTTTAGTATAATTTTAACAATTGGAAATAGTTCAAAGACCTTCATGCTCAAGTCGTCTCTCCGAAACTTGCAGAGACATTTTCATGAGCCAATTAAAAAAAAAATAAGCACAATAAAAGAATTTATTCTTTTTACCTATTTATTACCATAAACCAATAATATTAATATTTTACAGTCGAGACAAGCCAAGCTGGTCCAGGAAATTTGGAAGTGACTGTAAACGGAGGTCGCGTGCCGACGTCGGCACAAGCGCAAGGACCTCACACTTATGCAATATCGTTCACGCCACGAGACGCGTCTCCACATTCAGTAGAACTGCGGTTCAACGGTCAAGATGTACCGGGCAGTCCTTTCACGTGTACCGTTGCCCCGCTAGCAAGACTTTTAGCAACTGAGGCTCTCGACAAGGTTTCAGTCGGACGCGCGTGTACGTTTTCAGTTGAAAGTCCTGCGCCCCCAGTTGTTGAAATACTTGGTCCGGCTCGCAGACCGCTCACGGCTGTGGTATGTAACACTTTGTTGTTTTTTTGACGTAGGGCTATTGTCTATGTCAGAGGTTCCCAAACTTTTTTTCCTCATAGACCACTTTAAAAATTTTGCTGGTTCCGGTGGACCCCCTGCAGCTACATTTCTACCATATTCCTAAAACTCGACAAAAAATGTGAAGATTAGATCTAACTATGGAAATTTGCGTTGCGGCTGAGTTCCAACCACGAATTAACAGTTTTCGAAAAAAAAGTGAGAATTGATTGGTTAATTAATTAATTGATTGTTCTGTGAGTGGATGTCAAAAAAGTAAAGTTGGCCAAACAAAAAACTGATTCCATCCAACTTTACTTTTTTGGCATCTACTCACAGCACAAGAAACCAATCAATTCTCACTTATTTTATTTAGAAAACTCCCCATTCGGAGTGGTAAAAATAAAAAGAAAAATAGTATATTTTCTTGTGTTGTATTTATTCAAATACAATATTAAAATATTATCTGCCTACATAGGTGAAGTCAAGTCAACATTTTAGTTCTTCACTATCGAAACCAGATAAATTTTCGTGGACCCCCGCTTACAAATTGTGAACCCCCATTTTTTTGTCACGCCAACGTAGACCCTCGTCGAGTCTCCCGTGGACCCCTAGGGGTCCACCTGGACCACTTTGGGAATCAACGGTCTATGTCCATTTTTGTGCTTTCTTTTAATTTTTAGGTGATTTCTGTTAATTGATTTGTAATGAAAAACTTGCGCATTTAGAGATTGAAAATAACCGAGATCGTGGCGATGCTCCTAGTTTTTATTGCGTTTCAGTGGCCCGTTTATTACAAACCCCTAGTTCCTAGGTTCTAATTTAAAAATATCAACTGATTTTTTTTTAATTTACTATTAAAAATAATAAGAAGAAGAAGAAAATACGAAATTATTAGGTCCAAATAGCCATGGCCGTTAGTGGCCTTAAATGAGCAAAAAAAACTTACGTATCTATTTGTCTTTTTAAAGGTTACCCCCCAGTCACAAGGTGACTGCAAATATGATATTTCATTCACCCCTATTGATGTTGGAGATCATAGTGTTGAGGCAAGTAGTTTTTATATTTTTATTTATTTTTTCATATTATTTAGAAAATATTTTTTTTTCAATTTATTTATCTGTTCAATTTACTCGTTTCTATAAAGACAATATATTTTAGGTCCGTTATCCAAGCAATCACATCGAAGGCAGTCCATTTTTGGTGAAAGCTTACGACGCAAGTCGAGTTTCAGTCACCGATATTACAGATGGTATAGTTGGTAAACCAGTAAGTTTCAGCATAAATGCTTCACAAGCTGGTGCTGGCAATTTGGAAATTATTGTGGCTGTCAGTGGTAGAAACGTACCGAACTTCGTACAGTCCGAGGGTAACGCCCGTTTCAAAGTAAGATTTACTAACAGTACGGTAGTACCTAATTACTGCATACACCTAAGACGCGAATTATTAAATTATTTTTATTTCAGGTAAACTTTAAACCAACCGAAGCAGCGACGCATAGCCTTAGCGTTCGTTTCAATGGACAGGCCGTTCCTGGATCACCTTTCTCTTGCAAAGTCAGTGCCGGAAATACCCAACCGCGTGTACCGGTTAGTGGTCCCGGTGTTGAACTCGCCCCGCTCGGAGCACCCGCTGAAATTCGGCTTGGTAGCGTAGCAGGTCTCGATCCACAGGTCGTAGTCACCTCTCCGACTGGTTCAGTGACCGATACGAAAACTTACGTCGAAGGGGACGCCGTGGTCGCGCGCTTCACGCCGGAAATGGTTGGTCGGCATTCCGTTGCCGTCCTCGTTTCAGATCAGCACATAATCGGGTCGCCTTTTAGTTGCAACGTGTACGACGTTACTAAAGTTGTGGTTACCGGATTGCCTGGCAAAAATAGCGATGGTTTAATAAAAAATATGTCTGACTTGACATTTAAAGAAAAACAATCGTTCGCTGAAGTTGGAAAACCGGTCACATTTAGCGTGGATGCCGCCCATGCCGGGGAAGGTACTCTCGAATTGGTCGTTTCTACTCAGCACAGTACGGTGAAAGCTGAAGTTGTGGCGTGTGCTAGGGGCTTATATGACGTCACATTTGTTCCGCAAACAAACGAGGATCATTACGTTAACATTACATTTAATGATGCACCTGTTCCGGGAAGTCCTTTTGAGTGTCCAGTTGCAGAGGCTACTCAATATGTGCAAACTGGTTCAATAGCAAAAATTGATATTTTATCCGAAAATAATCGTATCGAAGTTATCGATTCGAACAATCAAAAGGTCAAATATACAATTAAAGATTCCCAAGCTGAATTTCCCGTGTCTCACATCGGGACATATCGGGTGCATATATACAGAGGTATGGAAATGTTAGCTACCAGAACAATTCATGTGTTCGATTCTTCGAAAATTGAAGTTGTCTCAGCACCAGAAGCTGTTTGCCACAGACCTGCTGTCGTAGGAATTAATCTGAATAATACAGGTTAGTAGTATTAAAACAAACACACAAGTGATAAATTTCAAATACGGTATATTAATAATGAGATAAACAATCAATATGGATAATTCCCTAGATCGTAACTAAATACATATGAATATCAGACGACATTATCGCCATGATATTTACATAGAAGGCGGCGCATTTCCATTTTTCCTATACAGCCTTCTATATAAATATCATGGCGATAATGTCGTCTGATATTCTTATGTATTTAGTTACGGTCTAGGGAATTAATCATATTGATTGTTTATCTCATGGTAGTATTAAGTTTGTGTTAAGAAAAACTAATAAAATTAAAACTTGATAATGTTTTATTTTTCGTAGGACCTGGAAAGCTGACAGCATCCGTAAAATGTGGAAACAAAGATATTCCGCACAGTGTCCGTCAAAATCCAAATAATCCAAAATTATGGGAGGTTGTGTTCCACCCTGAAAGAGCTGCTCCACACAGATTGACATTGATGTTTAATAATGTACCGAAGGCCGGTGTCTTGGAGATACCAGTTCGAGCTCCTGGCACTGAACCGTGGGCTGGTGGACTTGGTTTATATCAAGCTAGAGTTGGAAAAGTAACTGCTTTTACTATTGACACGCTAGGACGACCTGCACGAGAATTCGATGTTGTGGTACGTTAAATATTGCTCAGTTAATTTTAAAATAATAATTTTTGTTTAGAAAAGTGTAGCTACCATTTTTTTATTATCACAGGTAAGTGGACCAACCGGATCAGCTTTACCAGTTCGTTGTTACCAAACCCGCACCGGAAGATTACAAGCAGAATGGACGGCATTGCAACCGGGTCCACACCGTGTAGAAGTATTGCATCAAGCGCGCCCTTTGCCATCTAGCCCATTCACATGTGAAGCATTTACTCATGATAAAGTCACTTTGGCGGAAGCACCAAGACAGCAGGTCGCCGTCGGTGAAAAAGTTATTATAAGAGGTATAATTTTTATTAAATCTTCTTAATCAATTTTTATCCTTTCTAATTTATTTTTTTCCATCGCGTTTTAACTGATCACATCGGCAATATATTAAACACAATTATTTTTTAAAGTTTCTACACGAGACGCTGGATCAGCTGAATTGGAAGCAAGCGTTACAAACGCTCTCGGCCAACTCGTACCTGTTCTCGTTAATCCCATTGACGATTCAACAATACAAGTTTCGTTTAATACTACGACACCGGGAGTTTATAACGTAGCGCTCCTCTACGGCGGCATAGCATTACCTGATTCACCACTAAGCGTTGTCGCAGGACCAATGCCGCCACAACCTCCGCCCAGGGCTGTTGGATCCGGTTTGGAAGCCGCGCAAGTAGGAGAAATGACCAGTTTCACTGTCATTAGTGCTATGCAACCTCGTGTACAAGTAAGTAAAAATTTCGTATAATACTGAACTGAAACTCCTAAACTTTGTGTTGCTGTAGCGGCAACTCCATTGAAGAATCAAGAAACGGTTTTGTCGCTTCAACAGTTCACAAGGCAACTGAAAAAAGTGCAACCGACATTAGTACAAACTTGCCGCTGCTGTTACCAATCTTTTATTTCTGTTAAATTCTTCTTCATTTTAGGAGATTTCAAAATGTGATTGTTAGTGCATCATCAGGTAGTGATTTGATTACTTTTTTTATAGATTGAAGCCGTAGAAGGAACCATAGCAACCCAAATGAAAACACCAAAATTGGGTGAATACATAATATCTTACACGCCGCTGTGGGTTGGAACATATGATGTAATAATAAGTTGCGGGGGTCAAACCCTGGCCGGTTGTCCATTCAGACCTACTATAGTAGATCCAACTGCTGTCAGAGCCATAGGTGGTTGGCAGCAGTATGTGGACGAACATGGCCGTTTAAAACTGCCATGTAAAATAGCTTTGGACGTTGCCAACGCGGGACCAGGAAATATCGAATGCATAATTGGTGGAAGAAAAGTACCTGTTGATACAAATGGAAACAGAGTTCGGTAATATAAACACAATTACATAGAAATTGAATATTATTACCCTGGCGCAAATATCCCGATTCATAAAAAAATTGTTTTCAAAAGTGTTTTCTTTCATACGTCACACTTCTTATGACCCCAGATAACGTCACAGAAAATACCATTTCAGAAAACCATTTTTGACATACAAGAACAAGTGACGAGCGAAACTACCTAGACTACAAGAAAACGGCGACAAGTGATTTCTGTATGAATGTTTTTCTCGTTGTTAAAAATTTTCTGTATTTTTTCGTTATAGACTCAACCTTTCAGCAGAGGGTTTCAGTTCAGGAGAACATTCATTCGTATTGACTTACGGCAACATTCGTTTAACTGAAACACCACAAACGGCTGTAACATCAGGTGATCAAGTCGTATTAACAGGTCGCGGTTTGGCACAAGCGCAGTGCGGTGAAACTGCCACATTCACTATTGATGGATCTCAAGCCGGCCCTGGTAGCCCAGAAGTACGTTAATTAATGTCAAAGAAATAAACATTTTCTAAGTACGCTCAAATATTCGCGATATTTTCATATTTAAAATTAATTTCTAGGTAACGCTGCATTCAGCTGATACAAGTCTACCAGTTCCAGTCTCTTTGACTCCATCGTCATCTGGAGAAAAAACATGGCGTGCTCAGTACACAGTCACATCACCGGGTACATATATGCTTTCAGTTCTTTGGGCCGGGAGACCTGTTAAAGGATGTCCTTTGATGGTCGAAGCCAAAGGTGGAGCCGATGCCTCTAAGGTATGTATCACGGTTGTTTCTTCTGAATTTTCAATGTTTATATTTTTAATTATTAACTATCATTTGATTTTGTGTAGGTTTTATGCTCAGGGGAAGGATTGCGCCATGGTGTGGTCGGTCGTGAAATTCGATCGTGGATTGATACGCGCCGCGCCGGTCCTGGAGAATTGACAGCCCATTGTTCAGGGCCGCGCAAAGTAGCCTACTGCGAATTGTACGATCACGGCGATGCAACTTTTACGTTGAACGTAAAACCTCAAGAAGCTGGTCGACATGCTCTCACCATTAAGTATGCCAGTCAGCATGTTCCTGGATCACCATTTGTACTTAGAGTCGCTGGAGCGCCTGATGCCAGCAAGGTAAAAAACGGAATCCTTATGAGACTTCGTATAGTTCGTACATCTCTCTCTGTCTGCTACAGGCCTCTGGCTCGTAAACGGTTGAACTTAGAAATTTGGTATATAGCTAAAGTATTGTTGTCCCCAGATATTCCAGAGATTCTTTTACTAAAAATAATAATATTTGTGTCCAATAAAGTAACAATGGGGTCGTCCCACGCATTAAAATTTGACAATTTTGAACAGTGCATGATATTCCTCATACATATACAAATAATGTAATGAAACAATTTTAGAGTGTTGGGTCTCCAAGTCAGTATATGAATATTATGAAGTATTAGAAATACCTTGTATTATGTCCTTCTTGTGACTTCTTATGATTTAACACGACGCGTTTCAACAACGTCTTTTTATGTAAATAGCGAATTTCTTCTATAATCCATTTTTCTCTGCTGTGTGTTTTATTTTGTGTCCTGTAGCTGATTTTGATTGTATATTAATTGATGCGTTTTTAGGAATAATGTTCTCTTTTAGACATTCTTAATGACAAACTAACACTAAAATCCTCTTAATATACGGCACAATAATTAACAACACACAAACACCCAATACTCAGTAATCGTCTACATACATACACACACATACTCACATTTCCATTTCATCTACCTACTATATAAATCATTAAAATCTCGAAATTTAAATCAGTACTTCACAATCCACGACACAGTGCTTAGCATCATAATATTATATAGTGTTACGAATACTCAATGTGTGTTTTTAAAAAAAATAATTAACCACATCTGAGGATGGCAACTCGTTGCTGAAACGCGTCGTATAAATACAAAATAATGTAAACCAACTTCTTCGTTCTTAAAGAAATATTATATTGATTTAAACGGTGAGCATAAACCGTCATATGATGACGTAACGACTAGTCACATTTCTTTATCTATAGAAAGAGATGTATATAAATTATTTTGCTTGTGGTTCGCACAGATCAGTGGGCGTGAGACAATAGACCTAGTCAGTCAATCAAAGGCTGGCCGAATGTTACGTTATTTTTGTAGCGGCATATTTCCGTGTTTAAAATTAAGCACATTGAGAAATACCTATATACTTTTGGGAATTTTTTTATTGTAGAAAAAGCTGCCGAAAAATTGTTTTATAAATTATAAAACCATTTTTTATAAAATACAATCTAATTGAAATGTAGATTCCAACCCTCAAAAAAAAGTGTGGGACGACGTCATTAAAAGAAATATTTATCACGTGGCATATCGTTGGAAAGAATGCACTTTGAAAATACTAAAAATATTTTTTATAGGTTATTTTATAAATATGTATATTGTATGTACTAAAAAAGTATGTCCGCCCTATATCCAAAAATATAGTTGTAAAATTTTGAAAAAATCAGGCAGATAAAGAGGCTGTAATATTCGGTATAGATCACTCAGATTTTCATCAGATTTTGAGATTTACCGCAAAATAGGGCACTAGGACAGTGTCGTTCTGCGTTCATAAATCATTCGTTCGACAATCGACATGAAGACTTTTATGCCGTGCCCGTGAACGAACGACTCCGTTTATTATTTTAAAGTGTGTTTTTCCGCGGATTACTTTTTTTTGTTTTGGAAATTATATGGGTACGCTCGTACTTGACTAATAAAAATTCGTACGTACTCTTCAAAGCATGTACAACAAAAGCCTTTAAACAGATTTTGTATTACAGTTACTATATTGTTTTAAAAAATTGTAAAAGTTAGATACTCTTTTTTTTTATTCGCCAGAATTGGCATTACCCCTTTTAAACGAGTATGGTAACGAATGATGTTTTTGATGCAGGTGCGTGTATATGGTCCCGGAATAGAGCATGGAGTTCTGGCCACTTTCCAGTCACGCTTTATTTGTGACACGCGCGGTGCCGGAGCTGGACAGCTCACGGTGAGAGTTCGTGGACCCAAAGGAGCGTTCAGAGTGGAAATGCAACGTGAAAGTCAAAAGGATCGAACTATTTTATGCAAGGTAGGTAATTGGCAAATTTTTATTCGCCTTTGAAAATAAAGAAATGTGATATCAACAAAACATAATATTTTCATCTTAGATTTTTAACCGACTTTAAAAGAGATTATCAATTCGGCGTGTATGCAATATGCGTGTAGTTACGTATGTATGTACGCAATTACCTCAGGAACTACTGGACCGATTTGAAAAATTCTTTCACGGTTTAAAAGCCCATTCCTTCTCGAGCATCATAGACTATAATATGTTATTGCGTTGCCGTTAGGACGAAAGAAGAGTAAACCGTGACTCGTGAACGAAAGAGTAAAATAAATCAGGCATATAATACATGCATCTACGTATGACCGTGATTATTTCAGGAGCTCAAAGAAATATAATATGAAATAAGTCCACAGATATAGTTTGTTGAGTATTTTTAGAACTGGACATTTTACTTCGTTTAATTCTTTGTAGTAATGTGATTAATTTTGTTTCATATGTGTTTTTTACAGTACGATCCTACAGAACCAGGCGACTATCGGGTGGAAGTAAAATGGGCGGGAGAATTGGTTCCTGGATCTCCGTTCCCGGTTATGATATTTGATACACAGGAAGAGTTAAGACGGTACTTAAACGCTTTGTAAATTATTTATTTTATGTAAATTTTTCAAAAATCCGTCCATTTAAAGTTTTTCTTTAAATATCTAGGTTTATATGTTATTTAAAAGACAAAATGATATATTTATAAATAAAAACTGTTGAGAAAGGAATATTTTCTAAAATCTATTTTCATTTTTCAATTTATTAAAAAAATAAATTATATTATTAAACAAAAATAATCCGTTATTGATTAAAAACGAATAAATGATTCTTTCGTCTTTTTATTACTGGTAATAATATATTGAGTAAAAAGACATTTTTATAACAGCAACAATATTTTCGACAGTAAAAAATATCAGACTGTAAAACTACAAACAGTCAATGACTTTTAATTATTTAATTTATTTAAAGGCTATTTTATTATATTGAGCCTTAAGAATAAAAAATAATAATATAATGGTACATACTTAATATTAATTCATTAATATTTAACATTTATTTGCCATGATAATTTTTTTAATATCAAAGATTTATAAATTAATTTTTTCATCTTTGAAAAAATAAATAATCTACCATTCAGAATGATTATTTAATTATAAAAAATCAATATAAATACGAATAACAATTTTATTGTTATAACACGATTCTAATTTCTCCAAATATTAATTTAATGAAATGAAATAAAGCTAATATACCTAATGTTATCATTGTATGACTGTATTATATTTCAAAGAAATTTATTTTTAAATAAACTATTTTTTTCTTAGATAAATGTTTTTTAAATTACTCAACGTCTGGCATTTCCTTAGATTTCTCTTAAATGCGCGATAACGGGGCTGTAGGGAAAGAACTTACTCGTTAACATCAGTATTGTGTTTTATTTTGATCCTTACGTCACGCAAAGACTTCGTCTTAAACCATCATCTAAATAATTTTCTTCCATGAAAAATTCTCTTTGGATTCCTTTTAATTTAAAGTTGTTCTTCTTTTTTAATAATGCGTTACTGTCAGACTTCTGTCTTCCTAATACAAACCAGATGTCCAGAAAGAGACGACGAAATTGTCTTACTAACCTCCTTTCTGTTAAACAATACCGTTTGACTGAAAATGAAATTTCAAAAGTCTCACTTTTAATTTTACGATGGCTGTCATTTGTGGGGTAAACATTTAGACATCTGTTTGCAATATAATAATTGTCTTGTCTCAATAAAAATATTGCAAATAAAAATGAACCTTGACAGTTTAACTTTAAGATACAATAACATCGGGTGCTAATTTGTTAGAAAGCAATTTCCTTTTCATAAAAAAAAATGAATTTTAAATATACAAAAGAAGAACATACTTTTCTAAACAATTACAAACAATGAAAAAAATACATTACATTATTTGGAACGAAAACATCAATTTAAGAACAAAAATCACCTTTTTAAATATTGATGATCTTTGAATGTAGAAAATATTAGGTACTTCCTTTGGCTGGAACGAAGGTTCAAGGGATGAAGTGCATAGAAGTTGAAGGTGAAATTGTTTAACATAATATATTATAAACGTACTGTTTTTCTTGTTTTGTATTTTTTTCAAGTGAAAACCGATGAAGGTATCTCCTTAACTTATAATAAACTTCACGACAATTTCTTTGTCAAGTTGTGATCCAGAAATCTTCAAATGATGGTTGAACACGAAGTCTTCGCGTGACGTAAGAATCAGAATAAAAGCGCTATACTAAGTTTTGTTATTTATCTCCTTGTCCCTTGACCCTTCAGTATTTAACACATGTTCATATGAATTTTTTTCCCTTAAAATCACACACTACTACCTTCAGAAACATTCCCTTTTCCTTGTGAAACACCCTGTATACTATGCATAGGGCAAATAGACTAAAAAAAAGTATGCGATATATGCCTATCCCACGATTAAAAGAAGGTATTTTTTCGCTTAAAAATATCACTTGGGGGTGGCTCCACCATATAAGGTATCTGGCCAGTATAATTAAATATCAAAGCTGGGTCGAAACGACATCACAAAATATCCATGAGAAAAGTTGGGATACGAGCCCACAACAGACTTATAATCCAAAGACCAGCACGCTGACCATTAGGCCACACTGTCCTCCAATGGAGGGTCTTTATTTTATGAGTAATTATAATCTATTCAATAATTCGTTATCTAATAATAATATTCATGTATTTAAGCGGCACATATACAGTCAAGCATGCTTGAAAATCTTTCCGATCTTTACAGATCTGAATGAAGGCTTGGCTCTGATTGAACACACATGAGCTGATATTTTCTTGTCAAGAATATGTAGCTTACTGGAAGTGCACTGCCTGCAAAAACACTTGCAGTCATGGCGAGCGCATCAGAAACACAATTTTGGGAGTGATTTTATTGAGTTAACGCTGATAAGTATATTACAGCTACTTAGAGTGTAGAAGGTTCTTTGAAACCACTCTGATCCAAATTATTTTTAAGCTTCCGTACCCAAAGGGTGGAATCATAGTAATAAATTATTCTCACTATATTCTGTCTGTTTGTCTGTCTGTCTGTCCGTCTGTCTGTCTGTCTGTCTATCTGTGTATCTGTCTGTCTATCTGTGTATCTGTCTGTCAGTCTGTTACAGCCTTCTAGTTCCTAAATTATAAGTAATACAACAAATTATAAAATTGGCATATAGAATAGAATAATTATCTAAGCGCACGAAGTGCGCCGGCCAAGTTCTCGCAACAAGCAAAGCCGAGCGCGCACTGTGCAGTGTGCAATATTACACGAACCTTTTCGAGCTCTTTCCGACCCCCTCTAGTTACGTTACAAGTGTGAATTTTTTCAGTGGAGCTAAAGTTACCAAAAAGAAGCAGTATCAACTTTAAATTTCATACGTCTATACTCTATAGGTGGAATGGTTTCCAAGATACGAATGTCCAAAAATCGCAATTTTTGGCATTCACTGCCTGACTGACTGATAGATCATCAAAAATCTAGGGTACTTCCAATCCGACTAGAGCTTTGAAATTTGGAACATAGACAGTGTTTAAGGTAATAATTACGAGCAAAATCGAAAATTAATGAAAATCCAACATGGCGGATTCTGACACGAAATAAAATCTAGGCTAATTCCAATCGAGCTAAAGCTTTGAAATTTGGAACACAGATAGTGTTTAAGGTGATAATTACAAGAAAAATTGAAAATAAATGAAAATCCAACATGGCGGATTATGACACGAAATAAAATCTGGGGTATTTCCAATCGAGCTAGAGCATTGAAATTTGGAACATAGCTAGTGTTTAAGCTGATAATTACGAGCAAAATGAAAAAATCCAACATGGCGGATTCTGACAAAAAATAGCGAGTTCTGCTTTGTTTGGAAAGTTACGGAGTACAGGCAGTCGGTGTACGGTGTATGTACAGTCGGTGTATTAGTGGGATGGCAAGTGGGATTATTTATTAATATATAATAACTGAGCAAAGAGTTATGAAATCCTACCAAAAACATACAATGTAAAAAACAGGCCAAGTTCTCGTCAGGACTGTGTTATTATGCAAAAAAATAACTGAAATGTAGAAATTATGCCATGTTCCTTACCTACACGTTATTAGCAGTAAATTGATAAATTTCCAGATCAAACTTGGCAAGTTTTCAAGGGTCTCAGTATTGCTCGGTTCTTCAATAAAAATTTGCCAAGTTTGATCCGGAAATTTATCAATTTACTGCTAATAACATGTAGGCAAGGAACTTGGCATAATTTCTATATTAATTCAGTTTTTTTTTGCATAATAACACACACTTGGCCTGTTTTTTTACATTGTATGTTTTTGGTGGGATTATATTTACATAAAGTAGGAGGTACGCAGTAATAATATACACTGTGACGTTAGCGAGTACAATTAAAAAACTATAGAAGTCGATTGCCCAAACCCAAGCAAATGCTAATTTTATTATTGGATTTATAAATTTTAGTACATGATTACACCGAAAAGGAAAAAAATTATTTTTTTGAAGACGCTTGACTGTATGGGCCGCTTTACTCTAGTCATGTCAAAGGTAAGTTAAGGTCATTAAAATGACGTTATAAATAGGTACCTTATACCTACGTTACGTAAAATTTTGAATTATGAAATACCATCATCGTTCGCCGGACGGCGCGAGGTTCATACAGTTCGATCGTCGACGGCCGAACTGTATAGCTTTTTCCACATACAAACTTGCGTTCCAGATCACTTCTTAGAATCACTGTTTGCAAGATTACCGAACGTATATTGATTTTGCGTAAGTAAGTTTCACTTCTGTAGTGTGCAGTGAAAACTACACGGTCTTACTTTTATAAGTCGTCAAAATTTTACTGTGTAACCTTTGAATATTGCATAAGAAGTTAGACTTCCTCCCGCGAGTGTCGCGACACACACGATATTTTTGTAAAAGTGTCAGTAAGTATGTGCAAAAAATTATCGGACATATTTTTGTGTACCTATAAATTGAATTGTGCAGACTGCAGCAGTGGCGTAACTTTACTTCGCGGGGCCCAGGTGTAAAATTTTTTTTGGGGCCCCCCTCCCCCCACTTTACCCAACTAAGAAAAATTTCCAATTATTCATGACATCATCATCTCATCAACATTTGATTGTATTCTCAAAATGTTCTACGTCATATATAAACGACTCTGTAATTAAAAGAAGTTCTACTGGTACTCTTCAGATAATAATATTGCGCTCTTTTATATTTAAGGATAAATAAATCCTCCAGTCGTCTTCATCAAATCATAATTATTGACATAAACGATATAATTAATCAATCAGTAGTTGACCCAAAAATTGGGGGCCCCTCGAGGTTAGGGGGCCCCGGTGATTGCCACCTGGAACACCTGTGGTAGATACGCCACTGGACTGCAGGCAGTTGTGTACAATAGTGATTGTTGCAACATTAAACTACAATAAAAACTTAAACAACTATAGCGAACAATTATACAAGACATAAATCGTTGCCGGCCACGCGGATTACTCTTTATTTTTATAAACCGTGAGTGATATTTCTAAATAGATACCTACTTATAAGTTATAGTATATTTAAGTTGATTACTTACTTATTTGTAAATAAACAAGGAATCCTATGCATTATGCCGTACCATTTATACTATATTGATAAAAATCTGTTTTTATATACATAAAGCAACGCCGGTGAGCACGCATGAAGCGTGAATTAGTTACATATAGGTACAGAATGGTTCAAAAGAACACCGCAAGTAGCTCAATTTGGTAATCCTTCATTATCAATGAATCCCTTGTTAGTGTATTTGCCACGTGACACATACACTATTGGCGTCGGTCGAACCTAGGGGCGGCACCAACATTTCTCGACGTTTCACATCATTCTGAATACTTTCGTCTACATGTTGGAAATTGGAATCCACCACTGCACGAAGCACATTTAAAATGGGCCCAATCAGATTATTTTAAGGGTGGTTTTTAGGGATTGATAGATGTTTTTCGGTCCAAAAATACCGGAAAATTCTCGGAATCGTTTCAAAATTGAAATTTAACCCCTTAGTAAAGATTAAAATGTGCTGCTAAAATTTTAATAAAATCGGCCCGACAGAACCGGATTTACAAATTTTATGAAAACTATAGTTTGCGGATACGGATTTACTGTATGAAAGGTGTGTTTGATTTGGTGCAGATGTCGGATTGATAATAATATTGCATTTGAAGTTGCTATAATTAAATAGAGCAATGTGATCCTTTTTTTTTTATTAAACCCCCCCCCCTTGGCTTCAAGGATTTAATCCCATGTAAATGTGATCCTTGAAAACAGTGTAGAAATTGTCGGAAGTGAGCACTTCCTTGGCACATAGGATCAATAAAAGCAATACTGATTAATTCAAAATTTGCATTTGCGTTAGTTATTAAATTCAAATTTTGAATTAATCAGTATTGCTTTTATTGATCCTATGTGCCAAGGAAGTGCTCACTTCCGACAATTTCTACAATAATATTGCAATTAAGAAAGAAAATATTATTTTAAGGGATGTATTAAGTGATTACATTTTTTATTTTGTACAAAAACAAACCTAAGTTTACAAAATAAAGTCACACAATGCCTGTATTAGCAAATACACTATAATATTGTCGGTAGGATTTGGCGCTGCACCCGAATTTTTTGTTTTGTAGGTATTTACAATAGGGAATATTATGTAACTCGAAAATATACGTCAATTTGAATACAACTCTAAAATCCTCACCCAATGACATATTTTTGAGTTTATTAGAAATCAGAATGAAGTGATTTAGGTATCATTTTGTTCAGAATTTACTAGTCTGTCAATATAACAAAAAAATGGGTGTGTGCTTATGACCACACGACAGAAATGAAAACTTCAGATTTTCTAATTTTAAAATATATATATAATTTTTTAATCACACAGTTTAATCATAAATATATTAAAATCGGCCTATACAATTAAATTTAATGAATATAATACCTTAACGATAATATTAAGTTTTAGTGTCATATGTTAGCGCACTTGTAAACTACAAATGACTTTTTACTCGTATTAAGTTTTTAGTGTCATGTATTAGCACACTTATGAACTACACACTATTACCAGCATTTTGCAAATACGTGTTCACTGTTCGTGTTTGAGCCGAGTAGCCCCGATTGTCACCGTCGGGTGCGTTTCACATCACTGTTGTTAACAGCCCAGGAAAAGCGCACCTAAGGAAGTTTTCACTTCAAAAAAAAAAACAAGTCCATGCAAATACCCTATTAGTGATGTGCCGGTCCTTATTTTAAGAATCGAGTAACAGACGCTAATGACCCTTGTTGTCGAGCGTCTATAATTCACAATTCATTCAAGAATCGAGTAAACTCGCATACCTACTCGTTAAGCAAAGAATCGGGTTCGGACTCGAGTGCGGCTATCTGAAACGCGAGTCTGTATTAAGTAGACTAAAATCTATCATATCATGCCATTCGGCAATGATTATTGAACATATTATCTGCCTTTTTCAATATTTATTACTTAATTGTCTCGCCTGTATAAACAGTTGGAACATTCGCAGTGTCTTAATATTTAATTTAATTAGTCGTGCGTAAGCGTTACAAGTGAAATCACTGCAGGACAGAGATGGGCGTATATCGTTACTAACTGTAAGTATTGGAGTACTAAGCGTATCACACAGGGAGCATTCTGCGCTTCCGTCCCGCGCACCGCGCATAACAGTTCGTATTCTGTTGTTAATTACATATTTAATTGTTGTAACTATTCTAGTTCACAAGTAAAAGTAAAGTTACTGTTGTGGAAATAGCGGTTGCGATGAATATCCAGAATGTAATGGGCTTATCATCTGCCTCTAAACAAAAAAAATAATGAAGGCTTGTCATTGTTATCAAATGGCGATAATTTTAATGTTTTTTTCCATCGCGGAATGCGTTTCTTTAATAAAAAAATCGGACTTCCATGTTCCAAAACCACTTTTCACAATAATATTTTTAATATGAAAAATTAAAGTCGAATTTGCCAGAAAACCCTTACGCGATATTATTATTTAACAATATTGTCATATTTAAGTACAAAAACACATATACACAAAAATGTGTATATTTCCAAAACCACTGATCCAATTAGCACCTAAATCAATAATCCTGAAGTACGTATTAAGAAAAGCATAAAAAAAATAATTCCAATCCTTATATTTTTGCAGATTTTATTAATTGTGAATGAAAAAATTCCAGACACAGTCTGTGCAGACACACGGACAGTCCTCATTTGAAAAACCACTTTTTTTACGTTTTGCCAAATGTGATTTTGAGGGTATCTGAGAATCTAAGCTTATCTCGGACACAATTTTTCGACCCTATACCTACTTCCATTTTCTTACGGCGCGGCACATGGAATTTTGGAAATAAAAATAGACATATTATTTTTACAAGCTTTTATTTAACTTGCTGTGTTTATAGTTAGTCAGTTAGTATGTGTGGGTCAATCTTGCAAGTCAATTTTGAACGACTTCCACATATCCTATCCATTTGAAATTTGGTACACATATTATGTATTCCCGATGACAATATACGAATAAATCTTTTTCAGAATTAAATTCAACCCGTAAGGGGTTCAAACGGAGGTTTTTTTTACTAATCGACGCCCAGGCCAAATCGCTGAAGCTAGAAACATGAAAGTAGGTTCCTTTTCTGACGTAAGCATCCACAAAGAAGGGATTTTTCGAAATGCAACCCCTACGGGGGTCAAAAGGGGGTAAAATTTTGAAGGACAAATAAAAAAATAAAACATTATCCAGTAAAAAAACTTTTTAGAGACAAGCTTTTATTGAAATGTACTAAAAAGGAAAAAATAACATTTAATAATTTAGGTTCATAATTATTATAAAAGCGGAGGTTATTATTAAATATTATTTTTCCTTTTTAAAACATTTCAATAAAAGCTTGTCTCGAAAAAGTTTTTTTTACTATTATTTTTTGAAGTTATACTTCTTTAGTAACTAGCAAGGGTACTGAATTAGAAAAACTAAAACATAAACCGACTCAAAAATTAATGAAACACTGACAGAGATAAAACAGCTCTAACGATTTGGATGAAATTTACTGAAAAGGGGTTTTGGGGGGCAAAAAAAAACAATCTAGCTAGATCTCATTCCAAGAAAAATTCATTCTCCTATAGATTTTTATAATTTTAAAAAGCAATTTTTTGATATTGAAAATAGTGTATTATTGTAAACAGGCTGTGGATGCAGGTTATTTATTATTAAAAATAATGAATTGAAAAAATAATATGTCAAAAATAAAAATAAGTAAATGGTTAAAATTAAAAATGCCAAAAACTTCAACGGAACACGCGTTCTAATGAAAAATGTATGAAGTATAACTTCAACGGTGCACTTATGTAGGTGAGGGCAAGGCACACAGTCCATTTTTACTTCCCACCTCTACTATGGTAGGGAAGTAGTGGATTTAGTCCGAAAAAAATATTTCGAGATTTTAACAGATTTTCAGGTTTTGAGACCCTAGCAATCGTTTAAGATCATTTTCTGACTGATGTCGGTGTGTGTGTATGTGTGTGTGTGTGTGTGTGTGTGTGGTCAATTTTTCGCCTTCGATATCTTAAGAACGGAACAACATACGGGCATGCCGATTATTCTATTGTGTTTATCAGCCTTTAACTTAGATCTGATTAGATTTTGAGTCAAATCGGTTCAGTGGATCCTGAGATATTCAAAAAAACGTCCTCAATGTCACGTATTAACATAGGTAAAAAAAATATATATATGAATTCTAGATGTTATAATATGAAAAAATGTAAATATTTTTTTTCTCTAAAACGTATAGTTTTTGAGAAAAAAAATATTTTACTAAAAAAAATAAAAATTGTACGTAAATCAAGGTAACCATGATTTTTGCTATATTAAGTTAGCCATCAGTAGATCACCAAACAAAAAAGAGGGCCATGCTTTTTTCAAAGAATAAAAATTAAATTGTGTTTTAAAGACCATCAAAAGCTAAGGTTATTTGGGCCCAGTCAAAGAATAAAAAAAAAGAGTGTTTATTTTTTGCAAATATTTACTAGGTGGGAAGTATAGGACTGGTCATCAGTCGAATTTTTTCTGATATTATAGGTACCTATATCCAGCAAAATGTAAATTCGTTGTACAAAACGTTTGGTACGAAAAATTAAACCGTAAAGTTTAAAAGAAACTAAAACAGTTTATTGTAGGTGCCATAAACAAAATTATTTACAGGTACCATAACATTTGCCGCCACAAAAAGTACTTCTGTATTACATCTCAATTGCCAAGATTACAATACAAATTGTACAAAACTAGTTTTTGTAACAAATGTAAATATTTGGGTAAATTTGTGTGCTTTGATCAGCAGGGTGTTCCACGTTTTACTTTATTTATAAAAAATTTACCATGTACCGTAGAGAATTAATTTTCAACTTTGTGAAGAGTTGAAAAATATTTTACTTTTGTTACTATAGTCTTTGTTTTTAGTTTCCGCCTCGTTTTTTTCTAATTCTTCTATACCAGAGCACAACATTTTTTTGGTCAGTAGGCACCTTATAGGTATACCTATTAAAATATTTTTAAAATTAACATGTCGGTGATTGACTAATTTTAACTGTTTGCTCAAAAATGATCATTCTGCGGTATAAAGTAGAATTCATCCATCAGAAAAGTTTCGAATTTTGTAGTGGTAACAATTTGTGAAAGGCTTGAGAATAGCCGAGCGTGTAGCAGTGCTGTTGTTTACATGGCGTTGTTATGGTTCCTCCATTACTAGCCCCAAGTTCCCCGGTTTAGCCCGAGAGCTGGTAAAAGTGTAAATTGGATTTTCAATTTATTATTAAAAAAAAAAAAAATGAATTGAAAATATGAATTGGTGCTAGGCTCAAATAACCTTAGCTGTTGGTGGTCTTTAAAACACAACAATAGGGTATTTGACTACATTTTTTTTGTGTTATATTAATAGAGCAGTAAATTCTGAACAAAATGACACCTAAATCACTTCATACTGATTTCAAATTAGCTAAAAAATAATTTTTGAAATATTTATGATAACCCCACCCGCTAATAATCGTTTTTGCTCTACGAACATATGACGTCATATTTTTTATAAATGTACGTTTATATCTGCTAACTCGATGCTAATTATATCAGAAACAGAGTGTTGAAAAATACCGTTTTGTACTTATGTGAACATGATGTAAACAATCTAAGCTCCGTTGCTATGGATACATTCATTTTTTACTTAAAATTGACGTCACACGTTCTCACACGGTGTTTGAAGTCACGTGACACATAGATTAAAAATCATCATTTTATTTATTTATTTAAATATGTTTACGAAATTTAAAAATAAAAATTTTAATAACTATTTTAGAGCATAAACTTTCATTTTAACAAAGTTTTATATTTTATTTTGATCACTGGCAACTACCCTATTTATGAACAAAAATATATTAATAAAATAATAATTATACAATCAAATCTATCGTATTCGCTGGGATAAGATCAACGCCGCGAAAACGTAAAATCCTTAAAAATCTCTACTCTCGCCAAAATAGCCATACGTGTCCCTCCGTATATGCTTGAAAATACATTTTCTCGTTCGGAAACCTAGTTTCATGATATTTCCTGCTATTAAAATTTTAAAAATACAGTTAAAAAAAACTTCGATAAAAACTGAAATAATTTTTGTACAAGTTGTTTTCAATCGCTATTGAAATTATGTCAATTTTGTCAGCTGGAAAAACTTTTTTAAATCTCATTTTAAAAGGGATTCATTGTTTTCATTTTGTCTTAATGGAAACATCAGCTTTATTTTGGGAAAAAGATCCATATTTAAATCATTAACAAAGACATGGAGTCGTGTGCGAGGTGACCCGTCGAGTGGCGAACACGATTCCGGGTAGATGCTTCCTCTAAGGCTTAAAATGCCAGGAAAAATTTAAAAATTGGAATATGAGAAAAATAAAAATAATTATTATTTCAAAGGTGACGTACCTACCTCCACTGAGAATATTTAGGTGTTTGTAATTTCAGTCATAGACTGAAAATACAATTTTGTGTAGGTATATTGACTTGTGTGACGTAGGGAGTGGTGCGCGGTGAATATTATGAACAATATTGCAAGCGAGGAAGCGAATCAGCCTTGCAAGGCCGGCCATTGTGCGCGCGCGCGCGCGTTTACAGTGTACAGTCGCGGACGTAATAAAGTTTACACTTGAGTTTTTCAGTGTAAGTTCACAAAAAGTCAGTAGCTTAGCAACAAATTTAGTTTTTGATAGATAAATGTAAATGTCAAAAATTAAAATAAATAATTGTCGTTTAAATGCCTCGACATTATTAAAACGATTAACAAAAAAGAAGAACTTTGCGAGATTGGAGGAAGGAATTGCTAGTATCCAATATTATCAAATCGTTTTATGTTTTAAATGTATAATTTTGAGTAATTTAAATTGTTTTTGTCATACCCACTACAAAATAGCTACTTTCGATATATATATATGTATAGAGGCCTTTAATGAGTCAACAGGCAGGTGTGCGGAAAATGTTTTATTTTCCGCACTAGCGCAGAAAATAACGGTTGCCATAGCAACTTCTGTTTATTCACTCTATACGCCTGCGTGCGCTTGCGTGCCCCTGTCTTACTTACTTGCACGAACTTCGCGGCACACTGTGGAAGGAAAGATGACGACGCAAATGAACTGTCAGATTTTTTTTTTAATTACATGAAAAGTAGGTATTTCGTAGTGGTATGGCAAAAATTACCATATATGTCTCGTACGTAATGATATTACGGCTCGTGTGACTGTAAAACTTGCTATCGCTTATTTTTACATACTGTCATCACTTGCCGTAATATGCCCCATTACGTATCTAGACATAAAATCTAGTAATAATAAACAATTGAGGGTATTTTGACAATAATTTTTTATGGAATTTTTAGAATGTAACCTTAGTAATTGATATATTAGGTACTGTCTAAATCCAAATTACAATATGCAAAAATTAAATAAACCGGTAACTAGAAGATACAGGTGTAAACTTTTAATATAGTAGATATAGGTTTTTGGGTGGAACTAATTCCCACAAAAACGGGGTTTGAATTTTTTAGTTCGTTGTTGGTACCTTTTTGATATTATACTAAAAATCTAGAAAAATCTTCGTGTGCAAAATGCGTTTTTTTTGGCCGCCATCTTGAAAAAACATCAAAAATTAAAAATAAAATAAAAATCATGTGTGATATCAAAAAATGTTTGCCATAAAATTGTCTACATTTTTTGATAAAAGTAGCCGTTATGCCAGAAATTAAAATTCTTATTGTTGAGAATATTCACTGTTAAAGTTACGTAACACTTTTTGAAATTTTGGATATGAACGCGAAGTACTCTAGTAAGAAGAGTATTTAAGAAATAATAATTTCGGATATACAAGGGTTATATAGACCTATTCATGGACTATCGAACTGCATTGGAAAATTTATAAAATCTGGTTGAGGCCACCCTACAGACACACTTTTTCCAAGGTAGTATTTTTAAGATGGAATTAGAACAATTGACGCGAAGTGCTCTAGTAAAAAGTGTGTTCAAGAAATATAAAAATTCTATATTATGAAGGTTATAGGCCTCTTCCTTGGCTATCTAACTGTGTCGAAAAATTAAGAAAATCTGCAAGGGGCCACCCTATAGGAGCAATTTATCCAGGATCTTATTTTTTTGCTTCAAAAATTCTATCTTGAAAAAATTGCTTCTGTAGGGTGATCCCTTGGAGATTTTTCCAATATTTCAACACAGTTAGATAGCCGATGAATAGGCCTATAATCTCGATGCAGGATTTTTATATTTCTTGAACACACTTTTTACTAGAGCACTTTGCGTCGAGTATTCAAATTTTACGTCAAAAAGTACTATGTATGGAAAAATTCATTCTGTAGGGTGGCCCCTTGCAGATTTTCCCAATTTTTCGACACAGTTAGATAGCCCATGTATATAGGTTTATATAACCATTGTATGCGAAATTAATATTTTTTTAAATACTCTTCTTATTAGAGCACTTAGCGTCAAGCGTTCCAGTTCCACGTCAAAAATACTACCTTGGAAAAAGTGTGTCTGTAGAGTGGCCTCAACCAGATTTTCTAAACTTTTCGATGTATTTCGATAGCCCTTGTATGCGAATTTAATATTTCTTTAATACTCATTTACTAGAGTACTTACTTCGCATTCATATCCAAAATTTCAAAAAGTGTTACGTAACTTTAACATAGTGGATATTTTCAACAATAATAAATTTAATTTCGGGCTTAGCGGCTACTTTTATTAAAAAATATTTGAAACAAAAAATGTGGACAATTTTACGGCAAACATTTTTTGTTTGAAACATTTTTTGATATCATACATGAATTTTTTGTGATTTTATAAAATTTTTGATGTTTTTTCAAGATGGCCAAAAAAACGCATTTCGCACACTTAGATTTTTCTAGACTTTCAGTATATCAAAAAGATATCAACAACGAACTAAACAAGCCGTGAGGTGGGTCGTTTATTAGGACTAAAGTGCGACCCTTGAGGTCCACACGACGAACTTCCCAGTTTGATAAATATTTAATAATAATAATTAAATTAGATATTACACAGAAAAGTAATCATTTTAATCATTAAAACATCAATAATTAAAAAAACAAAAAAAAACGGCTGAACCGATTTTTATAAAATTTATGTCGGATCAAAATGACGTTAACACGCCTCGATTGACACCCTTACGAAGTCGATATAATTTTTTATTCGCGAGATATTGTGTAAAATCTACTTTTTTGGAGGTTATTTGGTTAAGAAAAAAGAACGGCTGAACCGATTTTAAAAAAATTCCTTTCAGATCATATTTACGTTAATACGCGTCGATTGGCACCCCAACGTAGTCGATATCATTTTTCGTTCTCGAGATTTCGTCTTAGAAAGAAATGGACACATACGTACGTACGTACGTACGTACGTACACACACACACACACACACACACACACACACACACACAGACATCTTTCTAAAAGTAGTGTAAAAATAGTGTAGTGACCTTGAAACATTAAAATTTTTTTTCCTTTTTGATTTCGATTTTCGGACCCATTACAATAACTTCCAGTGGGAAGTTAAAAATTCGAACCCCGTCATCGTGCGAATTAGTTCCACCTCAGGGTGTTTTATTTCTACTGCACTATAATTTTATTAAGTCCGCGACTGTACATGTAGGTATTTCTTGCACACGGTGGATACATTATTTATATAATATTATATTTATTGCATTGTAGTAATGTACAGTGAATCATACAATAATATTTATTTACTAATTATGTACGGTCGTACAGCGTGAAACAGAAGTAGCATTCGGTTGTTAATCCCAATCTATATTTGAAGTAAAGATTAAAGAGATCCTTGCAACTTATAGTTTTCGAGAAAAAAAATCATCTATATATTACCAACAAACGTAATTATTCGATAGGCAAAATTACTAGTAATTTGTGTTATTATGGATAAGAGTTCATGAAATGTACTTTTATACATTCAGTTGTTTGTTGTATGGAATCCTCGGTGCGCGATTTACACTCGCACTTTACCGAACTTATTTTTTTATTTGGATTTTGGAATATTAAATGAGAATATTTCAAACGGAATTTTTATTACGATAACTTTTTTTAAGGCTCCTCAGAATGAAAAAACGGAACCCTTACAGGATCACTCTCGTGTCTGTCTGTCTGTCCGTCCGATCCCCCCCCTTATTTCCAAAACTATTGAGCCTAAAATTTTGAAAAAATTAGGGAATATAGGGCCTCATGCATAGTTTACAGGAAAACCTAAATGAAAATCCTTTCTTTAAATTCCTGCGGGAAATTAAAAATTAATTAACGCATTTCTATACTGTGGACCTATACTATATTTGTATTTTATATACCACGTTATAGGTATTTTAGACTTCACTATAGACAATTAATATAGACTATACACAGGTATCCCAATTGCCATTGTATCTGCCGCTGTGAAACAAGCACTCGCAACGTAATGGTTAACGCGCGAGACTTTCACTACGAAGATTCGAGTTTAATTCCAACTGACGATACGTGATTGTTTTTGTTTGTTTATATTTAGTTTTTTTTTTATAATGTAAATATTTTGAAATTTTTTACTTTAAAAATTAATTTAATTAAATTTGATACGGAAAATTTTTGAAACACTTAAAATAACAAAACAAAATATAAGTGAAAAAAAACATTTTTTGCAGTACTGAACTCTCGACGAACCAGTTTTTTATTGTATTTTTGCTCTAAAATAATTAGACAAAGTAATATTCACAAGAAATTAGGTGTTTATTCCTTAATACTAGTAACAAAAAAAGAACTCTCAGTAAACATAGGTACAAAGTAAGTACAGACCATCCATTTGAATAATACTTAGTTGGTAATATAAGATAATATAAAACCAAACAATTTACAACTTTTACCTTGAAAAGTTAAAAATGCTTTTTTTACAAATATATCGCTATTGAAAACCAACAATAAAACCAAAACGTTGACAATAATAAAACCTAATAAATTTTGTACGGGTAAGGTAGGTAAGTGACCTACCAATAAAATTAAGGTAATTTCACCTGTCCAATTTGTCAACAAAATACAAAGGCAACAATATACTTTTTTTCGGATTTGTTTGCAAAACATGATGTTTACAACTCAATGCTTTAATTTTTCCGCAAACTGTTCTCTGGTCAGGTGCAATTACATATTTGGCTACCCTGTAATTTACCAACAACCATGACAACCAATGAAATGCGGTTGCCATAAACGAACATTTTACACAATTGATACCTATATGTCGGAACAAGTATTTTTCTATTATATTTTATGTGAATTTTAAACGGAAAAAAGCGTAACCAAACTGTGGTCAGAGCTTCAGAAGATACTTGAAAAAAGTAACTATCAAACCAGAGACTTCTGAGTGTTATCTTCATTTTCGGACACAGATACAACAAAAAGTATCCAAGATACAAATATCTTAAACTAAGATACAAAACAGTACCTATCTTTTAGATACATCATTTTCCCCAGCTCTGACTATGGTAATTTTAATAATTATATCTAGATGCGTAATAGGGTAAGGGTATATTACTGACTAGTACTGACAGTGTGTCAAAACGAGCGATAGCGAGTTATTACAGTCACACGAGTCATAACACCATTACAATTTGCGGTAATATTGATACTTTTAACTGCACTTTCAGTGAATTTAAAAACGTCTCAAAAATAATAAACACCACATTATAACTTTAAAACTTCAACTGTATTGACTTCTGTAATTGGGCTATGCCTTAAGAAGTTTAAATAAATAAATAAATACATACATATGGTATTTTTTGCCATACCCATACTCTAAAATTCCTACTTTTCACTTCATTTTCAGTATTTTCAAAAACAAATTTGCAGTTCATATGCGTCACCATCTTTACATTTTCAGCAGGCCGTGAGTATGTAATAGCAGGCGGATAGAGCGAATAAACATAAGTTACTATGGCAACCGTTTAGGTACTTACCGCACTAGTTATGTTACGTGGTTTCGGCACGCTTGCCTGTTAAATGACCCAATACAGGCCGGTATACAACTATATACATGATATTTTGTAGTGGGTATGGCAAAAAATCTATTTTTGTATTCTTCGACAGTTTACAAACCATTAAAACAAATTTGTACTGTTTTAAAATTTTAATCGAGAATATCCAATAGTGAAATGATACACCATAACTACCTATACGATATAAAGAACATACCTGTACAGTTACATATCATAGAGCCGGCAGAATAATAAACCAGATCCGGACTCGGTGCAACTTTCTGAGATTGCAATTAGTGCTGCCGTCGAGACGAGAGTAACTTGTTTTCTCGTCTCAAATTCCAAGATCAGATCGAGATTAAATTGTCAAGATCTCTCCGAGACAAATCATATAACAAATTGAAAATATTAATTGGTGCTACATTCAGGCAATCCTGGCTGCTGGCAGTTGGCCGAACATCCGGTCTCTATGTGAATCCTCGAATGTTGATACGTTTAGGTAAATGTAATCAAAACCATGACTGCAGAAACATAATTTCCTTAGATATTTATTTTTATAACTTATGAATAAAAACGGAATAAAAGAAGAGTAACAATCTTTATTTGCTAAAACTTTAATGACTGACGTTTCGACATAAATCATGGATTCTTCAATTAAAGGTTTTAGCAAGTAAATACTGTTATTCTTTAGCCTAGTATCCCGATTTCATACTTATTTTTTAACAACTTTAAATAAGGTGTTTTGAATTTTAGAGAATTCTCGCTGTCCAAACGAGAAAGATACCCTCAAGATAAAAAAATGAACCTCATTCAAAAAGCTACTGAAAAGAGAAAAATAATTAAAATTTGTTGTCGGCGCCAATTTAATTACTAAAACGTTTTATATATCTTTATTAAATAAAATTAAATTAAATAAAATTTAATTATTTTTCTCCTTTCAGTTAGTGCAGACGCTAGAGGTAAGTGAATATGCAAAATGTGAGGACCGAATTCCACCCATCATCACTTTCATCAAAAACTATAAATTATTACTGAAATAATCATTAAAATGATTTTATAGCATCTGCTCAATCCATTCCCTTAACAAATAAGAGGAGAGGGGATAAAAAAAATGGACCAAAAAATGGACTGGCAAGATCCGTATTATTAATCTTTGACCTATTCTTAACTCAAATCCATTGGTGGAATTCGGTCCTCACATTTTGCATACTCACTTACCTCTAGCACCCGGTCTAAGTGACTTTTTTAAGGATATTCAATTTTTATTTTTCACTTTTTTGCGGGTCTGCAATACGTACTTTGCGCGTTCTTAACTTCTTTTATGATATTGCAGAATTACTAAATCTTCTTGAACGCAACGGGGTCGAAATCATTCAAACCCCTCAAGAATTGTTAAGGCTGAATTATAAATGTATGTACGTGTTAAATTATTAACCTCCTTTTCTTGAAGTCGGTTACAAATAATAAGACAAGAATTATTATTGTTATAATTTCCGGTGTTTTTATTGAGCGTGTCAAACAGGGGCATACTGCAAAATAAAGTTTGACTGAAAGTTTTGAGTCCGATCCTGTTACTACTAAGGTAAATAGTGTGATACCAAAACACAGATTCTTCGCGCTTAGCCGCGCATTAAGAGTTAGCTCATCGTACTGCTTGGCACACTGGCACAATACAACTTACTATACCAGTGCGCGTTTATAATACACATACATATTATTATTATTTATTAACATCCTTCACCTGCAGTCACTAATTCGCTCGCATTATTGTTGGTTTACATATAAACTTTATCTTAGCTGAGCATTGCGATGATACCTAGCAGACGACCTTTATATCCGGCTACCACGACTTTATTTTAGTTTGATCAAAGCCCCAGATGGTGACCAATAATTATTTCCTAACTTTTAGTACACCATCGATTGTATAATTAAACCGTTTAACTTAAAAAGTGTTTTTTACTTTTTTTATTTTTAAATTTTTAGTGTGCTTTATTGGCTTATCCGATTTTATTATCTACATTTATCCCATTCACTGAAACGTTACGGAAGCTCAACCTTTTACACTATGTAAAAAATGGATGTAAAAATACTTTGAAAGTTAAGATAGAATTCGCTCGATTTTCTAAGTGATTTTACATTATTATTTATTTTTAACACGCTTATATTAGCTTCACCTGTATGTTTGCTTGCTTGCTTGTTTGTCAGTTTGTAACCGACTTCTTTGAACTTGATTTTGACCAACTTTGAACGCGCGGTCAGATTTAGTTTAAACGTTGTCGACTTATCAAGGACCGACGACAATACAATAATTCAATAAGTTTGTCCCATTAACCTGACCAGGATCTCCAGGACTAAAAAAAAAGCAAAAAACTTCAGATTGAACTGAAACTTTGCACACTTATCAAGGACCGATGACAATACAATAATTCAATAAGTTTGTCCCATTATCCTGACCAGGACTGAAACCTTATCGACGACATTTAAATGGCTGTTAAGCTGTACATCAAAAGCATATTTTTAAATTAAAAAAAAAAACTTTTTATAGTAAAAGTTGCAAAAGTTTTTATACCTGTAGGTAGGTAGCTAGTTTTGAAAATTGTCGCCGACCTTAAAATTTAATTATTTTTCTTTTTACCCGACTGCCGAAGGAGGGTATTGTTTCTCGATTGTATCTTTGTATTTTCTTTGGCGCCTTCTGTAGCGTAAGCCTTAAGTGAGGTGTCTATAGATTAGTCATAGTCTCACGAGTGCTACTGAGTAGTGAGTATATGACGTCACGAAAAATTCAATATGGCGGAAGCTAGACGCCATTTTGTCAATACGCAAAAAATCGGTAAAACCTTTTGTGTGAGCTATCAACTGCAATGGCTAATTAGATTCAACTAAAAGGAAGAAAATAAAAATAAATTATTTTAAAACAACAAAAAATACGACTGCGTAAAAAGGCTAAAAAGCTAACTTAAAAGATGGAAACAATTAGTTCAAATCATAAACCATGCTGTCGAAACAAGTTGAACAGAAATATCTGATGCCTCCGACTGCATGTTATCATTTGATCTTGTTTCCATCTTGTAAATTCGCTTTTTGTTTATTTTTTAAATAATTTATTTTTTAGTGGCTTTTTTTCAAATAGATTCAATTTTTTTACAAAAAGTTTTATTTTTCACTTCTTAGTCATGACTTATTTCGAAGGCTGACCCGATTTAAGTAAAAAATAAAAATTATATGGAACCATTCCGTCATCTTCCTGAACACAACGACGTCGAAATCAGTTAAGGCTGAACAAACATAAAAAATATAAATATACGTGTCGAATTTATAGCCTCCTTTTATTGAAGTCTGTTAAAAAAATATACTCAAAAATCCACCGTATTCAAAATCGTCTTTAAATTTCCTTAAGGCCGAGGCACACAATAAATACAACTTGCAACAATAAACAAACGCAGCTTTCCAAATATCGTTCCGCTGGCATTCTTTTGATATAATATGCACGCAACAATCAACGTGTACGTTTATACATTATTGCTATTTTTATTATTATATTATTATGCATAAGGTCTTATGGATGAACACAGCATGTCAAATACAGAAATCACCAATGAGCGTCGTCTATTCATACTAATATATTATAAAACTGTAACGGGATCTAAAGTATGTCTGTAATTTCGTTTTCATGCGGAATTTTCGAGGTTTTTGGGTATTTATATAGATAATTGTAATTATATTTTAAAGACCGCCAACAGCTAAGGTTATTTGGGCCTAGCATCAATTCATATTTTCAATTCATTATTTTTTTTTTTTTTTAATAATAAATTGAAAATCCAATTGACACTTTTACCAGCTCTCGGGCTAGAACCCGAGAACTGGGGACTTGTAATAGAGGAACCATATCAACGCCATGAAAACATTTATATAGATAGATTGTAGATTATAGACGCTCGACAGGTAAGGTCATCAGCGTCTATTTGAGTATTTTGTATGATTATGACTAAACGGGAAACATATTTCCAAAATTTTCATCTGTCTGTCTGTCTGTCTGTTTGTACTAGCAATGACTGGACCAATATTAACGAAACTTTGTAGGCTATCTACTGTTACTCAAACTTAAATAGAAACTGATTTTTATTAGGCAGCGATCAGATTTAAATTAGACGTGTACCGGATAATATCCGACATGCATAAAATATCCGCCATTATCTGGCAACCGGATAAAGCTGGATATCAGAAAAAAAATTAAAAATTATAATTTAGATAATTTAACTATAATACTTAGTTTTGATATTATTTCAATCTTTGAAAGATACCTAATTTTCAAAATCTCAAATAAAGCATCTATAATAATAATAATAATAATAATAATAATATTTTTTTATTAGTTAAACACTAAAACACTAAACACTAAACACTAAAATAATTATGTATCAGAAATTCGAAATTTTTATCATTTATTGTTTTATTATTAACATAAGTAGATTTAAATTTAATTTGTAATATTTATGGTCATTTATCGGTAACAAAAATTATCCAGTATCAGGCAAATTTCCTATTCTGTGCAGATTTCTGTCAAAACTGATATTAACGCGAGCCGCAGGTAAAGGCTAGTAATATTATAGGTATGGTAAAACCCCAAGATTTCGACTGTACCCATTGATGATGATAATATACCTATTACAATATTTAAATGTTTATAATATTACTATCTATATTAAAATTGTCACCTTTCTCTTTCACAGTATTTTTTATGCAACTCTTCACTTCGCGTATTTCCAGGTATCTTATTCATTTTTAAAAATTTGTTTATCTCTTCTGATTACAATTACAGCTGTTTACAGTTTTTTTTAATAACTACAATGGCGTATTACCGTATGCATTCAAAAGAAGCGCGCGTTTGGAGCGTCGTTATTACGGTGACCACAAAAAATCAAAAATAAAAAGACTTTTTTTATTTTTAGCTCCTAAAAAAACATTATTTAAATTTTGAGGGAGACCTTCAAAATCCGAATGCCATTTGGGCCTCCAAATACTTAATTCGCCACGGTCGCATTCGCTATTCGCGCGGGATACCCGGTCGATTCAGTAGTTCCCGAGGGATAAGGCGAAATTTTATTTTCTGTTTGCTACTTCATCAAGCCTAAAAGGACAACAGATTTGAATGAAATGTTACATACAGAGAGTTTATTACTATGGGAGTAATTTTATTCTCTGCTTATTAACTTCCCATTGGAAGTTATTGTAATGGGTCCGAAAATCGAAATCAGAATGTATTACAAATTTTTATGTTTCAAGGTCACTACACTATTTTTACACTATTTTTAGAAAGATGTCTCTGTGTGTGTGTGTGTGTACGTATGTACGTACGTATGTGTCCATTTCTTTCTAAGACGAAATCTCGAGAATGAAAAATGATATCGACTACGTTAGGGTTCCAATCGACGCGTATTAACGTAAATATGATCTGAAAGAAATTTTTTCAAAATCGGTTCAGCCGTTCTTTTTTCTTAACCAAATAGACTCCAAAAAAGTAGATTTTACACAATATCTCGCGAATAAAAAAATATATCGACATCGTAAGGGTGTCAATCGAGGTGTGTTAACGTCATTTTGATCCGACATAAATTTTATAAAAATCGGTTCAGCCGTTTTTTTTTTTTAATTATTGTTAAAAATAAATAATAATTATGTTTTAATG